>OZ020195.1:65093666-65800922 GCA_963971165.1 Philopedon plagiatum | reverse complement strand
TTTTTCTTAATAAATAGCCCAAAAAATGTATGTATTTTGCTTTTTTAATTATCTGTAGAAATAAAAATGTTATCGTCCTCCAAAGTTTGAGATGCCACGCTCGCGTTGGTTGAGGCTCGATGACGTCACAACACACGACTCGGTCAACAGCGGAATAGGCGCCCGTTTAATGTTTAGTATTATTCTTACCGGACAGGACATTGCGTAACGTCGTTGTAGTTTTTGCTTGTTTAACATTTAATCATCTGAAAAACAAAGTTATACCTAAGATAACAGGTTCGTTTAAGTACTGTATTGTTCCAAAATGCACCAATGCCAGTCTAACTAGTCCCAATAAACATTTCTGATAAATCTGATATATTCTCGAATATAATTAAACGTGAGGATACGTTAGAAGATATTTATAACAGAGATATGCAACACAAAAAGCGTATCATAAATCATAACATCTAATTTTCCATTATTTACTTTATCATGGGTTACACGATGTCCGGGTGCGCTGAAGAAGTAACTTATTTTTTGAAATATTTGTAAAAAAGAATTAAATCTATATTATTCTTTAAAAAAGCTGCTGGCCAGTTGGGTTGAACCAGAGCCATAAAACTCAATCACACAAACAATCAATCAATCAAAATAATTAACTTCATTTTTAGCCATTTAAAACAGACTTTACATTTAAACTTTGCAAATAAGTCCAGACATTCTAAATTCCAACGGAATTAAAATACTTTTATATTCAGTTGCAATATTCAATCCGCTATTTTGAATGTTTTAGAAAGCGTAATATTTTTATAAATGGTAAACGCACAAAATCTCTCAAACAACATTTTAATAAAATGGAACTGTCGTTTCGATTTTTTTTTTCAAAATTGGATCCCCTAAAAATTTAAAGCTCCACGGCAATGAGTATCAAAAAACTAATTACAGACAGACATGCCGCCGAACACACTTTCCAGAGATGTTATTGCCACTTGTCTTGGCACAGCACACGCAGCAACCTAATCAGTACTTAAATAACACCGCCCTTAAAGCTATGTTTTGCTCTACAATAAATAACAGAAATTGAAATGTAACAACAATTGAGTCTTGCATTCAGTCTGCTTATTTACAATTTTTTCCTATGGAATGCCTTATACTGGAGGGCGCTTACTAATAATATATTTTATTGAATTTAATTATTACTTACATTCTAAAACATAAGCCGTGCAATAGTAATTTAGTTTAAATAATTTACTCCTTACAATTTTAGATAATTACACAGATAGAATTTGGCCGAAAAGATTACGTGTTCGCACCACTGCAAAAGAATTGAGACGTTATTTTGCGATGTGATAAAAAATATAAATTACAGCATATAAACCAGAACACGACTCCTCTGTTGTCAGGAGAAGACTGGCATATGTAGTTTGTTATTTTGTAACACATATTTAGCCCATGGTGCGAAATTGTAAGTACTTAGTATTGGGATAATTATTAGCATTTCGTTGTTATGGCTGGAATAGCTCGTATGTCAAAAAGGGAAAAGTTCAGTAGAGGTAAAAATATTTTGAACTCTCCATTACGGTGATATACCTAATGATCTTTTCATGAATTCGCGCACCGCCTATAACTTTGCCCTTGCATCCGAGGTTTTGCAGGGAGTTTGGTTATTTTGTGTTAATGTTCGTAGATAAATATTTATCTCAAAATGGGGATTTTTTGACATAATGACCTGTTGCAGTAACAGCGACGATTTAAGACTTTTGCCCCACTGTACTCTACGTGGCGCCTCTGTGACCGGGGTGGTAGCCAGGCCAACCTAATTTACTTATCAGTTGTCTCAAAAACTTTTCGAAACTGGAAAATCTGTCAAATCTACCTAACCTATCCGCTGTCGCTGTTGCTATCGACTTCGTCAATTGATTTGATTGACGATATTAGTTGACTTATGGTATGAAAACTATCTTAAAATAAAGTGAACCTGCTGCAAAAATGCTCGCTTGGTTAAATAAGCCTCTATAAGCATCCAATAAATGAAGATAATGTGCTCAAGAATGTTTTAAAGCTGTACGTATGTAAATTTTAACCCATTTATCGTCTTAAGTGCCAATTAGTTTTCTAAAATTTTCAGATTGCCTTTGCTTATTAATGAATGGACTCTCAAAAAGAAACGGGACTGATGAACTTTTGACAAAGGGTCATACCTTCAAATTAAAACGCGCAAACGCTTGTTTTCAGATTAAGAGGTCCATACGGTGAAATGAGGACGACATATTAAAATGTACGTTTACTTTTAAGAAGAGTAACAGCTACGATTTTGTTTTCTTTCTAACATTGTTGTTGCTCTGGTATTTGCTGTAAAACCAATAACTTTCCGTAGTAGACACAGAGGCGTATTATCCAACAAACCTTAGAAGCCCGGGTTAAGGGCGCAAAACTTTTAGGATTTTTCAAAATCAGCAAGAATTTAAAAAAAAAGGAATAAAATTGAAAGAAAATTATAATTCAAAATTACTGTCAAGGTAGCAATACACGTGATAATGACAATGTTGACAATAATACTTTATTCACCGTGAATTTATAATTTTATTTTTATGCAAAATGAGTTATTCTGTTAAACAATAACTGTATTTTTTTATATTTGAAAGCAATAACCAGTGATTATAAATAATAACAAATGAATTAGAATAACATAAGCGGATAAATGTTAACATTGGCGAATAAATATCAAAAGAAATTTTCAACACGTCCGCCATTTAATTCTTCGCCCTTTCCATACATTCTTCTCTGCCTCTGAAGTGTGTTTATAATTCCTTCAGGTTCATTTTCGTTCAGATTTCTTACTTCATTTCTCACCTTCCTGTGAAATTCTTCATAATTTCTTCTATGTTCACTATGATTGCTTCATACGACATTTTTCAAATGACCCCAAAGAAAGGTATCTAAAGGTGGGCGGTCTGGGCTATTTGCAGGGCAATTTAACTTTCCATATCTACCGATCCATTTGTTATACTGATCCTTTACAAAATTGCGAATCTTAACTATATTCTTCAAGTGGCAATTCGTCGAGAATATCTTCCATTTTATTTTCTACAAAAATTAAGATAGCGCTGGCCAGTTAATGCTCCCCGAAAAAACAGTTGTCCTAGAATTTTATTTTGTAATATTCCACACCAAACGTTGATCGAATTACGCCCTTTAAAAGCAATATCTTCCACGGTAAAGGGATTTTCATCCGACCAAACATGAACATTTCGTCTATTAAACATTCTCGCAGTTGAAAAAGTTTGTTCGTCTGTCCAAACGATAGTATGAAATAAATTAGGACCTTGCCGCATTTTTTCATTAATATTTGTGACAAAAGTATATCTCCTTTCTTTTTGATCGGCATTAAGCTGTTGAACTGGTGTAATTTTATATGTTCTATACTTTAAATACTTTAACGTTCTTTGAACTGTTTCATAAATCAACATTTTATCTCTTCTTTCATATCTGAGATACCGCACACAATCGGGAATTGATTTTTTTTGAATTTTTTTGAAAATAAAATAAAATCGCTAGGTCCCTTTCTTCATGTCTTTCTCTTCTTTCTTCCATTGCCCAGAAGTCCTCTTTCTTCTAGTCTTCTATTTCATTTTATTATGGTGTTTAATAATGGAGTTCTTTGTCCCTCTTACTTTTTTCATATTGTCTTTGAGCCGCTCTAACATTATTGTTAGTTTTTAAATATAATTTTAACATTTTGTATCTATCATTAATAGAATAACTCCTTTTGCTTAAAAATAAAATTATAAATTCACGGTGACTAAAATATTATTGTCAACATTGACATTAACTCTGACTTACCTACGAACAAAATTTAAAAGCTAGCAGGTATTTCGTTCGCAACCTGGATAGTTACGTTTAAAGTATATTTATGCGAAATAATTTTTAATTTGAAGTATTTATTTTCAAAAACGATTGAAAAACCGCATAGGGTATGTTATACAAAATATGTTTAGAACTTCTCCTAGAATCCAAAAAATATGATAAAAATCATACCATCCAATTTCAAATAAGCGAGAAAATCGATAAGATATATGAACGATCATAAAAATCCCCAAAACTTTCATATTTAATATTTATTCCTGTTAATGCAACTCTTACTTTTAAATTCAAAGTATTTCATTTTCGCGCTAAAAGCATACAGAATCTTTTCTACTGGCACCGGGGAGTGCGCGTAGTACTGTCGCGCACGAAACCAGACAAGAAGAGAAGAACAGGAGATCGAGAGAAGTACAATAGAATCGCCACGCGTGTTCTGGTGAGGCAGTTTTGAGGCTGTTTTGTGCTAATCGTTCCATTTTTCTACCGAGAAATTCAACCCCCCTAACCAAGGTATGTGCCATTCCATATATTTCGATTTTGTATGTTGTCGTTTTTCTTAGTTTTCTAAAATCCTTAAATGTCGGTGCATTTCGTTCAAATACAGTCCACTAATTCTTCCTAACTTGCATTGACATTTTTTGGTCCTTCGAGCCGGATACATTCCAGCTAATTTCAATTAATTCCTAAAATTAAAATAATCGTTTTCCTTTCAAACACATTTGGGTTGAATATTCAAGTAATTAAATTCTAAATTCCATTGATTTTTTTGCGACTCAATCGGCCGGACCACAACAAAAAATTCTAGTTTTGCAGCATGTATTTCCATCGTGTTTTTTATCGTCGATAGATGTTTATTTACATCATTTACTTTAAATCTTTGACAGATTGGTGTTTATATTGTTTGTAGACTAAAACAGTTAATTTTCACGGTTTTAACTTTGTCTTCAATAAAACTTAATTATTTCTGGTTTACCGTTATCGATATTAAACAAAATATCGTACATTTTTCCAAATTTATCAACTTTCTAGTTCTCGCGAGTGGTTTAAACAAAAGTGTTAGTTGTAAACAAGCCGATTTATTTTTTAAAAGTGAATTGTATCGAGATTTTCGTAATATAACTGAGTAATTCGTTTTATACCCATTATGTCTAAGGTGAAAAGGCTTGAAGAAAGAAGGAAAATTCCAATAAACAGAATTTCAGAAATTTATACAATTGCAATTCAAGCGAAAACAAATCAGGCTTCCCATTCACAACTTAAAACTAGGTATGATGATTTAGATAATATTTATAGTGATTTCGAATCTGTTCACAATAAAGTTATTGGTGAATTGGATGACGATAGTGACTTTCAAGCGCAAGATGCGGTTCGTAAAGATGTTGATAATTTTTATTACACAACCAAAACCATTTACTATGATCTTTTTAACAGTGGTTCAAATACCAATCTGGTATTAAATACAAATAGTAATAGTCAAAAAGACAATGTCAAACTTCCTAAAATTAGCATACCTACATTTGATGGTAACTATAGATTATGGCAAACCTTTATTGATTTATTTAAAAGCCTTATTCATGACAATTCTTCACTTAGTGATATAGAAAAATTCCAGTATTTACTTTCATTTGTTGATAAAGAACCGCTCATTTTGTTAAAATCAATTCCTATTACTTCTGTAAATTATAAAATTGCCTTTGATACGCTGGTTAAACGATATCAAAATAAGCGGTTATTAGCCACTAATGCTTTGAATTCTATGCACAACGTAACAATAAAACAAGGCTTTGCAAAAGAACTTAGACTAGTTTTAGATACATTTTCAGAAAATATTTCTATTTTAAGAGAGTTAAATTTTCCAGTTAACGAATGGAATTTTCTTTTATTCAATCAGCTGTTACAAAAAATAGATTCAAAAACTCTTACTGATTTTGAGATTTCGGTTAGCAATCAAGAAATTCCCACTTATGAAGAACTTTATTCTTTTTTGGAAAACCAGTGCAAGGCTTTGGAGTCGTTGCAACTATTGCCATCTAATAAACCTGCTAAAGCCCCTGTTCCCTTTTCTCGTGGTGGGACAAACCCACCAAACAGTCATAAATACACATCCCCTTCCTCATTTGTTAATACGGTTTCTAGTTTTAACATAAAATGCCAACTATGTAGTGCAAACCATGTTCTGTCGAAGTGTCCAGTTTTCCTTAATAAAAATCCTTCTGAACGATATTCCTATGTTAAACAAAAAAATTTGTGCATAAACTGCCTTTACCGTGGACACATTTTAAAGGATTGTACTTCTAATTTCCGCTGTAAATCGTGTAATAACAGTCACCATACGCTATTACATCTACCAAAAAGTCAATCTGGACCTCTTTCTAATAGTCCTTCTTCAAGTTTCACTGATAAGCGTCAAGCTAATCCTTCTCACATTCTTAATAGTAATACGGAAGGTAACCCTTCTTCTAGCCTTACACCCCCCGAATCATTGGCAACAACCCTTCTTCAAGAAACTACTGTTCTTTTGTCCACGGCCGTAGTCGATATTTGTGATTGTAGGGGAAATTTTCAACCCGTTCGAGTTCTAATTGACACGGCAAGTCAGGCTAATTTTATTTCAGAAAAATGTCTGAACCGTCTGGGCTTGGCAAGAAAATGCCTTTCTATTCCCATTGTTGGTTTAAATCAAATGTGTTCTACTTCTTCTAATGGACTAACAGAGTGCGTTATAAAGCCTCAAGGTCAAGAAGAACCCTTTCTCACTTTTGAAGCTATAGTGTTGCCAAAACTGTGCTCAGATATGCCCTCCATAAAAATTGATGCCAAATGTTGGAGACACATAAAAAACCTACCTCTGTCTGATAAAAAATTTAATCTTCCTAGTCCCGTGGATATTCTTTTGGGTGCTGAATTGTTTCCTCATATCCTGAGGGAGGGTGTTATTCATGGAGAAGCCGGTCAGGCTAGTGCGGTTAACACAATCTTTGGATTTATTTTAATTGGAAAAATCAAAAATTCTAGCTCTGCTTCTGATTCAGTTTCTACCTACTGCACGTATTTAGACCCTTCCCTTGATGTTTGTTTACAGAAGTTTTGGGAAACTGAACAGGTTTTTGCCGAGCCTCCGCAGTGCACTGATGATGAAAAGTGTGAAAAGATTTTCTCTCAAACCGTTTCTCGAGATGAGTCTGGTAGATTTATCGTATCGCTTCCCTTTAAAAATTCTGAACCTAATTTAGGTAATACTTATCCTATGGCAGTCCGTCGTTTCAATCTGCTAGAATCTCGTTTGTTGAAAAATCCAGACCATTACCGGGCCTATTCAGAATTTATGAAAGATTACTAGGAATGTAATCATATGACGTTGATTCCTACTCCCAAGTCAAAATGGGATCTGGATTCTTCGTATTTTATTCCACACCATAGTGTATTGAAGCCTAAGATGAGAGTAGTATTTGATGGTTCGGCTAAAGGTCCGAGAGGCCTGTCCTTAAATGATACCTTGTTTGCGGGTCCAAAACTACAAAATGATATTCGGGCAGTTCTTCTTAATTTTCGTATCCATGCTGTGGTGTTTATAGCAGACATTAAACAATGTTTAGACAAATCCTTATCACTCCTTCGCAAAATCGTTTTCAAAATATTCTTTGGCGGTTTTCCGCAGATGATCCTATTGAAACATATTCGCTAACAACTGTTACATATGGTTTAAAATCTTCTCCCTATCTTGCGATCCGAACGTTGCAAGAATTGGCGCGTCTAGAATCGGACCGATTTCCGATTGCTTCTAAGGTATTATTGAAAGACATCTATGTGGATGATATTTTGTCAGGTAGTAATTCCGTTGACTCTGCTCTTAAACTTCAAAATGAATTAATTTCACTGCTTGAATGCGGTGGGTTTGAGCTTAAGAAATGGGCAAGTAACAAATCTGATTTGTTGCGTTTGTTTCCAATATCGGATGTTCAAATTCCACTGTCGTTTGACAGAACTGAACCAAATTTTGTAAAAGTGTTGGGGTTACAGTGGAATCCTATTTCGGATACGTTTTCATACCTTTATAGTCCTGACGAAAACCCATGTACGAAACGTACTATTTTATCACAAATAGCACGTATTTTTGATCCCTTGGGTTATTGTTCGCCAATTCTTCTCTTCGCCAAGCATCTGATGCAGCAGCTTTGGGCTTCTAACACAGATTGGAATGATGTTCCTCCACAGTCGGTATTTCATTCATGGACTCAATTCAAAAGTGAGCTCCCTGAACTTTCAAAATTAAGCTTGCCCAGGCGCATCATACCTGACAATGTTAGTCGCTGTGAACTGCATGGTTTCTGCGATGCGTCGCAAGTAGGTTACGCAGCGGCTATTTATTTCAGAATAGAGACATCTCTTGGCGAAATATTAACTTTTCTTGTATTTGCAAAGGCTAAAGTTGCACCTTTGAAAATTTTGTCAATACCAAGGCTAGAGCTCTGTGGAGCTAAGCTTTTAGCTGATTTAGTTACATTTGTAAAACAAGGTTATTCGGGAATATTGACCTTTGATGAGATTTCGGCTTGGTCAGATTCGCAAGTAGTTTTAGCTTGGTTGTCTTCGTCACCACATAGGTGGAAGACTTTCGTTGCAAACAGGGTAGCATACATCCAGGAATCTTTACAGTCAAATTTATGGCATTACATCCCTTCTGCTGAGAACCCCGCCGACTGTGCTTCTCGAGGTCTAACTCCTAGTCAACTTTTAAGCCACGACCTTTGGTGGAACGGGCCTTCTTTCTTAAAATTGCCTCGAGAGACTTGGGCTTCCTTCCCCAACTATTCACTGCTCAAACAAGAGGATGAAAATTTGCTTGAAGAGCGAAAAACAGTTCTAGCCCTTTTATTTGAAGAAAATCTTCTTCATAAACTATTAGAAAGGTTTTCTTCTTTGGTAAAAATTCAACGAATTTTATCGTATTGTCTTAGATTTCTTCCTAAATTTCGTAAACTTTCTGATGGTTCCGTTGTCGTTTCGGATCAGGAGATGCAAAACTCTATGATCGTTCTTGTTAGGCATGTTCAGAATGCGTCATTTTCAGATAGTATTTCGAAGTTGAAAAATAATCAACTTATTCCCAAACCCTTTCGCAAGCTAGCTTTATTTCTTGATGAGGACAACTGCATTAGGGTTGGAGGTCGTCTTCAACACTCAGAGTTGTCATATAGTGCTAAGCATCCCTTGTTACTCCCTCGTTCACATCGCTTAACTGAGCTCATTGTTGAGTTTACACATAAAAATTATGCTCATCCAGGTCTAGAAACTCTGCACTATCTTTTGAGGCAACAGTTCTGGATATTATCTGCGCGCCGTGTAATTCAGCAGACTGTATCACGGTGTATTCGTTGTTTTCGTATTAAGCCCAAGATATTAGTCCCGTACATGGGAGACTTACCCTCTCACAGAATATCTCAATTAAAGGCATTCTCACATGTCGCAATCGATTACTGTGGGCCATTTTTCATAACGATGGGAAAGTATAGAGGTGCTAAAGTTTCCAAAGCATATATCTGTGTCTTCGTTTGTACTGCAACGAAGGCAATTCACTTGGAATTGGCTTCAGATTTATCATCGGAGACGTTTCTTGCTTGTTTCAAAAGGTTTGTGGCGAGACGAGGTAGAGTTTCGGACGTTTATACCGACTGTGGCACTAATTTCGTTGGAGCGAGCAGGTTACTCGCGGAGTACGCTCAAAATGCGTGCGAAAATCTATGTATAAACTGGCATTTCTCACCACCGGCAGCACCTCATTTCAATGGCTTAAGTGAGGCTGGAGTTAAGTCTGTGAAGACGCACCTATTACGTGTAGTTGGCGAGCAAAGGTTAACTTATGAGGAATTTCATACGTTCTTGTGTCAGATCGAGTCAATTCTTAATTCCAGACCTTTATATTCTCAAAGTCTTGATCCTAATGACTTTCTTCCCCTTACTCCCGGTCACTTTCTTACGTTGGAACCCTTGAACTCTCTTCCAGAACCTGAATTATCACATTTAAAGTTAAACTCCTTAACCAGATGGCAGTTGTTGCAAAGGCTTCAGAGTGATTTCTGGAAAAGGTGGCATTTAGAGTACCTCAACACCCTACAGCAACGTTCTAAGTGGACCACACCTTCCACAAAAATTCAGGAAAATACGCTTGTCGTTCTAAAGAATGAGCTTAAACCACCAATGCAGTGGTCATTAGGCAGAGTTATAAAACTACATCCCGGTTCGGATGGGCATGTTCGGGTAGTCACTGTTAAAACGACTACAGGTACGTTTCGTCGACCTGTGGTTAAATTGTGCCCTCTGCCAATTTCCTAAAATAATACTTTTTTTAATTTTCGATTATTCATAATTAGTCACTTTAGTTTAAGAGAATCTATTTTTTTGTTTCTGTTTTTTTTTTCTCACTTGGATTACAGTCCTTTGTGATGGGTGTTAATTGTATGAAAAGTACATATTTTTGAGTATTATAATTTTTCTTTAGTTTCAATTGGTTTCCTTCTTCCCTTTCGCTTACGGTATAATTTAATATAGTGAAAACACAGTGTGTTTTGGCGGCCGGAAAATGTTAATGCAACTCTTACTTTTAAATTCAAAGTATTTCATTTTCGCGCTAAAAGCATACAGAATCTTTTCTACTGGCACCGGGGAGTGCGCGTAGTACTGTCGCGCACGAAACCAGACAAGAAGAGAAGAACAGGAGATCGAGAGAAGTACAATAGAATCGCCACGCGTGTTCTGGTGAGGCAGTTTTGAGGCTGTTTTGTGCTAATCGTTCCATTTTTCTACCGAGAAATTCAACCCCCCTAACCAAGGTATGTGCCATTCCATATATTTCGATTTTGTATGTTGTCGTTTTTCTTAGTTTTCTAAAATCCTTAAATGTCGGTGCATTTCGTTCAAATACAGCCCACTAATTCTTCCTAACTTGCATTGACAATTCCCAACTCTAAGAATAAAAAAGTTATAAGGCCTGTTCACTTTTAGTTGCATTACACATTGAGTTGTATGAAAAATCTAAATTGTAACTGAATACTTTTACCAAACATATTTTTTCGAATTAAAGCAACAATAAAATAATACTATTGAAGATTCAAGATAAGAACTTATTGACGTCCCCTTCAGCCGATTTGCTAACTACTATAACGCGGAACGTTTTCGTTTCATCAGTTCATCTTTGTCTTGTTTATCGTGTTATTTGGCATTTTTGTCAATTTTGCCGTCAAGTGAGCCCTTCTTCCCGGTTAAAAATCAGCTGATTGTAGCTGGTTTCCTCAATTTGAGTCGCCAATTATATCAGCGATAAAAGTCTTAGCTACATACAAAATATGTCTAAAATGAATCATCTTTAAGTTAAAGCGACAAAAAATTAAAATTTTTTTTTTTAGGTGCTCGCCGTGTTCTTAAGTTTTCGCGTCAGCTGACAGACGGAAATCAGAAACTATGTTTCCCGAGACAGAGGGACCTCCAAAAGTCATCTGAAAAAATCTCGAGAGGTGTTTTCTCACGATTTTATTCGTATTCCCTCCAGCGAGGGAAGCCAAAAGATCAATACAATCTGAATGGGGCGCAAACTTGTACGACTTAATACGCCACTGGATATACAAATAAAAATACATAGGTAGTATAATTCATCAAAGGTATCACAATTTTATGTTGTACTTCTCCTTTTAAAACGTTCTTAAAAAGTACAAAATAAAAAATTTTTGTCTACAAAATGCTACCAAATATTCTTGAGGCCAAAATAGGACGATTTAACTCAACTTACCTTTCCCCAAAAGTGCTTCGTTAAAGAGCTATCGCTCGCAAATATTTCTGGAATGTAATATTTGAATCCGGTCTCTAGTGATAAAGCTGCTTAAGAGGGTAAGTGCTTCACACATTTTTTCAAAATTATCACTGATTATTTCCTTTCTTTTTATTCTGTTATATTATACTTACTATGACGCGTACGCCTATGTCGCACGGAACATTTTGGACCGCTCTACTGATAACTGATTTAATTTTTTTGGCTGAATGTCAAGTTCTTTCAAAATTTTTTGATAATTTAGTTTGTATAATGTACAGAATTAGAAAAATGCTCGAATAATAATTATTCGAGCATTTACTTTTAATATGCTGAAAGAATTATTCTTTCAGCATATTAAAAGTAATTATTAATTTGACATTTTTGTAGAAATTCATCAGCGTTAAATTCAGTGGCGGCTCGTGCCCTCCAAGCTTGGGTAGGCGACAGCGCAA
This sequence comes from Philopedon plagiatum, assembly GCA_963971165.1. Taxonomy (NCBI): domain Eukaryota; kingdom Metazoa; phylum Arthropoda; class Insecta; order Coleoptera; family Curculionidae; genus Philopedon; species Philopedon plagiatum. The sequence continues at coordinate 65,788,820 of OZ020195.1, read as the reverse complement.
CCTAGGCCTCTTCCTCCCCTCACAGCCTAGCCCCAACCTCACAGCAATTATTGGTGATAACAAATATGAAAGTAAATATAAAAACATGCTAAAACCCACGATACTTTCTCAAAAAATTGATAACTTAAAAATCACATTTTGTGTAACAGAAAAGAGTGTTAGTGCCTTGTTACTTTTTATAAATTAAATTAATGCGTCTATCTTTTAATAATGAAAATTTAGTTATAATTGTTTCCGTAAAATCGTCTGATTTTTGTATGGAGCAAAACAATTCTTTTTCAATTGAAATAAGGGCAAGCGACGATAAACGGTCATTTTTCATTGAATTTCTGCTGTACGTTTTAATCCTCTTCAAGCAAGAAAAATGTCTTTCAACTGAAGTACTTGTTGCTGGGATAGTAGCAATCAAAACAAACAGCTTAAAGGCCTCGGGAAATATTTGTTGGAAATCAATATCGACAAAATTTTTTAATATTAACTCAAGATTTAATTTTTCAAATTGGTTGTCACGATATATAACACCTAACTCGTTAATTAATTTTTGTTCATCAAAGATATTTTTATAAAAGCTGGTTAAAGAATTTATTTGATTAGACGGAAAGTCCTTGGTGTATTCTTTAAATTTTGATGAATCAGCTAGTGAAAAATATAATATCTGTGACATGTCAGCAAATCGTACTTCTATTTGCGTTATAATATTATCAATTATTTCATAAAATAAAATTCTTAAAGATGCCCTGCCGTCGTCTTTAACAGTATCAGATAATTTACTTCTTTTTGGAGGTGGTTGTATAGAACCAGAGGCAATTTTGAGTTCCGCTTTCTCGAATAATTTGTCAAATGTTGATTCATTTCTGAAGGATTTTATTCGATCCCTAGCAGAAAATACTTGATTTTTACAGTAACCTATATCCAGTGACTTTTTTTGAAGTATATCAAATAATAAATCAGTTATGTCAAAAATATATTTATATACCGTGGTTAAAAATGCAAACTCCAAATCATTCATAATTCTAAGATATCCTTTTGCACCATTTATGGATTCAGCAGTAGATGATTTGTCATCAATAATTTTCTGAAAAACAGTTGTTAAGCTTTCCCATTGAGACTCCAAAACATGAATAATTTTTGAACGCGAGGCCCATCTAGTTTCAGAAGAAGATGGAATTCGTTTCCCTACTACCGAGTCGAGTAAATAAGTTCGTTTGGCAGACTGATGAAAAAAACTTGGAATTGACATTGCACTAGCAAAATAAATACGACAATTTTTTATGTTTTTTGATCCGTTTTGCAGTACTAAATTTAGCCTATGCGCGCTACAATGTGTAAATAAAGCTGTTGGAGCATCTTCTTTAATTTTTTTTGTAAGCCATTTAAGGAACCAGCCATAACACTAGCACCGTCATAACATTGTCCGACTAATTTATTTTTAAAATCAAATGGACTTAAAACCGAAGTAATTAAATTATACATTGCATCGGCTGTTCTATCTTCGCTGACATCGTAAAAGCCCAAAAACCGTTCTTTAATCTCCCCGCATTTTTTTACATATCGAACTGAAATCGCACACTGAGACTTTTCGAGAATATCTGTTGTATCGTCTGCTTGCACTGCAAAAAATAACGATTCTTTTATTTCCTTATGTATCGTCTCCGTAAGATGTTCCGAAATACAAACAATTAAATCATTTTGAATGGTTTTAGATAAACCTGAAAAAATGTTGCCAATTTTTTTTAAATGTTCTAGAATTTCTACATCTCGTTTAGTAATTAAATTAAAAGGTTCCCGAATGTTGCCAGCATTAAAGGATTCATTTTTTTCGTTATGCGCTCTAAACGATAATTCCTGTTTTGCTAAGTGACATGTAACATCAATCAAATAACCTAACAATTTCCTATTTTTTCTCACTTCCTCGTTATATAATTTTAATGATAAAGAAGTTTGCATGTCCAAAGCATCGCGTATTGTTGAGGTGTTCATTTCTAATCGTTTTAGAGTAAGAAAACTACTCATGTGCTCTTTTGATAATTCATGCTTTTTTATACTAGCAGACAAGTTTTTTAAATCAGAATAACCCTGAGAAATCCACACGTTATTTCTTCCTTTTGCAAGCAGTAGACATGGCCAACAAAATAAACTTTGTTTAAAATAACTGCCACATAACCACTGATGACTAGTATACCATTGAGTGTTGAAAGATCGAGAAAATGTTGGTCCATGTTTATGATCACGTTTTAAAATATTGAGAGATGGCTTAGGCCGACCCTGAGTCATAATATCGCTTCGGATATTATCTCCAAGTCTAGAAAAGGGTGTTTCTAATAACGAACAGATAATATCATGCACTTGATTGTCCATGTTTCTTTTTGGATTTTAAAAATTTAATTTAAAATACCAGACAGTGAAAATCGAGGTGAAAACAGAATTGAAATACTACTTATCTTTGTCTTTATGCGACGAAGGCGAGTACCATATGAAAATCTCCACTCTTCGCAAAAATTCACCTGTGGCTTATAGCCGCTTCCAAAATGTACATATAGTTAATAAAATAAACTATCACTAACGAGGTATACTATGCAACTTCCACAGTTTACAGTAAAAGCAACAATCAAAAATTAATGCAGCTGAAATCAATTATTTTCAATAAACTTTCATAAATAATGAATGATCATCTGAATAATCCGTCATCTACTGATTCGCGCCATTGCACTGGGGATGTTTATCGAGTCGTATTGAACTGAACCACGAGCTGTAGCGAAGGCGAACGAAGATTCCGCCTAACCGACGGCTTTTATTTTGGTTTTGCTACCACGCCAGCGCTGGTTTTTGATGGCGTTTTCCATGCAGAACTGACGTGCCGAAAATAAATAAAAGACTTTTGGATAGAGCGCCTACCCTTGACACTTTTCGCGGTGCGATACGGTGTATATTATATACATATGGCCGATACCGTAATGTAAGATGTAAGCAAAATATACAAGAAATTATTTAAATTGGCATAACTATTATTATATATTTTTTTCAGTCTATTTACTGGAAAGTGGTTGTAGTTTTACTATCAAAGGGTAGGGGAGGACAGAATAATCAAGGGTAGGCGCCGCCTACCTTGCCTACCCTGACGAGCCGCCGCTGGTTAAATTTAACTTGTTGTTAAGAAGTATGTGTATATATGGCTACTTTTTGGGTACTTTTTCTTTTTTTGTAGTCCTCCAACATCATCGCAGCTCTATTATACGACTCTCCGGTAACAGGGTTGCCAGATCTTGCAAATGAAAAAGCGAGACACGTGAATCGGTGACACGTGTTTAAGGGCATAATATTTTAATGTGTTAAAAATTTGTGTCAAAAAAATGTTTCACTGTTTCAAAAACAAACATCCCAAATAAAAATTTCGATATTGCCGCGCAAGAAAAATTCAAAGAACATGCAATTTTTTCCTTTAATATACAGTATGTCCACGGATAGAGGTCACAAGAGGACAAATGGACCAAAAATTTCATTGTTCGAAAAAAAATCATTTTTGGTATGCTTCTGCTTCTTAAGAAAATAGGGTCTACGAAGAAAATGTTTGACTTTTTTATACAGGGTGCTCAAAAAATACAAAAATAATAAATTATGTAAAGAGTAAACTACCTTTATTTTTCATTTTAGAGCAAAATGATAAAGACAAAAAATATTTCAAATTCCAGTCAAAATTTAAATTCAAAATATCAGCTGAATATTTTACTTTTTATTTTTGTGTTATAATTTTATCAAATATTGCTGTACCTACGTTTTCTAGGTAATTTTTGCCTTGTCCACCTCATCTCACTATCTTTTACGGCAAATGTCAGAAAATTTAAAATTTTGTTGCAAATTAAATTTTGTTGCAAAAATTTTAAATTTTGCAAATATTTTAAATTTTGTTGCAAACATTTGAAATTTTCTGACATTTGTCGTAAAAGATAGTGAGATGAGGTGGACAAGGCAAAAATTACCTAGAAAACGTAGGTACAGCAATATTTGATAAAATTCTAACACAAAAATAAAAAGTAAAATATTCAGCTGATATTTTGAATTTAAATTTTGACTGGAATTTGAAATATTTTTTGTCTTTATCATTTTGCTCTAAAATGAAAAATAAAGGTAGTTTACTCTTCACGTAATTTATTATTTTTGTATTTTTTGAGCACCCTGTATAAAAAAGTCAAACATTTTCTTCGTAGACCGTATTTTTTTAAGAAGCAGAAGCTTACCAAAAATGATTTTTTTTCGAACAATGAAATTTTTTGTCCATTTGTCCTCTTGTGACCTCTATCCGTGGACATACTGTATATTGTAAACTAAAAATAAACAAAAACAAACAAATAAACGAAAACTATATCAAACATGTACATTGTACATAAGGTTGTAATAAAAATAAAGTAGAAGTTTATTTACCACTAAAGAACAAGGTAACATGTATATAAATATATTTGGTTGAAGTTAAATCTGCACTTTTAAAATTAAATTTTATTTCTGAAAAACAATTTGGTTTTCAAAAGAATAAGTCAACACAACATGCAATTTGCTACTTAACGGAAAAAATATATGATGCATTCGATAATAAAAAACCTTGTACTGCTATTTTTCTAGATTTAGCAAAGGCTTTCGATACTGTTAGTCATGATTTACTTATTAAAAAATTAGAAAATATTGGATTTAGAGGAATACCATTAGAGTTGATAAAAAACTATCTGGGAGATAGACCAAATCATGTTATGATAGATAAAGAAGAAAGTTATCCAAAAGTATTTAAATACGGTGTTCCCCAAGGAACAATTTTAGGACCTTTATTTTTTAATATTTACATTAATGATTTATTTAGTATAAATTGTGATGGAGAAATTCATAGTTTTGCAGATGATACCGTTATTTTTTATAGTGATACAAATTGGAACAACATACATAACAAAATTAAAAAAGATTTTAAAATAGTTAAAAATTGGTTTGATAATAACTTATTAACAATTAATTTTGAGAAAACAAATTATCTTAATTTTAGTCTAAATCAGAATAATAATACCTCAAATGTAGATTGTATTAAAATAGACGATAATATTCAAATTTTAAAGACTAACAGTGTTAAATACTTGGGAATAATTTTTGACAGTAAATTAAATTGGGATTTACATATAGATTACTTAATTAAAAAATTAAGAAGTTTGCTACCAATATTCAGAAATGTTAAAACCTTTTTGGATAAAAAACGCTTAGAAACGCTATATTATGCATTGGTTAAAACTCATTTAAATTATGGAATTTTAGGTTGGGGAGGAATAAATAGAATTTTAGTAAAAAAAATAGAAGTATTACAAAAAAGATTTCTAAAAATTATATTTAATAAAGACTATTTTTATCCTTCAAAGAAATTATATTCAGAAACCAAAAAAATGGACATTAGGCAAATACATATTTATAATATTTTAATATACGTTTTTAAAAATAAAAATCTAATAAAATTTAAAAAACATAACCACGACACGCGTCATAAAAATGAAATTTCAATTAAACCAAAAATACATAAGTTTGTAGCACAAAAAAGCTATAAATATTTATGTTTCTATTTAAACGATTATTTACCAATAAATGTTAAACAAATTGTATCATTGAAAAAATTTAAAATTGAAATAAAAACTTGGATATTAACAACAAATGTTTTAGATAAATTTTTGGAATTACTCTAATAATGTTTTGTATAGTTAAAAATATTTATTATTTTTATCTTTCTATAAAGAACTAAAAAGAAATTATATGTATGTGTGTGTGTGTGTGTATGTATGTATGTATGTGTATGTATGTATGTGTATGTATGTATGTGTGTATGTATATATGTAAGTATATGTGTATGTATGTATATGTATATATGTATGTATATATATATATATATATATATATATATATATATATATATATATATATATATATATATATATATATATATATATATATATATATATATATATATAATATAAATATATAATGTGTATATTTGGATTGAATAATTTATATAATAAAATAATATAATGCTGAATATAAAATTTACCCCCAACAAGCACGTCTTCGGGGGTTTTACCAAGTTTATTTATAATATACATATGTAAAATGATGTTTAAATTGTAATTAATTTTAAATAAACGTTATTATTATTATTATTATTACTTAAAATTATTTAAAAATCGGGATTTTCGACGTGCAAATCGGAAAGCGGGACAAAAGCGGGACAAACGGGTTATATCGATTAAAATCGGGACAGTCCCGCCTAAATCGGGACGTCTGGCAACCCTGTCCGGTAATGATAGGTCCAAAATTTCAAACTCATCTATCTGTTTTACTGCTAAACAAATCCGAAGCTGATCTTCCAGTAGAACAGTATACAAATTTCATTAACCTTTTTTCTGCGCTATACAGTGACCGTCAAAAAGTTCGCAACATATGGAAAATTTTTTTATTAGGAAAGTATGGAAAAAACTTTTCCGGGGGATCGGTTCTGCATATCCGATAACCTAGAAATCGATTTTGACATAATATGTCACATGACGACTGGTATAGCGGCAAATTAAAAAAAAATGTGAATTTACAAAAAGTGAGGTTAGTTGACGAGATATCAAAAAAAATTATTTGAAAAAGTTGCTTAGCATTAAATTCTAGGTCGTTATGCAGAATTTCAAGGTTTTATTTAAAAAAATTTGAAAAAGCAATTTTTTAAAAATATTTTTTAATCGATTTACGAATTTCTAGTTTTTTTCTTTTAGATAGCTTGGCTAATGTAAAGCCCATGTATTTGAATGAAAATAAACGAATGTAGTAGTTTTTTCTACAATTGACAGGACAAAATTAAAAAAACAGGGTTTAGCCGGACGCTAGCTGTTGCAAAATTAAAGCTTAATCGTCTTAAATATATCTGAAGTTTGACTTTTTGTAAAGTTAAGGGGATTACAATAGGAAATAAACAAAAATTACCTGTTGCACAAACCATTGCAACACCGAGCGTCCGGCGAACACCTATTTTGTCGATTTTGTCCTGTCAATTGTAGAAAAAACTACTAGATTCGTTTATTTTCATCCAAATACATGGGCTTTACATTAGCCAAGCTATCTAAACGATAAAAACTGGAAATTTGTACATCCATAAAAAATATTTAAAAAAATTGAGTTTTCCAATTTTTTAAAATAAAATCTTAAAATTTTGCATGAGGACCTAGAATTTTATTCTAAGCAATTTTTTCAAATCATCTTTTTTGATATCTCGTCAACTAACTTCACTTTTTGTAAATTCACAATTTTTTTTTAATTTGCCGCTATACCAGTGGTCACGGTGGACCTGCAGAACCGATCCCCGGAAAAGTTTTTTCGATACTCTCGTAATAAAAAAATTTCCGATATGTTGCGAACTTTTTGCCGGTCACTGTATATATATATATATATATATATATATATATATATATATATATATATATATATATATATATATATATATATATATATATATATATATTCCGCCCTCTAATGATCATCATTCAACTAAGAAAACAAAAATCTGCTCAAAATGCCATTTATTAGCTCCAGAACATTGTAACTAATTCTTGCATGTTTGTAAAAGATTTATTTTTATTGTTCTTGGATATTTTTGAATCGTACGCTATTAAAATCTTATCCAAAAATATATATATTCGTTTTTATTATATGTATATGCAGGTATAAGTAGTAATACAAAAAAAGAACACGTTAATCACTGTAAAACCGCTAAATGAAGTTGGGTACAGAATGTACCCCCTCCGGTATCTTCGTAGATATCCAGCCTCCGGTGTCCGAAGGTTAATGTTAAAATATAGTTTTAATGCTTTTATTAATAATACACACAATATATGTATTATATATATGTATCACAATATATAAAAATACAAAAACATTGCCCTTTTTTTCTATTTTCTGTATGTCACCCCCGATCCTTTCTTTACCACGTCTTTAGAACTGCGTATCACTCTCTTTCGTGGTCTGGCATTCCAAGGCTCTGTCACAATACTAAAAAAAAAGATATGTACTCGTAGATCCAAATCTGGGAAGTAGTCGACTACTTTTTTAATCGATTACTGTAATTATTATTAATTAATTAGTAATAAGTTCTCACTAATCGATTACAAATTTTGAGGAATTTGTAATCGTCACCAAATTACTGCAGAAAAAGTAACCATAATTACTCTCAGAAATCGCGATTCCTTATTGTAATCACAATTGACCAAAGGAATCGAAAAAGTTGCGATTCCTTAAGTAATCACGTTTATGGCGTTACATAACGAATTTTTTTCTGTTCCATCCCGATTTCTGGAGGCTCTCTAGCTGTCTTAACGGTCCGTCTTAATGAAAATGATTTTTAATAGGACTGAATTTTAAAATCTACTTAACAATACAAAATATATATTTTAATATAAAATTATATGATAGAGGACAAGACAACAGGTTCACAATCTGACGAATGCCTTTACAGTGTTGTAAGTAAAATGCGCCATACTTTTATTAATTTTCGAAACTTCCGTTAAAAATTGATGTCGAATAAGTTGAATATAAATTTTACTATTTAGGCCAGTTATTAGGAACATTTTTGGTGCAAAAGGTTGAGGAGTTTTGAAACTTGGTAGAATTGTAGACTTGGTCGCCCTAAGTATTACCCTAAGTTTGCGACCTTGAGCGACCGCCGCCATCTTGAAAAAATGGCGCTCAAAATCAGTTTCTGGCATGTAACTCCGTTCCTGTAGGGTTTATAAAAGAAGTTGTTGAGGATAAAATTGACTACAAAATCGCTCCTGAACGATTTTTTGTCAGACTAATAGTTTTCGAGTTAAATGGCCGAATAATAGTGCGAATTTTAAAAAAGAATAATCAATTAAACGATTTCAAAAATTTTTAAATTCTAATAATTTTTTGATTAATAGGTTTTTCGATTAATCGATTTTCTCGATTAATTTTAAATAATAGATTATTTTTTATAATCATAAATCGAACATACTCGTAGGTATTCAATGAAATAATTTGAATGCTTTTCGATCCGCGCGCCTTTAATTTTTAAGGGTCTTTTAAATCGCCCGCCGGAATTGTGTCCAAGATAGGCAAGTGGTAAGCGCTGGAGTCGTTTTCATTATGTTATTACTTCATTATTAGTTTGTATTTTGATCTGGATTCAACACCTATGTGGGCCGGTTCGACCAGTGTTGATAGTTTTGAGACAAGTATCAATAAGTAAGTATGAATAAATAGTTATTTTTGTATTAAGTGCGTGAAGTGAGTGTTTTTTTAATGGCATATGAGAGTGTCAATTTTTTGCCGAGACCGCAGGTCGAGGCGAAAAATTCTCTCGAATGTGCCATTAAAACACGAATTTCACAAACGAAATACAAACAACATTTTTTGTACAACTGAAAGTTTGAATTAATCGGTAAAATTGTATATTATAATAAAAATTTTACCATATAATTTCACATAATCAAGTTAACAGCCCTGTCGTTACTATAGAAATGGTTTGTTGGCACGTTGCTTGTTTTGTTGTCATACGTTGATAGCTGTTCATATTTATTGCAATTTTTTAAATAAATAGTATAAGTACTTAAAATGGATGTAGATTACGATAGTGATAGCGAGATTCCTTCAGATATAGCCGATATAGCAAATTCGGCTATAGCTAACATGTTACCGGCGAAATCAAAATTTATATACGAGAAAAATTATAACCAATTCCGTGAATGGTGCGGCAAGAAAAATATACAAAAAGTGTCTGAAAAGGTACTTATATGCTATTTTGAGGAGAAATCAAAAACTGTAAAACCTTCTACTTTATGGAGTGTCTACTCAATGTTGAAGAGTATGTTGAATGTTAAAGAAAATATTGATATAAAGAAGAGAACTTTTCAAGGAATATCTAGCGTTTCTGATCAGCAGCAAGGTGGACTAGCTTCGGGAATTAATATTGGAAGCAATTGTTCGAACTTCACCATCAATTATTATTGTAACAAATGAGATTTTTTGGTAGTTGGTAATTAATTAGTAAATTTGTACAAAAAAATTCAATACATTTTTTAAAAAGTAATGTTTTATCGTTTTTTTTGTAAATCATTTTTCCAGTTAAAAAAAGTCTTTTTTTCACCGTGAAAAAAAGTCTTTTTTTCACTGTTAAAAAAACAAAAGGTTTACGTATCGATAGCGATGAAAAAATGTCAACTTTTTTTGACAGTTGTACAAAAAATAATTATTTTACCTACCAAATAGATTGTTTGGTGGTCTTTCGTGTCAACAGAAAGTATTTGTCTCTGAATTAAACGTGTATGAATTTTTTAAAAAGAATTTAAAGTCTATATTATTTTTAATATTACGCTCAAGATTGTTGGTGGTCTAGGTTTGCTTGGGTGTGATCTGCGGTAGGCTGCTTCCCCCGCTTCTTCTCTATGCTTGGGTTAGAGGACCTCAGGTCGGGTCGATTTATCAATCGATTAATCGTTTTTTTGATTAATCGATTAATTTTGATTAATAGATTTTTCGATTAATTTCGATTAATCAGTTACTTTCGATGAATTAGTTAATTTCGATTCCTCGATTTTCTCGATTATTAGATTTTCTCGATTAATCGATTTTTTGATTAATTGATTTTTCGATTAATCGATTAATTTAGATTAATCGATTAATTTCTATTAATTGATTAATCGGAAATAATCGATTATTTCAAATAATCAAAAATCGATTATCTTTTTCGATAATCACCCAGCCCTAATCATGATTACTTTACGATTACATAAGTAATCGGGGAATACAATTCTTACTGGTAATTAGTAATCGATTATCTTTTTAACCAAGTAATTGTAATAAGGGTCGATTTCTTTTTTATTATAATCTTGCTATAAAAATTTTAATCGGTGCTATTTCTGACAAAGCGCCACTTTGTTTTGGATTCCGATTACCGTTTGAAATTTTGATTTTACACTCGGTTCAACAAGGTCTTTCCAATGGCGTATCGCAAGACTACTTTCAATTTCAAATACAATTTAAAATGGCGACCTCCAGACATCTTAATCTTTACAACATTAATACACCAAAAGGCTATACCGAATTTTACTTATTCATCTTGGATCAAAATACTACAAATACCATTAAAGATCCGCACTGTATTTACTAACTTTGTTAAACTTACCCAAGACTGGTTGCCTGTACTTCTCCATTTTCTTCAGTAAACTTTTTCCAAAAATCTTGAGTACCTTCACTTGTAAAGACATTCAAAAGTAACTTATCGCTATTCGTTTTAATCGACTCCGAATTAAATTTGTCTGTTTTTAGATCACCTAAAAAAATAATTTATTATTAAGAATACACAGGAATTTAGGGAATCATTAATGCACATGCATATACAGGGCGGCCAAACGAAAACGAAACGTCGACCTTTTTGGGTATTTAGTATTTGTTATGAAAAAAACGCTCAGACACGTCGATTTTTGAGCACATACTCAAACCCCTATCTGCAACCCCTTGGCCAGGGTGGGCTTCACCCCTAAAATCTTAAACGGAAAGGGGGTCGAATCGCACCTCGTTTGAAAGGTCTTTCGATTCTTTTTATCACCATTTCTAGTTTATGCCCTTTTACTTCAGCAGTTTTCAAATTACTTAATTTTCTTTTTGGGTAATTTATTGTTTATTCTGTAAATTAACCAATTTTATTTTAAATCCTCCAGTGTATTTAAGTAAAAATTGGTCTAGAACGAAATCAGTTTAAATTTTATTAACTTATTTCCAAGGATTTAAAATAAAATTGGTTTAATTTACAGAATAAACAATAAATTACCCAAAAACCAAATTAAATAATAATTTGAAAACCGCTGAACTAAAACGGCATACTCTAGGTATGGTGATAAAGAGAATATATATATATATATATATATATATATATATATATATATATATATATATATATATATATATATATATATATATATATATATATATATATATATATATATATAATACACGATGTCCTTACATTTTTTCCATTTTTCAATTTTTTTTTATCTAAGACATCCCACGTAGACTTCAAGCCTAAGTACTAACGTACCGTGGGTGTCTGAAGAGAAGGGAAATGTAGTCTATTGACACGGGATTTGAAGAATTGGAGGTTGGGACGGGAAGGGAAAACATCTGCAGGCAATTTGTTCCATAATCTGGAGACCCTAGGTATGAATGAGCGAGAGAAGTGGTCTGTTCTAGGCTTTTGTAGCTGGACAGTGAAGGGATGCATACGTAACGCGCCTCTTGTTGTTCTGTTAGGGACATTCAAGGGGGGAATAATACCGGCTAGTTCTTCAGAGCAAAATCCGTGGAAGTAGCGGTAGAAAATTTACCCCTTGAAATTAACTCCCAGAATAAAAATTCAACTTTTTATACTTCACGTCTATAATTGGACCACCACACTCTATCTCTGTGCTACATTTCACATTTTTACGTCGAATAGTTTCAGAGAAAATCGCTTGTGACGGACACACACATGAAACGACACCGAATTTTTAGTGTTCCGTTTGACGGAACACTAAAAATAACATGAGTTTAAACTGACATAAAAAAAGATCTGCTGGGCTGCTCTGAGTTTTAAACCTAAAAAATTTCTATGGTGATATTCCATTTATGCTTACTGGCTACGTCGGTTTTCAATCACGTGATTATACGATACAAAGACATTAACAGTAACTAGTCACGTGAAAAAGGTGATTAGTGTCGAAAATACAGCCAATAAAGGGGAGCAGAATCCTACTCCCGATTTTATAATACTAAATAAATGTAAAAATAATATTTTTTGAATTATGTTGTTATGTTACTTGACCAACCTCTTGAAATATCTCCTTTTTCCATCTTATACTCCTCCAATTCTCTATCTTTTTTCTGCACTAAATTAAGTAACATTTTCTGTTGTTTCTCCAAAAAATAAATTGTCTGTATTGCGGACACAGTGACTTTTCTTTTAAACTAAAAACTATGTTTATTAGTACTTTTTTGTAAAAAAGACACAGTCCAGCAAATTCCATCATGTTGGATGACTGAGTAAATGAATGTGAAAAGTTGCTGAAATTGATGCTAAATTAGGAAAAGCTGGTCAGAAAATAAAAATGTATTTATTTATTTATAATTATTAATAATTACATTATAAAAAATTACAGAACTTACAAACAAACACTCTATAACATGTAAATTCTGTTTATTTTTAATTATATTATATTCTGACTATTTTGAAAAATATTTGCAGATAATTATTTTTCTAGTTTGCTTATACAGTACAACTTCTATTAACGGGCACTTCTAGACAATAGATCCTTCTGCTAAACGGGCACTTTTTTAGTCACCAAACATTCCCTATGTAAGTACCTATATAAAATAACTCTTAACAACCGTTGCGTAGAAAAGTTTTTATGATTTACCCATATTTTGCTTGTAGCATTTACCATCCAACAACGGACAATAAGCGCCCATTAAAGATATACAGACCTACATCTGCCCAAGATATCTGCAACCGGCAAAAGAATTTAAAGAATGCAAGGGAAGGCCTAAACAACAATGCAAATTTGTTTATAAACCAGATGTGGTAAGAAAGTTTAAATCTTAATTATTAACGGAAAATTAAAAAGTTTTTCAAAACTGGTTTACCAACAATTGGCAACATTTTTGAGAAAACTGAATTCAAAACCGCGTACAAAACATTATTATTCGCATAAAAACGGGTATTGTCACTAACACAATTTTATTGCTGTGAAAAAGTAAATGCTTCTTTTCAGTTTAAAATCTAAAAAATACATCTTATCGTGCTCTTGTTTTGGTTTGATGTCCTGTCCTATCCCCCGTTTCTTTTTTCTTGTAGTTTTGCTGGGAGTATTTGACAGGCACGTGATCAGTTGAACTGCTTACAACAATATGTCAGGTGCCTCTAAAATTTCCAGCAAAACGATGGATTTTGCAAAAATAAATTGCGCTAATCCCATAACCGATCAAATTTAGAGTGGTATTTTAATCAGAGTTTTCACCTCATTTGCTAACTACATTTATAGGCCTATTATTTTTTTAAATTTATAGGTTTTTTGTAAATCATGTATAGAAGCGTCGGCGTCGTCACTTTAAATTATATTGTTTATGAGTGAGCGTGTCTCTCGACACAAATCACCCCCTTTCTCTTATACAACGAAAATTAATAAGTGTTATTATGGGTTGCCTATACTTCGTCAGGACTGACTGTGAAATAACATCTTGGCGAACGCTAAGAGAGTTGTGCTTGTAATAAAAAAAATTGTTTTCGGTTTTTCAATAGTAAAAAATCCCATGGATTCTTTTAAGCATTGTATTTAATTCGTTAGTGGAACTTTTTATTTAATTAATGGCCACACCTACTGCTTTGTTAGTGTTGCATAAGTATGTTCCTTTTGAGAAGAAGTGAATGTTACAGAGATTTTACTTTAAAAGTAACAAAAACATTAGTTTTCAGTTTTTAATAGTGCGGATAGTGACAAAATGCCGCGGAATCTTTTAAGAATTGTATTTAATTCGTTAATGGAACTTTTGCTAGTATTAATTATTAGTTAAGGGTTGTTTTTTTCATTTAATTAATGGCTGTACTGCGTTGTCAGTGTTTTTTGGTATATTGGTATTTGTTAATCTTAAACATTTTCACAAGAAGTGTATTTTAAAGGGATTTTACTATAAAGGTAACCATAACATTCTTTCTTGTGCTGACTGGTTACTTAAAAAGAATTATTGATATAATTTGAAACTTATTATACGGGATCATATGTTTATTGCCAGTGGCGGACACCGTTGGTTACAGATAAATTTAAGGGGCGATTACTAGCTTATGATGGCCATCTATGAACATATTGCTTCAATCTGATTTATACCAGGATTTATCAGTTTCAGTGTATGCAGTGAATTAACACCCTGTATATGTTTAGCAAAATGCTCCTATTGTGCGAAGAATTATGTTTTCATATGCAGGAAGTAACTGTGTGAACAATATGTATGTACAGTGTGTGCCAATGCCTTCTCTTGCCTTCTTTAAATTCTTTTGTCGGTTGCAGATATCTTGGGCAGACTTATACTAGGGCTTACAATCCCGGGATCCCAAAATCCCGTAAAAAATTCCGTCCAGAAAAATCCCGGGATTGGGCACTTAAATCCCGGAATAAATAAATTATAAAATATGTTTAAAAAAAACTAATTAAATTAACGCTTCAAGTATCATCGCAGTATTTTTCCTAAAATTAATGTTTACCGCGTGCGTCGTCAATATCACGAAGTGACGGAACTCAGTTTTTGCAATTTTACAGGAGAGCGTTTTAAAGTTTTTGTCAATTTTCGATTTAGTGCTAATGAAAAGCTATTTAAGTTAAAGCACTGTTTTTTTTTGCTTGTAGATAGATGTTTGGCAACTATCAAAGTATGTAAAATGTGGTTTATTTTTATTTAAAACTAGCTTTCGCCCGCGACTTCGTCCGCGGTACAACAATTTTACTCCATAACAAACTCTGAACCCACATTTCACCCCCTTAGGGATTAATTTATTAAAAACTGTAAAACACGTGTTTAAACATTTAATTTTAGGGTACTTCTATAAAGTTTCGAGTTAATAGGACCATCTAATATTTTTGTTCCATACAAAGTTTGAACCCCTGTTTCACCCCCTTAGGGGTTGAATTTTTAAAATCCCTTTCTTAGTGCATGCCTACGTTATATAAGAAACCTCTGCTCAAAATTTCAAGGTTCCAGACCAGGCGGTGTGGGATGTGCGTTGGTACGTCAGTCAGTCAGTTTCATGGATTTATTAGGACTGGATACGGGATGATTTCACATTCTTTGAAGCCAAAACAAACCATTCTAAACGACACTGTAAACACAATTTGTAAACATTGGCCACATCTTATTTTACCTTGTATTTTTGTACAAAAATACGTTAGAAGCATCACAAGATTTACTAAAAGTAGTAAAAGCCCCAAAATATTGTATTTTTCTGCTAAATAGTAATAAATTTAAGTTAAATAGGTTTTATTATTTATAGGTTATGTTATGTTAGGTTATTTCTAAAGGCGTTTATTTAAAGTCGCTCTGAGTCATTTATAAATCTATATAAATCTATACGTCGCACTTTTTCTTTTCTAGTTCATTAGACAAAGACGTACGTGTAACCGAGCGTTCGCAGACGTTTTTCCTAAGCACCCAGCAGACAACAACACTTCTGAGCTCTAACACTCCAATGCTATTTTATCTCTTTCTACTACCATTATTGATTCAATTACGTAGTAATTCGTAGTCTTGTCTATGTTCGTAGTTCGTAAACTGCTCTCTCAAGAGAATAACAAACAACAAAATATTTATATTATATAAGGCTTCACGTTCGATGCGCTCACAGTATACGGATATCGAATCCATATTATAATAGATCCATGGTCAGTTTCTTCTTTTATATATAGAGATATTTTGAAAAAAGGGAGAGCTAGTTCGTGTAATTGAAAAAAAGTTAAATATTGTAATATATTGTATAACTTGAGAACGCAGGGCAGCGAATACCGGGTGTGCGAGGTGTGCGTTGCACAAGGGCGGCCAAATGTGAGGGCGGCCGCGGGAAGCATAATTAACACACTAACTACAGACACACACAGAACACAAAAATTCAAATTCAATCCACCTATGCAAGATGGAATATAAACATAATAATAAAATAGTCAAATCAGCATTCAATTTCTAAATCTGATTTTGAGTAGAAAAAACATTAATTAAATTTCCAAAGAAGCCAACTCTTGAAAGCTTTAAGCCTCCACCGTAAATAATGACGCTATTTACCACTTAACGATGTGACCCCGTAGCTTTCTTTCGGACAAACGGCTGTCGATGTCGCAGGGACTAGCGTCTAGCCGGTGCCGAGAATTTCGCTCCCGAATCTTGCCAAACTATTATTGTCGATTGCATGGCGCTAAATCTGAGCACAATGTTTTTTCGGATTATGGTATGAGTATGACATGAGGCGTTATAGGTTTTTTAACCCACTCCCCAAAAGGAAGAGGTTCTCAGTCAGTTCGGCCCGTATTTTTTGTAAATTTTTGTTCGCGCAGAACTCCGACGTATGACTTGATGAAATGAAATGAAATGTTTTGCATTCGAAAGAACTGTTTTCCAAGTTGGTTCCATTTAATTTTTTTCGCGATCTCCCTACCGTAAGGGGTTGGAAATTAAAGGTAAGTGATTAATTTTGGTCAGGTTTTGCGTAAAGTATTTTGATCGCAAGAAATTGACAACAAAGTATATATATTGTCTGACAGCATATTATTATTCTAATCTTACAAGGGTGTGTTAAGGATTTAAGACTTGTTTTCCTCCAAGAAGGGCGGAGGGAGGGGGTTAATTAGCTATAGCCTAATATAAAACGTTTTGTGTGCTTTAATAGGTATTTATTTTTATTCCTAAATTATTTATAGGCAGAAAAAATAATAATAAACTATATTAGGAATGTTTTTTAATACTTGTTATTCTGTTAATGACGTCATATCGTTTATTAGAAAGAATGCATGTTTTGTTAGTTTTTTTTTTGTGAATAGAAGTTTTATTACAAATGCTGCATATCAAATTTTTGAATGGCAATGCTATTTTTTCACGATGCAGAGTTTTTATGAAGTATATGCATAGAGTATATGACACGCTGTATCAATAATCGAAAGTTGGACAAAACGCCCTAGTTCTGGAAAAAAAACGCATACCTACTGCTCAATTTGCACAAATTAAAAGAAATCTTATTTTTAACAATACTTTTCATTTACTTTTTAGTTCACCCCTATACAACCCACATTTTGACATTGAAAAAAAAACAGTTTATTAAGTAAAACTCTACACGAAAAGGGCTTTTAATGCCCAAAAAGCCCGACAAAGTCTATTAATCCGTTTTCCAGCTACAGCGTTTTAAAAATGACGCTATCAAAGTTTGTATGCTTTTTTTGTTTCCTCGTGTATTTTTTGCCAAAGACCATTAATTGAAATTCCGGAGAACACGTCTGGAGATATTGATATTAGCTTACTAACGACCAAAAAAAAACTATTGGCAATATGACACACACCTAAACTTTTAGTAGTTTTACATTACCTTATTAATTTATCCTGAATTGAATAGCATGAAAATGTCGCTTCCATTGCAAAATCACTTCTTGATGCTTAATTTGGGGAAGACGAGCTATCGATATCCGAAAACCTCTCTCAAAAAAGTTAAGTTTTTAAAAAATTACAGCAGTTTAAAAAGCCGAGTAAAATTCGCTTCAGCCGATTTTTTTTTGACCAGATTAGGTACTTACTAGTAGGTACTACTTACTCTTACTAAATTGTAAAATATGTTTATTATTAGAAGGTTCCTGACTATTTTTTTAATGTTTTAGGTTTTAAGTAGTTAAGAATTAATAAAATCGTTCTTTTCCCTATTTTTTAATAATTTGTATTACTCGGCCGAGTAGTGAATATGAATACTGAGTACTCATTAGTCTCATTACTCTGTAAAATATTTACCGAGCACCGAGTACTCGGCCTACTTGGTGCAGCCCTAGTAGGAAGGTCACAGATTAAAAAAGAAAAGTTATAAACACAAATAGTACTTAATACACGTTACACAAATAACATACCTACAAACAATTATAGTGACATAATGTAAAATAAGACAAAACTAGCTTATATTGATGATACTTATTGGATGTTGAAGGTATTCCTCATATCAATAGAAAGCTTTGCTAATTAGAAAGTGATTGATTTTGGATTTAAATGCCTTTAAGAGCAAGTTTCTCACTCTCAAATTATACTTGTCTAGCAATGGAGAACATGGCGATTTATTTCTTTACCTCATCCTGACTCTTTTTATTCAAAGAAAATTTATACACAATGCTCTGGGACTTCACATATTCACTTAATTCACTACAACTTTGTTCAAAAGTTAACTCCAATAAATCATCGTTAGTACTGTTAACAAAAATTTGGATATTTTGCAAACTGCTTACAATTTTTAATAGGTCTGTTTTAATTTGACAGTCAGTCGCTGATATAAGTGGGTTATTTTCCTAGAACAAAGAATAACTGGTGATTGTAAATTCACAAACACTGACTTAAAACTAAGAATGTGAAAAAAAATTAATTAATTACTTAGGTATGTTGTGAGCGAGGGCTGTTTCACTCGGGAAATTTAGTGTACACTTGAGGGGAAATAGTAGGAAATTATGTGGTATGTAAAGAAGGGAAATTATTGCTTATATGGGGAAATTACGAAGAAATGAGGGAAATTATTAGGAAATTTAGGAAATGATTAGGAAATTGTGGGGGAATTAAGGGAAATAACGGGGAAATTATGGTGAAATTACGTTATTTTAGGATTTGCACATTACTGATCATGCGCCGGTGCATGCGCGATACGTCGCTAGTTGCGGGACTGAAGAATGCTCGTGAGGATACCTAACTTAACTAAAATTTAAAAAAGGGAAATTATAAGGTAATTAAGGAGAAATTAAGGAAATAAAAGGTAATATTGGGGAAATTAAAGTGAAATTATAGGGTAATTATAGAAATACGGGGAAATTAAGGAAATAAAATAAAATTAGGGCTGTATGTAGCCGTAATTTTATTTTATTTCCTTAATTTCCCCTACGGGGAAATTATCGTCAAAAAGGGAAATTATCGTCAAAAAGGGAAATTAAGTGTACACATTTGGATAGGTGAAACACCCCTCGGTTGTGAGTTTAGAAAATTATATTTTTTTACATCAATTTTGAAAATACGTAGATCAGAGCAGGACACACACTAGGCTTTTTTTTAAAGTAAAGAAAGTGATTTTACAACTATAGTAAGTGGGCAATTAAAGACGAGGACTTTAGTCTTCCCATGTCAAAAGGAAATATTGTAATTGCAAGTGACCAAAATAATCTTTCTAGATTTCTTCACGTCTTCATGTTTTGAAGATCCCTAAATTATAAAAGCCAGGGGCACATTCAGAATCGACGCCGGGTGTTCCCGGGTAGACTTGTCAATGACGTCACTGCCATAAGAAACAACGGCTGGCCTCACGGTCAGCTGTTTACCCGGGAACACCCGGCGTCGATTCTGAATGTGCCCCTGGGTTCCCATTTCTGTTAATCTTTTGACGCAATTCAAGCAGGGGGGCCCGTGAAATTTTAAAGTTGTATATACTTCTGTTGCTACTTATGGGACCCATGCCAAGTTCAGGTTTTTTAATAGTGAGCCTACTGGGAAGGCTTTGGTAAAAAAAAACAATTATAATTTGCGAGAAAAAGTTGAATTTTTGAATTGACCCACCACACAAAAATTAACATGCTTAGGTATTTTATTTATTATGTTTTCTAAACAAATCTTACATTGTCGACAATTCTTAAATTTTAAGAGAAACAAATATGTTACTTAGTAGAAAGTTATTAGTCATTTGAATTTTTTTTTAAATTACTTATATACTTACTTATTAGGTTTAAAAAAATTCAAATGACTAAGTATAACTTTCTACTAGCACATTTTTTCCTCTTAACATTTATGAATTGTCGACAAGATGATGTAATATTTGTTTAGAAAAAATAATAAATAAAACACCTAAGCCGAGACCTAAGCATGTTAATTTTTTTTCTCAGGTGGGTCAATTCAAAAATTCAACCATTTTTCGCAAATTACAAAATACTTTTTTTCTTTACCAAAATGTTCCTAGTAGGCTCACTATTAAAAACCCTGAACTTGGCATGGGTCCCATAAGTAGCAACATAGATACCTACTTTAGAATTTCATGGGCCGCGCCAGAATTCAAGAAGTATTTGGGATAAATCCAGGAAGCATTATATATCTCATATATAAAAAAACAGTTCTAATAATTTATATTTGAATTCTAATATCCCTAAGACAGGGGTCGGCAACCTGCGGCTCGCGAGCCACATGCGGCTCTTTGGCTGTGTAGCTAAGGCTCTTTAGTTCTATACGCAAATATTGGCACGAATTACTTCAGCACAGTTATAAAAAAAATTAAAGATGAATTTGCTGACAGATTTGAGCAATTCAAAACCAACAAAACCACTCTAGCATTCATAGTAAATCCTCTCAACACAAATAGTAACGAAATCCACATTGAGCCATTTGGAATTGATACTGGATCTCTAGAAATGCAATTGATCGATTTAAAAAGTAAAGCTTTGTGGAGTGGAAAATTTACAGAGTTAAAAAGCAAGTTGAAAGAGTTGGAGGTAGTGATGTAAGGATACGTATCCAAAAATCCGTTGGATCCGAATATTGAAAGAATCCGGATTATCCGGAACCGGCCGAGAACTTGAATACGGATTCGGAATCAAAATAAATTCGCATCGCCTGGTTACTAATGCAAAGTGCAAAGAGAAAACGGAATCGGAATCGAGTGTAAGCGAACAACACGGTCTGCGATTTGGCATATTTGATATTGTGCTTTCTCTTTCTAATGACATTTCCTAAAAAAAGATGGCATAGTTATCGGGGTAACGGGTATCATATGAGATGAGACCCATTGGTTAAACTAGTCCCGCCTCACCCGAACCGAATTCAAACGAGAACGGCGCGACGCGGTGCCTTCTTATCCCTAAACTTCGACTTCGAATGGTATGATACCGATACCGATACCGCATCGACCTACCTAGCCGTGTATCCGGATAGAAAATGTTTTAGTCTGTTGCATGCATACGTATACATGATCTGTAACCGCTTTCGCGCGGGTCAAGAAATGGATTCGTATTCGGATAATGGATACGGATATTAGCTGATTCCGATTCCGTATGATTCGGATATCTAATGAATACGGATATTTACAACACTAGTTGGAGGTCCAGGAATGTATGTACGTAACGCAACAAAAATGGACAGCTTTAAAAGAAATGCCGCGAGTTGAGGCACTTATATTCGACACATGGAATAGTCTTCCAGATTGATACAGTGAGGTGAAGAAGTTGGCATTTGGAGTGCTGACTATCTTCGGATGGACATATTCGTGCAAGCAAGCGTTCTCTTGCATGAATATAATTAAAAGTAAAGTAAGAAGCCAACTAACAAATGAAAATTTAGAGTCGGGTTTGAAACTTAAAACAACAAGTCATGAGCCAAATTTATCCAAACTTTCTAAAACCATGCAAAGCCAACGCGTCCATTGAATTTGTTTGCTCAAATGTATGTTATTATTATTTTTTTTTATTTTAAGTACAAGTTACATTGTATAGTAAAGTTTAAATTTTCTACTTGAATAACCATGCAAAGCCATCGCTCCCATTGAATTTGTTTGCTCACTTGTTTGTTATTGAAGTACAAGCTAGTGTTGTAAGTAAATGTTTATTGTTTTAATTTTTTACTTAAATAATAAGTAATTATCTAATAATGCCATATCCTTATATACATTATCTAATTTGTTGTGAAAAACACTACTTATATATGAATAAATAGAAACTTTTTCTTATGAATAAATATATATTTGTTCTTATGAATAAATAGATTAGTTTTTTTTTTATCAAAAAACTTTATTTATGCGAGTACTATTTATTGTTGGCAAGAAAAAATTTTGTGGCTCTTTAAAAACCTTGAAATTTTGTAAATTGTAATTTTTGACTCTTCCGACTCAAAAGGTTGCCGACCCCTGCCCTAAGAGATTCATTTTAGTTGATTTTCAATTGAAACCTTATCACTAACTTCAAATATCTCATAAACGACCAAAAAGTAGCAGTTACCTTAAAATTGTGCACTAAGGTTTCAGTCGAAAACTGACTTTCCCAAAGAAACGAAAAGTCAGTTAATAGTAAAGTTAACTCATTTTCACCTTGTTCTAAGTGAAGCATGTATAAACTCTCAGAATCAATAAAAGGTTTCCACATTTTTCTGCGGTTTCTCAGTTTCAGGAAAAGTTTTTATTACTAGAACATTTATATTTTGAAAGGTTAGATCCTCTTGACGCAAAAATTTCTTCTTTTTCCTGTGATCCAGCGAGGTAGATACAAATTTCTCATTATTACGGAGGCCCCAAATTCTGTTCCCATTGTCGCGAAAAGAATTTCCGTGCGTTTTACCATATAAAATGACGCAATTACCCATCTAACAAATAGGGTATACCAAGTTGCATAACCAACAATACAGGTTTTTGAGCAAAAGAAATTGATCAACAAAAGAAACTTACTTTATTTTAATTACAAAAATTTACCAAAACTAAGTACTTAAGAAATTAGCCAAGTTCCGAAGGCTTAACATCACTTGTGTCAGCACCCTTTTGGGTGGTCCTCTGTAGTAAATTGTCACTAAACCATCGAGGTCTGGGTTTCTTCATTTCTATAATTCTTTTACCATTCCAAAACTCTTCTGGTTTACTGTCTTTTTCACCGTCATACAAAACTACAACCTCCTTTTCTACTGGTTCTAACTTTAGCTCGTTTTGTATAGCCTTTTGCATTGCTTTTGTTTCATCGATAACTTTTTTGTAGCATGTTGCTAAAATTTAAAAATAGTAACATTTTTAAAAAACTTAACCCAACAACAGACTTACGACACAGCACTCCAGCTTCATGGTCGTCACCGCAAATGTTACAAGTTAGTAAATCTTTCCTCGGAAGCAAGATTTTCAAATTATAGTCAGGGTGCCCATATTTCCTTTTAAGTCGTTTTTCCAAGCTCCTTCGGTGTTTCGGCACCGCATATAAAAATCCATCCCCCAAAATTTCTTCTAGAATGCCCTTTCTTCCTGTATTTTCCACTAATTTTGAATTTTCAAGGGGCAAATCCAAACATAACCCAACATCCCCTGTCAGAAAGTAAGGTTATGTTAGTGTCAACCGTGCTTGTTCAAGTTATGTAATAGTTAAGTTACCTGGAGGATATTTGCCAAACAGGGCCCCCAAGAAGGCCCTTTCGCAGCCCTTCAAAGCACTATTTATCCGATAGACTAAGGTACTTATAGACATTTTTGAAAGAGCTTCTGTCAACTGTATTTTCGCTGCAAACCACTGAGCTACTATTTGCTAGAGTGTAGAATGAGAATGAGAGTGTATTTTGTTGTCATGTGGGAATACCTATATTAATAATTAAGGAATAAAAGAAATTACATAAAAAAGTTACCGGGGTTGAAAATCATTTATTGTGTGTGTTTTAAATTTTCATAATAGGTTAAAGGACAAAAATGTTCCTTATTCTTATGTACCTAAGTACATCATTTTAGAAAAATAATTATTTTTTATTTATCACTGAATACCTAGTTCTCATTTGTGAGTACAAAAGAGAATTCTTTCTGGCTCAGTTTCACGGAATGTAATCAAACCCTGTCGGCAAAAATGTTACCAGTTAGTTATGTGCAATTTTTTACACAAATTATTTGTATATTTTGCGCAGGTCGGTAGTGGATTTAGGGGGGCGCCCCTAATTTTTTTTAAAAAAGGAGTTTTTCAAAAATCTTACATTTTCCGAAAATATATTTTTTCTAAAACAGTATTTCGAAAATTGAATTATAAACTACTAAGTAACTTCGAAAATCTTAATGAGAAAAAATTCTGAACAAACCCAAACTAACTTTTTTTGGGTTTGTTGGGTTTCCTTTTTAGATTTGCCACATTATTCTGTTGTAAATTATTTCGGAAAAACGCTTCTTAAAAAAAAGGAATATTTGAAAAGTTTTTTTTTTTTCGTAAAAATGTAACTTCGAAAAAAAGTTTTTTTTTGAAAAAACGTAGGTTTCAAAAAAGATGGTCTCTGAAAAAATGCTTTTAAAAAATTTGAAATATTTTTAAAAACTGATTCTTAGATGATATTATTCCTAGTTTTTGAAAGACGATATAATGTTCATTAAATTTTAGAAAAATTCGTTTTCGAAAAATTTGTGTTTTAAAGAATTTTCGTATATATCCCTCCAAGTGGGCAGAAGGTATAAATAAAAAAATCCTTTAATATCGATTATTTACACTTATAAATTAATCAAACAATACGTCTTTTAAAGGCAGCGCTGGCAAATTGCTCTTGATCTGGAATAGAGGTACCAAAAATTAAGAATGTTGGCTAGACGAAAAAAATCATTTGACGTGTACTTATACCAAAAAACTCTATTTGCGAATTGCGTATTTTGACAGTTGTGTTTGTCCTAAATATTTTACATAGGTACCTAATATTTTATTTAAGTAGGTATACACATGCATTATTTGGTTCATGTTCATTCTTTTCTCTGTTTTTCTAGTTTTTAAATATGTGACTTTTTAGTATGTACGTATTAGGAGTGTCAATCCCGACTGGCTTTGTTAATCCCGGGATTTTCGAGATTTGTTGTATAATCCCGGGATTCCGGGATTAGTCCCGAAAAAAATGTAAAGGGATTCAAATATTAAAATTTGTATTTATTAAGTTTAAACATACTAAAAAGCACCTAAACGATTCTGAATACAAGAGGTATATGTATAAATTTATACTTATTTAAAAAAAATACCACAAAAGTATTAGGGCGTCCACGTATTTTGAACGTATTTTGTTGCGAAAAACTCCTGCGAAAGAGAAACATCTCTCGGGTTCTATGCTTGTGGGCTGAATGGTTAGTAGGAATTCAAAGGTTTTTAAAGATTACGCCACGACTGCCACCATTTGCAAATAAATCAATTTGTTGAGAAAGGATTGCGGACATCCGAGTCTTATTACTGGTTTGCTTTTGTAATGACTCTGAACATTTAAGAAATGATTTTTGCACTTTGACTTTGAATGGTTCATTCTCCTCTGCTCTTGGAATTTCTGCAATGGGAATGTCATCTTCGTCGCTGATTTATGTTTCACTTTCGTTGTCTGTATCTAGCCTGATTAAAGTGTTTCCAATTTAGATTTAATGAGGGAAATATTTGATGTTTTGAAGCAGTCATCTTGTTCAGAGTTTGGAATGTCGAAATTTTTGAGATAACAGAGAATGTCAGAATAAATGGTTCTGCGTTGCTTAAATCCATGTTCTCATTGACTCTTGTAGTTCTGTGTTGAGTGGCGTTTTAATTCTGGATAATTCCTTCAACATGAACTTTAACGCCGCGTCTGCTTTATATAATAAATCCATGTCGCGACGGCATAGGGTTTCAGCTGAAATTTTTATTGGTTGGAGAACTTTTACAACACCTTTAAGAACTTCACTTCCTGAATCCAAAATTGTTTTTATGTTTAGATCAAGAAGATCTTTTTTTATGAAATTGTCTAATAGTGTAAAACGCTCTAGCATGTTAAGTAAGCTGCTCCATCTCGTTTTGCAATATAATATAACTTTTCGTTCTTCCCCACGATCATTTTTGATATACTTTTGTAGTCTATTATCTTTAGTTGGCGATTTTCTAAATGTTCGAACTATTTGTCTAACTCTGGACACCAATACACCGAAGTCATGATTATTGGTAATGATTACTTCCAAAAAGTTATTTTTTTCCAAAACTTCCACCTTCAGTGTCTTCTATATCGCTGTCGGTGTCGCTAAAGAACATTACGAGACTAATCCCAAAAATATTAATCGATCCCGGGATTCTCGAGACCGGTTTATACTCCGGGATCCCGGAACCCTGGGATCCCAGGATTGACACCCCTAGAACGTATGTACGTGTGCTTGTGTAATGTATATATGTAGGCTAGTATATAGTATGTATGTGTTTATATGTAGTATGTATACAAATTTTAACGTGCAAATCGGTGTTTTATAAAGGGTTAAGTGAAAACGAGAATTTAAATATAAATATTAAATTGCAAAATTCCGCAAATAAATTGAGAAAATTAATAAAAACATATTTGTTAAATAAACAAAGTGAAACAATGTAATTTTTTTAAATAGTTTTAAAAATGTTAATGTTAAGTTGTTAAAATTATATTAAAAATGTAAAGTGGTAGCATTTTTTGCTAAATACATCTTGTTGTATGTTGAGGCAAAATGAAATAAAAAAAAAACTAGGCCGATATGATAGAAAATCCAATTACAGGATTTCGATTAAAAAATGTATGTAAAAACAAATATTAATAAACCATTAAACATTATCGATCAGATTAATTAAGAAGGTTTATGATTTAGTACTGGTTTAAATTAAGATCTTCTAGTTGATCAGCCAGGTTTTGACAAGTTCTTGTCCTGTCATTGTTAATAAGTCCTCATTTAAAACTTATAAGTTATTCTAACACAATATTTTAGAGATTTGTTTGGTTTCCAAATGATTTTCATTTTGGAACGTGTTTCTAGAATGATTTTAGTTCTATTATTGCAAAAAGCACGTACTGGAATTGTCCTTTTCTTTATAAATTTGCAGAAAAACTCCAAAATAAATTCATAGTATCAAACTTAGTTGTCTTATTCTTACATTTGTTAGTTTAAAACTTTTGATTGTCAAATTAGAACGGACTAGCGTTGGAGCGTCAGTGCACTTATAACTTCTTTACTTCTTGTTACACTCAAAGCATCATCTTTTAGACTGTCAATAATATTTTTGAATGAAACAAATTTTTGTATTAAGTGCAAATTTTAATTACATTATTATTTTAAATTTGCACTTAATACAAAAATTTGTTTCATTCATACTTGAAAAGTGCACACAGCCTTCACACTTTCCTTAATAATATTTTTAACTAAATCGTAATTTCTATGGTAATATATAACGGCTGAACCATGGACCAGACGTGGCCGTCAAAAATTTTGTTTTCTATTACCTAAGTAGTATATGTGAATTTTTTTCGAAATAAATAATAAATTATAAAATATAATAAACGAAGTTGTATTATCCTTGGAAAAAAATAAACATCAAAGTAGGCCGATTTGCTTTAAAACTGAAAGTCTGTCATAACTTTTAATTGTAAACAACTTTTCTTAATACTTTTTTTCGATATCTCTTAAAATGGAGGTAGATTAGTCTTGACTATTATTGAAAATCGATTCAAAAAACACCCTCTGTACTTATATTAATTAATTTGCTTAATTTTTTTCAATATCTTAGTTTAAGAATGTCACCATCAAATTTTTTGACCTTAGTAGAGTGTTTTCGCCGTTTCTAAATCAGGATATATATCCAAAAATCCCCCCACTCTTCACCCCACCAAATCCCCCCACTCCCCACTTAAGCCCCGCCTCCAAGAACCGGATTGGCCGGCGCAAACTTAAGCCCCGCCTCCAAGAACCGGATTGGCCGGCGCAAACTTAAGCCCCGCCTCCAAGAACCGGATTGGCCGGCGCAAACTTAAGCCCCGCCTCCAAGAAAAAAAAAAAAAAAACTCGCAGACAGGAAAAAAAAAAAAAAAAAAAAAAAAAAAAAAAAAAACGCAGACAGAAAAAAAAAAAAAAAAAAAAAAAAACTCGTAGACAGAAAAAAAAAACTCGCAGACAGAAAAAAAAAAAAAAAAAAAAAAAAAAACTCGCAGACAGAAAAAAAAAAAAAAAAAAAAAAAAAAAAAAAAAAAAAGTTTTTTTTATTTTTCGTTTTTTACAACTGCGCAATAGAGATGCGCATGGGCATGCGTATGCTCCGCCCAGACGGATTCTCTTTATATTCTCTCTTCGCTTCTCGTTCTTAAGTGTTCGCAGTCGTATCTTCAGCTGGATATAATACAGTTGTGTCTTCTCCTTGTTACCTATATATCCTCAGCGGTTAGTTGACTTAGCGTTGATATTATATTAATTGTTTAGTATTGTGCAAAGTGTTGTGAGAGCAGTTAAAATATCCCAAGAACTGTTGAATAAATATCAACCTTTTCTACTTTTTGTTCAGTTCTCAAGATGTATCAGTGCAGTGAATGCAACAAGAGTTTTACTCATCAATCGAACGTGTATAGACATAAAAGAGAATCGTGTGCCATGAGACCATCTTGTTCGGGAGAGTGTTTTCAGGCATACAAGACCAGGATATATATCCATGGATATATATCCATGGATTGGATATATATCCTGATCTAGAATGTCTGAAAACACCAAAATCCCCCCACTCTTCACACCACGCCTCTCCGATCCCCTCTCCGCTCCCCTCTCCATGGATATATATCCATGGATATATATCCATATATAACCATGTAAAATGGATATATATCCATGGATATATATCCATGGATATATATCCATGGATTGGATATATATCCTGATCTAGAATGCCTGAAAACACCAAAATCCCCCCACTCTTCACACCACTCCTCTCCGCTCCCCTCTCCGCTCCCCTCTCCTCTCCCCTCTCCTCTCCCCTCTCCTCTCAGGAGCTTCCAAAGGAGCTACCAAATCCTACCACTCTTATATCAAATCCAGCTCCACAGGAGCTTCCAAATGAACTTTAAAAACTCCCCCCACTCCTCTCCCCTCTCCTCTCTCCTCTCAGGAGCTTCCAAAGGAGCTACCAAATCCTACCACTCTTATATCAAATCCAGCTCCACAGGAGCTTCCAAATGAACTTTAAAAACTCCCCCCACTCCTCTCCCCTCTCCCCTCTCCTCTCTCCTCTCAGGAGCTTCCAAAGGAGCTACCAAATCCTACCACTCTTATATCAAATCCAGCTCCACAGGAGCTTCCAAATGAACTTTAAAAACTCCCCCCACTCCTCTCCCCACTCCTCTCCCCACTCCTTTACATCTGCGCAATACGGATGCGCATGGGCATGCCCCGCCCACACGGATTCTCTTTATATTCTCTTTGCGCTTCCCATTCTGCAGTCGCACCTTGAGCTCGACAGTTGTGCTTTCTCCTTGTTAGATATATATCCTCAACGGTTAGTTAGCGTTGATATTATATTAATTGTTTAGTTTGCAAAAACAGTATTGTGCAAAGTGTTGTGAGAGCACTTAAAAATATCCCAAGAACTGTTGAATAAATATCAACCTTTTCTGCTTTTTTGTTCAGTTCTCAAGATGTATCAGTGCAGTGAATGCAACAAGAGTTTTATTCATCAATCGAACGTGTATAGACATAAAAAAGAATCGTGCGCCATGAGGCCATCTTGTTCTCGCAAAAAAAGAAAGGCTAATACCCAGGTATGTGATGTATCCATGAAAAAAGCTAAAATAGAAGACAGACCTCCAATACCTAAACTTACTTTATCACGATGTAAAGATTGTGATACTTGGTATGTGAAAAATAAACTTGCTGCGCATTTACGGTCAAACCTACATAAAAGTGCACTTAAAAGTGACGATAATGTAAAAATTTTAACTTCCGCGTTTAAAAACAGGATTGTGTCTTACATGCTGCTTCCATCGAAAAAGTACGTGGACATTGAAGAGTTTTTTGATGAAGTACAACAAAAGTTTGTAAGTTTACTTTCCGAAGAGTTAGTTAATCATATAAGTGTTAAGATTAATGTAGAACTGTTTGGACAATATCTCTTACAAATAAAAGAGACAATCGAAACTAAATCGTTTAATACGAAAAATAAGGTCATAACTTCAACAACAGATTTATCTGATATTTACAAGAAATTTTTGTCTGAAATAAAAGAAAAGATGTCAATATTTGCGGAGAATGGTTCAGGTTGGGCGTTGGAAAAAATATTACATTTGGAGCTTAATATAAATAAATTTAATCCAATTTAGAGCTTCATAGCTTGGGGACACAAACATATAAGTATTTTGGAAGAGAAATCCAAGACTGATGATGATCAAGTTAATAATGTAATTGATATTCTAAAAGATTTAGTTCGTGACGAATATAAAACATAAGAACCCTGGAAAAATATTTTATTTTGAAAATGGCTCTGCTACCAGTAGGAGTTCTATTTCTATCAGCATTCGTTAACAATACTTTGTTCATACAAGTTGATCATAATGTTCGAGAAGCATTTATTTGTCTATCTGTTAATAATGTAAATAATGATAGTTGGCCTTCAACATGGAAAAGAATGAATATAAATAATGGTTTATTTACCCACAAAATAGATGATAATATTATAAATGATTCTACCATTGTACAGTATAAGTTAAGATTATATTATTTCAATAAAACTTCAATAGTGACACAGGAATGGAATCAGTTGTATAGAAAATCTTGTATAGCAGAATGTAATTCAAATGAGTGTGTAGTATTATTAAGTATATTGTTAGTAGTGTTTCTATGTTCAATAGGATATATATTATTCAAAGTATATTTGTATTATAAATAAAATTCAATAATAAAAAACATATCTACCATTGTACAGTATAAGTTAAGATTATATTATTTCAATAAAACTTCAATAGTGACACAGGAATGGAATCAGTTGTATAGAAAATCTTGTATAGAAGAATGTAATTCAAATGTGTGTCTAGTATTATTAAGTATATTGTTAGTAGTGTTTTTATGTTCAATAGGATATATATTATTCAAAGTATATTTGTATTATAAATAAAATTCAATAATAATAAAAACATATATATAATAATGGTTTTTATTCATAACAATACCTATAATTATATAACAATTTTACGTTTGCTAATGCACAATGCCATGGATTCACATTTTTGTGAAAATAACATTCTGGAATTTTCTTAAATTTACTTAATTTTGGTTCTTGGGCAATGGGAATAGCGTATATGAAATCTTCATCCAAAAACTTTTTTAAGAAGTTGATTTTTTCATTCCCTTTCACGTAAATTTTGGGCGATTGGTAAACTTCTAACACATGCTTTAAAATATTATCAATTTCATTAAGTTCTATATTTCCAAATTCCCATTTTAGTCCATGATACTCTTCGCCCCATTTAACCATTTTGAGATCGAGAGCAGATAACATATTTTTTTGAAATGGTGATTTAAACAGATAATTTGAGCAACGAATACCATCATAAATCGCTAATTCTTTTGGAATGTATCCAAAGGAACTGTTATATCCTTGAATGTCGATAAAAAGTTCTGTCTTACACTCATTCATGGTTAGTCGCTAAATGAT
Organism: Philopedon plagiatum; assembly: GCA_963971165.1. Lineage (NCBI taxonomy): Eukaryota > Metazoa > Arthropoda > Insecta > Coleoptera > Curculionidae > Philopedon > Philopedon plagiatum. Next base: position 65,756,910 of record OZ020195.1, on the reverse strand, counting down.
GTTTAAATCTATAAGATTAGTGTTTAAATCCCCACACCACTCTTACTACTACCCACTACCTCGCTCATTATCCCCACTACCACGCTTGCTTATTTAAGCACTCACCCACAGTTCTACAACCATTATTTCAATCAAGCATCTGAAAATGTATCAACCAACAAGCCAACAAGAGTTTAGTAAGAAGCGCAATGCAGCTCTCATCAATGAAACCATCTACTACATAAACAAATCCAAATCCAAATGGGTCAGCATTGGATTTTCCTTAGAGAGAAAATATATTCCTGTTGTTAAAATCTGTGGCTACAAATATAATCAAAATGTGATTTTTAATGAAGATCAATGGATTTCCTTCCTTAATAATCAAGGAATTATGTTAAGTTTCATTTATTCCAACAGCACCGGGTGGCAACCCATGAAGGGAAATGGTTATGAGATTCACTTTGTGTTTATTGGTGATGCAAGAATAATTAAGATTACACAAGATGGAGGTAATGAAGTATTCCTTGCTGGTGATACCATAAATGAATTAGTGAACTTGGCAAATTTAATCAAATATCGTGTTGATATCTTAAAAAACCAGGAATTTTCCAAATATTACAATATTTTAGTTAGTGGAATCTCTATGAAAAATGGCGATTTGTTAAAAAATGTATATGATGTTATTTCACCTATGGAAAATAGTTTAAATGTTTGCTGTGTTTTAGAATTATTAAACTTTTACTCAGATTGTGTTCTGGAGGATGTAGAAACATTCGTATGTAATGAATTTGTAAAAAGTTGTATTGAAAATAAAAATGTATAGGTATATTTTTCTTTTTATTCCACCCACCTCCTAAATTAATTTTTAAAGCTCTGAACTTACTTTAAGTGTCACACATATGGAAAATAGTTTAAATGTTTGTAGTGTTTTAGAATTATTAAACGTTTATTCTGATTGCGTTGTGGAGGATGTAGAAACGTTCGCATGTAGTGAATTTGTAAAGACTTGTATTGAAAAATAAAATTTTAAAATATATTTTTCCTTTTTATTCCTCCCACCTCCTATTCCTCCCACCTCCTATCCTAAATTATTATTTAAAGCTCTGAACTTATTTTAAGTCTCACATACTCATACAAGATGTGGTTAGCATATACATCTCAACGAGTAGCATATAACCTAACAAGCGCTATAGATAATCTATCACATGACTTTAGTAACTTAAAATTTGATGCTGCCCATGAAGCCGAGTATGGATTCGAAAGATTTTATACATATGATGAATGCATGGATATGGAAAGAAAGTATGAAAAAGCTGCAGAAGCCTGTAACATATATTTACATACTTTTGATATAAGAACTTTTCTGCAAACCATAAAGGAAATGGGATTTGAGGAGCATTTGGGTGAAGTAAAACAGTTTATTCCACAAGATATCATTGAAGAAATATTTGAAACCTAATTTATATGAAATAAAAAACTTTATTTCATTTATGTGTTTTATTCAATCATTAAATAATTATTATATAAATTGTATACATTAGTAAGTGCACATTTAGAATGATAAAAACAATGAGCTTCTCCTTCTTGTAACGATGGATTTTCATCAAGTTCCATGACTGGTTTTAATGAATATTTTCGAATGTATTCGGATTTCTCTCTCCTTTTTACTACCTCTCCTATGCCACCTCTCTCTTATGCTACCTCTCTCTTATGCTACCTCTCTCTTATGCCACCTCTCCCTACCACTCCTCTCTCTTATGCTACCTCTCTCTCGCTTTTACTAGCTCTCTCCTCTCTCTTATGATACATACCACCTCTCTCTCTTATGTTACTTTCTCGCTCTCTCCCTATGCTACTTCTTGCACACAAGCTGTCGTTTTACCATTTGTTTCAAACATTACATAGTTCTAACGTATAAAAAATGTACAAGAAGTTATAAAATATCCCTTTTTCTAACTTTGGTTTCAGATTTTTCCAATTTATCTTTATAATATTGTTTATTACCTATACCAAATTTAAATTAGATTTATCAGCCACATCGCCAGCTAAAAGCTTGGTTTTTCTCTTCCGAGCCAGAAAACGATTTCTTCCATGCCTAATTACACACTCTTTATGTTTCCCAACTAATACCTCCAAATGAGAGCCATTCGACTTATCATTAACTCAGTCCTCCCAAGAAAGCTCTCTTATTTATTTTCTACAAACTCCTGCCAACGCATAACTGGTCAACTAGAACACCTTACTTTAAACCAATACTAAATCTAAACTTTCCTAGTGAATCTGAACGTTTATGTCGACAACACCAAAAAAGTATTAATCCAGTACACTTTGACGCTAAGAAATGAAACATCCTTTGAAGCTATTTTTAATAAATTTGATCTTAGATCGGTACACTTAATTGTAGCAGCTCGAAAAGGTGGATTAAAACTTTGTTCTTTAACTTGATGCATCCCAGAATAATATAATGACAACTTGTGTTACTATCTTTATTTAACCCATCAGTGTACATCTTACCTAGTAAAAACATTATTGCATTCACAACTAAAACTATTAATAAAACTCAATTCCAAGTTGCTCCAGTTCTCTTAAAATACTCATAATTTCAGGTGTATTAATGCCATCCGTATTATTCTCTTCCAAACATCGAAATTGGTCTATCATGTCATTGACATCTGTGTACTCTAGGATAGGACTCTCCGTCTAACTTCCTGAAGCCCACCTCCCCATTTTTCTACTTCGTAGTTCCCATCGCTAGTGTCTTCGATTAATTTTCTCCTTTGGATTTCGTTTTGAAATTTTAAAAATTTTAAATATTTCGTATTTTTCTTTTTAGCCACTATATTATTCAATTCTTTATAAGTGCTTCGGGGAGGAAATAGCTTTTTAATAATATTTACATACTTCCAACCAGACGATGAACTAATGCGTTCACACCGTTTAAAGTTTCTTTTGTGGGCATTTGTTAGAACTAAAATGTTTCTATATTGTAAGAGGTCGTTATCGGTGTACTCCACAGGGTGTTCCTCAGTCAGGAGATTTAGGAGGCCATCTGTTAACTTAAACTCCTTCTCACTAATAATTAGAGTATTTCCTTTAAAAACAGCTGGCACATTTCCAAGAAACCAACTGGAGCACACCTCCCGAAAACCAAACACGTTTTTATTTGACATTTCCATCAACTTTAAAGTTATTTTGCTGGTAGCCATCTTATCTCTTTGACATCTAACTTGATAATGAAGCTTTCTTAGTGATAGTAGGATATTTATTAACACGTAATGGCGTCGTAAAATAGACGTAACATAGACGTAACATAGACGTAACATAGACGTAACATAGACGTAACATAGACGTAACATAGACGTAACATAGACGTAACATAAACGTAAAATGGTATATGGCCTGTTTTTACCTGGTTTTCAGCTGGTTTTAGCTGTTTTAGCTGTTTTAGCTGGTTTTTACCTGTTTTTAGGAAGAGTCTTTTCTATCAGTTAAAAAAATAGAATATTTCTTAAAACACAATTTACACTCGTGTGGCATCATCCCGAGCCGAAGGCGAGGGATGATCGAACGCCACACTCGTGTGGCAAGATCAGGATATATATCCAATCCATGGATATATATCCATGGATATATATCCATGGATATATATCCATGGATATATATCCATGGATATATATCCATGGATATATATCCATGGATATATATCCATGGATATATATCCATGGATTGGATATATATCCTGATCTTGCCACACGAGTGTGGCGTTCGATCATCCCTCGCCTTCGGCTCGGGATGATGCCACACGAGTGTAAATTGTGTTTTAAGAAATATTCTATTTTTTTAACTGATAGAAAAGACTCTTCCTAAAAACAGGTAAAAACCAGCTAAAACAGCTAAAACAGCTAAAACCAGCTGAAAACCAGGTAAAAACAGGCCATATACCATTTTACGTTTATGTTACGTCTATGTTACGTCTATGTTACGTCTATGTTACGTCTATGTTACGTCTATGTTACGTCTATTTTACGACGCCATTACGTGTTAATAAATATCCTACTATCACTAAGAAAGCTTCATTATCAAGTTAGATGTCAAAGAGATAAGATGGCTACCAGCAAAATAACTTTAAAGTTGATGGAAATGTCAAATAAAAACGTGTTTGGTTTTCGGGAGGTGTGCTCCAGTTGGTTTCTTGGAAATGTGCCAGCTGTTTTTAAAGGAAATACTCTAATTATTAGTGAGAAGGAGTTTAAGTTAACAGATGGCCTCCTAAATCTCCTGACTGAGGAACACCCTGTGGAGTACACCGATAACGACCTCTTACAATATAGAAACATTTTAGTTCTAACAAATGCCCACAAAAGAAACTTTAAACGGTGTGAACGCATTAGTTCATCGTCTGGTTGGAAGTATGTAAATATTATTAAAAAGCTATTTCCTCCCCGAAGCACTTATAAAGAATTGAATAATATAGTGGCTAAAAAGAAAAATACGAAATATTTAAAATTTTTAAAATTTCAAAACGAAATCCAAAGGAGAAAATTAATCGAAGACACTAGCGATGGGAACTACGAAGTAGAAAAATGGGGAGGTGGGCTTCAGGAAGTTAGACGGAGAGTCCTATCCTAGAGTACACAGATGTCAATGACATGATAGACCAATTTCGATGTTTGGAAGAGAATAATACGGATGGCATTAATACACCTGAAATTATGAGTATTTTAAGAGAACTGGAGCAACTTGGAATTGAGTTTTATTAATAGTTTTAGTTGTGAATGCAATAATGTTTTTACTAGGTAAGATGTACACTGATGGGTTAAATAAAGATAGTAACACAAGTTGTCATTATATTATTCTGGGATGCATCAAGTTAAAGAACAAAGTTTTAATCCACCTTTTCGAGCTGCTACAATTAAGTGTACCGATCTAAGATCAAATTTATTAAAAATAGCTTCAAAGGATGTTTCATTTCTTAGCGTCAAAGTGTACTGGATTAATACTTTTTTGGTGTTGTCGACATAAACGTTCAGATTCACTAGGAAAGTTTAGATTTAGTATTGGTTTAAAGTAAGGTGTTCTAGTTGACCAGTTATGCGTTGGCAGGAGTTTGTAGAAAATAAATAAGAGAGCTTTCTTGGGAGGACTGAGTTAATGATAAGTCGAATGGCTCTCATTTGGAGGTATTAGTTGGGAAACATAAAGAGTGTGTAATTAGGCATGGAAGAAATCGTTTTCTGGCTCGGAAGAGAAAAACCAAGCTTTTAGCTGGCGATGTGGCTGATAAATCTAATTTAAATTTGGTATAGGTAATAAACAATATTATAAAGATAAATTGGAAAAATCTGAAACCAAAGTTAGAAAAAGGGATATTTTATAACTTCTTGTACATTTTTTATACGTTAGAACTATGTAATGTTTGAAACAAATGGTAAAACGACAGCTTGTGTGCAAGAAGTAGCATAGGGAGAGAGCGAGAAAGTAACATAAGAGAGAGAGGTGGTATGTATCATAAGAGAGAGGAGAGAGCTAGTAAAAGCGAGAGAGAGGTAGCATAAGAGAGAGGAGTGGTAGGGAGAGGTGGCATAAGAGAGAGGTAGCATAAGAGAGAGGTAGCATAAGAGAGAGGTGGCATAGGAGAGGTAGTAAAAAGGAGAGAGAAATCCGAATACATTCGAAAATATTCATTAAAACCAGTCATGGAACTTGATGAAAATCCATCGTTACAAGAAGGAGAAGCTCATTGTTTTTATCATTCTAAATGTGCACTTACTAATGTATACAATTTATATAATAATTATTTAATGATTGAATAAAACACATAAATGAAATAAAGTTTTTTATTTCATATAAATTAGGTTTCAAATATTTCTTCAATGATATCTTGTGGAATAAACTGTTTTACTTCACCCAAATGCTCCTCAAATCCCATTTCCTTTATGGTTTGCAGAAAAGTTCTTATATCAAAAGTATGTAAATATATGTTACAGGCTTCTGCAGCTTTTTCATACTTTCTTTCCATATCCATGCATTCATCATATGTATAAAATCTTTCGAATCCATACTCGGCTTCATGGGCAGCATCAAATTTTAAGTTACTAAAGTCATGTGATAGATTATCTATAGCGCTTGTTAGGTTATATGCTACTCGTTGAGATGTATATGCTAACCACATCTTGTATGAGTATGTGAGACTTAAAATAAGTTCAGAGCTTTAAATAATAATTTAGGATAGGAGGTGGGAGGAATAGGAGGTGGGAGGAATAAAAAGGAAAAATATATTTTAAAATTTTATTTTTCAATACAAGTCTTTACAAATTCACTACATGCGAACGTTTCTACATCCTCCACAACGCAATCAGAATAAACGTTTAATAATTCTAAAACACTACAAACATTTAAACTATTTTCCATATGTGTGACACTTAAAGTAAGTTCAGAGCTTTAAAAATTAATTTAGGAGGTGGGTGGAATAAAAAGAAAAATATACCTATACATTTTTATTTTCAATACAACTTTTTACAAATTCATTACATACGAATGTTTCTACATCCTCCAGAACACAATCTGAGTAAAAGTTTAATAATTCTAAAACACAGCAAACATTTAAACTATTTTCCATAGGTGAAATAACATCATATACATTTTTTAACAAATCGCCATTTTTCATAGAGATTCCACTAACTAAAATATTGTAATATTTGGAAAATTCCTGGTTTTTTAAGATATCAACACGATATTTGATTAAATTTGCCAAGTTCACTAATTCATTTATGGTATCACCAGCAAGGAATACTTCATTACCTCCATCTTGTGTAATCTTAATTATTCTTGCATCACCAATAAACACAAAGTGAATCTCATAACCATTTCCCTTCATGGGTTGCCACCCGGTGCTGTTGGAATAAATGAAACTTAACATAATTCCTTGATTATTAAGGAAGGAAATCCATTGATCTTCATTAAAAATCACATTTTGATTATATTTGTAGCCACAGATTTTAACAACAGGAATATATTTTCTCTCTAAGGAAAATCCAATGCTGACCCATTTGGATTTGGATTTGTTTATGTAGTAGATGGTTTCATTGATGAGAGCTGCATTGCGCTTCTTACTAAACTCTTGTTGGCTTGTTGGTTGATACATTTTCAGATGCTTGATTGAAATAATGGTTGTAGAACTGTGGGTGAGTGCTTAAATAAGCAAGCGTGGTAGTGGGGATAATGAGCGAGGTAGTGGGTAGTAGTAAGAGTGGTGTGGGGATTTAAACACTAATCTTATAGATTTAAACATCATTTAGCGACTAACCATGAATGAGTGTAAGACAGAACTTTTTATCGACATTCAAGGATATAACAGTTCCTTTGGATACATTCCAAAAGAATTAGCGATTTATGATGGTATTCGTTGCTCAAATTATCTGTTTAAATCACCATTTCAAAAAAATATGTTATCTGCTCTCGATCTCAAAATGGTTAAATGGGGCGAAGAGTATCATGGACTAAAATGGGAATTTGGAAATATAGAACTTAATGAAATTGATAATATTTTAAAGCATGTGTTAGAAGTTTACCAATCGCCCAAAATTTACGTGAAAGGGAATGAAAAAATCAACTTCTTAAAAAAGTTTTTGGATGAAGATTTCATATACGCTATTCCCATTGCCCAAGAACCAAAATTAAGTAAATTTAAGAAAATTCCAGAATGTTATTTTCACAAAAATGTGAATCCATGGCATTGTGCATTAGCAAACGTAAAATTGTTATATAATTATAGGTATTGTTATGAATAAAAACCATTATTATATATATGTTTTTATTATTATTGAATTTTATTTATAATACAAATATACTTTGAATAATATATATCCTATTGAACATAAAAACACTACTAACAATATACTTAATAATACTAGACACACATTTGAATTACATTCTTCTATACAAGATTTTCTATACAACTGATTCCATTCCTGTGTCACTATTGAAGTTTTATTGAAATAATATAATCTTAACTTATACTGTACAATGGTAGATATGTTTTTTATTATTGAATTTTATTTATAATACAAATATACTTTGAATAATATATATCCTATTGAACATAGAAACACTACTAACAATATACTTAATAATACTACACACTCATTTGAATTACATTCTGCTATACAAGATTTTCTATACAACTGATTCCATTCCTGTGTCACTATTGAAGTTTTATTGAAATAATATAATCTTAACTTATACTGTACAATGGTAGAATCATTTATAATATTATCATCTATTTTGTGGGTAAATAAACCATTATTTATATTCATTCTTTTCCATGTTGAAGGCCAACTATCATTATTTACATTATTAACAGATAGACAAATAAATGCTTCTCGAACATTATGATCAACTTGTATGAACAAAGTATTGTTAACGAATGCTGATAGAAATAGAACTCCTACTGGTAGCAGAGCCATTTTCAAAATAAAATATTTTTCCAGGGTTCTTATGTTTTATATTCGTCACGAACTAAATCTTTTAGAATATCAATTACATTATTAACTTGATCATCATCAGTCTTGGATTTCTCTTCCAAAATACTTATATGTTTGTGTCCCCAAGCTATGAAGCTCTAAATTGGATTAAATTTATTTATATTAAGCTCCAAATGTAATATTTTTTCCAACGCCCAACCTGAACCATTCTCCGCAAATATTGACATCTTTTCTTTTATTTCAGACAAAAATTTCTTGTAAATATCAGATAAATCTGTTGTTGAAGTTATGACCTTATTTTTCGTATTAAACGATTTAGTTTCGATTGTCTCTTTTATTTGTAAGAGATATTGTCCAAACAGTTCTACATTAATCTTAACACTTATATGATTAACTAACTCTTCGGAAAGTAAACTTACAAACTTTTGTTGTACTTCATCAAAAAACTCTTCAATGTCCACGTACTTTTTCGATGGAAGCAGCATGTAAGACACAATCCTGTTTTTAAACGCGGAAGTTAAAATTTTTACATTATCGTCACTTTTAAGTGCACTTTTATGTAGGTTTGACCGTAAATGCGCAGCAAGTTTATTTTTCACATACCAAGTATCACAATCTTTACATCGTGATAAAGTAAGTTTAGGTATTGGAGGTCTGTCTTCTATTTTAGCTTTTTTCATGGATACATCACATACCTGGGTATTAGCCTTTCTTTTTTTGCGAGAACAAGATGGCCTCATGGCGCACGATTCTTTTTTATGTCTATACACGTTCGATTGATGAATAAAACTCTTGTTGCATTCACTGCACTGATACATCTTGAGAACTGAACAAAAAAGCAGAAAAGGTTGATATTTATTCAACAGTTCTTGGGATATTTTTAAGTGCTCTCACAACACTTTGCACAATACTGTTTTTGCAAACTAAACAATTAATATAATATCAACGCTAACTAACCGTTGAGGATATATATCTAACAAGGAGAAAGCACAACTGTCGAGCTCAAGGTGCGACTGCAGAATGGGAAGCGCAAAGAGAATATAAAGAGAATCCGTGTGGGCGGGGCATGCCCATGCGCATCCGTATTGCGCAGATGTAAAGGAGTGGGGAGAGGAGTGGGGAGAGGAGTGGGGGGAGTTTTTAAAGTTCATTTGGAAGCTCCTGTGGAGCTGGATTTGATATAAGAGTGGTAGGATTTGGTAGCTCCTTTGGAAGCTCCTGAGAGGAGAGAGGAGAGGGGAGAGGGGAGAGGAGTGGGGGGAGTTTTTAAAGTTCATTTGGAAGCTCCTGTGGAGCTGGATTTGATATAAGAGTGGTAGGATTTGGTAGCTCCTTTGGAAGCTCCTGAGAGGAGAGAGGAGAGGGGAGAGGAGTGGGGGGAGTTTTTAAAGTTCATTTGGAAGCTCCTGTGGAGCTGGATTTGATATAAGAGTGGTAGGATTTGGTAGCTCCTTTGGAAGCTCCTGAGAGGAGAGGGGAGAGGAGAGGGGAGAGGAGAGGGGAGCGGAGAGGGGAGCGGAGAGGAGTGGTGTGAAGAGTGGGGGGATTTTGGTGTTTTCAGGCATTCTAGATCAGGATATATATCCAATCCATGGATATATATCCATGGATATATATCCATGGATATATATCCATTTTACATGGTTATATATGGATATATATCCATGGATATATATCCATGGAGAGGGGAGCGGAGAGGGGATCGGAGAGGCGTGGTGTGAAGAGTGGGGGGATTTTGGTGTTTTCAGACATTCTAGATCAGGATATATATCCAATCCATGGATATATATCCATGGATATATATCCTGGTCTTGTATGCCTGAAAACACTCTCCCGAACAAGATGGTCTCATGGCACACGATTCTCTTTTATGTCTATACACGTTCGATTGATGAGTAAAACTCTTGTTGCATTCACTGCACTGATACATCTTGAGAACTGAACAAAAAGTAGAAAAGGTTGATATTTATTCAACAGTTCTTGGGATATTTTAACTGCTCTCACAACACTTTGCACAATACTAAACAATTAATATAATATCAACGCTAAGTCAACTAACCGCTGAGGATATATAGGTAACAAGGAGAAGACACAACTGTATTATATCCAGCTGAAGATACGACTGCGAACACTTAAGAACGAGAAGCGAAGAGAGAATATAAAGAGAATCCGTCTGGGCGGAGCATACGCATGCCCATGCGCATCTCTATTGCGCAGTTGTAAAAAACGAAAAATAAAAAAAACTGTTTTTTTTTTTTTTTTTTTTTTTTTTTTCTGTCTGCGAGTTTTTTTTTTTTTTTTTTTTTTTTTTTTTTCTGTCTGCGAGTTTTTTTTTTCTGTCTGCGAGTTTGTTTTTTTTTTTTTTTTTTCTGTCTGCGTTTTTATTTTTTTTTTTTTTTTTTTTTTTTTTTTTTTTTTTCCTGTCTGCGAGTTTTTTTTTTTTTTTTCTTGGAGGCGGGGCTTAAGTTTGCGCCGGCCAATCCGGTTCTTGGAGGCGGGGCTTAAGTTTGCGCCGGCCAATCCGGTTCTTGGAGGCGGGGCTTAAGTTTGCGCCGGCCAATCCGGTTCTTGGAGGCGGGGCTTAAGTGGGGAGTGGGGGGATTTGGTGGGGTGAAGAGTGGGGGGATTTTTGGATATATATCCTGATTTAGAAACGGCGAAAACACTCTACTGACCTTTACACCCAACCTGTCCGAACTCTATCCAAGAGCAACGAAATAGATGGTTTTCACTATCTAAACAAACATAGAACAAAACAAATCAGTTTCACGCTATTTTTCTGGTGTTTTTAAAATGTTTGTCCTTCATATCAGGATCACTTAAAAAAATAAATACACGAAATATTAGGTGTTTAAAAAAACTTCTCTTTTTTTTATCATTATTACTTACCCACAAAGTGTTTTATCCAAAGAGTTTTTGGGTTTAACTGTTATGATTCTTTTAATTTATTTAAACACTTAATTAGAGAATAATTACTATATTTTTTCACATTATGTATAAAATTGTGCATTAATAGTTAGATATCTATAATTTGTTTTTATTTTATAATTTTCAGATTTCCAAAAACTAATAGGCTGTGCTAATGTGATTTGTCCATACAGTACAAAAGAAACCAAAGAGAAAAAATAGTGAGTGCATGATACAGTTTATTATGTAATAAATACTTGTCATTATCTTAAAAGGCGTTCTCACTGGTCATTTTCTATGAAGCAGTTTTCGTGATTCATTAAAACTCAATGTGTTAAACGTCAGAAGTCTCGATTATTAAAAATGAACCTCACAATTATTATTAGTTGTCAGATTTTATTAAAAATCAAGAAAAATGATTTTCTTTTCGTCAATTTTATTGTTACCATCATTCCAAATTAACTAAATAGATATACAGTTAAACTACACTAAAGCTACGGTTTCCTCGAAAGCGGCACCGTCATATAGCGGCCGTCAAAATCCAGTGGATCACGTTACAAAAAAATCTCCTGTGAAATTTAAGTACAAGTGGTTTCCAACACAGCTTTATTCAAAGCACATTACAAGCGGTGACCGGTACGGTAGGAAACAGTTTGCTCTACGTTTTTATGACCGTCAAGTTGACAGTTTACGACAAACAATTTGTATAGTAATAAAAAAGTAAATCAGGTACATAAAGCATTTATTTTATGTTGCATATTTGAATTAAATTACCATTTTCTGTCAAGCTGGCTGCAACGGCACCGTTTAACAACTTTCGTCGCTTTCCTGACGACTTTGCAACTGCCGCCATCGACGATGCTTGCCGCATTTTTTCACCGCTGTATGACGTAATCCACCGGATTTTGACGGCCGCTATATGACGGTGCCGCTTTCGAGGAAACTGTGGCTTAAAGTCGGCGCCATACATGCGGCTTTCGGCGAAAGGCGAAATTCTGCTGTCGTCGAGTGGCTTTTTTGCGCCAATTTACCGACATGAAACGGGAATGGCGAGCGACGAACGCCGATTAGGTACACACATGCGGCTAATCGCTCGCCTTTTGCCGAGAACCGCATGTGTGGCGCCGGCTTTACGTGAATAGAAATCGACCCACCTCACCTTTGAAATGGAATGCATTTTTTTAGAAACAGGTCATCAAGCAATTATGTATGTATATTATTTGAAAGGTAAGCCTAGATCAATCAAGATGGCCCTTTTTTTGTGGGTTGATTTCTATTCACATAAATGTACTTACAGTTGGGTTTCCAGCTGTTACGTATTTCTGTTAAATTTTTTTGTTCCCGTTTCGTATATCGATCGACACTTACCTGCCAAAATTTAAACAGCTGATTTTTTGCAGAGAAAATTAATTGAGATATCAGGCAATTTTTCAGCAGCCGGGAGAATATTTTCAGGTGGGATTGAAAGGTAAACTTGCCTGCTTCAAACCAACAGGTCGGGGCGGTTAGGGCCAGAGCTGGGAAGTAATCGATTACTTTCGTAATCGATGCTTTTCTTTTGGCCAAGCAAAAAAGTAGTCACGATTGTAAACCAGGCGCGGCCCGTGAAATTTTACAGTTGTATATCTCTGTTGCTACATATGGGACCCATGCCAAGTTCAGGTGTTTTAATAGTGAGCCTACTAGGAATGTTTTGGTAAAGAAAAAAAATAGTTTGCAATTTGCGAAAAAAAGTTGAATTTTTGAATTGACCCACCTGGGAAAAAATTAACACGCTTAGGTATTTTATTTATTATTTTTTCTAAACTAATTTTACATCATTTTGTCGCCAGTACTTAAATTTTAGGAGAAAAAAAAGGGTTAGTAGAAAGTTATAGTCATTTGAATTTTTAGGTTTAAAAAAATTCAAATGACTGTAACTTTCTACTAACACATTTTTTTCTCTTAAAATTTAAAAATTGTTGAGAAAATGATGTAAAATTTGTTTAGTAAAAATAATAAATAAAATACCTAAGCGTGTTAATTTTTTTCCCAGATGGGTCAATTCAAAAATTCAACTTTTTTCGCGAATTACAAAATATTTTTTCTTTGCCAAAACATTCCTAGTAGGCTCGCTATTAAAAAACCTGAACTTGGCATGGGTCCCATAAGTAGCAACAGAGATATACAACTTTAAAATTTCACGGGCCGCGCCTGTTGTAAACATGTATTGTAGTTTCTTTACGATAACATAAATAACCGGTAGTTGATTACAATTCATACTTGTAAGTCTTATTAGCAATAAGTAATCGATTGCTTTTTTAACCAATTGTAATCAGGAATCCGTTCCATTTTTGTTGTAATCGTTCAGGCCTGTAGACAGGTTTTGATCTCAGAGGGGCAACTAAAGTTTTAGGGGGGGGGGGCAAACTCATGTAATATTCTTCTAGTAGACAAGACAGTGATTTTAGTGATCTTCTAGAGTGGGCAACTTTTTCTTTCAGAGTGGGCATTGCCCACTCTGACTCTGCCCCCCCCCCCCCCAACTACGGTCCTGTAATCGATTCAGCTCATTTAGGGCATTGGATAAATCGGGTCAGGTTTACTCAGGTTTGTGTATTAGAAAATCGGTTTCAAAATAATTATAAATTCACCAACACAACAGTGTGAACGAATAGTATTTTCAAGAAAAACGATTAATTTAAAATGACCAGTGAGCACTTTTCGATTTAGTGACACTTAACGCTTGACCTCATCCCGTTCACTGCAAAGATGTTTACACATGAATGAAAGTTTAAGAATAAAGAAATTATGTAAGGAAGCAACAGTTAAGTAAAACTCGACTGAAAGTCGTCAACAAGAATAATTAACGATTAAACAGAAATAACCATAGTGTCATAAACTGGAACCAAAGAAGAATATTACTTATAAAGGTCCAATTTATTAAAAAAATATTGCAAAAGCAACAAGACCTAGAGAAAGACATAAAAATTTTATTCGGCAACCTGCCACTGGATCTATAAATATCGCAAACGTTCTTACTTTCAATACCATCGAGGTTCTACCTATAGACAACGCAAGCAGTACCGTCTCGGGCACCGTCCTCACTACCCAAACTTAACCAGCTGAGAGAAGGGGGCCCCGCGTCGCCTCGCGGGTCCCGCCGGTGCTTTCTAAAGAACTTTGGGTACTTTGGGTACTCGGTACCACTTTCAGTCGGGCACCACGATGGGTTCGAGATCGATACTAAACGTCCGGTTACACGAAAAAGTCGGGTGCTGGTTTTTTGGTTCGCCCGGTATACGGAGGAAAGCGACGTCGGTTTTAACATCGTGCGGTGATGGGGTGCAGCTGCAAAACCAGAGTGGATATCTTGGAAAGGATGGAGGTGATGCTTTACTTAGTGCGGTAAGTGAAATATGTATTTTATTATTTTTGTGCAGGTTTGTACAGGGTGATTTATCAAGACAATTATATACTCTACCAGGCGCTTCCAACGAAAGGTATACAGGGTGCCTCAAAATGAATCAGCTTGTTTATTATTGAAGCTACAATGTCGGTTAACCAACCTGAGCAAACTAGTATCGTTTTGTCCGCTGATTAAACTGGTAACAATAGAAAAACCATTGAATATCACGTTTTTGAAAATTTTAAAAATATATACTATTTCTAGTGGACCACCAGCAGAACCATAAGAAATCATTTTCTAAACGAAAAAGTTTCTATGCACCATTAGTCTAAAATTTCAAATAACAAAATATATAAAGAATATGGCGACTAGGTGGCATTTCAAATTTTATATGATCCTTACACATTCATAATTGAATTCACAGCTCTCCTATTAGAAGGTAAAGTAAGGAATCATAAAATTTGAAATTCATAGCCGCCTACTCTTAAACATTGTTTTTACAATTTCACAGTCAACTTGATTCGAAATTAATCCTAGGCATAACTTCGTTATTTTGAATTTTATTAGTAACTGAAGAATCTATTTAAAAAAGTACTTTTTTAAAATTCATAAATGCGATAAGTAATTTCTTTTCTGTTTTTACCATTTTAATTAACAGAAAAATACTAGTTGGCTATTTTAACCGATGTTGTAGTTCCAATAAAAAACAAGCTAGCAGTAGTGCAGTCCTAATCTGGAGCACCCTGTAAATTTTGATATGGGTTCCATATACGAGGATTTAGGTCAACTTGTCTTGCTACAGTTTTGCTTCTTTAACAAGTTGTATGCAGTTTTTTTTATTTGCGATTCTTGAGTTAAGTTGCTCATTTTATGGATTTTTTTTCAGCTTGGTGTACCTATAATGGGCTTTTCAAATAGCTAGATAATAATATAGCTAGATAATAGCTATATAATTCTATAATTTTTTAATAGAATTTACTTGGTTTGACAACAACATATACATTTATTGTTCTTTCATGACATTTTATTTGCGCAAAAATTTGATTAACGTTGTTGGTCCTTTCAAAGGGCTCTCATTAGTTTATTTTAAAAAAGATATACTTGTTTTACGTCGCTCTCATCTTACGATTCTCGAATGGCATTCCCAATAGGGATTATGAAATATGGAAAAAATAATTCAAAAAGATTCAGACATGATTCTTGAACCGGGGGAAGACATTTGATATTTTGGGCATCGGTTTATTTTTCAGTCATAGGGTGGAGTTCTAAAGAAGTTTAGCGCCATTGTTATTGTCAACAACAGATTCCTCATATTATCTCCATCACTTTTATAAGCTTTTTTGCGTCAAATACCCGAGCAAAGTTTTTTTCTGGTTTTCTCAAAAACATCAAACCACCTGAAGTATGTAATCCAGCGCTCGGAGGGGCATATAGCCCGGAGAATAGCTGTTTTACCATGATTTGTTCAAATCATTATGGTATCAGGTGGTTTAGAGAACTTATTCTCAATTTTACGCAAATTAACATAGTTTTAAGACTGAAATTTACTTACACCAAGTTTCATCTCTATGCTTCTAATAAAAAAGGGCCTAATATGGGATTAAAATCTTATCATTTTTTTTTGAACCTGACTGTAGAGTTTTGCTACAGTCCGCTTTAATAAAAAAATGCACCGTATATGATACGAAATGAAATATACTACATGGCGGAAAGGCTGCTAAACTTCTGTTTTTGGAATAAAACTTGCCTTTATTAAATTTTGTTTATTAATCTCAAATTTGTTTAAAAGAGCATACTTATTACACATACGTGTCTTTTAGAAAAATCAACATATTCCATTTTTTAACAGTCGCTTAACCATTTTTAATATCCTTAGGCGTTTTTGTTTCCGTTACAACAGTTCTGTTACTTTCTTCTGGTACTTTATCCTTTAAATGACATTTTGGTAGTGTCCTTGTATCCGTTCCCTAAGATAGTCAGTAGTAAATACACTACGCCAATTAATTATCGAATATTCAAAAATGCACGTCAAAATTAATATGCTGTTATTTCGTTAATAATGAACAAAATTTGATAATTTTTTTTCTCACTGATAGACATAAGATTCCAGGGTTTAGGGCAGAGTAGTTTACGTCCTGATACGCCTTATTGTACGGGGTAGCGCATAAAATCTAGATGCATGTAAATTTCCAAAAATTTAAATGTTACATATCTAACATAAAAATTGAATTTAATTTATTTTTTAAAATAAACCAATTAGAGATCTATCTGCGTTAGACACTGGCCATGCCATGCCACTCTAGGTAAAGAAAAAATTACCATTTCTTCTAAGTACGTTATTATGTCGAAATAACGTTTCGTCAACAATCAATGCGACATTTTATCACTTTTGGCGATTACTAAATTAAAAATAAAAAGTATTTCAACAAATAAAGTCTATAATACAGGATGCTGCGCCATTATCTATTCATTTAATTTATTTATTTAGCATTAAAAATACAAAAATGATAGTCTACTTAAGCCATAACCAGTTCATTATTAGGTATACCTAGGTAACCAAGGATACGGTAAGTAAATGATATCTGTCTGTTTGACATTTAAAATTGATAAAGTTTACCATACTTAGCAATAACTATGAATGCTAATCGATTTTTAACACCAGAACAATGTTCCTATGCTAGAGGGTTTTATGAACAGGGTCGTTCTCAAGCAGATATTGCTAGAATTTTGGACAAAACGCAGGGGACAATAAGCAAAATTTTAAGTAGATATCAAGAAACAGGCTCCAACCAAAGAAAGGAAGGACAAGGTCGACCAAGAAAAACCACTCCTTACCAAGATAGGTTTGTACGTCTGCAGTGTACACGACAACGGTTCACTTGCAGACGCAGTTTTTTAATACATATGGTACGCGAGTCTGCAAGCAAACGATCCGAAATCGGTTAAAAGAGGTTCAGCTTAGGCAATACGAGGCAGCACAAGGCCCCAAATTGGAACCAGTACATCGACGTGCACGTTTAGGTTACGCTAGGGAACATGTGGCTTGGGGTGAAGGTGAGTGGGCTAATGTTC
Organism: Philopedon plagiatum; assembly: GCA_963971165.1. Lineage (NCBI taxonomy): Eukaryota > Metazoa > Arthropoda > Insecta > Coleoptera > Curculionidae > Philopedon > Philopedon plagiatum. Next base: position 65,739,081 of record OZ020195.1, on the reverse strand, counting down.
TATTTAGCGATGAGTCCCGGTTTTGTCTGTATAGTAATGATAGGCGTCAAAAAGTTTTCCGAAGACCTGGTGAAAGATTTGCCCAGTTCAATTTTAAAAATACTATCAGTTATGGAGGCGGCTCAGTAATGGTTTGGGGGGGAATATCACTAGAGGCAAAAACGGACTTAACCTTTATAGACCATTTGACGGCCGACCGATACATTACAGAAATTCTGGAGGAACACGTAATTCCTTTTGTTCCTGCAATTGGAGAAAACTTTATTTTTATGCATGATAACGCGCGTCCCCATACCGCCAGAATTGTTCAGGAGTATTTAGCAGACACTGGAATTCCTGTGATGAATTGGCCAGCTTGAAGCCCAGACCTAAACCCCATTGAACATGTATGGGACCGTATGAAGAGGCAAGTCCGTGCGGAAGTTAATCCTCCACAATCTCTTTTACAGTTAAAAGTAGCGCTGGATAGAATATGGCAGAATATTGATCAAGATTTTATCAGAAATCTAGTTTTAAGCATGCCACGACGGTGTCAAGATGTTGTTAATGCTCGTGGAGGAAATACCCGATACTAAATTTATTTCTTATTATCTGAACTTGTATTTGTATAGTTATTTTTGTATTTTTAATGCTAAATAAATAAATTAATTAATGATAATGGCGCAGCATCCTGTATTATAGACTTTATTTGTTGAAATAATTTTTATTTTTAATTTAGTAATCGCCAAAAGTGATAAAATGTCGCATTGATTGTTCACGAAACGTTATTTCGACATTAACGTATTTAGAAGAAATGGTAATTTTTTCTTTACCTAGAGTGGCATGGCATGGGCCAGTGTCTAACGCAGATAGATCTCTAATTGGTTTATTTTAAAAAATAAATTAAATTCAATTTTTATGTTAGATATGTAACATTTAAATTTTTGGAAATTTACATGCATCTAGATTTTATGCGCTACCCCGTACAATAAGGCGTATCAGGACGTAAACTACTCTGCCCTAAACCCTAGAATCTTATGTCTATCAGTGAGAAAAAAAATTATCAAATTTTGTTCATTATTAACGAAATAACAGCATATTAATTTTGACGTGCATTTTTGAATATTCGATAATTAATTGGCGTAGTGTATCTTTATTCAAAAACGTATCCTGTGCAGGCCCGAATACAACGGGGGGAGGCAATGGGTGCAATAATTGCCCCCCCCCCCCCCCCGAGCCTGAGCATGATGGATATTCAACTAAATTTTCACCTGATTTTTAGAATTTTACAATTATTATTTTCGAACCGTAATGCTCCTGGCATTTTATTAATTCAAGAATATAGTAGAATATATACATACATTAAATATACTATTAAAATAATCACATTGTTCAGGGCTACTCGTAATCTGGTCAACTACATAGTTCCCCACCTACTTTTTAAAAATGGCTGTTGCCAGGCTTTCAGTCATGTAGCATATTTGCAGATTGATTTTTAGATTAATATTTACAGTTTTAAATACGATACAACACATAACTAAGGGTTGGTAAAATATAATAATATACCTATTGTTATTTTTCATTATTGCATAGACGTGAAATTTAGACTGATAGTTGCAACGCCGCTTTCTTTTATGGATTTTATCCATAAACTTTGGAAAATGGTACGTCAGAGTCAAGTGTGTGGAAATTTGGACTCTGTCGGAACTAGAGACGAAAATACCGGTTACAAGTTTGGAGCGTTATAATCGCGAGCGCTCTAGAAAAATGCCGAGGCCCGTTCCTAAACGGTGTGCTTTTGTGCAAAAAGGTTTATTGCCGCCCCCGCCTCCCACCGTTTTTCTTTATGGATTTACTTTTTATAGAGGGAAATTCCATTCAAATTCTAAAAATACGTGTACGTAGGTACGTACATAACAAACTTTTGAGAACTTATTTTTAATTGTTAACCCAAATTGGAAAAATAATTTCACATCCAATGCTTCTTACAGGTCTACCTTACGCCCTTTTAGATTAGCAAATTCATCTATAATGCTAATCCATTTGTTCGCAAATATCTTTTTCAGTTGAAATTAAAGCTAAATCGGAAGGCCGTTCTTGAGCCATCGATGTTCTTAGATAATTTTCTATTATTTTAATTTGGAAAAAGATCTTTCTCCTAAGGCCACGGATACCGGCAACGTAAGGAATATACTTAAGGCTGTAGCAGAGTTTGGAAACGAGGATACTAAATTATTTTTCACAACCTGTTCTATATTTTTCAAAGGCAGTTGAGGGTGGGGAAATAAATGTGTGTAAACGCAAATTTCGTCATATAAATCTAAAATTTAAAATTGACTTTTGAATGTAGAATGGGTTCACCTTTTGCTTCATAAGAAAATTGTGTTTTTTTCTCTGTCGAACAGAAGGAAAAGTAGGCTCTATATCAAGAGTTAGTGCATAGTCTGATGAATTTGTAACAAAGGATTCAAAAGCTTCGCCTGTCCTTATGGACTGCGTTGCTTTTCGATTGTTTCCATATTTTTCTGATGCGCCATATAGGCCAAGATACATTCAATGCATTTTTTTTAAATACGGAAATATTTTTTGTAAAAAGATTTTTACGACGGGCCTGAAGTAGCTGATTCTGTAGACTTTTATTTCAGTCGCTTACTGAGAGTTTATTTTTGAGTATTTTGCAAATTTATAAAAATAACACTTTAGGTATGTATTTTCCACAATAATAGAACTAAATTCATTTTAGCAATATGCCAAGTTAAAAATCATAAGGAAACCAATCAAATCACAGAAATAATTGAATAACGCACAAGTTTCTATTGGCGACTTATTAACAACGGCACAGGGCAAAAATTTGTCAGAATCTGATCAGTGATCAGCTTTATTTTAATTTAAACCAGTACTAAATATTAAACCTTTTGATGATGTTAGTGTTTCTCGAAACTGGAACCGGACCTATAAAGTTGGCGTTGGGTGAGGTAAGGCAATAGGGACTTAAAATGTGAACGAATAGGCACACGACAGATTTTAATTCTTTAAAACTTTTTGCTGCTTTTACTTCCCCAGAAGTCTAAAGTTATGTATTAAACAACCCAAAATGATCAAATGATCAAAAAATGATTTTTAGTTTATATCGTTATAAGTTATAAGAAAAAGCTGATCTTTATAAGTGTAATTGAAAACATGCTGGTTAAATTTTGTCCACTTTGGCAATGCTGCTATTAAGTATCCATTTCATAGACCCGACGTCTTGCAGCGACTGTAAGGATTTGTTTGGGACAAGACAGACGTAAATAACTGTACCTATCTGTTGTTAGCTTTATAATCTAAGGCCTGGGTTACCCAACTTCGTAATTTTTAGTCCTTAATTCTTAATTCTTAAGCATTTCGTAAAATTTGAGTGAGTTATTAGATCAGGTTTATAAAGTTTCTTTATTCTTAATTTTTATCTCTTCTTTTTCCAATTCTTCTTTTTTCAGCTCTTGACAGTTGGACAATACATGTCATAATTGACATAGGAAATATAAACACAACTTGTTTATTTGTGTTATAAATAGTTAAATTCAATATTAAAATTAAATACAAAAATCATGAAGACTGTCGTCCATCACCAAACGTCAAATTAACCCGGATAACAATGTCATTTGTCAAGATCTGTCTAAAACAGCTGAACAAGCCGCATGCGCATTTAATATTTCCTTAATTCTTTATTCGTAATTCGTAAAAGTTAAAAATTGGCAACTTTCAAGGTCGTTCTTAAAAATTAAGGATAAAGAATAAAGAATTAAGAAACTGGGTAATCAGTGTCACTTAATAGTACATTGTGAACTTGCTTATGAGTTAGGAATTAAGAATTAAGAAGTTGGATAAACCCGGCCTAAGATCTTACACTTCCTTGGAATTGTTTCTAAGCATCTCATCTCATAATTATTTTATGTCCAAGGAAATGTATAATATGTATGTTTTGATGTAATACTTAAAATTTCTACTTAAGAGAGAGAGAGAGATAGAGAGAGAGAGAGAGAGATGTTTTGTTTAGGTTCCTATCGTATCGGTTCATTTCCGAGATCTAGGATGGTACAGTTTAAAAAGAGATTCTTTAAATTATTACTTTTTTCTATATTTTGAAACTGTTTTGTATGTTTGAAACTTGTTTCTATATTTTGTACTGTAGCCGGTAAGAACAATAAAACGCATTTGTAGGTATATGAAAGTTTTGTCTTAGAAGTAAACTAAAGGGTCATTTCTAAGAGTTTAATTATCGATATTAGTGCGCTTTAATGATCAGTCCAATATTGAAATTTGCCTGTCTTTTTACAGCAAGATGTCTCATAAAATTAAAAGAAACTAATTATTTTTAAAAACTTAGATTCACATACAAAACAAAAGAATGTGTAGGGTTCAGTATACGCCCTTGATGCCACGCAGAAAAAATACATACTAATTGAGAAGCGATCAAACAAAACGCAATAAGTCCACCTTGAACGTTTTGGAATAAATTACAAAAATGTTCTAGTCCTTGAGAATAAACAAGTCCTTTTTGTGATAATAAAGATATTGGTGAGAGACCCTTTTAGACATAATTTGTAAAAATCTTTTCTTTTAGGTGAAGAGAGTTATTTGAGAAAGGAATGGACTTATTACATTCTGATTTAAAATTGAATTTATTTATTCATGTACTAACTCAAGGTAAAAATGGATTTATTTCGCTTTGTTTGATGGCTCCTCAATTCTTATTTAGTCATTCCAGTGAAACGCTTTTAAGTCAGATCAAAGAAAAGCTTAAGAATGAATAATGCAACTTCAAAATTTAAAGGTAAAATACGAAGGCCTACAAGTTTTTAAGGAATAATTTTTTTACCTTTTTATTAATTAATTGAATTATTCTAAAACAATAATTTAGATTCTATTGCGCTCCCTAATTACTTAATATTTTTATCTATTCACTAACACAAATTATATTTTGGCACTCCACATATTAATATTTTGTATACTTATCTATTTGCTTTGCATCATAAATATGAGTTCATATCTATGGGGATTCCTATTAGTTGTAAGAAAAAGGAAAATATGCTTTTTACTTTTCCGAAATTATATTGTTAGAACTAAAAAGGAAAGTATCTATTACGCGTACTGGTCGGCTAATACGCATAATAACAACCAAAGCCGTGACAACATTAATATACAGGGTGTTATGAAATGCACTACATAAATTGGAATGACTTACTCCTGGGGTGATCTAGAGACACACTCAATAATTTTTTAAATCGAACCCCCAAGAACCAGACCATCCGCGAGCCCAGTGGTGCGACGTTGCCAACATTTTATTTTTGATGGAAATATTATGTTTTAAATTTATTCTACTAAAAATAAATAAATTACTCTAGAACTGTCCAACAATAACCGATCAATAACACCGGCACACAAATAAAAAGTCGTCTGTACATTTGAACAGACCCATCCATCTATATGTATTTTGATGCGCTGAATCCAAATCCGAAGTCCGTTTGGCCCGTACACCCTCAAAATTTTGAGTAAATTGCGAAAAACTGCTAAAAATAGCTAGAAATTACAATTCAACTTCGGAGGACTGATTGCTTGTGCTTGTAACCAGGGCACCTCCACGTGGTGCGGTGGGCATCAGAACCGTCTGGCAGAGTCCCTGGGTTAACGGCGTGTATGCTGTCATGGCAGGCACAAGCCATAAGTGCTTTACGATGCAGGTATTCGGAACCCCAGTATCGACGTCTGGTCAGGGTGAGACAGCAGGCCCGCAGGCGTCGTCATCAAGCGACTTCAATAGCAATTTTTAAAAAAACATCGATGTATCGACATCGGTGGACGTCACATCGAAGGGTTCAAAACATCGAAAGAAAAACATCGATGTTTCGATGTATCGACATCGTTGGAAGTCGCATCGATGGATCCGATATATCGAAAGAAAAACATCGATGTTTCGATGTATTCTCGCATAATATATAACATCAAAATAATAAATAGAACAAAGAAGCATTCAAACTAAAATAACATTTATTTTCTAGTGCGGCGCGATCGTAAATTATTGTGGCAACCCAGCGTTGGCTCCCATTCGGGCCATTCATAGCGTTTTTCATTGGTAAATTTAGGGCACGTCAAACGTATTTCTATCATTCTTCTTCGTATATCGGTAGAAAAGGTCACAAACGCACGTACACTCAGTTCGCGCTGGTTCTACCAATGGAAAACGCCATCAGTTTTATCATCGTTGCACTTTCACACGAGCACGTGTTGAATAGAGTTCGATGTTTGTTCGATGTTCCAGTTGTTATATCGATGCATCAATACATCGATATTTAAAACGTCGATGGAAAAACATCGAATTTTAAGTTCGATATATCGATGTTTTCAAAACATCGATGTATCGTTGCCATCCCTACTTCAACTCTACATTAGTGGGTAACTTGGCTTCTGTAGGGTATGATGTTACAAGAAATCAGTCCCACATACGTAATAAAAGTCCTCATTTGTACGTAAAAACAATATTATTTTTTGCTATTTTCTGGTACTCATTGCTATTTTTTACGATTTTTGATAAATATGACCCATCGAGATTAAAAGATTCTATTTGGATTCAGCGGATCGAAATACATAAGAAATATACTTAATCTAGTTCAATACAATTTTCTTCATTTTCATAACTGCAACTTTTCGCAATTTTTAGCCATTTTCAGCGTTTTTTCGCAATTTACTCAAAATTTTGAGGATGTACGGGCCAAACGGATTTGGATTCAGCGCATCAAAATACATATAGATAGATGGGTCTGGTCAAATGTACAGACCACTTTTTTTTTGTGTGTCGGTGTAATTTATATCAATTGCCAAATAACGCAATATACTTTAAAAAATTGCTTACATGGGTCTCTTTTTTAATATCCTACACCATCTTAATATTTTTAAGAAAACTATATTCGAAAATCCGTTCGTGAAAGTTTTGCAGCGACGCGAAGCTTTAAAATTTGACGGCATCACATAAAAACTGTAAAAGCAGCTGGCACTTATTTATTACTTACGAAATGAGAACATTGCGCACTATGGTAGTTAGCAAATCGGGCGCTTATCAAACCCAACCCAAGCAAAGATCTTAATTTGAATCGCCAATAGGAAAATACATGTTATCTCGCTCTTGCTTCCCTGTTCTTATCCCCCGTCCCTTTTTTTCTTGTCGTTTTTTCTGGTATTTAATAGGCACGTGATTAGTCGAACTGTTTACAACAATAGGGCATGTGCTTCTCAAAGATTCCGAGCTTAATGCTGAAAGCTATTAGGGAAATTTTGCAAAAAGAAACACGCTAACCCATAACCGATAAAATTTACTCATTTTACGCATTTTACTCAGAGTTTTCACCTCATTTACTAAATGTATGTGTACATATAAGCCTACCAAAGATTTGATTTCTTTATTTTTAGGTTTTTTATAAATCATGTGATAAAAACACCACTTTAAATTGTTCCGTTTATGGGTTAGCGTGTGTGCAATTACTAGTTGCAAAATCTCACTAGGAAGTGTTATTTGGGTTGCCTATGCTTTCTGGCGAATATCATGAGATTATTAAAATTGGGCGTTTTGAAATAAATAAGTTTTTAGTTTTTCAATAGCGCTGATAGTAAAAAATATCGTGAATTATTTTAAGCATTGAATTTAATTAGTTGATGGAATGTTTCCTTTCATTAATGGCTATACCTATTGTTTTGTTAGTATTGCATAAGTGTGTTAAGTTTATTGTAAAAATCTTTCTAGGTAAAGTGAATTTTACAGAGATTTTACTTTACCAGTAACAAAAACATTAGATTTCAGTTTTTAATAGTGCGGGTACTGATAAAATACCGTGGAATCTTTAAAATTTTGTGTTTGATCCGTTATTAGCATTTTTTTTTTAGTGTTAAGTAATTATTTGTCAAGCGTGGTTCCTTGCATTAAATTAATGGCTGTACTGTGTTGTCAGTGTTTTTTGGTATATTGGTATCTGTTAATCTTAAACATTTTCAGTATAAGCGTATTTTTAAGGGCTTTTACTACAAAGGTATCTATAACATTATTTCTTGTGCTGACTTGCTACATAAAAAAATTATTGATAGAATAGGGAATATGCATACAGCCCAAATAAATTTGAAATATTTTTTTATATTCTCTACGTAAATTAAGTGTTTATGGCGGTTGCTGTTATCCATTTATTTTGGTCTTTATTAACAAAAAAAAAAAATTCTCCACTGCAAATTTTCGCGCGAATTTCGAAACTTGTAAAACGTTATCCCATTGGCCGTGTCGTGAAAAGTGTTTTTATGACTCATAATGAGTTCATGGCGAATTCCAGTGTTGTAGGGTCATCGAAAAATCCATAAGAATGGCATTTAATGCGTAGCTCATCCAATGAAATATCCCTGCACTGTAGAAGGTTCCTAAAATGTTATTCATGTATATTTCCCAACCAAAGCAGGTGTGCCTCTAGGAAGCGTCTTGGGTCCCGTCCTTTATTTACTGTACACTTGTGATCTCCCACAAACAGAAAATGTAACTGTGGCTACATTCGCTGATGACACTGCTGTATTAGCAGTAGGAACAGACCTAGATGCAGTAACCAGACAACTCCAACAAGCTAGCGACCAGATTTACAATTGGACCACAGATTGGAAGATTAAGCTTAATGAGCAAAAATCTATTTGTGTCAACTTTACCAACAAAAGAATAGGCAATCATCAACCAGTCAACATAAATGGTATCATAGTTCCCTATGAAAATACTGCCAAATACCTGGGGATGACCTTAGATGCGAAACTAAGCTGGAAGGAACATATCAGAACTAAACGTACTGAACTAGGGCTCAAATATAGACAGTTGTATTGGCTCTTGGGACGAAAATCCAAGCTGTCAATACACTGTAAAATCATGATATACAACCAGATTTTAAAACCAGTCTGGGTTTATGGCATCCAGTTATGGGGCTGTGCCAAGAAGAGCCACATCAAACGCATCCAAACCTTCCAAAATAAAGTACTACGGAACATAGTTAATGCACCGTGGTACATACGTAATAGTGACTTACATCGCGATCTTGGTATCCCGTATGTCACTAGTGAAATTAAAAGACTTGCCATCAAGCATGAGTCCCGACTCCATCAACACGTTAACGTCGAAGCCATCAGGCTTCTTGACAACCAGGACCTAGTTAGAAGGCTGAAGAGGACCAAGCCCTTTGAACTAGTATAGACTTTTGAAAACAGAGTACAGTGCGCAAGTGTGTAAGTGCTAAGTGCCATGGCCATGAGTCACAACAGATGAACCTTTAGGACTCCATTGGGTGAACTTTAGTATATTTATAAGGATTTTAGTTTTTAAGAATTTAGAGAAAAATTAATGGTTGGTCCTGCAGACCAGTTTTAATAATAGTAAACGCCGCAGGCTTTATCAATAAAAAAAAATGTATATTTCAAACCGAAATCGATCCAGGAACCTTTCAATTTTGCAACAAAAACTGGCATTTTTGCAAAATTTTGAGTAAAAAAATTGCCATCTTTTGTGTTCATGGCAATCTTCGAAATTTCAAAAATTTTCAAATTTGGATGTCCCCGATGCAAATAAACCTATTTATTTATAACTTTAACGAAAAAATAAGCGATTTAAATTAGTGGAAGGTATTCTTAGATAATTAACAGATACAATAAACCCAAAAAGAATCACTAAATAGGGTTAAAAATAGGATTTGTCGAAAAAAATCAAGAAAATTCGGTTTTTGCCCCTTAAATACACTCCTGGATGACACATTCGGTACTTATTTTAAAATGTATGTCTATCCTTTATAGGATAGTGTTGAAAAATTGGGAAAAAATTAGATAGGGAAAAATACAAAGTGATTCAACTGTACCGATATCGAGGGGAAAAAAGTCCAAAAATCGAAATTTAATCGGCGATTGCTCCCTTCCTATAAAGAATGAACAAACTAAAAAATATGGATATCATGTATTTCGACGAGCTCTTTCCGATGGCGTATATGGAATTTTAATTGAACCATTTTGATCCCACAAAAAATTAAAAACCGTGAAATGTTTAGGTCAAAAATCGAAATTTCGAGATTTTCCGAAATATATCCATTTTCCAGTGATTTTAGGTGTAGGTATTGCAAAAAGAAACTATTTGAGATTTTGAAGTTTCACTTATGAATCCGCTTTTCGATCCGACATTTTGTTTTCGAGATATGTACCACAGAGGGGTCTGCAAATGGCATTTTTCGACCTAGAAAAATTCAAAAGAATTACTTGCCATTTTCCGATCCTCGCCAGTTTTAATAGAGTTCTGAAGCTCCAGGTCCTCTACAACCTCTGAAAATTTACATCGATTTAATTCACTTTTGCGATCTGTACCCGATTTCAACGGAAATCGCGGAAATTTCGACTTTGACGTTTAATAGCTCCTAAACGAAACATCCTGTATAACTGATTTTTTTTTCCGAAGCTAGTTGCACTATTTCTCTATCAATCCAAAAAATTCGATTGCTCCCTCTCTGACCGTTTCCGAGAAAAACAAACCAGTTCGACTTTAGGTTAAGCTCTACGTTAACATGTGGATTGACAGTTATTTTTACTGATCTCCTGACGGTTTTGATGTCACTAAGGACAAATGACTGCTTTTTAAATTGTAATAAATTATATCGAAAAGTAAACATTTTTTGTAGCTAAATTATCGGGGATAATACCACAAGAGCTTAAAAATTACCGATAATTTTTCACGATTGCGTGTTTTCTATAATTTCACGAGTCCGCAGGACGAGTGAAATTTGCAAATAAAACACGTAAGAGTGAAAAATTATCAGTAATTTTAAAGCTCGAGTGGTATTTAGGGTATTATTTTACGAATGAAAACACAAACTGCTCGAGTGGTATTTAGGGATTATTTCACGAATGAAAACACAAAAAATATAACAAATCATGCCGATGGTTCCTAACAGTAACTACGGGTTTATAACAATTGCAAGCCATTTGTTTGTATCGAAATTAATATGACAACGAAGAAAATGACAGGAAAAAATTATCGGTGTAATTTTTTTTAATTGACGTAACGTCAAAAAATTATCGCTGTAATTTAAAAAAACTTTACTCATCTTACGGGACTTTTAACACATTAGTGAAATACTCCTGGTAATTTTCTTCAAAATAGTTTTTTTGGGTTTGTAATGACTTATATTTCTTATTGGCAACTTGTTCCGTATCATGTGTTCCTTGCCAGTGGCGTGTACCACTGGTTAGAGAAAATTTAAGGGACGATTACCACCCGATTATTGCGAACAGCCATTTATGGCTATTTTTCTTCAATCTGAATTTATACCAGGATTTACCGGTTTCAATTTATGCAGTAAATTTGATAACACCCTGTATTTTGAGAATTTTCGGGTATTATTCGGTTACTGCGCATATTACATATCATGAATCTCAACTCAACTTAACTTAAACAGGCGCTAACTAGTGTGAACTCGACTTTCGACATCATAATTTGTGAAACGATGACTAAAATCTAATTCACGTTGGTTTGCGCCTGTTTGTTGACTAGTTGCTTATTATCTGCCACTTATCCCAGCTAAGGTGAGATAGTCAGATCTTTGTGTCTCTTTTTGCCCCATCAAATTTATCATACTAACTATTTGACTAACTTAGCTCAGCTCAGACAAGTGGCCAATAAAACGCCACTCCTGTTAAATTGAAAATTCATTACCAGACTTGGCAGCACTTATAACATACTTGTAACAAATAGACAGATGGCCTGAAGATTCCAAAAATTCAGCGGTGATTGTAATTATTACTGTACCTACGTATTAAGTCATCTGGACGGTCCAGGGCCCAGGGTAGGGAAGCTGTTTTTAAAAGGTTAACATCACCGTGTACACTAATGGGTTTGTTTCTGCAGCAGTTTCAAATCAATCATGGCCAATGAGATTATCGGGTTTCGATCAGCAAACTGTTTTCCGTGAAGATGATTGGCTCTGACTAGTTTCAAACTGCTGCAGAAACAAACCCAATAACAATCTACAGGGTGCGCCAAACTCAGTGGCCTATTAGAAGTATTTAGAAAACGACAGAAGATGATTTTCTGAAAACTTGGGTGAGGTTATAGGAACTGGTGTTCTATCGTTTAAAAATATTTTGAAAGAGGCAGTGTTGCCACATCATTCTGAAACTCATAGCAACTTCGGAATTTTAAATGAGACACCCTGTATATTATTTTACATTTTGATTCTGATTTATAATACAAATTTTTTTTGTGTATAATATCCTATGCCTATCTCTGATAGTTTTTGAAATATTAATTCATAAGTAAATTTTTGGGGCTAAAACATGCTCCCTAAAAAATCAAATATTTTTGTGACCAAGGCACCTAGAAAGTTAAAATTTTTGCAGAAGGTTCCCAAAATATTGCTTTCTTAGAATTTTGACGAATTATTAAAGTATTTTTATACAGGGCGTCTCAAAAAAATTGTATCTTCGTAATATAAATAAATGCAAAAAACTCAACTTTTTTAAATAGAACACCCTGTATTTTATTTTTTTAACAAAAACTAGAACAAATTTCCTACCAAACTGTATACCATGTTCCTATACCTATCTTTAACCGTTTCGAACTTACAGGCATTTTAGAAAATTAATAACTAAATAAAAATGTTTTAAAACATTTTAATAGTAGACTTTGGCAGAATTTGTCCGGAAACAAATAAAAAATAAAAATGTCAACTAAATTGGCTTTGGGGAAAGGTCTATTTTTTAAATTATCAAACAAAATGGCAAATAACTCTTATTCTAATGCAGAAATTTTGAATTTATTTTTTATACACGGAGAGTGTAATAAAATTATATCAAGAACATGTAGACGATTCAACGAACTGTATCCGAATTCACCTCCAATGACACCAAAAAAGTTTAAAAGAATGGAAAGAAATATGTTGCAGTATAATAATGTTAAAGCGCCCAGAATTCAAATTAAACCGGTAACAGGTAATGAAGAAAATGAAATTAATGTTCTGGCATATTTTCATGCATTGCCGCATGCGTCCATATACAGTGCAGAAAACGACTTAGGACTCACATATAAATCCATAGAGCGAATCTTACATAATCATAAAATGCATGATTACAAACTTATTACACTTCAGGCACTTCAACAAAATGATCCTCTAAAACGTGTAGAATTTTGTGAAATTATATTAGTCCGGACACAAGAAGACCCCGATTTTTTAAAAAGATCATTTGGAGAGATGAAGCTAAGTTTTCAAGGGAAGACATTTTTAATCGAAGAAACTCCCATTTTTGGTCTAGAGAAAATCCCCACTTCGTTAGAGAAAAAAGTTTCCAGTATCAGTTCAGTTTTAACGTTTTTGTTTGCTAATGGATAATAAAATGGCCTTTTGTATTTACGACGATAACTTAACGGGCGCAAAATATTTAGAAATATTAAGGACCACTGTTTCGGACTTTTTAGATGATTTACCATTAAATATGCTTGAAAACTGCTGGTGTCAGTTAGATGGAGCACTAGCCCATTCTACCAATGAAGTGCGCATAGAATTATTTAACATGTTTGAAGACAGATGGATTGGTCGACAAGGACCATGGAACTGGCCCCCAAGATCTCCGGATCTTACCCCATTAGATTTTTATTTGTGGGGTACAATAAAAGAAAGAGTTTATAAAACACCAGTTACCACCAAGCAGGATCTAGAGCAACGAGTAACGGCAACTCTAGGAGCTATAGATGGAGAATAAATACGGAGAGCTACAACAGACCATGTAACAACGTCTATTCATGATTGCTTAAGAGCAAACGGGGGACATTTCAAACAATTTAGTTATTAGTTTTATTTTTGTATTACTTTTATATTTGTTTTTTTTTGTACAATTTCATTCCTTACTTACCATGTAAGCATAAATTAATAACATTCTTTCATTTTAAAATTTAAGAAAATTTTGCTAATTTGTTTGATAATTTAAAAAATAGACCTTTCCAAAAAGCCTATTTACTTGACATTTTTATTTTTTATTTGCTTCCGGACAAATTCTGCCAAAGTCTACTATTAAAATGTTTTAAAACGTTTTTATTTAGTTATTAATTTTCTAAAATGCCTGTAAGTTCGAAACGGTTAAAGATAGGTATAGGAACATGGTATACAGTTTGGTAGGAAATTTGTTCTAGTTTTTGTTAAAAAAATAAAATACAGGGTGTTCTATTTAAAAAAGTTGAGTTTTTTGCATTTATTTATATTACGAAGATACAAGTTTTTTGAGACGCCCTGTATAAAAATACTTTAATAATTCGTCAAAATTCTAAGAAAGCAATATTTTGGGAAACTTCTGCAAAAATTTTAACTTTCTAGGTGCCTTGGTCACAAAAATATTTGATTGTTTATGGAGCATGTTTTAGCCCCAAAAATTTACTTATGAATTAATATTTCAAAAACTATCAGAGATAGGCATAGGATATTATACACAAAAAAAATTTGTATTATAAATCAGAATCAAAATGTAAAATAATTTAAAATTCCGAAGTTGCTATGAGTTTCAGAATGATCTGGCAACACTGCCTCTTTCAAAATATTTTTAAACGATAGAACACCAGTTCCTATAACCACACCCAAGTTTTCAGAAAAACATCTTCTGTCGTTTTCTAAATACTTCTAATATGCCACTGAGTTTGGCGCACCCTGTATATATCTTCCAATATTTCTCCAAAATGTATTTTATGTAAATTTTTTAAATACCTGAATTCCAAAAAGCTACATACCAGTAATTGGTATGCGTCCTTTATTATTATGAACGACACGTTGTATAATAGTTTGCGTAAATAAAATTTAAGAAATATTTAAATTCAATCATCACCAATATGTGGTGAAAATACCTACGAAGATTTTTTGGGTCAACACTTAGAAATATTTGATATTTAAAATTCACTTTTACTCCCGGGCTTACCTCGGGCGTTTCGTGACCGTCTGTTAAGAATTATTGGTTATTTTTAATTAGTCATTACCGGCGGCTTGGCTTGCGTGGACATTTCTAGGATATTCCCTAATAGTTGCGAGAAAAGGTCAAATATACTTTTGAATGAAACAAATTTTTTTGTATTAAGTGCAAAATTTAATAAATTAGCAGAGCGCTTTCGACCTTATAGGTCATCATCAGTGCTTCTTGTCAGGATACCAGTCAGAAATCCATTTGAACGAACAACAGTTATACACATTCAAATATTCTTACATTGCAATTAAAATTAAACATTCATTTTACAAAACAATTTCAAATTTTTTTCAAACGATCACATTTTTGATGGTGTTTTTGAATTTGTCCATAATGTTACATACAAATGTATACCAATCGACAACTTATAGCCTGGCAAGTGAACATTTCCTCGTACAATGCATCGATTGATTTACGAAACTGTTAATGTTATTATTTGTAAGATTGTATCCCACCAAAAACATACATGTAAAAAAACAGGCCAAGTTCTCGTCAGGACTGTGTGTTTTGTTATCTGAAAAAAATAACTGAAATGTAAAAATTATGCCAAGTTCCTTGCCTACACGTTATTAGCAGTGTTTTGATAAGCAGAGAAAAATATTTTATGAATTGATAAATTTACAGTCCAAACTTGGCAAGTTTTCAAGGGTGTCAATATTGCTAAGTTCTTTAATGAAAACTTGCCAAGTTTGGTCTGTAAATTTATCAATTCACACAATATTTTTTGATGCTTATCAAAACACTGCTAATAACGTGTTTGGCAAGGAACTTGGTATAATTTTTACATTTCAGTTTTTTTTCAGATAACAAAATACACAGTCCTGACGAGAACTTGGCCTGTTTTTTATATGTATGTTTTTGGTGGGATTTCATAACTTTTTGTTCCGATACCAAATGATTTATTATTAGTATATTATTATTAGTATATTATTTATTATTAGTATATGTGTAGATATACTCAAAACAAAAATTTTTAATAATGGCTTTTTATCGATAAGATTCAATCCTGGTATCTCTGTTTGTTGCGATTATCATAAATTAGAGATATTTTGAAAATAAATCAGAAATCAAAATAAATCTGTTTCCGCCCGGGATCGAACCGAGGACCTTCCGCGTATTAGGCGCGCTTTGAAAGGTATATATTAATAACAAACTTATAGACTAATTAACAATGGTGCGCAAAGGTATATAAAAACAAAAGGTATAATGAGTACGCGCTGGAGTCTGCGCACCAGCGTTTGCCTCACAGCGGGAAGCCGGCGTAGCCGGGAGCTGGTGGAAGCTCTATGGGCACCAAAAGCTAACGTAGAGGATGATTCTAGGCGGATGTAATAACCACTACACTACGTACACACAACTTTCTAAAGCAATGGTCGCTACCTATTTTGTGTCAGAATCCGCCGTCATGTTGGATTTTCCGCCATGTTGGATTTTTATTGATTTTTTCTTACAGTAAAGCATGCATTGATTTGACTATCACTCAAATAAAACCGCCTTTCGAGATTTGTTTTGCCCTACAAAAACTACCCCACAATCATTTTTCATAAATAACGCAAGTAAACATTTAACAAGGATTGATACTGCATTTAGTCTGATATTGCATTTGGTCTGCTTATTTACAAATAATTCTTCTTAGGTTAAACTGCAGCGCGCTTACTACTGATATAATACTTATATTCAATTTAATTGTGAATGAATTTTACATTCTAAAACAGAATTCGTCCAACAGTTTAAATAACTTACTTCTGGGAAATTTTAAACGATTATCGAAGTAGAATCAAAATTTGGCCGAAAAGATTACATCCAAACCACTGTAAAAAAGCTGTTACTAATTGAGATGTTATGGTGACTGATGTCTGTGGTTCTAACGCTGGCCAATAGAAGTCGTCCTTTTTTACTTACTGACCAATAAGGAATTTTAAAAGCGCTAATGTAATTTATAACATTAGGAACTTAGTCCACGTTGACTCGATCTGCTATCCGCCTGGTGGCAAGTGTGCATTTGCTTGCGGCACGGGTCTTTGTCTGCAATTTTATGTTTTTTTTTAATCGAAAGCAGCAGAACAAACGATTTCAAATTTGAGTGATTCTACTTTACTATCCAATACATGATTTTGCTTTGGCCAAGGCTCTAGTGGCCATGACGACGGTGTATTTTTCAAATATCACCTTATTTTTCAGACATCTTTCTTCCACTTCCTTTGTCGTAGAATAAATTACCCCGAAACAAGATTGTGCAATCGAAGGTCGAACGTCGAGAAACAATTCCTGTTAACCCCGGGTTAATGAATCACGTCGCGTTTTAATTACTAACTATTTATTTTACGCTTTTTAGTTTTTAAAGTCGATCGAATCGCATTTAACAAACAATGATAAATAATAAAAACAGCAACAAATATTTTTTTCAAGTTGCAACGGCACGTTTCATAAACAACATAAATTAAGCAAAAAAGAATCAATCATTCGGTTCTATGCAATGCAATAGCTGAAAACAACAAATCGCCTTGGGAACTCGCACCCCAAATTTAAAGGAAAAAAATTCACTTTCAAATAGTATCACGCACTTGCGAGCCATATATACCAGCCAAAACAGAATTGATGCAACGCAATATCATTTTAAATTGTAATCTAATTAGTATTTACGGATCACCCTGTATGTCGCAAGGAGAAGATGGATGCCGCATACGCTAGCGAAGAAGAAAGTTTTGTTGTTGCAAAGATAGAAGTCCGAGAAAGTGGCCGGCGGATTCGCCAGACTTGAGGCCGTTTGATTTTTCGATTGGTGTAATAATTCGTTTATAAGCAGTGGAACTTTTTTTGATATTGATGTTTAGGTGCATAATACGCCAATCGAAACGGTGAAACTTGTTCTGATAACATGAAGAAAAACTAGAGGAAAGCGAATATAGTCTACAAATTATTTAAGACGTGTATTTGTAGAGAGAGAAACAAAACAAAAACGAGTTTTAAGTATGTTTTTGGGTTCGTTGCACACGGAAATGAATCTTTAGAAATGCAATAATTGAAACTAGTAAACGTTATTTACAGTCAATCCGGAGCTAAAATTTAATATTTGTTTCTTTTTAGTGTTCGGTAAAACACTTATGGGATTACTGCGGTGTCCGTCCGTCCGTCAATCCGTCCGTCTGTCCCACGCGCTATTCTTTGAAACTATTCGACGTAAAAATTTGAAATTTGGCATAGAGATAGAGTGTGGTAGCCCAATTATAGACGTGAAGTATAAAAAGTTGAATTTTGATTCTGGGGATTAATTTCAGAGGGTAAATTGGGAAAAGAAAAAAAATTCAAAGGACATCGTGTAGGGTGTCAAACGAAACCTTATTGAAGCACGATTTCAACAATATATTAATGTATTTTTTATGCATTTTTTTAAACGCTCATCAAAAGGATCGCTCAGAGAAATCTGAAAAAAAACCATGAACATTGAGAATTAGGTGTGGATTGAACACAGTTGCCATTATTCCACAAAGTTTATGGATAAACTCCTGTCAGAAAATACAAAAATCACGTAAAATGTACATGTATATTCCGACCTGCCTGATGGAATGCACAGCACACACACAGAATTACACCTTTATCAGATTTATCAATGACCACACGTCGCCGCCACGGGAAGCGACTTTGCCACTCTCACTCTAAATTTCGTCACCATGCAATGGAAATAAATGACTAAAAATTTATTATCATGAAAAATAATGGTATATTACGTAGTATATTTTAATAATAGGGAGCGACGCTCCCTCTCGCCCTTTGCTCTGCGGCGCCCCCATGTCCTCCCATATGGAAAAAATGGGCAAATTGGAAAATAAAATTTAAAAATAAAAATTGATACGGGTGCGCTAAATTCAAATTTTACCGGCGAATTATGTATGTTATCGATAATCATCGGATCTTCCGATTAGCTCTTGGACTGTTGGCGGCGGAAATTGCGCAGTTATACGCATATATAGCATATATAGCATTTTTAAATCCCGAAATCGTTCAGGCAAATCCACCAATGGATGATGCTAATATTGATGCCGAATACAAGTCTGCGATGCAGTTGATACTGATCAAATAATTCCACAACGAGATGATGCTAAGCTTGAAGCTGATCCACAGCAACTAGCTGGTTCGATACCTCCAGAAAGAAGGGAGTCTCCGATGCCAGGGTCTTCAAAATGGGATTTTCCTCGAAAAGTTAAGTTCTCCCTTAACAACCGCCATCAGTCAGCCAGAAAATTGACGAGGAAGGCAATCGAAAATAACTTCAGGAAAACATCTTGGTCAAATTTCTCCCATTCCAAACATCACAAAATTAAAAAAAGTAAAAAAAAATCAAGAAACCTAGCAACAATCTTAAACACCGACGATACTATCTAGCCCTTAAAATTAAAAAAGGACACAACAAGAAAACAAAGGGGACTTCCAAAAAATTGAAGAAGTCGCAGGCTCGCAGAAACCTAAAACACGAAAGGGAAATATCTGAGAGTTCAGAAGAAAATAATGAAGATCTTATGCATAGGGAAGATGAAGAAGAGGTAATTTTTCAAATTATTGTTTAAAAATTATCAGAATATGCCTAATTTTCAAAAATATTTTTCGGTCAGCGACGAAGATTACGAAGTTTGTGTTGGTTGTGAGGAGCCTTACTTTTACTTATTTAACCTTACTTTATTAACCAAGGGTATTCACGATATAAATCGATTTCTTGGAACGATCGATGTTTTCCAAATGAAAATCGATTTTTAAGAATCGATCTTTTACTCTTCGATCCTGCAAGGAGATCGGCGATTTTACACAGAATCGATTGTTCTGGTATTTTCATATCTGCATGTGAACTTTAAGCCTTAATTAATAGTTGGAAATTAATATTTATATAAAATTCTTTACAAACGATAGGGTCGCTGCACCACGATCAATACGATCCTAGGAAGAATTAGGAAAGGAATCAGGAAATAGTTAAACTGCGCCATGTGACATTTTCTAGAAAATCGTACAAAACAGCGATGGAAAAACGTTCCATGATACTGTTACGTTATTTTGTATGTTATGTGAATAAATAGTAAGTATTTGTAACGAAATTTTAAAGACAAATAAGCGACCAGCATCGACTTTCAGCAAATTATCCGATATTGCACAAATTTCATTCCGGTAGGTAATTGCTAAAACATTCCTTTTATTCAAATGTAGTGTCTCTTATTTACGAAATCTCCCAACCTCTGGGGAATAATCAAGAAAATAAATTAACATTGGAATTCACCACAATGCCCATGTAGAGAATACAAAAAAATATTTCAGGTTTATTTGGATGCCTATTCCCTATTCCGACTATGTATGACTTTTAAAGTCGCTTTTAATTCATTTCTCTGTGTAGAAAAATTCTCAACGAGTAGTAATTCAATAACTATTCAAACTATACCGCGATTGATCAGAGATTTCATAAATTACATAAATTATTCAAATTGGAACTTATGCAAAGCACCTCTTCTTTCGCAAAAGCCGAACCATTGTTATGTGTAAAATTTACATTGCTTATTTCATCTTGTTAGTAGTGAGTTTTCCGCACCCAGTTAAAATGAAAGTAAATATCATCTTATACACCGGTCGCCAGAAACATACAATAAATTTGTTATTTAAATAATTTACGTGCAGTCGTATTCTCGACTTGTATAGGAAAGGAAAATGATTCGTAAATAAAAGGTCTGTGCTACTTTTCTCTTTCGTTGGTTTAATACATTTATTGCTGAAAAATCCCTCTGTCTTCCATAAAAGATGTTGCCTAAAATTGTTCCCACACTTTATCCAATTATTGTTACCCCTTCCAATTCTGAAACGTTCTTGAACCCAAAACCAGTTTTAAAAAGTCAAAGAACTGTTGTGTTCGTAACTTTAAACCAAGAACATCACATCTGATAGGTTTTGTCATTAGTGTTATCTATAGATGCTTGCGAATATGCTTGGCCAGGCATGGACTTCCCACGTCGCGCCGGTCCAATCGAGACTACGAGGGAAATTTGATATGTGTTATATATTTTTTAAACTTGACAATTGAGGAGCCCCATTCAATAAGGGGACATGCGCTCGGCCCGGCCCGGCGGACCCAACCCAACCCTGAATATATATGCAATCCAACCTTTATGCGTCGCGTTTTAGAAACAATTAAAAAACAATACCTTAACGTTGATTCTCAGCAAACTTCCAGCGGGAAAGTTGTTCCTTATAGTCTAAAGAACAATCGTGCGAAGGCACGAGATATTTTGACAAAAAATAAACAAATTAGAGCAGGTTGAATCCAGCGTTGCGCGCCGCGTGTATATACATTTCGATGCGTGCGTAGTAATGTTTGAACATTACAGAAGATAATTTGACGTTTAAAATATACACAATGATTGTAAAAAAGTGTTACAAGAATAAAAATTGTTTTATTAAAAGTATATTATCAAATATAAATTTTTGTTAACACAAAGCATTTTAATACAAAGAATTTTTTAATATGAAACATTATAGCATTAATTTTTAAAACGTAGGAAAAGCATGCATCATAATCATTTCACTTTTTTGGGCTTACTGCCTTTAACAGCTGTGTTTTGAAAAAGGTTTTCCTAAAATTTGCAACCTTCAGGACTAAGATATTTAACCAAGTTTTCACATCATTCAGTTTTTCGCAAGAAATTCCGACATCTCTAGCAAGCGACGATTTTTCTAAATTGTAAAAAGTGGTGAAAATTAATTATTTTGCACATGGCCACATTGACGTCTTTTCCAGTTATAATGAAATCACGCAACTATTATTCTCGAGAAAGTAATCACTTTTGAAAATGTAGAAAAATCGTCGCTTGCTAAAGATGTCGGAATTTCTCGCGAAAAACTGAATGATTTGAAAACTTTGGTTAAATATCTTAGTCCTGAAGGTTGCAAATTTTATGAAAACCTTTTTCAAAACACAGCTGGTACAGGCAGTAAATCCAAAAAAGTTAAATGATTATGATGCATGCTTTTCCTACGTTTTAAAAATGAATGCTATAATGTTTCATATTAAAAAATCCTTTGTATTAAAATGCTTTATTGAGTTAACAAAAATTTATATTCGGTAATGTAATTTTAATAAAACAATTTTTATTCTTGTAAAGGCGGGTTCATACAGCGATTTAATTTAATTTAATATTTAATTTAGCGTAACTTAAAAAGTTGGTTAGATGGCAAGCCATAATAGCGTTCATACAGTTGATGTAATTTAAGACTTAATTTAAAAGTTGACCAACTTTTATCTTTTAGAATTAAATTAAATTAAATGAGGGTTAACGCGCAAACTCAATGAGATGACGCAGTTGGCATTGACACTATTGACAGTTTTGAAAGAAAAATATTCATAAAATGTAAACAAAAGCTTTTCATTTTTGTGTATTTCCCATTCCTTGTGTTAGCTTGTTTAATGTAAATTATTTAAAGTGAGTTTGTTTTTGCAAAACTAAAAATCACCCACACCCACACTTGAAAATCGCAATGGCGCAGGCGCAGCACGATGTATTTCATTGGCTGAAAATTAAATCTTAGGTGGCTTAAATTTTTGGATGAACACCATAAATTAAAATTAAATAAACTCTTAAATTACCTTAGGCTAAAATTAAATTAAATTGCTGTTTGAACCCGCCTTAACACTTTTTTACAATTATTGTGTCATCTTTTAAACGTCAAATTATCTTCTGTAATGTTCAAACTACTACTACGCACGCATCGAAATATACGCGCGGCGCACAACGCTGGATTAAACCTGCTCTAATTTGTTTATTTTTTGTCAAAATATCTCGTCCCTTGGCACGATTGTTCTTTAGACTATAAGGAACAACTTTCCCGCTGGAAGTTTGCTGAGAATCAACATTAAGGTATTGTTTCTAAAATTCTACGCACAAAGGTTGGATTTACGTACATTCAGGGTTGGGTAGGGTCCGGTCGGGCCGGGCCGAGCGCAAGTCCCCTTATTGAATGGAGATCCTCAATTACGATGCATTTTTATTGCCTATGGAAATAAATGATTTGATTGATACAAATATAAATAACAGATAATGTTATAAATACGTAAGACGTACAGGGTTATGGATTATATTTGGACCAATGGATAACTTGTTACCTATACCGATGTTCGACTGTTTCCTATATAATTAAAAAAAACGAGACCCAAGCAACCCTCCATACCTTTTGGATATAAGTTAATGCAAATCGTATAGGGTTTCTATGGAAACATCGGATAATCTGTAGTTAAGTGACAGGTGCTCTAATCAGGTGTTTAGTCATTCAAAGATAGACGGTCTATCATTAGTTTATTTATTATGGGTCGCAGTCAGCAAGAGAATGTTGATATATTTACAACAAAAAATTTAATAAAAAGAAGAGGGAAGCAAGGAGATTATATGCAAGTCTGCATATAATAAGCCGGCAAGTTCCAAGCCTAAATACAACGAATACTAATACAGGAAGAATACCAACTAGCGTAGTTATTTGTCACAGCACGGAATGAATATAAAATGTCAACCAAACGTCAAATCACAGCGACAAATAGTCTGGCGGTGGCCTGGCAATGAACTAAAGGTTGCGCAGGCGCAATTTAAAATCTCAGATTTTTGGTTATTTTAAATATTTTAAAGCAGCAAATAAATAAAAATTTATTTTTGATCAAAACCAAATATTTTAATACCAAATTAATTCTTAGGTTTCAAATCCACTTTAAAATATCATGTCTAATATTAATACGAAAAGGGAAATCAAACTTGACAAAGTTAAGATCTGTATTTTATTTACAAAAAGCAACACAAATATAAAAATTTCATAAATAGCTTAAAACGATGCAACAGTTTATAGACACACACCCGTACCTAAATTTTAAGACAACATAAAATTTAAAGAAATCAAAATCAAACATAATTATTATATATTATAATATGTATCCTGATCATTTTTTTACATACATGAAATAAATCAAGAATACGATTTTCCCAAATTTATTTAATTACAGAAAGAATAAGACAATGTAAACTGGTTAAAAGTCCTTAATCACAATCCCATCAAAAAATAGATATAACTTGTCCTGACAATGCCAAACCGAATAAGTTAGTCTTCGATTGGGTAGTCTGTGCTTTTGGACTCCTAAGACATGAAAAAGAAAAAATGATTTCAGGTTTTTATAATACAATACATTACAATATTTTTCACGTTTGCTCTCAAACAGTCTGATTTTCTTCTATGAAACTGTAATTGGAATTTTTGTCAAAAGAATATTTGCAATAATTTTTTAAGTTTTGGAAGCTGTAAAACCTAGACGTGACGTTAATGCACTAGAACTGAAACACAAACACTTAATACTTAGACACTTTAAATATACCACTGAGAAACGTATAAAGATATGAAATAAAGCTACATTACCATTGTTCTTAGGTCGATTCTTTCTGTTTTGATAAAAACAATAAAATGTATAATTTTCCCTGCTGCAGTATACATACTTGTTTGCCTGTTGTGATCCTTCCCACAATTCAACCAGAGAACCTAAAATTAATAAGTATTTATACTATTATAACACGCAAATTAGGAAAGACACTGGAAGATTACTTTTACCACATAATTTTATCTGTATAATAAACTAAAAATTCGCTAAATACATGTTGATGGCTACAATTGATCTATTACTACTGTTGCCAAGAAAAAAAGTTATGTTTATTGCACATCTTTCGTACAAGGCTGATCCATTGTATATCAACTTTTTTTCACGTAATTTGTAGGTATAAGAAAGTTGCTGCCGGAATATATATACCAACCAAACCTTTTAGCAGCTTACCTTATTATTGCTTTAAAGAAAAGTTATGTCACATCATAATAATACAAGATAGGTATTTTATTTAAAAGATTGATTGACTTAGCGAGTAGAATTTAAAAAACAAAAATAATATGGCTGGGCCTCTAAAAAGACTTAAGGTTAGTTCAAAACTTACTTATTTGAAGTTCAATTGTTTGTTCAGTTACGTTTCCTGATGGTTCTTGTACAAATCTACAATTTTTCTAATTTAAATATTTTTATCTCTTCAAAAAAAGTTATCTATTGGTCCAAATATAATCCATAACCCTGATCATAAAGCCCCACTGGTTTCGATGAAGTTTTGGTCACTTTTTGCTGCATGCCATCGATTTTTGTTTTACCTTGACCCACTCCATGCACCTGTGATATACTTATTATTTACAAATTTCTTCACTGTAGTGTCGACACTTTTACTTATACTTTCCGTATTTAATTGTTTTCAGAAAACACGAAAATTGCTTTATCGAGTGCTCACTTTGACATTATTTATGTTAATCAAATCACTCATATTTGAATAATATTATGTTTGATTAATATTTAGATATTTCTCAATATCGGTACTGAAAAATGTTGTTTTTATTCGTTGGCGCACCCGGGTTTGAAATCGGTTGTACTTAATTTAGCTTTAGATGTTATATACAGTACGGATCTTTTATGCCCCGCCCCTTTTATTTTTTGAGCCACTTAAAGTACTGAAATTCGGTGCACTTAAATAATTATAAGGATTTTAAAATACGGAGTATTTAACTAAGTTTCGGTTCATTAGAAGAACAACAAATAAATAAATGTAAAATGTAAATTCGAGCATCCAGATTCGAGTAAACATTCCAAATTTTGGAATAAAAACTGCCAGAGGTTTTGGGTTCGAATACATGTTTGAAATTTTGTTATATATAGTCAAGAACTTTCAAATCAAATGATCATAAGGCTTCCCTTTACATCTGAAAAATGGCAATAACTCGAAAAGTAAGTATTTATATAATCCTTAAAGTATACCAAGTTTCATCAATCTCCTACCTTAGGTGATTCAAAAAGGAAAAAGGGAGGGGGTCAGGGACGTATCCATGCATGAAAATTTAAGAAAAATTAGCAAAAAAAGGTGTCAAGTTTTACCCTGTATCCTCCAGTTTCATCCTGTATACTTTAGGTGACCAAAAATAGAAGGTAGATATACAGGGCTTGCATTTGAAAAACGTTATTGAAAATCAGACGAGAATTCGACAGTTAATTGCGATTTGAAATTGGGAAAAACAATATCCATTCCAAAAGTTAAGAAAATACTGTTAGTAGTCCAGTAGAGTTGAGTAGAGTAACCAATAACACACCCTTTATAGCAGTGGTTCTTAACCGGTGGTCCGCGGATCACAGGTGGTCCGCGAGAACTAAAATATGGCCCGCGAAACATTTAAACATGTATTCATTTTACTGAAGATTCAATCGCTTATCAATCAAAGGTACCTATCCAAAAGCTGATTCGTAACCCTTTTGGGCATAATGTTGGAGAGGTTGCTGAAGCAGTCCAGGGAGAGCTTATTGAATAACAAAATGATAAAAACTGTAAGGACGCGTTTGAATCTGTTTTCCTTGAGGAGTTTTGGTGTAAAGAAGCAATTTCATGTACTGAAATTCGGAAAATTGCCTTGCGCGATCTTGTGCTCTTCTCCACAACTTATTTATGTCAACAAGGATTTTCTGCTTTGCTTGTAATTAAAAATAAGTCCCGGAATCGATTGAAAATAAGTGATGATATGCGTGCTGCGTTGTGTAATAATATTAGCTTCAGGATTACCCAGCTTGTAAAGGAGATGTAAGCTCAAAAATCACATTGATGATTTGCCAAATTTAATTTCCTATTAAAAATGTTCTTTTTTATATTATACTTATAAATAATAGTACACTCTGTGCAAGTGCATGTTGCTATTAAGTTTAACGAATATGTTGAAAGTGTTGATTAAGGTTTATTTTAAGGCTTCATTTGCCGACCACGCCCATTTATTGCCAACTTCATTTTATTTTAGTATAATTTTTTTGCTTTATTTTTTATTTGTATGAATATTTTCACAATATTAACCGTATATTCAAATTCTATGGGTATTTTTTAACGTATCAATAGAAGTTTCAAGATATATGATTTATTTTAGGAAAACAATATGTAAAAAGAATATTGAGGTCCTAGTGACGGAAAGAAAAAATGACGCCATAGATCTCTTAAAGTGTTAATCTTCTGAATGAAATCATTATAAGTACACGTTGAAACTTTCAATAATTGACTGAACATTGCTGGCAGGAAAAACCATGTCAAGATGAAATTAAGTTAGCCACCATGGACCCGATTGGAAAATGCCACCTTAAGAGTAACAGTTTGTTATTCTTGAACCTTGTGGTGCCTGCTAAGAACAAAATAAATTATAGTGGTCCCTGATCCAAAAAAGGTTGAGAATCACTGCTTTATAGGAATAATAGAATATTGGCAATAGTTCCATCAATGAACTTTTACACATCAAATTTTTGCATCTTTCATTTTTTATTATAATTAAGAATTAATTATGATATTAATATATATTTTTCCTAATAAAGATTTGAGTTTCCTATCAAATGTCGACTTTCTGCCAAAATTAAGAACATTATGTAATTAATCGTGTATTTTTAAAAACCGAATAACGATTAGTAGAAAGATTTGCATAAAATCCACTCTGTACCAATCAATGGTTTGATTACTTTATTTAGTTAATCTATTTCCAAAACCATTTAACATTTTACACATCATCGAACGGTGTTTTTTGAGCGAAGTACCTCATACAGTATCGCTAAATTTTATAATTCACTACCGGAAAAATGTAAAACCCTGTCACACTTTGCTTTTAAGACAAACTATATAAAATATAGGAAGTGACTCCACTGCCGGCAGCCATTATGGATGCCGGTGCCGCCAGCTGAGCTGGGTGCCGGCAGAAGTGACTCGGCTGCCGGCGCCGGCAGCCAACATGGATGCCGGCGCTGGCAGCGCAGTCACTTCTTCCGGCACCCAGCTCGGCTGCCGGCACCGGCATCCATGTTGGCTGCCGGCGCCGGCATCCATAATGGCTGCCGGCAGCGGAGTCACTTCCTATATTTTATATAGTTTGTCTTAAAAGCAAAGTGTGACAGGATTTTACATTTTTCCGGTAGTGAATTATAAAATTTAGCGATACTGTATAAGGAACTTCGCTCAAAAAACACCGTTGATTGGTAACAGAGTGGATTTTATGCAAATCTTTCTACTAATCGTGATTCGGTTTTTAAAAATACGCGATTAATTACATAATGTTCTTAATTTTGGAAGAAAGTCGACATTTGATAGGAAATTTAAATCTTTATTAGGAAAAATTAATATCATAATTCTTAATTATAATGGAAAATCAAAGATGCAAAAATTTGATGTGTAAAAGTTCATTGATGGAACTATTGCCAATATTCTATTATTCCTATAAAGCAGTGGTTCTTAATCTTTTTTGGATCAGGGACCACTATGATTTTTTTTGTTCTTAGCAGGTACCACAAGGTTCAAGAATAACAAACTGTTACTCTTAAGGTGGCATTTTCCAATCGGGTCCATGGTGGCTAACTTAATTTCATTTTGACATGGTTTTTCCTGTCAGCAATTTTCAGTCAATTATTTAAAGTTTCAACGTGTACTTATAATGATTTTCATTCAGAAGATTAACATTTTAAGAGATCTATGGTGTTATTTTTTCTGTCACTAGGACCTCAATATTCTTTTTAAATATTGTTTTCCTAAAATAAATCATATATCTTGAAACTTTTATTACTACGTTAAAAAATATCCATAGAATATGAATCTATATTTAATATTGTGAAAATATTTATACAAATGAAAAATAAAGCAAAAAATTATACTAAAATAAAATTAAGTTGGCAATAAATGGGCGTGGTCGACAAATCAAGCCTTAAAATAAACCTTAATCAAAACTTTCAACATATTCGTTAAACTTAATAGCAATATGCACAGAGTGTACTATTATTTATAATTATAATATAAAAAAGAACATTTTTAATAGAAAATTAAGTTTGCCAAATCACAAATGTGAGTTTTGAACTTACATCCCCTTTACAAGTTGTGTAATCCTGAAGCTAATATTATTGTACAACGCAGCACGCATATCACCACTTATTTTCAATCGATTCCGGGACTTATTTTTAATTACAAGCAAAGCAGAAATCCTTGTTGACATAAATAAGTTGTGGAGAAGAGCACAAGGTAGTGCAAGGCAATTTTCCGAATTTCAGTATATGAAATTGCTTCTTTACAGCAAAACTCCTCAAGGGAAACAGATTCAAATGCGTCCCTACAGTTTTCATCATTTTGTAATTCAATAAGCTCTTCCTGGACTGATTCAGCAACCTCTCCAACATTATGCCCAAAGGGGTTACGAATCAGCTTTTGGATAGGTACCTTTCGATTGATAAGCGATTGAATCTCCAGTAAAATGAATACATGTTTAAATGTTTCGCGGCCCATATTTTAGTTCTCGCGGACCACCGGTTAAGAACCACTGCTATAAAGGGTGTGTTATTGGTTACTCTACTGGACTACTAACAGTATTTTCTTAACTTTTGAAATGGATATTTTTTTTTCTCTCCGGTGGCCGAGTTGGTACGGCGCCAGCTTTGCAACCGAGAGGCGCGGGTTCGAATCCCGCTTCGACCATGGATATTTTGTGATTGTTGTTGGAAGGTAGTAGAGGAATTCTTCCGAGCTGGGTGCCGGCAACATTAGAAAATTAATGTCAAAATACCTTAATTCAATCAAAAAACATCAATTTATCATAGTGTAAACTTTAACGAAACTTAAATCTTGCTTCAAAAATATAACAATTATTATTCTGCGAATAATATAATAATCTTCATCCTCGTTCCCCCCTACAATCTCACTCAGGCCGCTTCCATCTTCTACCATTATTATGTAAGTCGTAAACCTTAGATTTACCATGCAATAGGTACCATCAGAGACTATAAGGGATAGTACCATCAACAAAAATAATCTTTGGAAAACATTCCATTTATTTTTTGATTCCGTCATCTTGGATAAATAAACCCTTGAAAAGCCCATTTTAATCAACTAAAATCTCAATATCAGTACAATGGTATGAATTTCTTAAAATATGCATGCATTCTTCAAAATTCTTTGCCTCAGCCTTGCTACGATTTCCACGATTAGTGAGGTCCTTCAATGTCATTTTACAACCTGTTTCTCTAATTAAGTTATCTAAAATGATTTTTTTATTTGCCCAGCCTTCAAGCTTCTTGAGTAGTAAAGTTTGACATTTTCTGGCAAATTTAGTCTTTGTTTTGCTAGAAAATTGAAATAAGCTTTGGATGAAGTATGATCGTGATTTTGTTCAAGCTCCATGATGAATAGAAATTGTTTATGTTCACTTACTTTCAAGAAAATGCTAGCCTGGCAGCCTTGCATTTTTTGTCTTGAATGGTCTTGAATGATCTTCCACCTTTAACACATCAGGCTAACCGCAGAAATAGTATTTCAGAGCCGGATTAATATTCACCACAATATTAGGATTTTGTTGTCTTTGATTGTCAATTGTTCTGCTATTACGCAACCAAAACTAATTGTTTGTGGCTTTCTTGTCGTCCATCAAAACGCAATTAAAATTTTCATACAGAAAATTGATCACCTACTTTCATGTTTCATAGTGTTTACGCAAAATTACGCAAAAAAATGTTTACATATCATTTAAAAGGCGTAACTTATAATTATTGGTCGTCTACCTTATAATTGGTCCCAACAAGTTAAGTTTATCAGGGAGGCATCTCGGATGCCTTTCTCTGAATATACATAATATGTATATTTTGCCTATTAAACACCTTTATGATATATATTTGTACTCTATACAGGGTGTTTCCTAATTGAATGTCAATATTTAAGGGGGCGATTTTTGAGTACATTTTAAAAAGAAAACTTCATATGAACGTATGTCCTAAACGTCTTAACTTTTGAGATACAGGATGATAAAGTTTTCAAAAATAAATAGTTTTTTATTAATATCTGTAATACCACTTCATATATTTTAATTAAATTTGGCATACATGTACTATGTATCAAGAGGCATTATTTAGTGTCCCACAATTTTTTTTATTTCCACCAGTGGCGTTCGTACGGAATTTTACCTGCCTATTTTGGCAGACATTGATGGTACGCCACTGATTTCTCGAAAAATTAAAATTATTCCCGAAATCCCCAATCATTTCTAAGCAAATTTGATCTCTTGAATTTTTTCAATCCTATGCACGGTTTTCGCTTAAAAAAATAAAAACTGTTTCTCTGCATGATCATAACAATATCGTTAATATGACAATATCACCATGCAGAGAAATAGATTTTATTTTTTAGATCAAAGTTGCTTAGAAATGAATAAGGATCTCAAAAATTAACTTCCTTATTCATTTCTAAGCAAATTTGATCTAAACAATAAAATCTATTTCTCTGCATGGTGATATTGTCATATTAACGATATTGTTATGATCATGCAGAGAAAAGGTTTTTATTTTTTTAAGCGAAAACCGTGCATCTGATTGAAAAAATTGAAGAGATCAAATTTGTTTAGAAACGATTGGGGACTTCAGGAATAATTTTAATTTTACGAGAAATCAGTGGCGTACCATCAATGTCTGCCAAAATAGGCAGGTGAAATTCCGTACGAACGCCACTGGTGGAAATAAAAAAAATTTTGGTACACTAAATAATGCCTCTTGATACATAGTGCAGGTATGCCAAATTTAATTAAAATATCTAAAGTGGTATTACAGATATTAATAAAAAAGTATTTATTTTTGAAAACTTTATCACCCTGTATCTCAAATGTTAAGACGTTTAGGACATACGTTCATATGAAGTTTTCTTTTTAAAATGGACCCAAAAATCGCCCTCTTAAATATTGACATTCAATTAGGAAACACCCTGTATATTCAGAAATAAAGACATTTATTATTATATGTATGTATGTGTACTGTAATTGTTAAATATTGTTTTGGTGCTTTTTACATTGGCGGTAACAATAATTCTACTAAAAATTAGTAAACATCAATAATTTTGATTAGAACCGTTAAATACTGTTAGTTTTTACAACGAAATCCAACTAATACAGAGTCTATGATGTTTGTCTACATGATTCAAATTTTATTATTGGTTTTTACGTTTTAACGTAATTAATAAAATACAGCTATTCAATTTCAAGGGCGTACTGTGGCCTTAAGATTTTAAATTCAGTTCCGCAGAGATAAAAATAAACAAAGTACCATCTTTGCGTATACTTGCATAATTAACCATATTGGCATGATGCCAATTTAAAAATTGTATGAGGGAATTGTTACTCGAAAGGGCATATTATGAGCTGGGAAAGTTTTACTCTGATGGATTTTAAATATTATACACATTTTTTTTTGTCTTTATAAATTTGTCCAGCATTTTATTACGTTTCTAGTTTCTATATTAGAATCTTCTATTTCTTATTCCTGTTTCTATTTTCCTTTGTCTCATATTATTTGTTAAACCCTTTCATTTGATACCCATATCAAGGGGATTGTGAAGAAACAGGTAATCCGCCATCTTGTGGCTTCCGTCATATTGGGTTTAGAATGACGTCACATAACTTATCGCATTCTACTCGTCAAACCCTTTCATTTGATACCCATGTCAAGGGGGTTGTGAAAAAAAGGTAATCCGCTTGCTTGTGGCATCCGACATATTGGGTTTGAAATTACGTAACATAGCTTATCGCATTCTACTAGTTAAATCCTTTCATTTGATACCCATATCAAGGTGATTGTGAAGAAAAAGGTAATCGGCCGTCTTTGGACGTCCGCCATATTGGATTTAGAACAATATTAGTCTGCCTACGCTCGTGGCTTTTACTTGCTTGATTCTTACTTTACCACCTCGAACGAGGAAGCTCCTCTAACACCTTCGAAAGAAAATATTCTACTAATTGGAAAAACTAATTATTATTATTGTCACAATATTATGAGAATTTTATAAAATTACACTATGTTTTTTATTAAAATTACTATTATACATTGGCATTAATTAAAACAAAATATTGAAAAATCCCTGAGAAAGTTTTTAGACAATAAAATTTCGTCTATGGGTAGACGACCTTGAAAAAACTGGGTCAGATGAATAAAGACGGTG
The DNA here is from genome assembly GCA_963971165.1 of Philopedon plagiatum. Lineage (NCBI taxonomy): Eukaryota > Metazoa > Arthropoda > Insecta > Coleoptera > Curculionidae > Philopedon > Philopedon plagiatum. The sequence continues at coordinate 65,706,028 of OZ020195.1, read as the reverse complement.
GCCATTAGTTAGTTTATTAATAAAAAAGAAATTATTTAATTGGCATCCGCTATAATATAGACTCGAAGTAAGTAATCAAATCCAGATAAAATCAAATAATTCTAGATATTTCACAAGAGTTCATCATGTTATGTGTATTTAAGGCGCATAATACATAATATACCTTATATACGATATATAAGAAACCTCTGTGCAAAATTTCAAGTTTCTATACCCCAGTGTTGGCAACTAGAAAATTACGAATAACGCTACGTTACTACAAAAATTCCGCTACTCTCCGCTACAGCCGAGCCTTTTCTAATTCCGCTACACCCCGCTCTATTTTGGGTTTAAAATTTTGATATTCTAAATACTCATAATTCTGATAATTCTAAATACTTAACCTATACCGTTCAGCAGCGCAGTGCCCTACCCCTACCCTACACAGTGCTGTCATGCAATCATCCAACTTTCCCCACTTCGATTGTCGAAAATACCCGCACTGGCCTTAAATTACCCGCGTCACTGAAAAACCTAAATATTTGTTAAAAACCGTGTGAGTATGGCTTGGTCGACCGTCCTTTTAAAGAATAATGTTATTTAACGAAAATTAGCGCGGAAACATTTTTATTCAATGCTTCACTTACTTGTAAATTAATTTTAAAAAAGATTACATTACCCGAAAATACCCACAAAAATCAATTACCCACAGATTACCGCAGACATACTAAATTCCCCTGATTTCGGGGAAGTCCCGCAAATTTACAGCACTGACCCTACACGACTTGCCATTGTCTGCAATGTCCGCCTTCGCTAACCAAGAAGGACAGCTTAAACTGATATTCTAAAGATGTCGATAGCTTTACTGATTTCAGATTTCAGTTTAACATTGGTTAATATAATTGGTCTCTAATAAATATTAAAAACGAAATGAAACTAATATTAACTAATGAAAGCTGGAATTCCGCTACGCGTATCATTCCGCTACGGTTGGCATCAACACTGCGAGACCCAGCGGCGTAGGCTGTACGTCGATCTGTCAGTCAATCAGTCAGTTAGTCAGTTTCTTTTTTTATGTACATATATAGAGATTTGTAATTTTCTTGCTTGAGTACTTGGTTGGCAGCATTTGCTTTGATATCCTGTGGAATTTTCAGCAAGCTGACTAAGACTAGCACGTGGACTCTCATCAACTGCGAAGCATAGGATCCTTTTCCCTTCGGCCACTAGAGTGGAATTTCTTCTTCGCTTTACATGTGAACTGACGACACAACCCGTAGTCATGCATTGTTCTTATAAATAAACTGAAAAATGACGCTCAGATTCACTAAACATTTTTAAGATTTAGTACTGGTTTAAATTAAGATCGTTTAGTTGATCAGAGGGTTTTGATAGGTTTTGTCCTGTCATTAAAAACGTATTCTAATATTTCAGCGATTTGCATGGTTTCATAGTACATACTAAAATTTCCCTTCTCTTTATAAATTTGCGAAAAAACTCAGAAACCATTCATATTATAAAACTTAGCAGCCACATTCTCTAATGCTAGTCCGGTCTAATTTGACAATCAAAAGTTTTAAACTGACAAGTGTAAGAATAAGACAACTAAGTTTTAATCTATGAACTTATTTCTGAGCTTTTTCGCAAATTTATCAGGAAAAGGACAATTTTAGTACGTACTTTCAACAATAATAGAACTATATTCGTTACAGCAACTCGTTCCAAGATGAAAATCATTTGGAAACCAAGTAAATCGCTGAAATATCACAATAATTCATAAGTTTTTAATGACAAGGACAGGACAAAAACCTGTCAAAACATAACTGATCAACTATAAGATCTTAATTTAAACCAGGACTAAATCTTAAACTTTCTTAGTGAACCTGGACGTTGATGTCTTATTCTTACACTCGTGAGTTTAAAACTTTTGGTTGTCAAATTAGACCATTCCAGCGTTGGAGAATCTGGCCTTTAATGAATTTTAATCAGTAAATTTATATTTTGGAGCTCTATAGTGGAATTTCTTTTCCTTCACTCCCCCTTTCCCAAATATAGAGCTTTCGGCGTGCTCCTGAATTTTCAAATGTCAATATCTCGAAAGTGATTGAGTTGTCTCATAGTTGAGTGTCTCATAGAAAATATGTTTGGAATTTTGGGAAGAATCTTAGAATTTAATATTGTGTCTACAGGTTGTTCTATTCAAAATTCGAAATTTGTCTTAGTTACTGGTAAAAAAAATCTGTATTAGTGCCTGAGATATTCTAATAGCCGATTCACCATGAATAACCCTGGCATACGAGTAGTTAAATAATATCTGGTGTATTAAGTTTTACAATATAAATATAATATAGGTACCCTGTTTTTCAAAATCTGCCGTTATTTTTGTTCGGTAGTATAAATAAATAAGGAAAACAATCCTACTCAATTTTTATTTTAAAAAATTTATTAAAGCGTATATTGGGAGCGTCTACTTTCTCTTTTATACCTATACAAGTGAAGTCGATTTTCAAGATCTGAAAAATTCTATACAGACATACATACAGTGTGTAACAAAAATATCTTGCAAACCGTTCATCCGATTTTTATGAATATTTATACACTTTGGTACGAAATTACACCCGATTCAATGGTGAGTTCCGCATTGTTGTAAAGTTTGCCGTTTTCCTGAAATCGCCAAGAACTTTTTCTTTAATGGAACGCTCTATATTTTATTCGATTATCAGTTTTTGAGAAAATGGTGGTCAAAAATCGTTATTTTATTGTATTTTACCTTAACATACCTGTACACGAAAGTTTACCCGAAATGTCTGACATTGTCAGTTTCGTTTATTTACAAAAAATGGATCATTTAACAGAAATCCAAAGAACTGAAATTTTAATAATACTGGGTTATGGGGGCAGAATGTGGCAAATATCCCGACAGAAAGCCATGAACTAAATCTACTGTAACTAAAGTTTTAAAAAAATGGCATCAAACTAGAAACGTAAAAGACGCTATACTTACTATTTGGATATTTGGTGTAATAATAAACAATATTGGAGGAGATAATTTAATAGTTGATGAAGAATACTAAATCAAATAAAATGTTGTCCATTTACTTCTTGACAATAAACCAAATACTGCGGAAAAGCATGTTAAACGTTTGGAAGAATGTCAGTTTCCTCGATTCTTCTACATTCTGTTTATATCCTTAATTTTAAATAATCGAGGTCATTTGGCTTACTTTTGAAAACAGCATTTTTGAGGTGGCCCCACAAGAAGTAGTCGAGGGGCGTCAAGTTCGGAGACCGAGCGGGCCACTCGATTGTACCCCTACGTCCAATCCATCTTCTAACAAAAACACCATCGAGATATTGCCGAACATTATGGGCATAGTGCGGTGGGGCACCATCCTGCTGAAACCATATTTCATCATTTGGTGCTTGATTATTGCCTAGAAAATCATATTCAAATAATCAGTACAACAGGTAAAATAAAGTAGCTACTTACGATTATTTGGCAATAGTTGTGCAAGAGCCGGGACAATTTCATTTCTTAGACCATCCAAATATCTTTCTCCATTTAATGTATCTTGCATGAAGATGGGCCAATTTATTCTCCGACCTATTATATCAGCCCAAATATTTACCTTTTGGGGGAACTGTGCATGATTTTCGCATATCCATTGAGGATTTTCCCTGGCCCAATGTCGACAATTATGCATATTAACTTTTCGATTAAAAAAAATGTTGATTCGTCAGAAAAAATTATTCGGTGGACAAAATCTAGATTGGCGTTGCAACGTTCCATCATGGTTTCGCAAAATTCCAAGCGCCTGTCATAATCATCGTCTGAAAGCTCTTGCACAAGTCTTATTTTGTACGGATGAAACTTTTCGGTTTTTAGAAGGCGGTCACGGACATGTATTGTGTTTTGTTGATGATTGTTTTCTTTTCCCAGTGTTCTGGTAGAAAGATGGGGATTTTCCTCTAAACTGAGTAAAACATTCAGAGCCTTATCACCATGTGTTGCACTTTTAGGTCGGCCAGAGCGTATAGCAATTTTTACGTTTCCAGTTTGACGAAATTTTTGTAAAACTGTACTTAAAGTAGATTTAGTTAATGGATTTCTGTCAGGATATTTGTCATTAAAAATATTACAAACTCCTTGTTGCGTTCGCATGCTGTCCCCATAACCCAGCATTATTAAAATTTCAATTCTTTGGGTTTCTGTTAAATGATCCATTTTTTGTAAATAAACGAAACTGACAATGTCAGACATTTCAGGTAGACTTTCGTGTACAGGTATTTTATGGTAAACTAAAATAACGATTTTTGACCACCATTTTCTCAAAAACTGTTAATTTTAGGTTAAAAGGTTCCCAATAAGAAGTATTCAGAATTTTAAGCTGAATTCGAAAATCGAATAAAATAAAGAGCGTTAAAAAAGGTTCCTGTCCTTCCTCCTGTATTTAATTTCTGTAAAGAATACAAAAAAATATTTCAGGTTTGTTGGGATTATATGAATATTCTCTATTATCACAGGATCCCTACATATCTATTTCTAAAAATAATTCCAGAACGATTCATGGCCGGTGTCTTAAAGCAATTTATTTAATAACAATTAATTATCCGACTGGACACTTCTACTGTGACAGCACATTTGTTAATGCCATTGCCAAAGATATAATAAAATAAGCGTCAATTAGTTTTACTACTTCATTAGCTACTTTGAGAAACCGATCAATGGATTAAATACATAAAATTTTATGGACGTCATTAGGATAGTAAATTGCAGAATATGGCGTTACCTGTATTTTTTTAAATTCATCCAGTGGCGTGTATATGGAATCGTTACTGTTTATTTTCAAGAAATTTTTGACGTCAACGGAATTAAATAATTTTTTTAACTTGAGGTTAGTAGTCAAATTATAACAATGAAATGATTTTTAAAATGCAACACGTTCAGATATGTTTTTTAAGTATTGTTCCATATTACGCTTATGTACGAATGCAGTATCAAGGAACTAATATGTATGATTAATTGTGCATCGACAATTCTACATTGTACATATTTGAACAACGGAATAGTGCAGCAATGCGGGCAGCTTTTCGGAACTACGAGAATATTTGGCCGGAAAATATTTCTCGAATCTTTTTTTAATACATTTTTTTGATTTTTTTTTTAAATTATGTAATCTCGGAAAACACCTTTCTCGAATATACGACGACTCTTTCAATAATATATTTAACGAATTTTTAAATTATTGAAAAAATAGTAAAGACTGTTGAAATTTAACCACCGTCGGCGTCGTGCTTTAAACGATGTTCGAAATGGCCTCCATCTTCATCCAAACATCTTAAAATTCTTTTCTGGTAAGACTTACTCACACGACTTCAAACTTTCAGGTCTAAATGGCAACGTAGTGCAAATCGAATAAACCTCAGGGGGTCAGATTAGGAGACCCTGCAGGCCAATTTACAGGGCCACCTCGAAGAATCCATTTATCTCCAAACATTCCATTTAGGGTGTTTCGGACTTGTTGCACAAAGTGTGGTGGGGCACCATCCTACTGAAACCCAGGCGCGGCCCGTGAAATTTTAAAGTTTTATGCCAAGTTCAGGTTTTTTAATTGTGAGCCTGCTAGAAATGTTTTGGTAAAGAAAAAAAATATATAATTTGCGAAAAAGTTTTGAATTTTTGAATTGACCCACCTGGAAAAAAATTAACAGGCTTAGGTATTTTATTTATTACTTTTTCTAAACAAATTTCACACCATTTTGTCGACAATTCTTAAATTTTAAGAGGAAAAAATGTGTTGGTAGAAAGTTATAGTCATTTGAATATTTTTAAAACCAAAATATAATTAAAAAAGAAATTCAAATGACTATGACTTTCTACTAACACATTTTTTTCTCTTAAAATTTAAAAATTTTCGACAAAATAATGTAAAATTTGTTTAGAAAAAATAATAAATAAAATACCTAAGCGTGATAATTTTTTCCCAGGTGGGTCAATTCAAAAATTCAACTTTTTTTCGCAAATTACAATTTTTTTTTAATTACCAAAACATTCCTAGTAGGCTCACTATTAAAAAACCTGAACTTGGCATCGGTCCCATAAGTGGCAACAGAGATATACAACTTTAAAATTTCACGGACTGCGCCTGCTGAAACGACACCTCTTTCTGCTGATTTTCATCATTATTCCGAAATTAGTTGAAGTATATTCTTCAAAGTTTAGAACTTTAGCGTACAAGTTACCTAAATTTGACTTAAATTAAGCTTACCATTAACCTTAGTAATAAGTACGTAAAAATATGATTTTATACTTTTCAGTGCTTTTTTTTGTTGTGAGGTTGGTTCATTTTTTTTTGAAGAAAAAAATTATTAACGTCGTTTAAACTAGAGTTCGAAATTCAATTTTCAGGAAACTGTTTCCGAAAATAGTGTGTGTTTCCGAAAAAATTACAAACTCTAGCAAAATGATATTCTTAAAAAATTCTATTGATAAAATATATATTTTTTTTAATCCATACGCACTCTGTAAGTTGTCGAAAACGATAATGAATACGATCAACAGATTTTTGAATATTGCCTTCTAAACTCAAACATCTGATTATCGAAATCAAATAGGCGATTTGATTTATATAAAAAATGTGTGCCAAGGTTCCCTGTTTAATAAGAAAATATCAATTAGCGACATGTGAGAAAAAATGTCGAAAATTATTTTTGGTACCTTTTAAATAATATTGGTAAAAGGCAAATGTTATGAAATAGAATATATTTGAGAACTATCGAGGAAGGTTATTTATATATTTATGTACATATATAAATGCGCGTTTCCTTTGTTTTGGAATTTTCAAGTTTCTTAGCGTTTTGGGGTGCCTTGTTTAGTACACTTTTTAGTCTTTTTTTAGATCACACAAGTACTGCTTAAAATTTTTAATTGTTGTTGTAAAAGTTCTTCAACCAATAAAAATTATAGTTGAAGCCCTATGCCGTCGCGATATGGATTTATGTAAAACAGATGCGGCATTACAGTTCATGTTGAAGGAATAATCCAGAATTAAAACATCACTCAGTATGGAACTAGAGTCATTGAGAACAAGGATTAAACAACGCAGAATCTGTTATCTCAAACATTTCGACATTCTAAACTCTGAACAAGATGACTGCTTCAAAACATCAAATATTTCCCTCATTAAATCTAAATTGGAAACAAACAGAGAGTGAAACAGAAATCAGCGACGAAGATGACATTCCCACTGCAGAAATTCTGAGAGCAGAAGAGAATGAACCATTCAACGTAAAACTGCAAAAAGCATTACTTGGTCAGAGCCATTACAAAAGCAAACCGGTAATAATACACGGATGTCCGCAATCCTTACTCAAGAAATTGATTTATTTGCTAATGATGGCAGTCGGTGACGTAATCTTCAAAAAGCCTTTGCATTCCTACTAACCATTCAGCCCACAAGCATGGAACCCGAGAGATGTTTCTCTTCCGCAGTAGTTTTCTGCAACAAAATACGTTCTAGCACAGATCTATATAGCTACCCAACTATATAGATCTGTGGTTCTAGCTTGAAAGACGAAACTTTGGACGCCCTAATATTTTTGTGGTATTTTTTTTTAAAATAAGTATAAATTTATACATATATATTTTTTGTATTTAGAGTCGTTTAGGTGCTTTTTAGTTCATTTGTATGTTTAAACTTAATAAATAAAAATTTTAATATTTGAATCCGGAGTAATCCCGGGATCCCGGGATTACAGTGCCGTAGCTAGGCTAAATTTGATTGAAGGCAAGATAGGATTTTGGCGCCCCTATAACAAACTTGTGTGAAGTTAGCACCGGTTTTTTTAAAAACCAAACTTTTTTCAAGAGTTCCCGGTAGAATTTACATAGTTCTAGACGGATAATTCCCAGAGTTCCGCAGAATTAGACTCAGAAATTGTAAAAAAAAAACATTAGAAGGCGCTAAATTCACGCGGCGCCGTTTTTTTTTTGAAAAAGGAGTCCGGACCGGTTTAATCAATAGAAAAAAAGAGGTCTAGAGTTCTTGATGGGTTTTAGCAATAGTTTCGGTGATTTCGCGAAGATCTGCAAAAAAACGTTTTGCACATATCACCTAAAATTGACAAAAATCAGTTTTCCAGAGATCAGATCGGAGATCGGAGTAGCACCAAAAGAGTTCTACAAGAGTACGGAGTCAGAACTCTGCTCAAAAAATTATTGCAATTGTTATTAATAAATTTAAGGTCCCAGTTTCGATAATTTCCTAGTAGGAACTCTAAAACTCCTTTTGTTCTATTGGTTAAGCCGGTCACATCTCTTTTTTTTTTCTTAAACACAGCGCTGCGTAATTCTGCGAAAATCTTGCAGTTGTCCATCTAGAACTTTAGAACTATGTAAATTCTACCGGGAACTCTCGAAAAAAGTTTGGTTTTTAAAAAAAGCGGTGCTAACTTCTCACAAGTCTATAACAGGACCTAATTATAGACTCTTGTGCCGCCCCTCGCCACCGGCGCCTCTAGACAAGGGCCTACTCTGCTTACACCTAGCTACGGCCCTGCGGGATTAGACAACCAAATCTCGAAAATCCCGGGATTAAGAAAACCTGTCGGGATTGACACCTCTAATACATACCTATCCTATACATTTAGGCCAACGCAGCGTATCAGCATTTATCGGGCAACAATTGGTAAATGTTTTTGGGAATAAATTGTCATATTGTGTTATGATACCCTTTAGAATCAACAAAAAATTTTATCAAAAGAAACAGTATTTACTTAATTTTGTCGGATATTGAAAATAATCTGTCTCTTTTTACAAGACTCCGTCCTTAAGTTCTCACCTGTGCGTGTCATACAGGTACCATGTCTGATATATAACACAATAGAATCTATTGTACGACAACTATGCGATGGGGGTACTCCGGGTACTATCGCCAGACCTGCACATCGCGAACCGAGTGAGAGTGGCCTTGGTACCAACTGGGTCACATGTTACTTTCTTCGGCTAGTGACCGCGAAAATATTTCGCGTGCCTGATGGGTGTTTCGTCTTTGATAAACACAACATTCATGGCCGACGAATAATGGATTCTTAGAAGGAGCATTGAACAGGTTTCCCAGCGTCAGGTAAAATAGGGAAATGTCAAGGGCTCAAAAACCGTCAGGGGAAACGGAAGTAGTCAGCGAAAATAAAAAAAAAATTCTCTAAAATCAGGAAAAATAGCAACTTTTTAAATATTATGATTAACCTATTTCGCAGTTCTTGATTCGGCCTTTGGGTTTAAAAGGAAATTGTCTTTTACTGGTTTTATGGTTTCACATCAAAGAGAAAACGATTCTCTTAAATAAATCGTACTGTGTAACTGATATTTAAATGTTTGGTTTTGACTGGGATAAAAAATTAACCGGCACAGCAGTAGTGTAGCAATTATTTTTCCTTATAACGATTTAGCTAATATTGGTATAGGGGGGAAATTACTATATTTGCAGATGATGCAACTATTTTGTGGCGTAACCGGGACAGCGATCAGCGAAAGAGTAAACAATTTCTTAGCAAATAATAAGCAATGGTGCGAAGCTAACTAGTTTACCTTTAATATTATTAAGACCAATGTTGTGTTACTTAGAAATAATCGTATTGTGATAATTTGAAAAATAGATTTTATGGCTGTATACAGGGTGTTTGAAAATCATGTGCCATCTCTTAAAGGAAGATTCTTTGAAAGAAATTAAGGCAAAAAGTTTATATGAACATGGGTCCGCAGATGCTTTGTTTCAAAGATACAGGACGTTAAATTTTTAAATGGTCTTTGTTAAATCCGATGGTTGGGAAAACTAAACCGGTAAGACGGTTAATAAAATTACATTTATCTCCTAAACGAAATGAAAACTGAAAAAATATGAAGAGATATTTTGTTAAGAATTTAACATACTATTTGACCGATATAAGAAAATGTGAAAAAATCAGTGGCGTACATGTTTTTATTGGAAAAATATTTTATAGTCTTCTCACATGTACACCCCTGGAGGACCTGTCAAAGTCTTTTCATGGTCATAATTATGCTTTGTAAATTTCATCAAAATTGATGAAGCCATTTTGAAAATATTTTGGAAAAACTGAAAAAAAAAATACAAAATTTAACACCCTGTATCTTTGAAACGAAGCATCTGCGGACCCATGTTTGTATAAACTTTTTGCCTTAGTTTCTTACAAGGAATCTCTCCTTGAGCGATGGCACATGTTTTTTGAAATACCTTGTATATAGTATGTCTGCGGACGGTGTTTAAAAGAGGACGAATGGGCCAAATTTTTCAAGATACGTAAAAATGTCACTGCTAATAAAAGTTTTTGCTTGTAAAATAAATAAGGTTCACCTTATGAAAAATTTATTTTTTTTATACAGGGAGCATTAAAAATACAACAACGTTATTTTGCGTAGGAGTAAACATACCTTGTTTGTCAGTTTCTACTCCAAAAGAACAAAAAATAATATGAAATATGTTTTAAATGAAACCCTATTAGCCAAAGTACAAGAAGAAACAATTATTTAATTCAAAATACTTCTTATCCAGGTGCTATTTTTGAATAATACGAACATTTAATTAAACTCAAAAGACCATAAACTAAGCAATACAATAAAGATATCAAAATTTAAAAACTCCAACCCAATATTCAACACATTTTTCTAATTGCTTCCTTAGATATCTGAAGGAATTTCTGATTTCTTCCTGGGATATTGAACGAACCTAGCCTGGGTTATTCTGCCTTTTAGCACTTCAATATTATTTGGTATTTGAGTGACATAACCAATTTGTTTTAAACGAACCATCCGGTATCCGCCAACGTTAAGTCCGGGCTCCTTGGGGGCCACCAAATTGCGCCATTTCTACCAATTCACCTTGGATCAAATCTGCGACGAAACCATTCTATCACCTCGCGAGCGCAATGTGCTGGACAACCATCTTGTTGAAAATACATTTTTTGGCGAAAATGTAATGGCAATTTTTCGAGTTCGTCGCTAAAAAGTGTATCCAGCATTTCTAAGTAAGATATTCTATTGCAGGTGTTATTAAAAAAATATGGGTCTATAATGCCATGGACAGATATCGGGCACCACACGTTCACTTTTGTAAAATATTGTCTTTACCTCATTATACTCTAAATTCGGGGTTTTATCGAGACCAGTTCCTGACATGCTGGGATGCTTCAGTTTCATTAGTAGAAAATGTACAATATGTACAGGGTCTTCCAACGAGGACTGAACAGGGGCTCATTTTTGAGCTTCCTTGTATTTAAAGAAAAATCTAAAATAGCCAATCGATGTACTTCTTCCTGCAGAATTCAAAAATGAAACCAAAAATTTATTTGAACCAGAAACAAAAGAGTTACGCTATGGATAAGGTGTTTTTTAAATGGAACATAGCTTTTTTTATACGATTTTCGGAACGAGTGATTTTTTTATGTCCGTTCTGATTAAAATATTTAATATTGTGACAGCTATTTTTATTAAATTTTAATGTTTTATCCAGTATAATTTAACTTCAACCTGTTTGAAACATACACTAGGTAATAAAGGTAAAATCACCTTGAAATCCTTCAAAGTCAAAAAATTTGACAAATTTACTATAATATTGCCGAAATGAAATATTCATTATTAGATGACAGATTGCAGATTGTTATCTTGTTCTACAAATGCCAAGAAAATGCAAGAGAAGCAAGGAGAAGATTTATTGCAAATTTTCACAGAAATTATATATATATATATATATATATATATATATATATATATATATATATATATATATATATATATATATATATATATATATAGGTATAGGTATATATTATAGTAAATTTGTCAAATTTTTTGACTTTGAAGGATTTCAAGGTGATTTTACCTTTATTACCTAGTGTATGTTCCAGACAGGTTGAAGTTAAATTATACTGGATAAAACATTAAAATTTAATAAAAATAGCTGTCACAATATTAAATATTTTAATCAGAACGGACATAAAAAAATCACTCGTTCCGAAAATCGTATAAAAAAAGCTTATGTTCCATTTAAAAACACCTTATCCATAGCGTAACTCTTTTGTTTCTGGTTCAAATAAATTTTTGGTTTCATTTTTGAATTCTGCAGGAAAAAGTACATCGATTGGATATTTTAGATTTTTCTTTATATATAAGGAAGCTCAAAAATGAGCCCCTGTTCAGTCCTCGTTGGAAGACCCTGTACATTCATCAGAAAACATAATAAATTTATAAAAATGGATATTGCCACTTAAAATTTGGCCTCCCACCCAGTGGCGGCTGGTGAAATTTCAAAGTTGTATATCTCTGTTCCTACTTACAGGACCCGAACCAAATTTACGAGTTTTAATAGTGAGCCCACTGGGAATGTTTTGGTAAAGAAAAAAAACATTTTGTAATTTGCGAAAAAAAGTTAAATTTTTGGTGTGCCCCTCCTAGGAAAAAAATGAAAGCGTCTAGGTATTTTATTTATTTTTTTTTCTAAACAAATTTTACATCATTCTGTCGACAGTTTTTAAATTTTGAGAGAAAAAAAGGTGTTAGTAGAAAGTTATAGTCATTTGAATTTTTTTAAGCCTAAAATAAAATTTAAGAAAAAGTTCAAATGACTATAACTTTCTACTAACACCTTTTTTTCTCTCAAAATTTAAAAACTGTCGACAGAATGATGTAAAATTTGTTTAGAAAAAAGAATAAATAAAATACCTAAAAGTTTTCATTTTTTTCCTAGGAGGGGCACACCAAAAATTTAACTTTTTTTCGCAAATTACAAAATGATTTTTTTCTTTACCAAAACATTCCCAGTGGGCTCACTATTAAAATCCTTAAATTTGGTTCGGGTCCTATAAGTAGGAACAGAGATATACAACTTCGAAATTTCACCAGCCGCCACTACTCCCACCCATAAACAGAAATTTAGTCTTTTCGCTTCATCTTCCTCTTTCAATGTTTAGTTAAAGTGGGGTTTGAACGGAAATAATTTATTTTCTTTTAAGATCATCTGAATATGAGTTTTTTTTTCACAACTTCAAGATGTTTAGCACGATTTCTAAGGGACATCATAGGAGTTTCTCTAGCGAACTGAAAAGCTAAAACTATGGCAGCATCGTTTTGGTCATATTTCTTCTTTTTCTTCTTGAGATTGCTAGCCGTCAATGTTAAACAATTGGAAATTATAAGAATCTACTAGACCGATTTCAATGAAACTACAGGGAATTCATTTATAGCGACACAAATTGTAGGTTCCTTGATTTTTCATATATTTTTGAACTAATTGGTCCGACTATAGCGACTTCGAACCACGATCGCGGTTATTGCGTCCATTTTTTGGGTAAGAATTTAAAATTCCCTCCGGTTGTAACTAAGGCTGGCGGCGTTATCAAATGAAAGTTAGTCAGCCATTAGCAAATAATTCTAAATAAACACGTGCTAAACAGGGACCGACTTGTATTGCCTCTGCACTCAGAGTGTATGGTTGGTTTTTGTTTTTCTAGCTAAGTACTGTCAGTTAGACAAGACGTATCTACGTTTACGCATATTTACACATATTCGGTTATAGCCGTGATGTTCCTTTGGCCATCGTTCTAAGCAAAATCCAATGTATTCGGATATAGCAACCAACCGTCATTATAAGCAAAATCCGATTCGTTTATAGCAACTAGTTCGTGAAGGTCCCTTGACCGTCGTTTTAGGCAAAATCGACAGTATTCGGTTATAGCGACCAATCCGTGAAAGTCCCTTGACCATCGATCGGTAGGTAAAGTATAGTTCACATTATACCGTTGACCTTTTCTGCACTAAATCAACTACCTGCTTAAACCCCATTGTGTAGGTCCCAACATCTTCAAACCGCAATAAATGGGTGCAGGGTCGGCTTGAAAATATGAATCTATTATACATAATTATTTATTTTTATTTAGAATTAAAAAGACATTTTAAACCAAACGAAAATAAAGATCAATTAATAATATAAAAATAATAATAATAGTAAAATTAAATGTATATATTAAGATTAAAATACAGCACAGTGTGTGCACAGAGAAAAGTTTTACAATAATCGACTTAATTCTGCTTTACTCTAAATTTAGTTCTGTGTCACTATCACTATCTTCATCTACACTTATTATTAAGGGTGAACATTAGTACTGATACACATATAACAATTTTCCACCTTAATTACATGTTGTATACAGTTTTTCCAGCTGTCTGCTGTTACTTACTATGTTTTTTATTAATTCTATTACAGATGTATTTAATGTTGGGGAAGTATTATTCCTTCTAATATTTGATTTTACTTGGTGCCATATTAGTTAGATTGGATTAAATATACAATAGTAGGGGGGAAGACGCAACACTGTATATCCGTTTTCTGTTGCAAGTTTATCACATACGTATTCTTTATTAATTTTAAATTCTGAAATAATTCTGTATCGATTTTCTACTCTATATTGTTTAATAGCCGTTAAGTATTTTTGGCGCCATTCCCGTAAGCGTTGAGATTTCATTATGGTTTGTCTTTTATCAATTGTGTGATACTTAAAACCCATTTGAAGTAAAATTCTCCTTAGGCTTGATATGCTGCATGAAATATTTGTTTCGTCTTTTGCTAGCCTAATTTTTAATGATTTTAATGTGGGTACAGATTGTTCTTCATACATAGCATAAATTTTTCTTCTTAATAGGTCCTTATCACTCTCACCTCACACAGGAAAGCTAAAAAGGTGACTGAAGGTGCCTTAATAAAATATCATTATATATTATTAATATTAAGTGCTTAAGTTACAGGTAATTAATTTAATTACCTGTAAAAATTTAATTTTAACCATTTTTTCCTAAAATGAATTGGAAAATAATAATCTTAACAATTGGTATAATTCATGTCGCAGGTAAAATATTAAGGGCCAGCCCTGTCTGAAAGGGATGGACATTTATGAGCTTTTATAGCCTAAGACATCATTAAGGATTTATTGCAGTCAAAAAATCAACGGTACATTTTGAATTTTACTTTACCTATAAGCAAAATCCACTGTATTCGGTTGTAGCGACATTCGATTATAGCGACCAATTCGGGAAGGTGCCTTTACCATCGTTATCAGCGAAATCCGCTGTACTTTTTCAGGAATGGCGTATATTTTCTCTATACTCAGAATTTTTTTATAGTAGTTTGGATCTGAATGATGAAAATTATTTCAGCAAAATTTGCACAGTTTTTACCCTTTTCGAGTGCATGCAAAAGAAAATTTTGGTAACGTCATTAAAAAGACAATTCCGTTACCTTAATAATGATTTTTCGAAATTTATTATATTTTCAAGTGACAATGTTGCCAAAATCCTTTTTAGTAAAAAAATTAACCAGCAATTCGTTTTCTTTGAATAGGTGTAATATTTAAAAAAAAATGGTCTGAAGGTGGGAAGATTCCATAGAAAAATAGGATAGATCTTCTTCATTTCTGAATTATTTTTCACCGCTACTAATCGTCTGGGCATGCAGCGTACATGTTGCAATCGCTGACTTTAATGTTAGAACTGCGCCTGAATGGTCAACAAGAATGTTCGTGCTGATGTAAATGTCAAGAACTATCTGTGGGAATTTAAATATTAAGTATATTTTACACATTAGCATACTAAAATATTCGCCAGGTAGCAGGCACTGTACTGTTTGTTTATTTTGCTTTTAGGTAGGTAAATCTCGTAAGTTTTTCTGCAACCTGTCTTAAAACTAAACTGTTGATCTAGCATACTACTATGTAAATTTTTGTATATTTTTGACTATAAACTAACAAATAGTTATTTGCCAAATAATTTTGTTTTTAGCGAAACTAGCGACAATTTACATTAGGTTTTGAATATTCATGGGGAAAATAACGGCATTTTCAGAGCTGGGCAAACTACTTTAGAAGTGTAATTAGCTAATTAATTGCAACTACTAAAGTCTATTTTTAAAAGACGCATAGTAATAAGCACTGTCCTCCAGCAAGCGGAGACGCAGACGTTCATTCATAACTAGCCTTTTGTTTTGTCTCATCCATTTTGTATGTGTAGGACAAAGAGCGACGCTATAACTCTGACTCCGCGCGCCACCGTAATGGCTTTCCTGTAGACGTGATACAAAATAGTAGGAAACAGTGATTTTGGAACAGTTACGGACGAGGAACAGATTATATCAGTTAAATATAAATTAAATATCTGTTCCAAGTCTTCGACTGCTCCGAGTAACAAAACGAACGTTCTGCATTAACAAACCGTTCTCAATTGGCAGCATTGCAAATTGCAACAGTTACTCATCTTCATCCCATCGGCCGGCTACGGCTAGCGCATATTGTACATATGTTCATAAAGTCGATTTTGGTATCACACCATAACATTAACATGCGTCGCATCCGACATCGCGCCTTCTTGGATACTGAACGTGAATATAGCCGAATATCGTTTCACGCTTTTACGCCATTATTATTTAATACATATTTGGTATTTGACTCACACACTCGCACGCGAAATCGTGCATTTATCAACTACTACTGAAAGTATAAATAATATTGAATTCTTCACTGTGCTGAAATAACATTAATGGGGTTTTGTCGCATTCTGCGGAACTGTTCCTTTTGTATTTTAAATTTTTGCTGGCCTGTTCCTGTTGATCTGATATTTTTAGTACCTAGA
This sequence comes from Philopedon plagiatum, assembly GCA_963971165.1. NCBI lineage: Eukaryota > Metazoa > Arthropoda > Insecta > Coleoptera > Curculionidae > Philopedon > Philopedon plagiatum. Next base: position 65,689,359 of record OZ020195.1, on the reverse strand, counting down.
CGTTTCCTGTCAAGATAAGCGTTCTGTTTTTTCTATATCACTTTTTCTATATATCGTTAAAATCCAATTTTTGTTATTTATTTTCTATAAAAGTTTATTTTGAATATATCATTATGATGGTCGACAAATTTATTTCTTACATTTAAAAAAAATTAATTACCTTAAATTACTTATACTTGAATAGCAGTACTAATAATTAATTCACGAAATAATCCAAATAATATACACATAATATGTACACGGCCAGTAACAATATACTCTTTTTTAACATGAAGTATTTTATATCCGAAGTTATTTACATATCCGTCGTAATTTTATCTAAGTACTATTCCTATTCCACGTTCTGTTAATTTTAAATTTCAATACCGTCGAATGTTACAAGTTATACCGAGAATCTTATGGTTCCAACGTTGGAACTCTTAAAAATTAACAGGTTTTTGGATGTGTTCCGTTAGCGGAACAGGTACGAAACGGAACTGTTATTAAAAAACAGTTTGTACCACCTCTACTTTCCTGTATTCTGTATTTCACCGAGCAAACATCTGAAAATACATCTTCCGGATGAAAATAATCCTTTTGCCATACACTTGGCCAGTGGCGACTCGTGGGAAAATATAGATGTTCTGCAGTAAAATTAAATTACCGACATAATAGCGTGTCATTTTTGGGGCGCATTTCATCGATAATAAACCCCACTTAATTTTTAAAAAAATTCTGATGAGATTAAGATGTGTCTATACAATTATTATTGGAATCTTACCATATTTTTTAAATATCAGGTCGATTCTACGATACCCAAGCAAATTTATTTTTTTGTTGCATCCATCAATCCAATCATTTCGCTAATAACTACCCCTCTTAAAGTGACGCGTGTAAGATTTTCCTCTGCTAACACCGGCTAGGGATGCCACCTGTCCCCGATTCGCCGAGATCATCCGGGAATTCTAGGCTACGTCCCGGCAACAAAAAATGTTAGCCGGGACCAGGGATTATCCCGGAATCATATTATTGAAGCAAAAAAAAAACTTTTTACAAAATTAATGAACATGGCTATTTTCTGCTGTTTTATTAACATATGTTTTATTATCTTATCGATCAGTATAAAGATACCAAATTTTATATTATCGATATTGCGGTGCCATTCCTACCTATATTTCTATCTGCCTTCTATTTACGTCCAGGAATTAGTCCGAGTAGCTTATCCTTTTAAGTAATTCGTTCTTATTGATTGGTATGTACTCAGTCAGTATTATTTTCTTCTTAGTCATCGTATATTTTAATGTAGTACTCTATAGCTTTGGCGACTAGCAACTTTTAGTTTTTATAAAAAATGGTGAAGGTGCAAGATTTTGGAGATGCCGTCCCGGGTAAGAGTGCCCAAAAGGTGGCAACTAGTGTTGTAAATATCCGTATTCTTTAGATATCCGGATAATACGGAATCGGAATCAGCTAATATCCGTATCCATTATCCGAATACGAATCCATTTCTTGAACCGCGCGACAGATCATGTATACGTATGCATACAATACTAAAACATTTTCTATCCGGATACACGGCTAGGTAGGTCGATGCGGTATCGGTATCATTCGAAGTCGAAGGTTAGGGATAGGAAGGCACCGTCGGCGTCGTTCGTTCTCGTTTGAATTCGGTTCGGGTGAGGCGGGCCTAGTTTAACCAATGGGTCTCATCCCATATGATACCCGTTACCCCGATAACTATGCTATCTTTTTTTAGGAAAGGTCATTAGAAAGAGAAAGCATAAGATCAAATATGCCACATCGCAGACCGTGTTGTTCGCTTACACTCGATTCCGATTCCGTTTTCTCTTTGCACTTTGCATTAGTATAGAGCCGATGAGAATTTATTTTGATTCCGAATCCGTATTCAAGTTCTCGGCCGGTTCCGGATAATCCGGATTCTTTTAATATCCGTATCCAACGGATATTTGGATACGTATCCTTACATCACTAGTGGCAACCGTAACACCGGCTGTCTCAATATTAATATCTGATAATGGCCTACCTCAATTTTTTAGCTCAAGTTTTTCCTCATAAGTGTATTTAGAAAATATTTTAACGTTCACTAAATTATTCACAACATACACATACGTCGATAAGTCTACAGTCTAAAAATCTAAAAACCCACAGCTAAATACTAACAATAACGATAACTGCAAATAATTATCTTTCCTAAAACGCACGCGAATTTCCAGTCAGTCAGAATAACTTGCAGAACTTCCCGTATTAAATTTACTAAACAGCCGGTCGGTGGAGCCAGTTTCTACCCTATATTCATTAAGTTGAAAAGTTCTGTGCACGAATAAAAGCAGTTCAGCTCGGCAGTCGAGTAACGTGGCGAGAAAATTACATTAACTTCGCTTGGTCAACTGGACGTCGGTGCCGGGCAACGCGGCGGTAGTGACTAGCACTGGCCTATTACTAGCATTTTCGGCCGAAAATTCGGTGTTTTAATTTTACTTATTTTTATTTTAAGTACTCTTTAATAATTATTTACTGCAAAGTATGAAAAAATTAGTCAAGTTAAAAGGATTTGAGTAATTTTAAATATTCTGTATTTTTTAATTACTATTTTGCTCCTTGCGGAAAGATCCCCTTAACGACTGAATTTTTAATTTTATAGACCGTTGGTTAGCCTCAGGGTCATATAATTTTTATTAGTTCTTTATACCCTTTGGTTTTCAAATTCAAATTTCTGTTATTATAAAGTTCTTGGGTTTTTATCTATAACAAAGCAGGATGGGCCCGGTATACTCGCATTTCAATAAACTCCCTTAGAATTCCCTTTGGGGCATTTCTTAAATCGCCTCTTTCGTCATCACTAACAGTAATAGAGTTACGTCATAGATTTACGTCATAGATTTACGTCATAGATTTACGGCCATTTACGTCATCACTAACAGTAATAGATGTTTGCGACTGCGAAATTTTTTACAACAACCGCGAAACCTATAAGTTCACTAACAGCGAAAAAATCTTGTTTATTCCTGTCGTTCCGGAGCGTCTTATTTCTTGTGGAGAAAAATGCGAATGCATCTAATCCAGCCATTTCCCACTGATCCGCATTCATTCGGTCGGGATTGATCTTTCTCGCAGGAAAGAACGCAAGGAGTAGGTAGGGGATCATATAGTTGGCAGGGAATATCTGGGCCCGTATTTTCGAGCGTGGTCGAAGAAGATCGTATACGAAAAATGACGATTTTCTCACGAAAACTGAATAATCCTTGTTTTAAACATGCAATTTAATTTCGTTATCGAATTCATTCGTATGCCGTGCTATACCATTTGATTTTTTTTATCTAAGACATCCCACGTAGACTTCCAGCCTAAGTACTAACGTACCGTGGGTGTCTGGAGAGAAGGGAATTGTAGTCTATTGACACGGGATTTGAAGGATTGGAGGTTGGGACGGGAATGGAAAACATCTGCAGGCAATTTGTTCCATAATCTGGAGACCCTAGTTATGAATGAGCGAGAGAAGTGGTCTGTTCTAGGCTTTTGTAGCTGGACAGTAAATGGATGCATACGTAACGCGCCTCTTATTGTTCTGTTAGGGACATTCAAGGGGGGAATAATACCGGCTAGTTCTTCAGAGCAAAGTCCGGGGAAGTAGAAAAGGGATAAATCCCCTACAGCCCGGCAATGGGCGAGAGAAGGGAGTTTTCTCGTGAGGGCTGAGTCATTGATAAGTCGAATGGCGCTCTTTTGGATAGAGTCAAGGATCTTAAGTGTCGAAGGTGATGCCGCTCCCCAGATGTGGGAGCAGTACTCTAGGTTAGGTCTTATTTGGGAAACATAGAGGGTGTATAAGTTGGAAAGGGGGAAGTATTTTCTGGCTCGAAAGAGAAAACCAAGCTTCTTAGCTGCCGATGTGGCTACTGCAGTAATGTGTTTGTGCCAGCTCAGATCATGTTCGAAAGCGACGCCAACGAGATCGAATGTTTCGTTGTTTTGTAGGGCTTGGCCATTCATGTGGATGGGGTAAGCGTTGCCAGATTTTTTGCTTGAAGAATTGCATTTTTGCTGTGCGGGTGTGGCAAAATTGTCAAAAAAATTAGTAAAATGCAAATTCCAATGATTTAATTCATTTAAATGTAGTTGAAGCGATACGAGACGCTGAAAGATTGGCTAATAGGCCAAATATGACATACCAGCAGTTTATCGTTTTAAATAAAATGATTTAGTTGTAAAATACTGCAATTCTTAAATCAAAACAATACGAAATTCATTCGAACACGGTCGAATGCGAACTAATTCATGTGACCTGGAAAATACGAGCCCTGATCGCTCTAAAATGTAAATAATGGTATCTCGCCCTTGCTTGTAAATCAATGGCAATAAGTCATTCAATTTCCCTTAATTTGCCTAAATACCGGGTATACGCGTTCAAGGCGAATCTAGTAAAATAAAATATATAGATAACTAGCCGGCTTGCCTCGCGTATAATGTAATCCTTTATGTAATATTTAACACTGACATTTGTAGCGAATAATATAAAAAATTAGTCGATGATTGCTCCTAAAGTTGTAACCTTCCTTTTTATAAAATAAATCTAATTCGGGTTAATGATTTTAAGGACTCATCGTACTATACCCGTGCCACATCCGGTATATGATTAATACACAAAAATAGTGAAAACCGTTACTATTTTCATATAGTGAACAAACCTTCACAAAATAAAAAAAAATACATTATCCTTTAAATATATTGAATATTGGTATATATGGTTATTTTAAGTCTTATTTTAAAAAATTACGTCCGTCATCTAAATGACCGCCACCAACTTCAACACCCTCTGGAAGGATAAGGCTCTAGTTTAAACCCTACCTCCACTTACTGTAATATTTTTCTATAGGTGACTGGTTCAGTCGTCATCCAGATACGCGATCTCCTGCAGCCGCGACTTGTTTCATTAAAAGACGTTAACTTCACTAAACAATTTTGTATATTTATTACTTTTAAATATGAGTATTTTATACACTATTGATTTTGACAGGTAACTGATGTAAATTAGTCGTATTCTGGTGTTACGAGATGTTATTGATTTATAGGACCATGCCTAAGAGAAACACTGGGACTTTTCCCACACTGGTACACCTAATTTGTGTCACTTAACGATATTTACTGGACTATGTCTGACAAAAATACTGCGACTTTTCCCACACTGGTACACCTAATTTGTGTCACTTGACGAAATTTACAGGACTATGCCTAAGAGAAATAAAGGGACTTTTCTTTTCCCGCACTACTTAGTTTGAGTCCGCTAGACCTTTGGTCTACGAGACCTTCGCAATTCTCTTGCGTCAAGGGACGCAACAGTCTCTCTTTGTGGTAGTAGGTGAAATGATACTGTTCCCTCGCCGGGAACTAAGTTAAACTGAAATGGACCACCCTTTTGAGATGGGTGTGACCGGACTCTGCCTATTGCCGATCACTTTGCGATGACGTTGACCTATCATATTTAGGCAGATATTGCCTTATTGGTGAAGGGGTTGGTATTTGCAGTCGCAGTCACCGGCCATCTTTACATTTCCCAGAAACTGTACCGGTGAAAGTCATAGTAATAAAACTAAGAGATAAAAAATCTTCAAATGAAACTAAACCTTTGAAGTTTTACCGACAACGTGCCGGTGTTTTAGAAGAACTAAATTAAAAGAAAGATTATATTTAGATAGTTTTACCGAAATGGTCTTGGTGTTTGCCGATAACTGCGTATTTTAAGCGAGCTAAATTTCCAAGAAAGACAAATTTGAGCTTATGTATTTTGTGGGGGATTTTATACCTGCTTGGATATTGATATTTATTTAGAAATAAAAACAGAGTTCTAGAAATTGAATAAATGGTTGGCTTTCCCCAACACCCTCCTCAACGTTAGACAAAACATGATTCATCACACGACATAGCAAAACTTGATCTATTCGCTCGATTTCTTCACCAATTTGGACTTTGAGCTTCTCGATTCTTTCAAGTTTCAGTTTTTAATTTTTTGTGGGGTCAAAATGGTTCAAATTAAAAACCCATATACGTCGTCGGAAAGAGCTTGCCGAAATACATGATATTCATATTTTTTAGTTTCTTCATTCTTTATAGCAATCGCCGATTATCGATTTTTTGACTTTTTGTGCCCTCCGCATCAGTACATTTGAATCACTTTTTATTTTTTCTTATCCAATTTTTTACCAATTTTTCAATACTGTTTTGTAAAGGGATAATCACACTTTAAAATGGGTCATCCAGGAGCGTATTAAAGGGGCAAAAACCGAATTTTCTGGATTTTTTAGGATAAATCCTATTTTTAACCGACATTCCACACTTTTCCTTATTTAGCGATTCCTTTTAAGTTTGTTTTATCCGGTAATTATCTAAGAATACCCCGTAAATCGTATATTTTTTCGTTAAAGATATAAATAAATAGGTTTATTTGCATCGGGGACATGCAAAATTAGAAAATTTTTGAATTTTCGAAGGTTGCCATGAACGCAAAGAAATGCAGTTTAGGTAAGTATTTACTCGAAATTATTGAGATATGAGGTGTCAAAATTTCGCAAAAATGCCAGTTTTTGTTGCAAAATTAAAAGATTCCTGGACCGATTTCGGCTTGAAATATTCATGAATAAGATTTTAGGAACCTTCTACTTTAAGTGTGGGATAGCAATTGAATGAGTTACGCATTAAATGCCATTTTTAGATGACCCTACAACACGGAATTTGCCAGGTACTCATTTTGAGTTATAAAAACACTTTTGATTACACAGCCATCAGTGGGATCAAATTTTACAAGTTTCGAAATTCGCGCGAAAATTTGCAGAAGAAAATCCTTTTTTTTTTGTTAATAAAAACCAAAATAAAAGAATAACAGCAGCCGCCATACACATTGAATTTATGTAGGAAAATAAAAAAAAAATAGATTTATTTGGGTTATATATTACGCATATTCCCTATTGTGGGCATGTATGCGTCTTATGCAAAATTTTATATTTTTTGCGATGTATCTACATATATATTAACTTTTAGAATTGACAAGACCGTATGTCAAAAGAAAATGTATTTTTTAAATTTTCATTACAAAATAAAAAAGAAACAATCTATGTCTTTTCACAAACCAAACTAGATCCTAAAAGCATAGAAAATACAAAAAAATATATATATTTCAGATTTATATGCATATTGCCTATTATAACATTATAAGACCTTTTTTAAATCAAGTGGAATGCCAAAATTTATATAAATTTTTTTCAGTTTCAAAAAACAATCTTGCATTTATCCATCACCATCCATACGATCATAGGCGGTTTTAGGTGGTGGCTTGGGGGGATAAGTCCCCTAAATCTAGAATTAGTTCCCCCAAATCTAACTGAGTGGCCTAATAGCCTATATGTAAACCAGGGGCTTAAGCCCCCTAGTATATAAACCAAGGGTTCAAGCCCCCCCCATATATAAACCAGGGGCTTAAGCCCCCCCAAAAATAGAAGTCTAGAACCGCCTATGCATACGATCATTTATTGCTAACACCAAGAGCCGCAGTCAGGGATCCCAGATGTGCTGAGCTGAAATTCGTGAATTTGATGGTTAGAAAATCGTGCGAAATCGTGAGATTGTAAAACGCATGCGCAGTTTGGTAAAATATAGCCTTTTTCGTTTGCGTTGCGGTTTCTTGCTATAAATAGCAGACAAAGATAACAGTATTGACAGTTTGCTTGAACCAAGTGAGAGAAAATTTGACATCTAGCAAGTTCCAGCAGAAAGACTAAGAAACAACAAGCAACGCAAACGGGAAAGGCTAAAATATTTTTTAAGAGTTCTGGGGACTTTCGTTTTTCCAGGACCGTCTGAAGCACAACATACTTATTTTGAATTTTCATGTAAAGCTATTAATAAAGAAAAAAAAATATTTCTCTTTCGTATTAAAAAATGACATCACTTTAAAATATAGTTAAATTCTTCATTCAGATTTTGCATATTAAAATAGTGCAAACAGCGTGCATAAATATATTGTGAGAACAAAGCTCATTATCGTGAGATCGTGAGACGCAATACCAAATCGTGAAATCTCACGATAAATCGTGAGATCTGGGATCCCTGGCCGCAGTCACGATAAAACTTACCAGCATCAAGACTTTTCAATATTAAAAAAAAATCTTACGACTGCCTGTTATCATTTAAAGATTTTAAAGTATCATGAATAAGTTCTAAACTGGAGAGAAAATTTATTTCTGAAGGCATGTGAACATTGGCGCCCATAGAGTAAATTTCGGGGGGGGGGGGGGGGACCAGCCAAAAAATCGTATGTTACAACATCACGAAGTTGAGAGTTGTTAAAAATCACCGTGGAACCCGACACCAGGGGGGAAACTGCCCTCCCCCCTTGCCCCTCCCCATGGGCGCCTATGCATGTGAATAAACAAAATCTTGTTCGATAATTTCGTAATAAATCACAAGACCTTAATACACTCGTAATGTGACATCATCTTTATGGCTCATTCGCCAAGATAAAGCCGATGGTAAAGTAAGCAGCCGAACACGTCTGAGCCGTCAAACTCAAACCTTTAAATTAAAATATATATGTACATTTTAAATTTATTTGCAATATGATATAAATATAAATGCCATGCATATTTCTACTACAAATACTAGCTCACATCGATAGAAAATTATTTACAAAACTTCCTTTTTACCAAGTAATTATTGGTTATAATGGGATTTTCTATTGTACAGCTTAAGTGCGTGTATACAGGGTGTCTAAAATAGGTGATACCACTATTGCTATCTCCGAAATGGTAAAAGATACGAGGTCGGTTAAATTAGAGGAAATGTGCCATTTCTAATCGCTATTTATATTCCGTTTACGGAGTTGCCAAATTCTCTATAGTTTCTTATCTACAGGGGATTTTTTAAAAATAGTCAAAAATTTAATTCTTAAATATCTCGAAAACTGTTATAGTTAGAAAAAAGTTGTTTTTACAAAAATCACACGATTTTTTACCTTCTCTAAAGTAACGTTATTGTTTTGTTTATACCATTTGTTTTTACCGAGTTACTGATACTAACTTGTTTTTTTCAAATACGGATCTGGATTTTTTGCTGCATTTTTTGAAAGAATTCTTCATACCCTTTACAACTATGTATCACCTGATTATGTTTTTCGACGTTTTGGTGAAGAATAGTATCATCATCAGGATATTCTACCAGTACGGACCTGGCATTTTTCAAGTTAATGCGCCATTTCACGACCTATTATGGCGACAATTAGGTCAGAATCAGTAACTATGGATTAAATTGTTTTAACTGGTAAATTTTAATTATAATCATGATTACTAACCAGGACCCTCAAGTTTGTAAAATTGGTCCAACGCCTGAAAAAAGCATAAGCTTAGTTGTAATTATAACAAATCCTAATAATTAATTCTTAGAGGCGTGATTGGCTTCGTGTGGTCAGTCCAATCGCGTCCACCAACCTGTTCGTCCGCCCGTCCATATGTTATAATTCAACGCAATGTCAAAAAATAAAGCAGAAAACGGATTTTAGATTCGAATTCCTTATAATCCGAACCCAGTAAATATGACAATGGTTTTATGCTAGAATATTGTTAAAGGTCTTTAATTTGAGATAATATGGTTTGTTTTCAAAGCCAATAAATAGTAATTCAACTGTACCAGCAGAATGAGTTGCAGCAGAAATGAAACCATTAGGTAAAATAGGATTATTATTATCTTTTGAACTGAAAGGTGATTTTTGGATACGAAAATATTAAAAACGTAAATAATAAAGACGTATCATCAAGGGTGCCTTTTACAATATGTAGTAAACTTAACCACTAGTTAGGTGCTGTTAATAAAGGCCGCTAATTATATCTGATCTGAGTCTGCTAAACTTTTGCTTTCAATAACTCATTGGCTTAAGTGCAATTTGACAAACTTTAATGACGAAAGGGTTCTGGTTAGTAATCATGAACATGGTTTAAAATTGATCAGTTGAATAATTTAAACCACAGCGATAGGTTGTGAAATTGTGCCTTAACATGGAAAATCCCAGGTCCGTATCGATAGAAAATCCTGATGATGTTGTTATTCCTGATCACAACGTCGAAAACTATAATCAAGTGATACATAGTTGTAAAGGATATGAAGCATTCTTTCAAAAAATGCAGCAAAAAATCCAGGTCCGTATTTGAAAAAAACAAGTTAGTACCAGTAACTCGGTAAAAACAAATGGTATAAACAAAACAATAACGCTACTTTAGAGAAGGTAAAAAATCGTGTGATTTTTGTAAAAACAACTTTTTTCTAACTATAATAGTTTTCGAGATATTTAAGAATTAAATTTTTGACTATTTTTAAAAAATCCCCTGTAGATACGAAACTATAGAGAATTTGGCAACTCCGTAAACGGAATATGAATAGGGACTAGAAATGGCACATTTTCTCTAATTTAACCGACCTCGTATCTTTTACCATTTCGGAGATAGCAATAGTGGTATCACCTATTTTAGACACCCTGTATAGTAGTGGTGGCCAAAATCGTATTATTTTAAAAATCAGATTACTAAGTTAAGAATTATTTTCATAATCGGATTTAAAAATTATGTTACCTATACCTCGCCTACATAGAGTCAGGGTAGTTTTAGAACAGCTAGCATTGGATGAAATCGATCATTTGCCGTTACCTCCACTCTCTCAAGATCTAAACTGTATTGAACGTGCCTGGGATATGCTTAGAAGAGCAGTCGTCAACGGCCTCTTCGTGACTTAAGGACAACTTCTTCCGGATTTATGGGATGACTTGGACCGATATGAGTTAAATCACTTAATTCTGAGTATGCCTCGACGAGTCCAAGCGGTTGTAGACGACAAAGGTGGAATTACTCGCTATTAAATAATTTTCAAAAATATTTTATATATTGTTACATATTAGAAAATCATATTGTTAAACTCTGATACTAAACAATTTTAGGTTGAATAAATGTGTTTTATTTATAAGAATGATGATGGAACATGGACGCATGTGAACTATTTTCCTCGACTTTTTTTTCTCAGAGAAACCACAATATCCTAAACTTATTTCGATCAGTTTAAATTAAAAACAAAAGCAAGAATCAACTTATACAACATGATCGTAGCACAAGGTTCACTAGTTCAGCTAAAGTAATTTGAATTAAAACTGCTGAAAATTATTTCGGCCAACAATAGGTAGGACTTACATAGGAATTGTTTGATAAAAATGATTAGTGAAAACAGGCAAAACATTGTAACAAAATTGAACTGTCACAGGCTTTGTTTTTCAACAGCTGACTGATCAAACCCAAGAAAATACAATTATAGCTACTATTATAATAAACCATCAGAAAACATCTAGCACACTTTCAGTTTTCAACTGAAACCGTATATTGTAAAATTATATTCATTTCATTTATCTTTTTGTAGATATATCTGCTTAATATGCATCATCTTTCTTGTGTAAATAGATAATTATTTTCAATAAATGCAGAATACTCGTATATTGTTACCAAATATGCTATAATGTATTATTTCACAAGATCGATTAGGTAACAGAAGTTGCCGTACTGGAATTTAGTCGATCTTCATATTGTGCTACTTTTGTATAATGTATTATACAAGGATGGGCTGAAAATTCTGTAGAATAAAGATAAAAAACAGAACTTTGCTGTTTAAAATTACGTGTATTGTTCAACATAATCCCCGGCCACCTCTCCAAAGCGTTGGCCTCTATGCCAAAATTCAGACCTGTCAAGCTCTTGGAAATAGCCATCCACAGTAACTTTAATATCGTCGTCTGTTGAAGATTTCTGGTTTCTTAGGTATTTTTTAAGGGGTGAAAACACGTGGTAGTCCGACGGTGCTAAGTCTGGTGAATAAGGTGGGTGTGGCAGCGAATCAGCCTAATTAATGATTTTTCGCAATAGCAACAGTCGTATAGGGCCATCTATATTTTGATGGAAAATGATTTTCTTCTTTGCTGAACCAGGGCACTTTTCAGTAACTTTCTGCTTCAATTTGTCCTAAAGACTTGCGTATTATTCGCTTGTGATGGTTTGGCCTTTTGAAAAGTTTTTTAGTTAATTAGAAGAATACTTTTTGCCTCCCGAAAATTTAAAGCCTTTTGTTTCCCGAAAAATGGAAGCCATTACTTTTCCCGCCGATGGAATAGCCATTGCTTGGAGGAGGGAGTCATTGCGCCGCCACTGTTTAGATTCTTTTGTTCCTGGTGTATAATGGCGGAGTGAAGTTCCATCTGTGGTGATAAATTGAAAGAATACTTTTTGCCTCCCGAAAAATGAAAGCCTTTTGCTTCCCAAAAAATGGAAGCCATTACTTTTCCCGCCGATGGAACAGCCATTGCTTGGAGGAGGAGAGCCATTGCGCCGCCACAGTTTAGATTCTTTTGTTCTGGTGTATAATGGCGGAGTGAAGTTTCATCTGTGGTGATAAATTAACGCATAAAATCCACTTCTTTCGAAAACGATTTAATCACCTACAAGAAATTTCTATCCGCACCAATTTTTGATCCACCTCGTGGACAGCTTCTTCATGCGTATCTCTCCATTCAAACTTTACGTTACGCGTTCTTTGAAAATGTTTACAGCTTTCACTATGCCAGACGGCTTCAACCGACGGTCTTTTAACAGCACAGCGTGCACTTTTTTAAAAAAATTTCTGTTGTAGTGGCAGATTTTGGGCGTCCACTACGGGGTGCATCTTTTGTACGACCACATTAGAACTAACGATCCCATTTATCAATAGTGGAAAATGAAAAGTTGAGATCTTCAGACCATCTATCATTTCATTGTGAACGTCGGTCACTGATAAACCTTCCAAGAAGAAGTACTTAATGACAGCGCCAATCTCAACACTATCCATCTCGTCAAAAACTCTGACAAGCTCCTAATTAAACAGCTCTCAGACCGAAACTAAAGCACGCAGTGATCTAAAGACGGTCTGAAGGAGTAAAGAGTCTAGGGGATGGGTGCAACTTTTAATTCCGCATGCATAAATACCTCAAAAATATAAGTAAATGATGCACTTGTTAATAAGTTTACCGATTTCCTAGCATCAGCCACGTAGTCCAGAGGTAAAGAGTCCGCTTATTGACCGAGAGGTGTTGGTTCGAATCCGTGCTCGGCTGCATCTTTTTTTTTAATTTTTGTCATTTAAAATATTATAAAAAAATTAGGAAATCGGCTCTAAAAGGTGTATTGGAAACGGGTTAGCACTCCTTCCTCCATAAAAATTTTGTTTTGTCTTTTTTTAAAGGTCCCGAGCAAAAAATTAATCGTGTCTAGGTACCTTAACCTAAAAATTATGTTTTGTTTGAGAAATAAAATACGTTCTTGGACAGGTTTGCTCAGTTCTAGGGTTGCTCAGGATCTTTTTTGGTTCTTTTTAAATATTCCGAGCAAAAAACTAATTCAGTTTTAAAGTTGGTGCATGCTCATTGTCCAGTCTGTTCCTTCCTCTGCGCATGCGGAAGCCCGGGATAAATAGTTGCACCCATCCCCTAGACTCTTGTCTGAAGGAGTGACCTTGTCAGAGCTTCACACAAATGTCATTCCACGGGCATAGCCCATTCTCGTATGTAAACACAAATTTATTCGTTTTATGTTGAGAGTATCGTTTAAATAGTTCTGGTAATACGTTTTTCGGTATATACGTGAAGACAAAATACTTGTTAGCATGCAGTGACGGCTCCAGGGGGAGGAGGTCAGGGGCCATGCCCCCTCCAATATATACATTACTCCGTAATAAAAATTCTGGAAAAAATATGAATTTCGTAGTTCTACAAGATGTGAAAAATGTGATGAAATTGTACCATGCCTATATATCCCACAGTGGTAGAGAGAGGAAACGGTAGTATTAAAGGTAAAAATTCTGCGTCTTCCTTGCCCTTGGAAGCATGCATTTAAAATGGATAGTTTCTCAGAGATGCCCCCTTCTAAACACAATCCTAGAGCTGCTACTACTAAGAACAAACTACTTAAAAGAGATTATATGTCACTATTTTTTTTTGATTAAAATTAATAATCTTAGAGAGGTGGGATATTACCTACCTCTGATCAGTGATTGCTTGGTACCAACAAGACAAAAGCCTGTATAGTGTATATATATATATATATATATATATATATATATATATATATATATATATATATATATATATATATATATATATATATATATATATATATATATATATATATATATATATATATATATATATATATATATATATATATATATATATATATATATATATATATATATATATATATATATATATATATATATATATATATATATATATATATATATATACCGGGTGGTGCGTCCGGTCAGAACACATAGGATATCCCAAATTGTAAGATGATCAAATATTTACTCCCCTATTTAATTTAGCCCAAAAATGTGTTGGAACTTTTTAAAGAATAGAATACGAAAAATGCCCTTGTCCAATTTAAAGTGTATTTTCCTAGTAATTTAAGAATCATTTAACAAAATGTATTGTTAAAATGATAAACTAGGAAATACGGACCTGACATATTTCTGTCAGTACACCAGCAAATAAATGATTAAAAATTTGTTAAAGTCATTTTATGTCAATGTTAAGGTTAGGGACAGGTTTTGAATAAAATTACCTATTCAATAACTGTAATAGACTTTCAGTAAAAAAATATCAACAGACAGTAAATTATTTTTTTATTTTACACTACACAATAAATAATCAAAAACCTAATGATAAATTTCTTACAATATTTAAACAAAATTAATAATATTTACAGTGGTAGGTATTATTTTGATTAACGTTTAAGAAGATGCTCAAACAACCCTCCGTTAGCCGCCAAACAGTATCCTAAACGATTATAAAACTCCCTTCTTACATTGGGCCAGTTGGTATGGCGAAATTCTATCACAAACTGCTGAAATTGAGTTTTTCAGATGTTCCAGGTTGTCTTGCCGAACATTTATATAAATTTTATCTGTTATGTGCCCCCATAGGAAAAAGTCATTTGGGGAAAGATCAGGAGACCTGGCTGGCTAGTTTATCGTATGGTTTGGTCCAGTCACATTTCCTTGGAAAGCGTCAAGAAGATGGTGCCTTACTACGATGGGATTGTCGGCTGGACAGCCGTCCATCTCAAACCAAACCTCCTGATTTTCACCAGCGATAGCTTCCAATGCAGGTTCAATTTAGTTTTGCAACAGATCCAGAAAACTCGCAGATGTTAAAGTTTGATTCAGAAAAAAAGACCTAAATATGTGGTATCCAAAAATCCCCGTCCAAACATTAATTTTCTGTGGGTATTGCGTTCGTGTAGCGATAAAACGATTGTCGTTTTCTTGACTCCAGTACCTGAAGTTTTGAACATTTGGTTCATGATTTAACGTAAAGCAAGATCGGAAAAAAAATATTTCTTTAAAAAATCTCTGTCACTGTTACAGCGTTCCATCATTTCAAAACAAAAATTTGATCTTCGTTCTTCATCACCTTCCCGCAATTCTTGGTGTTTCTCATACTTGTATGAATGGTATTTGTGTTTCTTTAAAACTCGTAACGCAGTACTGTGATGTTTGCCTACGGCTTTTCCTAGCGTCCTAGTACTAACTATACCTTTATTTTCTTCGACATGAAGCAGTATATTTAGGTCACTATCATTATCCCTCTCTTCGGCCCTATTATTTTCATTTTTGCATCGACATTTACTTAGCATGGTACCTATACGCGTACCTTACACGGTCAATAATATTGATATCAATCAATATTTCAACAATCAACTTCAATCCCTGTATCAATATTCTTCAACCTTACACGATAATTATTATTGTCAAAATTTCCTTCAATACATACCCTAGTATTATCCGTGCCTGATGAAAATGAATCCTCGACAGAGAGCATGGATTACGATAATTTTAAGTTTAGGCATAAAAAGTACAGTAAAGCGTAAGCGCTGGATGAAAGATTGGTTAAAAAAGCATGCTTGCTGCTTTCATTGTTGACAGCAGCTGACGTTACACTAAGGATTGATCCAATATTGACAGCGCACCCTAGACGATCAGTAATACTGACAGTATTCCTCTACTCGCTGATATTGATGCCTGATATTCGGAAATTCGAATTCGCATCAGTTCAATCCATCAAACCATCAATATATTCACCTTGCACGGTCAATATTTTTGTCAATATAATAACATATTGTCAGTATTATTGACCGTACGCTTTAGATTCAAATTTTTTATTTGTTTTTCTTATTGTTGATCTGCCTGGAATGGGTTGGTTAGGAAAATCTACTGAGAACAAGTCGGATACCACTTGATAACTATTTCCGCCATAGTACCATTTAATCATTGTAACTTTTTCCTCAACTGAATAGCTTATGGCGATTAGAAATATTCAACGCGAAAATTATTTGAAAAAATTAAAAACGCGGTCAAATATTGACAAGTGTAAACCTAATTATAAAGGTGATTACTGGTATTTTCATTTTAACCTGAATTAAAATTAAACAGAATCGTACTCCAGATCTAAACAGCTTGAGGACAGAATTTTCTTAATATCTTAAAAACGGTATGTGTAAAAAAGTTCCAAATTTGCAGACATTTTACTTTAATTAAGCTCTTTAAAAAATCTTAATAAAAGTTTTCTTTAAAATCAATACGGGAGCCAATATTTGACCACCTCAAAATTTACATGGAATGTCTCATGTGTCCTGTCTACAGTGGCGGCCGACTAATTAGAAACACCAAGTAAAAATTTTAATTTTTTAAAACAAATCAACCCCGTCAGGAACAGACCAACCATTCGACAAAATTCTAGAAGCGACGCGACGCTTCAAGGTCAAAATCGCTTTTTATTGTTGATAAACTTCTGTCCTTACATCATTTACTACATACTTTCGACTCTCACAGTCGTGTTTTGTAAATATCTGCGATGGGTAGACAGAAAAGTTGCGACCCTTCCACCGGCAAAGTGGAGGCCAAGATTGGTCTTAGAAAAAAATATCAGAACGCTTTAACGGCTCAAAAAAATATTGTTCGATGCACTTTAATAAAGTAATGAAAGTTGTGTAACTTTCACAAGAATTTCCTACCACACCAGAACTAGATTAACACTCACCATACTAAAAAAAAGCCAACAACTCCCTGCCAATAGAACAAATACGACAAACAAGAAGACAACTTAGCAAAACAGAACAGGAGTTCTAGCAGCTCCATCTCACGCTGAGCAGCTAAATCCACCACCTACTCTGGAGCCGCTTAGAAACCCTATCTTACTGGCGCACCAAAACAAACAGATCCATCAAGTTAGAAAAACACACAAAAGAGTTTCAAAACCTACAAGGACAGCTCGTAGAAAAATCAGAGAACCCAGCACCAAGCAGCGGTAAGACCGTCTACAACATCTCCAACTACCAGCTATCAGAAACCGAAAAAATAGTCCTAAGCAAAGGTTTCAACTATGCGATAGCCCCAAAAAAGATCCCAAAAGAAGAAATAATTGCAAACGTCGAATCCGCTTTATCCGAAGTAAATATCCAGGCAGCAGAAATGATTCGACAAGATGTATCAATGATCCTAAGGACAGCAAAACCACCTAAACCAAACCTGAGCCCATCTGAATCGCAAGCGCTACGGAACATGAACAAAAATAAGGATATCATAATACCACAGGTCCATATATGGATCTGTGATAATACTACCTGCAGATAAAGGCAATGCGACCGTTGTTATGAACACAAAAGACTACACGGAAAAAAGAAAATACTCATTTCAAGTCTATTAATCTCAGTTTAAGACTAAGTTAGCTTTGTATATACTCAAGAAGATATCGTTTTACAAAGAGAATATGAAAATCTTGAAAGGCAGAGCGACATTTTGTTACTTTGAAAGGATCTTATACACAAATTGAGTATTTATATTATCAATCCATGCATAACAAATCTTCAGGATGAGTAGATATTATTTTTAAAATACTCAGTTATATTTTTAAACTGTAAATATCTACCCTTCAAAATAAACATATATATACTAATTTTAAACATTTTGAAACATTCAATTTGATTCATTCATATACTCAATATACTCAAATTGAGCATTTATATTATCTGTTCATTTATAGCAAATCTTCAGGCTAAGTAGATACTTTTAAACTGTAAATATCTACTCTTTAAAATAAAGATAAATTCGAAGGAAGCCTGTAATGGAGAAATTATGGTTCTTGGAATTACTCAAGCTGTTACATTACTTTCCGACGTTTCACCAACGATTCCACGGGGCATCTTCAGGAATGTTATAAGGGATGAGAACTCTGAATGAATAAATGGATACATACAATATTTTTGAAAATAAATGAACTGCGTTTTACCAGTTTAAAAATTAATATTCGGTCTTATTCACGAGGAAAAAAATAAACTAGTTAAGTGAAATAAAAACGATTTATTCTTTTTTAATAATAAATGGAAAGGTACACATTTGTAACACAAATGAACATATTTTCTACGTAAAACATACAGGTAGTGTATTAAAAACTAAAACTAAACACAAAACGCTATATTTCTGATTTAAATGACATATTTATAATAAAGAAATAACTGCTACATCGGTACATACATGAAAGTCTGAATGATTGCGCCAGGGACTCCCCATTGTTCTAAAATTTCTTCAACGCTCATGGCTCTATGACAACAAACACGAAAGTACCTGCATCCAGTGCATCCACAACCCAACGTGATATTAAAATGATTGTCGCGATGCCGCGATGTTCGCCTTATTTCGGTTGATTTCGTAGTATGGCGGAAATGGTTAAGCTAGGAATAAGTATTTCGGGATATTAAAACTTTCATATTTAGATTATACTATCGAATAGCAGCTTAAATTGAGTATTCCAAAATTTCAAATCAAATAGTTATCATGCCTTGTTTAGAGAATATAATACTTTACTTAGAAGTTACCAATTTTTATTTTAAAAATAACTTTTATTCAAAGTGAAAATGTACAACACCTTGAAATACAGATATGAGCGAATCAAACAAAAATGTTCAAATACTTGTTTTAAAATTAGCTTTCTTAAAGTAAAAATATATGTTGAAGATATGAAAATCTTGTTTCAAATATTTTCATATGTTTAACTTAAGGTTGTTTCCTTCAAATAAGATTTTATAGTTTTAATCTAAGTAAATATACCTGAAAATATGCAAATGTTCTATTTGAGAATATGTTTTTTTCTGTGTACGCAACAAAAGTGAAAGGATCCATTGATGATCCGGCCTACAAACAATCGCCAGAGATCCAACAACATACCTAGCAAAAACAACAAAAACAAAAATAAACGAATCTCCTATAGATCGGGAAACAAAGCAAATACTCATCCCCAGGGAAATATCATGCAGATGCCCAAAACTGTATGGACTTCCGAAAATAAAGGAAGACATCCCACTAAGACCAATCGTCAGTGCCTTCAACTCTTCACTACAAAAATTGGAAAAATACCTAGCCGACATCTTGCAACCATTAGATGAAAAAGTCAATTCCTACGTCAAAAACTCCGAGCACTTCACACAGATCCTAAAAACTGTCAAGCTTGAGGGCAACGACATCATAGCCAGTCCTTATACCCCAATATACCGGTTGATAAATCTCTGGAACAAATATCAAGAAACGAGACTTTCCCAAAGCATGTGGTGGACTTAGCCAAATACTGCCTAAAAAACGCATACTTCTTATTCGATGACCAAGTCTACAGACAGACGGAAGGCGCAGCAATGGGTTTTTCCATGGATTTATTAGGACTGGATACGGGATGAGTTCACATTCTTTGAAGCCAAAACAAACCATTCTAAACGACACTGTAAACACAATTTGTAAACATTGGCCACATCTTATTGTACCTTGTATTTTTGTACAAAAATACGTTAGAAGCATCACAAGATTTACTAAAAGTAATAAAAGCCCCAAAATATTTTATTTTTCTGCTAAATAGTAATAAATTTAAGTTAAAAAGGTTTTATTATTTATAGGTTATGTTATGTTAGGTTATTTCTAAAGGCGATTATTTAAAGTCGCTCTGAGTCATTTATAAATCTATATAAATCTAGACGTCGCACTTTTTCTTTTCTAGTTCATTAGACAAAGACGTACGTGTAACCGAGCGTTCCCAGACGTTTTCCTAAGCACCCAGCAGACAACAACACTTCTGAGCTCCAACACTCCAATGCTATTTTATCTCTTTCTACTACCATTCTTGATTCAATTACGTAGTAATTCGTAGTCTTGTCTATGTTCGTAGTTCGTAAACTGCTCTCTCAAGAGAATAACAAACAACAAAATATTTATATTATATAAGGCTTCACGTTCGATACGCTCACAGTATACGGATATCGAATCCATATTATAATAGATCCATGGGTTTTTCACTATCACCAGCCATAGCAAACCTCTTTATGATCTACTTCGAAAACAGAGCTCTCGACGAAGCCCATCTCAAACCGAAACTATGAATTAGATACGTCGACTATGGTTTCGTAATATGGTCTTTTGGCAAGGACCAACTCCACAATTTCTTGGATCACCTGAATTCCCGCCACCCAAAAATCCAATTCACAGTAGAACTCGAAGAAAATAACAGCCTCCCATTTCTAGACGTCCTAGTAACAAAAACACAAGAAGGAACTCTGCGACACACTGTATACAGAAAACCAACACACACAAACAGATACCTCGACTCAAATACAAGCAGTTGTCAACGCGTTGATTACAAGATCCATCCGGCTGACAAACGACCAAGGAAAAGAACAGGAACTAGACAACATAAAAAAGACTCTGAAACAAAACGGCCACAAAACACATACAGTAAAAAAAGCCATAGACCAGGAACAAAATCGCCAAAAAAAGAAACAGAAGAATCCACTAAAGACAGGCCCATATCTATACTACCATACATCAAGGGAACAACAGACAGAATCGGGAGAATCCTACGCAAGCACAACATCGCGACAGCCTACAAGCCACACCAAACAATAGGATCAGTTCTAAGAAATCCAAAAGACAAAATAAAACTGGAAAACCTGCAGCAAAACACAGGGAGGACAGACCAATTGACCAATAGTCGCATATCAGCAAGATTAGAAGAACACATGCTCTGCATCAAGAACAAACAAACATCGTCAGCCGTTTTCCGTCACCAGCTTGAAACAGGACACAAAATCAACTTCGATTTTTCCTTGTTCTGCACAATAGCACCATCAAAATTTGGTGACAGACCACAAATTATGACAATATTACGCTAATAAAGTGCTGTTTAATTATCATTGATTTATTATATTGTTTCAGCAGTATAATACGAGGATATAAATAGCATTACACCTGTTATGTATGTCTTATGATGAGTACATCGAATTGTATAACAACATTGTGTCATTGTAAACAACTACCTTATTTGTGATAAATATAAATAACTATTTATACAGTAACGTTTGCACTAATTGATGACAAACAAACGATATCGCGGTTGCTACCGGGCACAGAAATACAGGGGGTTTTCCAAAATTTTGGAAATTCATGAAAATTATTATTTATATTTTTTATGTAAATACTATTTATTGGTGTAAATACAATAATTGTTGCAAAAACTATTACAATTTTAGATTTTTTAAATTGCGAAGGTAATCTTGTGATATTCATTGGAAAGGTCTCGCTGAGCAAAGTATTGTTTCAGACATTTATTTGGATCTGGAAGTTAAAGGACTTAAAATCAGTTGGAAGAACGCCGAGTACCGTTCGTTTACTTAAGACTGAAATCATCTGTTGTGCCGCCTTCGAGTGAAAAAACGCCAGTAAACACCACCGACAACGACCCATGCAGCGACCCCGGCAAATGCACACCTGCCACCGGGCGCCGGCAGTGAATGCATCAGTGGCCAATTATCTATTTTAAGTAAAACTGTTGAAACGTTGCTGACGGCCTTTAGGTCTTAAATGTATTATAATATGGACTAACGGTATTATACCGGGTGTCAACGAAATCATTTTACAGACCCTAATTTCGTTCATATTAAAAATAGAAGTTTAATTTTTATGTTGAAACTTTAGTTGACAAAAACACATTTTTTGCCATAAAGAAACAGTTGAATTTTTTTAGATCATTAGATAGCTCTTTAAATTCCCTTTTCGGTAATATATCACATGCGTTAGTTTGCTCTCAAAATGACGACACTGCGGAGGCATTTTTCTCAGTTTGAGTAGGTCGCCATTTTGAAGTCCCTGGTTGCTATTTTTATAAAATAACTCTGTACTTTAGTGAAGGAGATTGTTTAACTTTTATTTTTTAACATAATTTTGTAAAACTCTTTTTAAATAATTTTTATATGCAAATTTATGTTTTCTTAATATGGACCATTTTTAAAGCAAATTTTCACCAATACTTAGAAAGTACCAAAAGTAAAATAGCCGTCTCGTAGTACATGTTATTAATTACCTAAAATTATCAAAAACACACATTTTAACGGTTTTTTTTTCTAAAAATATCAAATGAACAAGACAAAGTACGTTAAAAAGAACATTTATTTAACATAAAATCGGCTATGCATTTACCTAAGTTGACGTTGAAAAACGGCCAACTTAGGTAAACGCATAAATCTGATTTTATGTGTAATAAATAATGTTATTCTTAACGTACATTGTCTTATTTGATATTTTTTAGAAGAAAACCGGTAAAATGTGTCTTTTTGATAATTTTAGGCAATTAATAACATGTACTACACGACGGCTATTTTACTTTTGGTACTTTCTATTTAATATCTTGGTGAAAATTTGCTTTAAAAATGAGCAATATTAGTAAAATATAAATTTGCATATACAAATTATTTAAAAAGAGTTTTACAAAATCATGTTAAAAAATAAAAGTTAAAGAATCATCTTGTCTAAACTATTGAGTTATTTTACAAAAATAACAACCAGGGACTTCAAAATGGCGACCTATTCAAACTAAGAAAAATGCCTCCAGTGCCGCCATTTTGAGAGCAAACTACCACTTGTGATATTATTTCACCGAAAAGGGAATTTAAAGAGCTATCTAATGGTCTAAAAAAATTTGTAGGTTGTCATTTTAAATAAAAAACTTAAACTCGCCTCCGGAGAAACCACAATCGATATTCGATAGTTTTTTATGGCAACAATGTGTTTTTGTCAACTAAAGTTCAATCAAAAAATGAAATTTTTATTTTTAATATGAACAAAATACAAAATTAGGGCATGTAAAATGATTTCGTTGACACTCTGTATAATGACTATTTACGACTGGCTGTCTGAGTCAATCCTTCCTTAAACCACTTTTATTAAAATACCCATCAATAATTTGTTTTGAAAATTCCAATAAATATCAATATTTTGATATACAGTGAGGGCATAAAGTCTGGAAACACCTAGATTTTGACGAAACTATACATTTTCGGAAGAAACGCCGAAACACGTCGACTTTGTTCTCATTTTCTACATATTCTAAAAATATTTGATTATATACAGGGTGTGCCATAAAAGTTGGGCATTTGTCAAATTTGATTTTTTAAATAGAACACCCTGTATATTATTCCATTTTTGAATTGTGCGTTAGAAAATTAACATCTTTTGTATAAACCACCCTTCCTCTAAAGTCAATTGTTTGCGAGATATTGCAACTTGAAAATTGGTAATTCTTACACCTTGAATTATTGCACTACCCTGGAAACCAGCATGTCCCATTATGATAGTTGTGTCAAAAATCAAACACATTTAAATAAGATAGTAATTTATCTTAAAATATGCTTTCCGAGGCCCAAAGGATTGAAATCCTTATGATGTTTGGCTGGGGAGATCGTCGTAGGCATCTTGACGAAGTTTGCGAACTTTTTAATAACACACATCCAGAGCGACAAGCAATGCCAAAATCGACGGTCAGCAAAATTATCAAAAAATTTCATGAACATGGGACTGTAAAAGATCTGCCCAGGACAGGTAGGCCCAAATTAGATGATAATATTAAATTAGATGTTTTACTCAGTTACAACGAGAATCCATATTTGTCAACCCATCAATTGGCATTAGATTTAAACGTGTGTGAGTCATCAATGAAAAATATTCTGCATAAAGAGAAATATCATCCATACAAAATAAGACTAATACATGAATTAAACGAAGATGACTATGACCGCCGACTCCAGTTTTGTGAAAATATGCAAGAACGGTGCAACATGGATCCCTTGTTTTGTGCAAATGTTTTATTTTCGGATGAAGCTACCTTTTTTCTCAATGGTACTGTCAACCGGCAAAACTGTAGGTATTGGTCTAAAGAGAATCCCCATTGGGCTCAAGTGGCTCATACGCAACATCCCGAAAAAGTCAACGTTTGGGCAGGAATATTTCAAGACCAGATTGTTGGTCCCTATTTTTTTGACGAAAATTTGACCGGCCAAATGTATCTAGACTTTTTGCAAGTAGAGTTAATTCCTGCCTTAGCTCAGCGGTATCCAGGTGATGAGCCTGATACACCAGCCTTAACAATGTGGTTTCAACAAGATGGGGCCCCACCTCACTATGCGCTAGCTGTTAGGCAATATCTCAACGAGATATTTCCTAACAGGTGGATAGGACGTCGTGGCCCCATAGAATGGCCTGCGAGGTCACCGGATTTGACCCCCCTTGATTATTTCCTGTGGGGTTATTTAAAAAGTAAAGTTTACTTTAACAGACCTCCTAACATAGAAGCTTTAAAAAATCGTATACGGGATGAAATTCGGCAAATTTCACCACCTTTCATCCGTAACGTACAAGAGGAGTTTATGGATAGGCTAGGATATTGCCGGGAAGTTAACGGTCAACAATTTCAGCATTTGCTGCGTTAAACTTGTCTCAGTTGGATTGTTGTTGTTAAAATAAAAATGTGTTAAATTATTATTTGACTTTATTTAATTTTGCGGGCTAACAATTTTCAAGTTGCAATATCTCGCAAACAATTGATTTTAGAGGAAGGGTGGTTTATACAAAAGATGTTGATTTTCTAACGCACAATTCAAAAATGGAATAATATACAGGGTGTTCTATTTAAAAAATCAAATTTGACAAATGCCCAACTTTTATGGCACACCCTGTATATAATCAAATATTTTCAGAATGTGTAGAAAATGAGAACAAAATCGACGTGTTTCGGCGTTTCTTCCGAAAATGTATAGTTTCGTAAAAAACTAGGTGTTTCCAGACTTTATGCCCTCACAGTATGTAAATCTGAGATTTTGATATTTTAAATAAAAATCATGATTTCCAGAGACTCAATATAGTCATTTTACAGCTCACGCAGCAGCCTTACCAGCACTCAAATAAAACTGCCCTTGGAGCTTTGTTTTACCCTACAAAAACTAGCCCATAATCGTTTTTCATGAATAACAGAAGTAGAATAGTATATTCTGTAACAAGGTTAGAATGAAAAAACTCTATACGAGTGGAAAATTCCGAACGCGAGCGCCAGCGAGCGTGAGGAACCACGAGTTTGAGTTTTTTCATTCTAACTGAGTAACAGACTATATTTTCTCCACAACCATTAATTTGTTATTTCAGGTGGAGTACTGTCACATTCTATATCTGATTCATTCGATTTTTCACTCATTATTTCATTTAAATTGAAGCTTTTGCTGACAAAAATTATGACACCGCCACCATTTGCATCTGTCACTGACAATTTTGAAATCCACGGCTATCTATGTCGTTTGGTTCGATTACAGAATATTCATACCGTACCTTGTTATGGAATGAAAATACATGCGAAACACATAAGAAGTAAATGTTTCAGAATAAATATTCTAACTCAAGAGTAAGAATGTATATGTTCTATTATTAAAAATGATTTCGGAATTTCTACATTCTTAAATGGTTGTGGAGAAATATAATAACGGTTGAGTCTTGCATTTAGTCTGCTTATTTAGAATTATTTTTATATACATTCTTTTTTATACTGGGGTACGCTTACTATACTGACATTATATTAATTTAATTATGAATTTTACATTCGAAAACCGAGTTCGAGCAATGGTAATTTAGTTTAAATAATTGACTTCTGTCACAACCTACTGTGCTTCTGTACAATTTTAAACGATTACTGATATAGAATCAAAATTTGGCCGAAAAGATTACGCATTCACACCACTGCAAGACTCTTACTAACTCAGATGTTATGATGACGGATTACTGTTTTTCTAACGCTGGCCTATAGAAATTGATAGAAATGTTCTCACTGAACAATAAGGAATTTTAAAAGCGCTAAATGTTTCTTTTTTGAAAACCTTTAAAATGAGGTACCACACGGCATAGAGTTGCATTTAACATTTTTGACCTCAACTTCCCATCGTGGGTTGAAAAAGATAAATTACATGAAAAAGTAGGATTATTAACCCATAAGATACACCTAAAATTTGGTGTCTGTCTTTACTAATGTCAAAGTCATTTGCCCATACTGACTTTTCGAACACCCTGTAGATCGAAAAAAAGAGTTCGATGAATTAAATACATTTTAAGCATTTTACCATTTTAAAAATACTATTTATGTTAACATTTACGACGAATGGGATTATAGAAGACTCCTTCATTTAGACTGATAATGGGTGAGTTCTTAAACTTATTCATTTCCTTAATGACATCGGATATGTTCTGTCATTGTTATGCTGCGAGTTAATCACCAAATTTAAGGACTTACCCCTTAATGTAAATTCCAAATTCCGTGTCAACATTGTTCGTATTCTGATGTACCTGGGTAAACCTTCTGCGATATTTAGTAAAAGTTAAGTATTAAGAAAGAGACCAATGTACCGGTTAGACATTTGTGACAGGTCAATTCTGCCACAGTACCTTGGCTTATTTTACTAATTAATCTTATCCACGAATGCCTTTTTAGTATTTATCTTTTTTAATTTACCTTAGTTGAACAGTTGTGTCTCCACGCTTACGCTGTGTAAGATTGAGTTGCCTTGGTTCCAGGTTGGTTCTTGGGAGTTTTGATTTGATTGATTGCCTTTCATCTCGCCTAAGTCCCCTTATTCATTGGATCTAGTAGCTTGTAGTGTGCGGCCCTAGTTCGATTTAACCTTTTTGTTTTGGCCCTGAATTTCATTTTCTTCGCGTTGCTCAAAGTCCACCCTATGTATTGACGGTCGTTCTTAATTTATTTGTCGCTAATTGTTTGGCTTTACTTGCCAATTTTATTTATGGAAAATATTTTATTATTTATTTTTATATTTGACCTTTATGATATTAGAACTGTAGGGCGGGACTGTATCAAGTTCGGACAGCGCGGTCGATTCGCTTTAGAGATGTGCTCTCGGTAAGAAGAACGAACTGCTTGGCGCATGCACGAGCGGTCCCACAGCGCGTTCTGGAACCATCGATATATTAACGCAGCTGCCGCGGTGGCGGTTTCGAGTGCCTGAAGCACAAAATAAATATACTAACCAGAATGCTATCTCTCAGGCGGTACGTTTGATCTAAGCATCTAATGCCGAGGGACCTTGAGTCAGCGTTGAATCAAAATTTTATGATATTGCCATAGGCGTACCTAGGAAATAATATAGGTATGTTATAAATATTTTTTCTAATGTAACTGACATCGGTCATTGCAAGTGATGCTGGCAAGTGAGATGCTAATGCTTTGCAAATAATTTTAGAAGGCCTTTCGGATATATCTTCTTCAGCTCTCTTTTTACACGCATTAGAAACAGTTTTTCTATTTAATTTTTGTTCATGTGCCTCATGGTTGTGAGCGCCATCGTTTCTTAAGATTACTTTATCAGTACCAACAGCATAAACCTTGGCTTTACTGTTTAACCTTTTTTGGCTACACCTCCAGGAAATTTCTCCACTTTTTAAAACTCTTGCCTTTTGAAACTACGAAATTTTCGAAGACAAGCAAATCTTTTCCACGTTCACTTTTTATTACTGAAATCGAATCAAAATGCCAATGCATTGTCTATAATTTCTCAGAATATTATCAATTATCTATTATATTGCATTTAGCTACCTGTAGAGAAGCTCCCGCCCAATTCACCTGGACGATTAAAAGACCCTTTTGTGAAACCAGGTACAGGAGATATTTTTGGGCCCAGTTGGCCCCCATCGTAACCTATTACATATTGCAGTTACCCCAAGCCTTTATTACCTGCCTTATCGTTTTACAATTAGGAATTTTCGGAAATGTTTACTGAATATAAAGAAGCACATAAATTAACATTTGCCTTTACTACCTGTCTTTACCGCTTTTACAGTTTACAATTGAAATTATATTTTAAGAAATGTTAATTTTATTAAAATTAGAATTTCTTCTTAGATTTCTAATTTTATAGCTTTATGTAAATATATTATACCAAGTATTTTAGGAAAGCATGGGATTATACAAACTTATATTGTTACACCCCCATTAACTTTTTTATTTTGAGGGTTAAAAAATAGTTATAAATATAATCAACGAAATCTCTTACTTTATTTATTTTTAGCATCTAGATTACAGGTGTTCCAATATCGCTGTACCGATATCAACTAAAAATGTAAAAAACTCCTTTATTTTAAACCATTTTGAAATATCTTACGTGTGGGTTGAAAAGTGTTTTCAAAGAAACGACTCATGATAGACATAATTATGTTTACATGTACAAATGTTTGCTAAAATTTTTACTACTTAATAAATACTAAGAAATGTTAATTAATGGGTTCTCATTGATTCTTCTTGTATTTGTTTTTTCAACCCTTTAAATTAAAAAGTTAAAGGGAGTGTAAAAATATACACCCTGTTCCACATTGAGAGGGTTACTGTTTAAATTTTTGCCATTAAAAAAAGTAGCAACAAAAGTTTAAAATTAATACGGGGTGTTCTATTAAAAAAATTATAAGTTTTGGTAGTATTTCAAAAACAGCACATAAAAATTGGTTTTAACAAGATATTCTACTTACAAAATCTGTAGTTTAAACCTTATCCATATATTAAATAGTTTTTGTAAGCAACCCTCAAAATTAGTCTGTATCTGAAAAACGAATATTGTGAAAACGGCAACTTTCTTTGACTAACAGTTACTGGGATATCCCGTAGAAAACAATAAATTTGGAACACCCTGTACTTTACCTACATATATATTATATTCAACCTCTTGCGGAAATCTCTAAAATGTATTCGCACCATCACATCAGCGCGCTTTTGATACCTCTTGACATGAAAGTCGCTACTGCACTGGCAGTTTCGGGCTAGAATTTCGGGTTAGATGCGCTCGAAGGCCACGAGCAGGCGGCGATCCCGGGATCGGAGATAGCATTCTGGTTAGTATATTTATTTTGTGGTCTGAAGGTTGGAATTTTGTGACACTTACGTCATCGCTTTTCTTTCATGAGTTTCGACGTTTTTGATTTCAAGTTGTTATAGTATCTTTTGATACGTCCGTACTGTAATTCTCGATCGGTACAGGTGTGTTGGTGCTGTTTTATGTAGTTTAATGAGTTTATGGATTCGCGCAAGGGGTCTCTGTATGGTCTTGGTTTGTATGATTGAGTGGCGATATTTTGAGTTCGTGGTTCCGATAGTTATTGCGTTTGTTTCCTTGTTTGAGGTCAGTAACTTGCGCAGTCTTACATTCTAGGTCGTTTAGAGGACCAGCTTCTAATTCGTGCTAAAAATTGGATGAAAATTAGTAATTCTTGTCGATATGCCGTGGCGCCACCTTTTAACTTTGGTAATTACAGTTATGGTTTTTCGCTGAAAGTAGCTTTTTCTCTCCCTAAACTCGGTTCCGTGTGACTATTTTCGGCGCCTGTGCAGAGATCTATATCATCGGCCATCTTGTTGTGCCGTGTCTTCTTTATTCGAGGAAGAACGATCTTCATTTTCCATCTAGAGGCCATCAAAAACGGGGCATCGGCTCGGGTCTGGGTCATTTTGTGACACGGGTGAACACGGTGAACGGATTTAAAGGCCTGATCGATTATTTTTAATTTCTGCGATGAAATTCATCCGCCTTGTGTGGAGATTTAAGGTCCCGTGTTGATTGGGTGCCAAAAGTCATCACCCTCCGTGTGACGCTGTACGCCCATGGTACCTTTTGTTGAGATTTGTCTCATCGAATGTAACATCTCGAGCCCTCTCAAAGGAGGTTTTTCCGGCGGGTGCTAAGGAGCCTTCCTATCTTTTTTTTTTGGAGGGGGCCAAAGACCTTTTCCTAAGCAGAAGGGACGAATTTCCCCAGAGTCTTTTTGGTCTTAATTTTAATTAAGATTTTATGTATTCTTTTTGTTTCCCCTTTTTACGTGATCATGTACAGCCTAATTCATTAATGTAACAATTTTATGTATTTTTTATTACAACTTTGTTTTCGAAAACGCTCCAGTACACTTGCGAGAAATTTGCATCCGCATCAATTTTTGGTCCACAGTGAGCAGTCGTGGCACCCACTTCATGGACAGCTTTTCCATGCCCAACTCTAAGTACGTTGCGCGTTCTTTGGAGATGTTTACAGCCTCCACTATCTCAGACTTCTTCAAGCGACGGTCTTTTAACTCCATATCATGTATTTTTTCAACAATTATTTCTGGTGTAGTGGCAGATTTTGGGTGTCCACTACGGCGTGCATGTTTAACGACCATATTTGAACTCACGAACCCATTTATCAACTGTGGAAAATGAAGGAGCCGAGTTTTTCAAACCATCCTTCATCTCATTAGGTATTTGCCAACAAGCAGTCCGTACGGTTTCCTGACCCTCAGAAACAATCAGTTATTTATATACACTAAACGCGCCTGTCGCTATGCACTATGTAGTCTTTATCTGGACAACTCTATTTCTGATCGAAAACAGTTATCGGACTCTGGATTGGAACAAACCTATTATGAATGTCGGTTACTGATAAGCCTTTTAAGGAGAAGTAATTACTGACAGCGCGAATTTCAACACTATCTACCTCGTTAACAATTCTGATACGCTCTTAATTAAACATCTCTCAAGACGAAACCAATGCACGTAGCGATCTGAAATTTAACAGCTGACGGTCCTCAAGGGGTGACCTTGCTAGCGAGTCACAAACCTCTGGAACAGCACCATCTGTCCGTGATTCAACGAACTTTTCTGCCCATCCTTGTACTTTGTCTGTGAGAGTACCACGGTGATCGTGAAAGTGTATTTTCCTTGGTTAAAAAAGAAACACATTGTGCAAAAAATATATGAAATCTTAAAAGTGCTCTTAAATTGCGCAAAAAAATGAATAGTTGTGGTTACCCAATTTCAGAGAGCTCCAAGTTAACCTAAAAATCACGCTTAAAACAATTATTTAATTATATTGCATCAAAAAGCAGTATAAACGTTTTGTTTTGCTACAATTTACCATAATAATTAAAAGGTCATGCAACTAGGTTTAATAAACTTTTGCGTTTGTTTATATATAAAAGCGTGCATATTTCAGCAATTACTAAAACTTGACTTTGATTACGTATGTATGTTTTAATAATTAAGTACTCTAGAATTATGTGCAATACTAATTTTGCAATAGTGTACCAGGTGTCAGTAGCGTAAAAATGTTCAGTTCTCTTTAGTGTATTTTCATATTTTTTTATGTAAGGTCCCTTCAAGCAAAATATAGCAAGTACCGCGGAAAGATGCAGACAAAAAATTTCAATTTATTTACGGGACATTAACATACAATGTTTTTCTATGATTCTTATCTCCTAGCGCCTGAAAGGGGCTGTTTTTTCGTCTCAGTTATCCATGCCTACTGATCTTTTCCGATTCTTTTCTCTTCCAGTTATTTCGTTCGCAGCATTGCTAAATCCTGTCTTAATGTCGTTCCATTCTGCATCCACATAGTCGTGTTTGGTTTGGTCTCTTTTTAAGAGACGGCGACGGCCCACCAATAATATCGGGCCACTCCCACCATGGAAATACATTCAAACCGCCCCGTAAAATATACTCTTTCAAAACATTTGGTTCGGACAAAGAAAAACTAATTAGGTAGCTAATATGCGCATTGTATTTGCATTGTATTAATGTATTATTAATTAGCGGTTAAACATAAAAAATTATAAATACGATTTCAGTCAGGCCAGCGCTAGGCATCAAATATAACGGCATTGGACCGGTTTTCTTACATTACCAGCGTAGTCCAGAGGTAGCATCTCAGCGAGCTGACCAGAAGGTCGAGGGTTCGAGTCTGTGTTGGGGTAAACTTTTTTTTAAATAGATCGGCTCTAAGAGGTGTATTGGCAACAAGTTGTTCCTCGATAAAATATTTTTAAAATTGTTGGCAGTCTCATATCTACTACTGCTTGCAGCCTGCACGTGCGAAGACAAAGATTGTATTACTGTGTCTAGTCGCCATTATTGTATTTATTAAAGAAAACGGAGTTTCGGCAGCGTTCCTAATTTTATTTTACGAATAATAATACTTTTAGCTCAGAATTTTGTTCTGTTTATTCTGGGCTTTTAGTACAAGGCGCGACCTCTATTGGGGATATGCTAACCGTATCAAAACGGGAAACCGCTAACAATCTACTAATCTAGAGTATTAAAACACATAGAAAAAAGCCATAAACATCAGAGAGTCGTAATGTTCAATATATTTATTTGTAGGTAAATAATTTCTTGGCACATTATTAAAAAACCTTTCTTAATTAAAAAAATGTATTTTGCTTGTTGCGTTGATATCACTGGTTGCCCACAAAATTTTGACCCATCTGTAAAAAAACGCACGGGCCACGCCTGTGTATCTGTGGATATTTTTTGTATAGTGTGTGTTTTAAACATTCCTTACTTTTGGACTTTATAAACTTCAGAGACTAGATTTCCTTGATGTTTATTATTTAAGTTGAACAGTGAGTAAAACCTCTAAACGTAAAATAGACCAGACTTCAACAGGTTGCCATAAATGACAAATGACTTGCCACCATATTGCGAGATCGAAGAAAAAGTTTACTATACTTTAATTTTCAGAAAGTTACTTCTCCGTTTACCAGTTAATGATTGATAAATTTTAGATCTAGACAGTTTTTTAAAGATTTACAATTTTTGTTCACTTATTTTAAACTAATTTTAAGCAAGAATTCTCCAGTATAAAGTTATAGAAACATCCAGTGAGAAATGAGCCATGTAAAACCACAACATTTTTATAATCTTATTTTTCTAGATGTTGTGTAGCATTTTGGCGTCCCCTGATTGCGCCTCTGCACTAGAAACTAATCAAAGATTAGGCATTACTTTTTAACCTGGTTAGCTGAATAGAGACAAGGAATATTATAGCCTATAATAAATCTTTGGTAGGGCGGGGAGTATGCCGAACAGGGATAACATATGCGTTTTATTTGCCATTATTTCCAAAACTTTTCGCTTGACCACCGTATAAAAATATAAACCTTCAGAATTCTTATACAAAAACAGTATATAAATTATTTTAAATATTAAACTTTAATACCTAAAATTCATTGTTAGTGGAAGTATGTTCACTGGACCATTAATCAAATAAAACCATTACAACCAAAAGTAGATCATTCAGTAAATGTATTTTAAACTATGTTGTGCAAATTACACTTTTTATTGTCGGTCTCGGGTATGTTTTAAAGTGCATATTTTGCAATCTAATTTTTGTGGCTTAAATACTTAGATACGAGGCAGAGTCAAATGAAAACCTTAAAAGTGTCCTAAAAACTGGACCGAACGGAACCTTGCCTTGCAAGTTGAGAGAAATATTATTTTTGAGATTTGATTTTGAAGGTTTGAAAGCCATTGATGTCCATCGTATAATGAAGCTACAATTTGGAAGGTGATTTTTTGTCGCTCCATGAATGAGGCAACTAATTCAAAAATAGGGTGATTTCCGTAGCTGATGCTCCCCGACCTGACCAAGCAAACCATGTTATAACGTCTGAATGCGGCAGTTGAAGCCATGGAAAGAAAATCGTTGGGTTTAAGCCATGGTTTTGTACACCACATTACGCATGGCATCCTCCAGTTTCATAAAGTGTCAGCAAGATGAGTGCCAAAACAATTGACTCCAAAATTGAAACGCGTTGATGCTTCTGAAGAACTTTTGCGGCAATATAAAGCAGAAGAAGGTGCCTTTCTGGCAAGGATTGTGACCGAGTATGACTCCTGAAAAATCATCCGACACCAATAGAGCAAGCAAAGAATGGCGTCACATCTCTTCGCTAACACCCAAAAAATTTCAAAAACGAGTCTCGACAGGAAAGGTTATGCTGACCCTTTTTTTGGAACTATAGGCCTAATGGGGTTACTGTTGCTAGTGCTACATACTCAAAACTCCTAAAGAACCGTCTTAAGCTTGCCATCAGGACCAAAAGGCGCGGATTTATTTTGCAGCACAACAACAGTAGCCACGTACTGCACATTTAACGATGGTAACCATCCAAGACTTAAAGTTTGAGTGTCTACCACATCCTCCTTATGCCCCTGACCTCTCTCCTAGCGATAACCATATTTTTGGTGCTCTTAAAGAGGCATTAGGTGGGACGAAATTTCTTTTTTTTTTATCTAAGACATCACACGTAGACTTCAAGCCTAAGTACTAACGTACCGTGGGTGTCTGAAGAGAAGGGAAATGTAGTCTATTGTCACGGGATTTGAAGGATTGGAGGTTGGGACGGGAAGGGAAAACTTCTGCAGGCAATTTGTTCCATAATCTGGAGACCCTAGGTATGAATGTGCGAGAGAAGTGGTATGTTCTAGGCTTTTGTAGCTGGACAGTAAAGGGATGCATACGTAACGCGCCTCTTGTTGTTCTGTTAGGGACATTCAAGG
This sequence comes from Philopedon plagiatum, assembly GCA_963971165.1. Classification (NCBI taxonomy): domain Eukaryota; kingdom Metazoa; phylum Arthropoda; class Insecta; order Coleoptera; family Curculionidae; genus Philopedon; species Philopedon plagiatum. The sequence continues at coordinate 65,654,543 of OZ020195.1, read as the reverse complement.
GGGGAATAATACCGGCTAGTTCTTCAGAGCAAAATCCGTGGAAGTAGCGGTAGAAAAGGGATAAATCCCCTACAGCGCGGCGATGAGCGAGAGAAGGGAGTTTTCTCGTGAGGGCTGGGTCATTGATAAGTCGAATGGCTCGCTTTTGGATAGAATCAAGGATCTTAAGTGTCGAAGGTGATGCCCCTCCCCAGATGTGGGAGCAGTACTCTAGGTTAGGTCTTATTTGAGAAACATAGAGAGTGTATAAGTTGGAAGGGGAGTAGTATTTTCTGGCTCGAAAGAGAAAACCAAGCTTTTTAGCTGCCGATGTGGCTACTGAAGTAATGTGTTTGTGCCAGCTGAGATCATGTTCGAAAGCGACACCAACGAGATGGAATATTTCGTTGTTTTGTAGGGCTTGGCCATTCATGTGGATGGGGTAAGCGTTGCCAGATTTTTTGCGCGAGAGGGAGCAAGACTGGGTTTTGGAGGCGTTGAACTGAACAAGGTTCTTGGCACCCCAGTCTAAGATTAATTGAAGATCTTGGAAAAGGGATAGGTACATAGATCTGCGTCTATTATCCAACTCCTGGTTCGAAACTTGTCTGGAAAATGAATATTGGAGTGAAGAGTACTATCGTCAGCATAACTGTGGATGGGATTGGTAGTTGAAGAGAGTAGGTCATTAATGTGAAGGAGAAATAGGGTTGGTGCCAGGACTGAACCTTGGGGGACACCAGCATTGATAGGATGGAAGTTAGATGAGTGACCGTCAACCACAACAGATATGCGCCGATTAGAGAGGAAGCTGCCGATCCAGGCGCATAGTTTGGTAGGAAGACCGTAAGAAGGTAGTTTGTTGAGGAGTGAAGCCATACTTGTTCAAAGGCCTTGGAAATATCGAGAGCAACAATCTGAGATTCGCCATGAAATTCATTCAAATTTCAAAGTAATTATGAAGTGATTCAGGCGGTGCATGCGTTGCTACTCACACAACCAAAAGAATTTTTGTCTCTCTACCAAGGCGGTTGAGGACACGTATAGAACGTAATGAAGACTGCCCAAAAATGACATACTTGATTTTGACGCTGCCTTCAATAAATTTTGTTTAGCAACGTTTTTCATTTGACCCTACCTCGTAGTTTATATTTTCAATGATTTTGATAGGATTTTGCACAACTAAGCTATTTAATACCTTGTTATAATATATTTTATTATACAGGATGTTTCTTAAGTAGTTTTAAATATTTTAGGAGGGGGTCACTTTTAGACTTTATCTTAGGCGAAAGGAGTCTTTATACATATTATTTATATTTGGTTAATAACGCTTACTTTTTGCAACAGATATCCGGGGTCTCCGGTATCCGAGTTGGTACGGCGCTAGCTTTGCAACCGAGAGACTCTTTATCTTCGATCATAGATGTTCTGTGATTGTTAATTGTTGGAAGGTGGTAGAGGAATTCTTCCTCGGCCGAGATGGTACCACCCCACACATCCTCTTAAAGGGCTGGTGAAATCCCTGCTGATCTTTCTAGCTCTGGAGTCGGATTTCTCCAGTACACCCACAGTACATAGTACTTAGGCTTTCGGTCTTTGTGGGCTGTCAGAATAAAAAAAAAACAAATATGGAAAGTGCTGTTAAAAGTTATTTTTATTAATTAATTGTTATCTTGCAATCAATTTTCCTGTAATTTCAAAAAAGCAGGACCACTAGCCTCTTATTCAAAAACGATACAGCCCCCAAAAAGCGGGACATTTCCTAAGTTTAAGTTTTTGCTTCGAGTATACAGGGTGAGACGATATCTCGAAAACGGTTAAAATATTTTCATGAAATTTTGGTGACTTAATAGAGAGATGCGGAGGGGGGGGGGATATTTAAACATATTTTTTACATTTACCCCCTCTATATTTTGAGGGGTGGGGGTATTTTTCAACTTTAATTTGGATAATGTACTTTTGTTTATATAATTCGAATATATGTAAAAAACTACGTATTTATGTGCAAATTATGTTTTATTAGGTAATAAAATAAAAAAAATATTTGCCATTTAATTTCAACTTATTTATCGTCTGTCACACTTGAAAAGTTATTCGCAATGTTTCCAACTTCCAAACACTTTCGCGCTCTTTTTCTAAATGAATTTCGTACCCGCTGTAGCATTTCAGGTGTCACTAATAGGCTGTCAAAGCGTATTCGGTCTCTCATATCACATAAAGTTGTAGATGCAGTTACCATCACTTTATCCTTTATAAAACCCCCACAATAAAAAGTCAAGGGGGGTCAAATTCGGAGACCCAGCAGGCCAGTTGACCATGCCAGCTCGTTCAATCCACCTGGTTTCAAATATTTCATTTAAATGATTACGAGCCTGTATTGCATAATGGGGTGGGCTCCGCCCTGTTGAAACCACATGTCAGGATTTATGTTTTGGTTTACTAATTGGGGTAATTGGTTTCTTAAAAAATCTGTATATATTTCTCCATTTAAATGTCCTTCAACGAAATGCGGACCAATAACTCTATCCCCGATTATACCACACCAGACATTAATTGACCAGGGATGTTGATTTGGTAGAGTTCTAATCCAGTGGGGATTTTACGACACCCAGTAGTGCATATTGTGTCTATTTATGTTACCTAGAGAAAACCAAAGAAAAAGATATTAAATTTCTACTGAAAAGGGATAACTTAAAATCCTACCTGCCCACAATTATTATGGAAAGTAGCGTCGTCAGAAAAAATAACATTCATTAGGAACCTGTTATTTCCTTGCATTTGTCTTGTGACTCAATTGCAAAATATAACGCGATTTTCAAAATCTTGCCCATATTGCTCTTGGTGGAGTGTAATGTGGTACGGATGAAAATTGTACAAGTGCAATATGGTCACAACTGATTTTTTATCCATTCCTGTAGCAAGCCTTCCGTTACCTATATACATGCGGGTCAATAGCTACCGCTTCTGAAACGCAACTGCCCTATTTTCGTCCGTTTTAGTCAATTTTTAGTTCGTCTTCGGACTGCCAATAATACGACTTCTGGTTTCCAGCCTTTTAAACGCCATGTGAGATTTCGGGTTGTTAGGGAACCTCTTCGCCCACACCAGTGCAGCTTCTCTGTAGTTTTTTCTGCACTGCACTGCACTCCCCCAAATTAAAATTCGCTTCCATGTTTAATTGAGCAATAAACTGAGAAATAATCGGTAAAACTTCAAAATTTCTCAGCTGACGTAAGTAAAAATAACACATTTTCATGGAAACGAATAATAATTTTGAACTAAGTGAACTTGATTTATTGGTAAAACTTATTCATTTTATAAATTCAATCAAAGTTTAGTTTACCACAATTCCGTAGCCGAAAGAGCAAATAAAAAAAATTCTACACATACGTAGTTTTTTACGTATATTCGAATTTTATAAACAAACGTACATCATCCCATTTAAAATTCCAAAGTCACCCCCACCTTTCAAAATAGAGAGAGGGGGTTAATGTCAAAAATATGTTTAAATATATCTCCCGATCTACCTCACCAAAATTTCATGAAAATATTTTAAACCATTTTCAAGATATCGCCTTGTAGCACTTTAAATAGCTCACCCTGTATAGTTAAAATATACTGTTATATTATTAATACCATTAAATTTGGAAAGGTATAATAACTATGTATACATATTAAGCGGGGTAAAAGTTACATTGAGTATATAGATTTTCTTGTTCTTAAAGGCACTGCCGTTATCTTGAAATTATTTTATATTCAAAATAATATACATATTTGTTATTCTCAAGAAGAGAATTCGACATAATATGTTAAAAAATTTTCCGAGATTACATTCTTAAAATAAATGTTGTTTTTGAGAATATAGAAAACTCTATTTTGACATACTTATGTCGGGCCACTCCACTGTATGGAAATACCCTCAAACTGCCCCGTAAAATATACTCTTTCAAAACATTTGGTTTGGAAAAAGAAAAACTAATTAGGTAGCTAATATGCGCATTGTATTAATGTATTATTAATTAGCGGTTAAACATAAAAATTTATAAATACGATCACAGCCATGCCAATGCTAGTCATCAAATATCGCGTCGGATCGGTTTTCTTAAGGTAACGCCGGGTAACATTGACAGGGGGTAAACATTGACACATTTTCAAATATCGCGCCTAGCACTGGTACGTTAAAAAAGAATGCATGTTTGTGAGGCATGTGTCTGAGTTTGAAGAAGAGCATAATGATTGCCACAACACAGCACTAGAGATGGTACAGATTGATCCTAATCAAATTACGGCGAAGTCTTGGGTTCTTGTAAAGTTTACTGTTGATAAACATAAGTTGTCTGAAGTGTAGCATTACGTTGGAAAAGTAAAAGAAATTGTTTCTGATAATCGGAAAGCAACAGTGGCATTTTTGAGACGGAAAGAAAAGCATTTTGTTTATCCAAACGTTGCTGACGAGGCCACAGTTTTGTTCAAAGACATAGTAAGAATTTTGCCAGACCCTACTATTCGTCGAGGAATGCACGTATTTAACACAAATTTTGGTTCTATTAACAATGGAAAAGCTCCAATAATTATTTTTTAGTTCTGTTTTACTTTGTTCATTTTTCATTTCTATTTTTAATATTATAAAATATTTGAAGACAAAGTTTATGTTCAAATAAAAAAAAACAACCAAAAACAGTGTACAATTAACTTATTTTAGTCAATAATACCGCACCATTAGCAGACATAGTTTTATAAGCAGTTTAAATGGGGTGTCAATCTTACCAACATGGGGAGGCAACATTGACACTTGCATACTTTTTAAAAATATTTTTCAAAAAAAACAACCAAAAACAGTGTACAATTAACTTATTTTAGTCAATAATACCGCACCATTAGCAGACATAGTTTTATAAGCAGTTTAAATGGGGTGTCAATCTTACCAACATGGGGAGGCAACATTGACGCTTGCATACTTTTTAAAAATATTTTTCTAAATCTACGATTTCAAAGTAAACACGAAATTACTACTCGTCGTGTACTTCTATTATAGTAACTTAATTACACTTATATTTGCAAATTTCTGATGATAGCCATAAACGAGTAAAAAAATAAATTCCAAAGATGTGTCAATGTTACCTGGTACTACCTTACATTACCAGCGTAGTCCAGAGGTAGAGTATCAGCGAGTAGACCGAGAGGTCGAGGGTTCGAGGCTGTGTTGGGGTAACCTTTTTTTAAATTTTTGTTATTTAAAAAATTAGATTGGCTCTAAAAAGTGTATTGGCAACAAGAGCACTTGTTCCTCGATAAAATATTTTTAAAATTAGTAGCAGCCTGCACGTGCGTATAGACAAAGATCATATTACTATGTCTAGTCGCCAGTATTGTATTTATTAAAGAAAACGGAGTTTCGGCAGCGTTCCTAATTTTATTTTACGAATGATCATACTTTTAGCTCATAATAAACGTCACCGTCTATTTATTGTGGGCTTTTAGTACAAGGCGCGACCTCTATTGAGGAAACGCTAAACGTATGAAAACGGGAAGCCGCTAACAATCTACTAATCTAGAGTACTAAAATACATAGAAAAAAGCCATAAACATCTAGAGTAGCAATGTTCAGTATACTCAACGATGGTGTACATATATCGTTGGTATACTACAGTACCTATTTTATGATTTTTGCGGTGTTGATTTGTAGGTAAATAATTTCTTGGCACATTATTAAAAAACCTTCCTTAATTAAAAAAGTGTATTTTGCTTGTTGCGTTGATATCACTAGTTGCCCACAAAATTTTGACCCACCTTTAAAAAAAAATCACGGGCCGCGCCTGCTATGTACATTGTTTTTCATGCTGTTCAAGATTACGCTACTACCAATCTGTATAGTAATAGGAATTTTTTATACTCTGTGGAACTTACATATATGAAATTTGGTAATCGTAATTGTTATTAAAATACGGGGATTGCAATTTGCAATAAACTGAGAAGGCCATTCAAATATGAGTTATTTATTTTGATACAGTTGATGAAGAAATAAATGTAAAAATAAAGACTAGGCTTGTGCAAAACTAGTTTTTTTATAATTATTAATCTCTTGCAAACCTGTTTGGACTTATCGTTTGAGAAATAATATAAAAAAGGTAAAAAAAGTTCCACCAGTAAGATGGATTAATAAACTAAAACTAAGTGTCACTACTAAAAAATATACCTTCCAGCAATCTACAATATTTATTCCAGTTTTCATTTTCTAATAATTTTTTTCCAAAAAATGAACCGACTTCACAAAAGAAAAAGCACTAAACAGTATGAAATAATATTTTTACATTTTAAACTGTGATTAATGATAAACTTAATTTTGTTCAAAGTTATAGGTAACTTGTACACCAAAGTTCTGAACTTTGTAGTCGGCGCAATTTTAAAGTATAATAGGAATCCCTAATGATAATACATTAATAAATTGTTAATAAAGAGTAATACTTTTTGTTATTTATTACTAAGCCTAAAGGCCAGCCTAATTATTGCTTTCGACTTCTAGTAATTTGTACACAAAAATTCTGAACTTTAAAGTAAGCGCAACTTCTTGTTAATTGTTTAGGAATTATCATTACGGATCCTTATACTATTAAACTGCGCCGACATCAGAGTTCAGAACTTCGGTACCTATACAAGTTACCTAACTTTGAAGAAAATTAAATTTACCATTAACCACAGTTATAAATACGTAAAATATTATTTCATACTTTTTAGTGCTTTTTCTTTTGTCAGGTCGGTTCATTTAAAAAAAAATCTTTTTAGTTCACCTGCTCTCCCTCCACCTTCATCTTATCGGCCCCTTTTTAAATTTGTAATATCCATGTAATATAGGATAGCATCAAACCCAAGCAGACCTCGGTAACCCCAAAAATGGCATAGTTAACATTTTTGAAGAATTTTCCATTCGCTTCTTTCGTTCCCCTCCCCCGCCCTAATTGAACTAATGAACTTAGCTCCTCTGACCTCAATAACCCCGAATATGGCCCATTAGTTACCATTTTTGGAGAAATTGGCAGTCGCTCCTCTTTATCCCCCCCCCCCCCCCCGCGACATAAATTTGCTTAACATCTGTAGCACAAAATTAAATTTTTTGACCTCAATAACCCCGAAAATGCCATGTTAATTAACATTTTTGGAGAAATTGCCAATCGCTTCTTTGACCCCCCACCCCCCCAAGTTAATTTTTTTAACATCAGGTACTTAGACAAAATTAGATTATCTGACCTCAATAACCCCGAAAATGACACATTAGTTAACATCCTTGAACAATTTTCCAGTCTCTCCTTTTTTATCCCCCCCCCTCCCCCCCCGGAATTTTTAAAAATATCTGCTAGTAAAAATTAGATTTTATGCCCTCATTAACCCCGAAAAAGAGATATTAGTCAACATTTTCGAAAAAATTCTAAGCCGCTCCGGTTTTACCCCTCTCACTCCCTCGCCTTTATTATTCTTTAAAGTCAAATAACATCAGGACCACCGTACCGTTATATTAAACATTAAACACAAAGGAGAGAAAATTATTGAAATCGGTGCTGCTATTTCGAATAAACACTCAAAAATTGTCGATTTCAAGAGCTTTTTTAGTTTTTCGCAATTTTTTTAGGTTTTCGCTCACTTTAGCAAAAAAACCCTTAAAATGGAATCATTCGGGAAAACTCATTTACAAAACAAAAAAAATCGAAATCGGTTAATCCGTTCCAGAAATATGCGGGAACATACATAAAAAAAATGACACATCCGATCCGGGTCGAATTGATAACCTCCTCGTGAAGTCGGTTAAAATCGGGATGTTAATACTCTTTCGATGTATTTGCATCCCGCTTTATTCTATATGGCTAAAAAAGATAAAGATATATTCAGTGAATACATTTCTATAATGTAGGTAAATACCTACAAGACAAAACTTAATTGTCTCATTTTTAGATTCAATGCAAACCAATAATAATGTCAAGTTAGATCTACAATAATAATTGTTAAAATTAGCTTTTAAATGTTATCGGAACTCCCGGTAAACAAGCTCTAGAATATCTAAACAAAAACTGCAGAAAGGCAGGCATTTAATTTTTGTGGTGAAATCATTTAATAGATTTGTACTCATCACGAACGCCATCCGTCTATAATTCTGTACTTATTAGAGCAATCAGGCCATAACATTATAAGTTAAACAATATTAAAATAATGTTTCTTAATTGGCGATTTATCTTATAATTTTGTAATTAACTAAATTATTTCTGTACATAGACTTTCATTTTTGTTTAGATTTTCAGATACGCGCCGATCTAAGAGAGTATAATTTCATGCAAACTGTCCAGGCAGTGTAAAATCCATTTTCATTTTATAAAATGCAGTTGCTTTAAAAAATACTTACTTTACCAATAGCATCGAGAGATTCTAAAAATTTAGATCAGGATATACACATATCGTCAGTTTCCCGGGGGTGCCACCGGTTGGAGCAACTCGATCCACTTGAAAATCACGATATGCACGGTTACGATCAAGCTACTATTGGATAAAGGGCTTTAACTCAGAGCCAGTTTCCAGGGGCGAATTTCCGCCTACGCAAACTAGGCAGCTGCCTAGGTCCCCAAGCTTGGAGGGGGCCCCTGATTGGGTCGGCCGCGCCTCCGAGCCTGACCCTTGGAGTTGCAACTCTGAATTAAAGCCTCGTATAGTACCTACCCCGCAATGCACACCCCCCCCCCCCCAACCAAACCTCGAAAATGGGACTCCGAATTGGAAACTCGGATTGCGACCCACAGGCACTGGGGCACTCCAACCTTTGGGTAGGAGGTTCCATAAGATATGTCGTAGGTACCAGTGCGTCCCCAGGTCGTGGCCGCCTCATCAAAACCACTTTTGGTTAGTATGGATGTTTCCTAGCTTTTGACACTAATTACCTACCTAAAATACACCTACTAAAAGACTAAATACAGTTTTCTACCCTAATGCAGCAGAAAAGCTTGAACTTAGTATTTTACCTTGTAGTTTCCCCCTTCTTTTAATATTATAAAAACCGTCTGTTTAAATTTTGTTACTTAATCGGCATTTCAAAAAATACAGATACATTATTAAAAAGAATCAATTAAACATTTAACTGTATATGATACAGGGTGTGAACTTGGTGTCAATAAGCAATCCCAGTAATTATTAATTGCTGACTTATTGTTAGGGCGTGGTCCGTTTCCAACCTTAGTTACAGTTTGGTGTCCCGTTTTTACCGGTATCCTGAAAAAGCGGTAAGATACGAACCACAGTTCCTGAAAATTATATGTCAACACTGTCATCACTGCAACCTGTCTAGCCAGTCGGTTTCCCGGTAAAGAATGTCATTTATGTCATTTGCTTGTTGCGTTAAGGTCAAAGCAGAGGAAAGCAAAAATTGTTTCGAAAAATAAGTTAATCAAAAACGGTAAAAATTAGCCACAATGTGGTTTCTTTGTTACTTAAACCTGTACCTCTAGACTCGAGACCTTTCCACTGTATGCGGTTGTCGCCATTTTTGCGCAATTCTTTGGATAGGATTTTTTGATTTTCCATATCTATCTGCCACTCTTTGATAAGACCATCCTTCTTCTATTAAAGCAACTATTTTTGTTTTTTCGAATACGCTTAAATGGGGCATTTTTAAATTGGGGTTCGAAATTAAAATATACTAGTATTCGAGTAACAGTGTCAAATAATTTGTCACTGTTGAAGGTAATAAAGGTATAAAAAGTTACATTTACACTGAAGCACTAACGGTGTATGAATTGACCTGTCGGCCACTGTACACTGTACATTGTGGTAAGATAGCGTTTCCGTAAAAGTCCGGCGGCTTGGTAATGTAACAAGCTATAACCAAACCTCACAATTTTGTTAGTGATTTGTGCATTTTTTTATTTACTCCTTTGTGGAAATGGTTTTATCCTTGTGAAAGATAAGTGTCTAGATCAGGGGTGGCCAATCCGCGGCACGCGTGCCACATAGTGGCACGTCTGGCTCCCTAGAGTGGCACGCAAACATTTGTCACAAATATATTTTGCACAAAAAAATTTTGCTTGCGGCGCCGTTAACCTTATACAAAAACATAAAATATTGCCTTCCGAAAAATGAGTGGCACGCCCACAATTTTTGTTTTCAAAAGTGGCACATCTTACAAAAAGGTTGGCCACCCCTGGTCTAGATGATTATTTTGTAAAAAAAAACTTTTAACTTCCTCTGGCAGCTCAAGCGATCAAGATTTATTATCACAAGAACCTCATAGGTTATAAATAACTTTATTTGACCCTGCACAGTCTAGAAACAATAACTTAATTGGACCTCATAGGTCCTATGTCATTGTAAACTGAAAATCGATTTATTTTAAAATTTTATAATTAGTATATCTAAACACTTATTCTATTGTGGCTCTTAATTTTTACCGTTTCTGATTAACTTATTTTTCGAAACAATTTTTGCATTCCTCTGCTGTGACCTTAACCTTAAAGCAACAAGCAAATGACTGTTAAATGACATAATTGACATTCATTTATCAGAAAACCGACTTACTAGACCGGTTGCAGTGGTGACCGGGTTGACATATAATTTTAAGGAACTGTGGTTCGTATCTTACCGTTTTTCAGGATACTGTGTTAATTATAAGGAATGACCCTGTTCAGTCTACAAACAATAACTTAATTGGACCTAAAGTTTCGCCGTCCGCCATCTTCATTCGAATCAGCCTTGCGAAATTTTTAAAAAACTTGCCGAAAATTCGCATAGGACACACATGTCAGACTAACAGGTGGTTGACGGGTCAATATACAGGGCGTTGCTCGGTCTCTCGAACAGGATTCGCTTTAACCTAGATTTCTTCGAAGAATGTGAAAGTGAACATCCAGCACGGCACCGCGGCGTCTTTGCGTCTTACACCTTTACTCTCTATATGCCGATTATATTAATCTAAGTCTAGAATAATAGAGAGCTTTAGAAGTTTGCCGGTATGCTGTTGACATTTACAACCCTAAAATTGGCTCGACAGCTCTTCCACTAATGTACTCTTTTAGATTTTTAATATACTCCGCAAAACATATAGTTCCTGTAACATTAATTAATTTTGGGGTAATGTTCGTCTGGATAATTGTTAAACAAATAAGATATGTTTACCTACTTACTTTTCAATAAAAAGAAACACTTTACAGATACACAAAGTCGAAGAATATTCTACCAAAATGTCTAATAAGCATAAAATACCCAAAATAATGGTAAAATGCTTTCTAAAAACACCGAAAACTCACAACCATATGTCTAAAAACAAATTTTGATTTCGCACGGCATAAATCAAAATCGGACGGGACGGCTCTGTAAATAGCGAAGGAACGAGGAATAGAGAAGACGGGTTGAAGGCTGCCGGAAAAAGAGATGCCGTTGCAAAGGCGTAAGAAGAGGATGCCCATCTACACGGCATTCGATGTGAGGTGCTGCACATATTCCACCTGCTGACGCTTTTCCGGCTGCAAGGATTAGATGCGGAATATGTATCTACGTCGCGTACATGTAAATGTATGGCCATTTGTCATCAATTCAGCGATTGTCTGTGTCCGCAAGGTGTTTTTTGAATTAGGGAGCTTTTAAATTATAAATTGGCTAATTAGTTTGTCATGTGTCGACGGACGCCATTAAAATCTTACCTGATATTGAATATATTTAATAACCAATACAATTTAGTTTTTAATCGTATCCCAAAAAATATATTCAGAATTAGTATGTTATGTTTTTATTAAGATATAAAATTCAAATAGTTCTAGTTTAGAAGATCATCTGACTGATGCGGCAGCTGTGCCCCAATCAGACATTCAATGTTAACCAGTTTGCGCTAAAATTTTATGCAGGGTCTATTAAAAGTTACGATTCTAGGAGAAGCGAGGGTACAAGGTCTTAATTTAAACCAGTACTAAGATGTTAGTAAATTTGTAAACTGTTAAAAACCGGACCCATGTTTATAAAAACGTTTGCGTGTCCTGTATAATTGTTTTTTTTTTGTTATTTCGTGGTACATGGACCCGTAGTCTGTCAGGCCAGAAATCGAACAAAAAAGATTTTTAATTTCACTGACCTTGGTAATGACCTTAATAGCACCTCCGGTATTATTGTATTACCGCAAACGAAGGCAGTACGTCCCTAATATGTAAATATTGAAAAAAAGAAAGAATGAAACGATCAACGGTTCGTAAACATCTTGGCGGAACAACATATCATTGAAATGAATTAGTTTGGTTAAAAGTTAATATACTTTTATTGTTTTCGCTTGTTCAATGTCTAGGTTAAAAAATACCGATTTTAAATGGGATCTCTGTGGTTGTTATGATGGCGTTACCGGCGACCTCGTATAGTCAGTTTTTTAAAAATTTCGCAAGGCCGATTGTCTCGAATGAAGATGGCGGATGTGGAACTGGCCTTTTTCGGTCCCATGAAGTTCTTGTTTCAAGACTGTACAGGGCCATTTCTTATAATTTAACACGTATTACTAAATTTATTATATGGAAAAATTGTTTTTTTTTTATTAATTTATTTTCATTTCATAGTGGCGAAATTTAGAGTGATAGTGGCAACGCAGCTTTCTATTCCTAGTCCTCCTCATTCATGGATTAAACAGCAGTAGAGGCGCAATACATTTTTGTATACAGGGTTGCCTAACAGGGAAGTATGTGCTGCGGTAAAATTTTCAGTGTTTTTTGTTTTTTTTAACGATGATATCCATAAAGTTTGGAAAATTATGCGACAGTGTCAAGTGTGTGGAAAATTGGACTCTTTCCATCGGGAACTGTCTTTTCACAGATTTGCTCGTAGGAAAGCCGATGGCTCGAAAAGCAATAGCAACAGCGCGCGAAATCGGACGTTTAGCGTTATTTTTTGAGGCTTAAGTCCTTGATTGTAAAAATTCCTTTCCTCGGTGTAGTAAAGCAGTATTAATTTTGAGGGTCTTATTTTTAAATTCGGGGATGATTAGCACACCGCCACCCCCCCCCCCCCCCAGTTACGCCTATGACACCGACTGTCCTTAATATATACGAGGGCTGTACAGTAGGGTGGGCCGAAATAGGCATTTTTTATAAAAAAATTAAAATAAAAGTGGCAATACCAATCAAAAGTTGCGTTTTACCGTGTATATCATCTGTAAATTTGTTCAAAATCTTAAAAATACATTTTCAGCCCTCTACTACCCCCTAAAGGGGCAAAATTTTTTTTATCCGAAAATTGGTTTACAATACCTGCCAAACGTTTCCTTTCACTTTACATGGTTATCCTATTTTTTTCAGATTTTTAAAGTGACATCTCTAACCCTCTACCAACCCTTTAACACTGTGTTTAATGTAAATTTAATATTACGTTAAAATTTTACGATGTTTCAAAAAGTATGTTGTAGATAAACGTTACACATTTGCAGCTAAGAAAAACATTTATTAAAAAACATAAATAGATCATTCTTAAAGTAAGCTAAGTCATAAAACTGTCTTTATTTTCAAAAGTTGGAATAATTTCTTTTGAGTTTATTCTTGATCGAATAACACCATCTCTTGATTCTGGACCAATAACCAAAGAAGATGAGTCCGTAACCAATTTGAAGCATCTCTCCACGGATTGAGTGTGGCACGGAAATTTAGGGAAATGAAATTCGGGAGTTTCGGCATTAATTATAAAAAATTTTAAGGCGTCATCAGTAATGTCACTTAAAACGGGTGGCGAGGTTACATCGCAGTCGTTCCAGTAAATTAACTCAAAATAGTCCATTGCACTGAAATTTAATTTTGGTATTACAAAGTTTCTTGGCAGGTTCCTCTAGCTTTTAAAATTCTTCTTAAAGATAGTTCGCGGACCCACCGACGCCTATCTGTCAACATACACAACAGGATATTTTCGGGGTGAATAAAGTACGCGTTTCTTTGAATACTGCATCAAAAATACTTTTTAGATCTTCCCTTAGGTAACGTGACAGTTGAATGGTTTTAAAAACGTACAAACTACCGTGTGTTGAACTGGAATTAAGTTTAATGTGAAACCACATTAAACTTAATTATTAAACACGAATAAATTCGACAAGATCGCTAAGGTTTGACGTTGGATTTCCGTTCCAGCATAGATGCAGAGTACTCGATTTGCCATTGTGAGCCATCTTGAATGTGCTAACTTCCCAGGATTACGATTTGCTAAATTTGAACTAAAATTGCCACTTGATATTGCGTTACAAATGTCATATAGATACGATTGGTCAGAACTAAATTCGCTAGTCCCTACTGTGATTTCTGGCAACTCACATTTAATTTTGGTAAAGTTTACAGTTGGGAGATATTCGCATTTTTCTAAAGATTTTCCAATATCTCCAGAGAATTGACGAGGTCCCACTGTACTACCATCTAAATACTGAAATACATATCTCAAAGCAACTCGTTAGCATGTAACTGACAAATAAACCATTGTAAAGGATGTTTTAATTCAGTCTCAATATACCTAATTACTCCATTTTTATAACCGGTATTCACAACAGTACCGTCGCAACCTATTGCTAACAAACTCTCCAGTCCAATACTGCAGGACCAAACCGTTCCTGCAGTTGGAGTAACATGACCAATATAAAGAGAATCTGGTTCTTCAATAAGCGATATATGTTCTTCTACAACAGTTCTTTTATATACCTAATATCTTGTTTTTCTTTTCTTGCACTAAGGCTCTGTCCTTTCTCCCGTCAAAGTAAATACTTTTGATTGTTGCTTGAAGCTTATGTGACAAACTACCTCGTAAATATGTTAGAACTTGTAGTAAAGAGTGGTTTAAACAAGTCCAGACTTTAATTTTTACGCTGGTTGTTTTAAATGTTACTTTATGAGAATTCTTTAAAAGATGTATTATGTTTGCAAATTACGATTTTGCTATAAGGGCGGGGTAAAGGGCTAATAGAGGGCTTTTATATTATATCTGAAAAAAGAAAATAATAAAATACAATAAAAATCAGATTTTGATAATTTTTAAATATTTAATTTTTTTAAACCTTTTAAGGGGGCGGTAGAGGGCTCAAGAAGTATTCTAAAAATTTTGAAAAAAATTCCAGTTACTTTTTATCCTAAAACGCAACTTTTAATGGGTATGGCAAATTCATATTCCAACTTTAATTTTTTCGGCCCACCCTACTGTGCAGTATTTATTATCTCTAACATATTAGGCGTTAAAGAAATTGCCATAACAACATACCATATTATTTATTATTTATCTTTCAAACGAAGTGTCAGAACTGGTTTTTGTATCTTTATTTGTTACAAATTATATTAAGTAAAAATAGAAGTTTTGCAAATATTTCGAAAAATGGAGAGAAACCACCACCACTTCAGAAGCGAATTTGGCATTGTTTAACAATAACTCAAATAGTTTTCTAGATCGGTTTGTTACAGTTGATGAAACGTGGGTTCACCACTTCGATCCCTATATAGTCTAAACTCCAAAGTATGGAATGGCGACACCGAGAATCTCCACCACCTCGCAAATTTAGGGTCCAACCCTTAGCGGGTAAGTTTTCTGGAATGCTGAAGAATTTATTTTCATTGATAACCTGGAACGTGGCGACACAATCACGGGTCAGTATTATGCAATATTAATCAATAAACGTGATTGCATTAAAGAAAAAGGAAGAGAAAAGTCTCGTGGAATTCTCTATCATCAGGAAACGCTCCAGTTCATAAAAGCCGTGTTTCCTTGAGCGCAATTCACGATGCTGGTTTCGAACTAATGGCGCATGACGCATCACGCATCCACCATATTTACCCGACCTAGCTCCTAGTGATTTTTATTTATTCCCAAAACGAGAAGAAAGTCTTCGAGGAACCAAATTTAACAGCGATGATGACGTTATGACAGCAGTTCAAGAATTCCTCTGTAATCAAAACCCCGAGTTTTTTGAAAAAGGTGTTTTTATGTTAGAAGTATGTTAATAAGTGTGTTTAAGTGCACAATGATTACGTATAAAAATAATTTTGTTTTATATGCTAGAGACAGTAAATACTGTACAGACCTCGTACTTACATTTCGATAGAATCAGCAATAAAGATATTTTTCATTTATTGCAAACATTTTGAGCCACACTGTATAGCCCTATTTAATTATTAATAAGTGAGTTTATTAACAGAATTAAAATAATATCGTTTTGTAACATTTTCTGAAATTTTTTTTTTAAATTTTGTCCCTTTTTGGAATCCTAGCGTGCACAATTTGCCCAGATTTTCCCCTCGTAGCATCCTAATATACAGGGTGATCCTGTATACATGAAGAAAATCCAGGATCTGACTGATTTTAAGATAAAAAGTTCATATGGACGTATACCCCAAAAGGCTTAGTTAATAAGATACAGGGTGTTAAAGTTTTTAAAAGATATAGTATTTTCTTCAAAATTTCGGAAACCCTTGAAAATACGGTATTGAACTTTGGTGTCAATTAATTTTGCAATTTTTGTAAAATATGATTGATGGTCTCTGGTATGGTATCTTATTAACTAAGCCGTTTGGGGTATACATACGTCCATATGAACTTTTTATCTTAAAATAAGCTCAGGACTCAGATCCTGGGTTTTCTTCGTGTACTTAAGGATCACCCTGCATAATTTTCAAGATTAACAATTAACTAAGTTTTAAATTGACAAGGTGCAGAAATGGTTTTAAAAATATTTATACGTTCTACTAAATATATATGTGTTTAAAGACGGCAATTTTCCCAACGTGGCCATGGTTAGGCGGGATCCTTCTTAGTGACACTTCTGACTTCTACCTAGGTGTTCAGATTACGATTTTAAAATCAGTTTCCTGCAATTTGAAGCAGACCAAAGCGTGTGTCGACCGTCTCAGGTTAAAGAAATTAATTGGATAAACCATCTACAGAGAGTGCCTACATACAGCGTTGCCAGAACTACCGCTAAAGCGGTATTTCCACCTCTTTAGAGAGTCAGCTACCGTTCTACAGTTTTAGCACTATAAAATACCGCTTTTTCGATTGTACGCAAATTTGCTAGTGCCATCTCTTGGTGCTAATGTTGAGAGTTTTTTCAACTATAAATTTGTTAAATACTAATCAAAGAATCTGTTTAAGTACTGATACTATAATGAAAATAATACACTGCAAGGGGCTTATTATTGCAAGTTCTTGTTTTAATTTTAAGGGAAACAATGAATTAAAATGGCTAGAATGTACAGTTGTAATCACTGAAAATGGGTACAAGTCTTATGACCAGATTTTGCCATATTTGCGTAAATCAGGCTTTTCTTATCAACGCAGATAGACAAAACAAAAAAATATAAAATGTGATAAATGATTTTAATGTATTAGAATATTTCTACAACGCCAATTTTGAAACTCAACGTAACCAATAACAATAATAAAAACAGAAAACTATAAGTAATTAATATTTAATTATAATAATATATATGATTTATAATAAAATTATAAAGATTTAATATTTGATCATATGATCATTTTTTTCGATTATTTGAACCAATCTGTCTGGAATTGAGTTAATTAAATTCAGTATAACATTTAGATTAAGCTCTTCCCAGCACTCGTGAATAACTTCCCATAATTCATTAGAATTGTTTGGTCTACAATTTCTTTTATATATTTCTTTTACAATTAGGCCCCAAATATTCTCTATGGGATTAATATCGGGACTGTAAGCGGGCCATGGCAAGACTTCAATATTATTACGATGAAACCATTCCCTCACAGCATTTGCGGTATGGACCGGGCAAAGACGAATGAGTTATTTTGATATATTTGTCCAACAGATGGGAGCATTATATCTTTCAGAACAGACATATAATGTTCGGCGTTAAACATTCCCTCCAATCGGCAGCAGACACCAAGTCCATAAGCACTTATCCAACCCCATACATTTACTGAAAATCGCCTAGGTCTGAAAGCAAGATCGCTAGTGTAGCGTTCTTCGAATCGTGTATTGTCTGGTCGGTAGACACGAATTTGTCCATAATATGTTGACTGAAAAACCTTTTCATCAGTGAACACTACCGTGTTCCAAAACTGATGGTCGCAGTAGTTATAATTTACGGCGAAAAGTAAACGAGGCTGATTCCGTTCTTCTGTGAGCATCATTTTTTCGCAGCTACGCGGTTTTTTAAGTCAGATTCTTTGACTCTTCTGCTAGCGGTAGGTTGAGACCCAGGAAATCCTGTGTCAATGACAGCATTTCTTGCAGTTTCAAAAGGATTTGCCCTTAGATATCCCAGAAATGCATCATCTTGTTCAGGGTCGGAAATGCGTGCCGGACCAGTACCAACTTTTCTTCTCAAAGACCCCTCTTGCATCCAACGTTGCTTAATTCTTGAAATAGTGTTTTTGCTCCTTCCGGTAAAATCTGCTACCCACCCATCTTCAATTCTGTCTATTATTTGAGCTTTTTCATTTTTAGTTAAATGACGAGGCATTTTGAAAATTTTTGGCACTGACAGGCTTGTCAACCATACATTATTTTTAAGTCAAATTCAATCAAAACCGATTTACACTATAACAATTTTAGTGTACCCATTTTCTATGAATAAAACTGTACATATATTCCAGTACACACAGAGAAAATTTCAAGGCAATCCGGCGATTATTTTCGAAGTTACACGCATATTTGTAAAGACGTGTCAGAGCGATTGTACGCTATGTAAAGTCTTTTGAAACTTTAAACGCGTTTTTCTCAAAACTGTGTTTGTAAAGTCGGTGACGGAGATTTCTCGGAAACGGCTGAACCGATCAGTCTCAAATTTTAACACAAGCTTCTTAAGTATATTTTTTACTAATTAATCAAAGGTTTTTTCTCACCGATAAATATTTTTTTATATATAAACCATTTAAGGCCAAAATTTTGGTCAAAAATAGTTTTTTTTTTTGAGAAGCCGCCATTTTGTCAAAAAATTTTATTTTGCTTATTCCTTCGATTAATTAGAGGATTATACATTACTTTAACGAAATCCGTTTGGTTTTTTCATTTTCGATGATCCAGTCCAGAGATATCGGTGTCACCGCAAGATGCCTTTTTTGAGAGGAACTCCTGGAGATCAGCTATAGCAGCTTTCAAAATTATTATTTTTACAAATACAAAAATTTTTAAATACAGTTAAAAGTTACCATAATATGTGACAAATTTTCACATTCATAAATTTAAAATTCTTCTCAGGAAAAATTCTTGAAAAATCGCTTTTTTAGATCTCCTAACTGTATATAATCCCTTAATGTAAGGTAAAATTATTAAATAAATTTTTGATATTACCAAATTTTTTTTACAATTTTTTAAATATGGATATTAAAATATAAAAGAATAATATCTGTTAAAAATCTTGTTCATGTTTAATATAATATATTAAATTATAAGTGGCGTATTATTTCACAATTACACCTAAGCAAGAAATCGTTTAAGTGGTTTCTATACCTGTATTTTTTTTAAGGCATACTTAATAAAAGTATATTTTAATTAATTAAAAAATCCAATGTGCAGTGAATATGTTTATACATTCGTGTTCTGTATTTCTGTAAAAAGAAACAAGATAGAATGATAGGAATATAATATTCAGTTCACACTATCACACTAGACTTGCTACCTGAGGGAGCTGCGACCAAACCGTTTTCTCAATCTACCGTTTTCTACCGCTATTTTGGGGCAAGTGTTACCGCTTTTTGAAAATTTCATCTGGCAACACTGCCTACATATGCCCACTGAAAGTAAAATTACTTTACGTTAATAAATTACAAGAGGTTCGTTCAGGTGCGCTCAGGTCAATGTTTATGTGGTTTTAATTAAAACAATATTGTTTATTTTTTGTATTAAATATCCATTATATTATCAAAACCAGACAGGTGTTAAACATAAAACTGATTTCTTTGATAGAAATCGCAATATAATTGCATCAAAGTTAAATAGCGAATTTTTATCCAATATTGCGAAGAACTGGGCATAAACAACTTTTACTTGCATATAGTAATGGGTAGATTATCGATGTAAGCAGAGAAAAACAAAGAGAGTTTTTCTCTGATATAAGTATCGATGTGTCATCCCTTTTTTTGGAAATTTTTTGAAAAATATTGCTAGATCAGGGCATGGACAGTCCACGCACTTTAATACTAATAATATTTCTTTACAATACAGAAATAAATATTTCTTAACAGTTATTTTTTGTTACTTAGAACGACTAGATGTATTGGAATATTGACTTTTTCTCCAGCAAAATCTTGTCAGAAATTCAACATCATTGATTGATCGGCAGAAAAAAAATTTCTTCATGGTCCAGATTTGTTAATTCCCGTTCAGCGAGTTAGTACCATATCTCCAACCTCCATCCGTTGGATAACGGTTGGGGACAATAGTTAACCGAAACGTAAACTGTAAAACATATACTTAAAGACAAGGACTCGCATTATTTAAAAAGTATGTTAGTGTGTGATATTTACCCATTCAGACAATCATTGACTACCTTATTTATTTATGTGAGTTATCGATAGATATTTTTTCTACATCGAATTTTTCTTAGCGCCATTCCTACTTACATCGGCATCGAGAGACACATTAGAAAATCAAGCGCTTCGACAATCAGACCTGAAATAATTATAGTTTTTATTTTGAAATTAATATTATTGCTTAAAAAGCCATATATTACATTTTTTAAGTATCATTAAATTAACCGTTAATTAGGCTTAGAGTCTGTTTCATATCAAAAGTATTTCATTAAATTTTATTTTATTCACGTTGTTATTGGCTTGATCAAAATATATTCATTCTATATTCAAAATTGCCTAATTCCATTCGTATATGTACACACATATCATTTTAAAGACCGTTAAAATCCTAATCTTATCACATTTAAGAAATAAATTCGGTTGGTCCTTTGATGAGTTATTGCCAAAAATTATAAAATAAAGTCACGAATAATTTATCTTTAGTAATATGTCAATTATTAGCTAGACAATAATACAGCTTAGTGGAAAACTCGA
Source organism: Philopedon plagiatum (assembly GCA_963971165.1). NCBI lineage: Eukaryota > Metazoa > Arthropoda > Insecta > Coleoptera > Curculionidae > Philopedon > Philopedon plagiatum. The sequence goes on along the minus strand of OZ020195.1, from coordinate 65,633,564 downwards.
CGCGGACATTATGAAATGTTTCAGCATTAATCCTTCTACATTCTTCTATAATCCTATTTCTAAACTCTTTAGCACTCTCGGACGGAGTCCTGCAATGACGTCTTTACCCTAAGGGCACGTGGGACACGAGCCCAGGGCCCCCGGGCTAATAGGGGCCCGAAATGCCGAAACCCATTCCCATTACGGTGTTTTTGACTGTCTAAGATGGCCACCAAACTCTATGTGCCCAAGGGCCCCTGCATGGCCTAAGACGGCCCTGGAGTCCTGTAAACTACCGTTGTTAAGTGGCTCCAGAGGAAGAAATCAAGCGGTGTATTCTCTCTATATCTCGCTGGCTAATCAATTTTTAGTTATAATACCATAAGTGCATAAATTTATTGAAAATTCTAAAATAAAAGTGTGTTGCATGAAAACTGCACAAGTTTATTTTTTCGTTGTTTCAAAGTATAAATAGTCCGACTCTGAATAAGGAGGGCTATTTTTCGAAACAACGAAAAAATAACCCTATGCGGTTTTTTTAGGCTACATACTTTTTCCAGAAATTTCTGGATAATGTTTATGCACAAATGATATTCGGTATAAAGTTTCCAGAATAAAATACACATTACTTTTATATTTTATGTTTGCTATCAGGTTGTTTATGACTTTAAATGCTTGTATTTGATCATGAGCTATGTGATTTATAAATTAAATTTACGTCACGCAGTTAAATTTTCAGTACTGAGTTTCGCTATTGAATTTTCGCTATGCAATTTTATTTTTACCTACTGTGCAATTTTCATAGGTAATATCCCGAGTGCATGACAAATTGCCGATAGTTTTTTAAAAAGCACTCGAGCGCATTCGTGCGTTTTGCTACTGCAAGAGTTTAAGTTGGAGTTGGGTATTAGGCTGACTATTTCCTAAAAAAGTATTACAATGGAATATTTTATTATCATGCAAAAATTTGACGTTTCTTGATATTTAGTGTCAAAATTATATCTTATAAAAATGCGCTTCATGGATCTTCATCACAGCAGGATTCCACTGCAACCAGCTCATCAGTATTTACTTCTACAAAACAACATATTGTGGCAAGGAAGTTGTCAGGGAAACCGACAAATCAGCAGAAGCAACCCCTAAAATTTAATTTGTTAACTGTTCCTTTAGCAATTGCAAATTTTCAGATCTTTAAAAAATAAGTTGTTAATAAGTTATCTAATAAAAAACTTTTACTTTAAATATTTGCCTAATTATAGGATTTATTATACCTTTAATCCAGATACTATAAGGAATATAGATAGACACTCGAATACACCGATAAGCCGGTCTCCCTTGAGACATTTGGTGGATTTACTGTGTTTACGGTTTAAAAGTTTGTTTGTCCACCATCATATATACATGTAGATACATGGTATACATATTTATATAATGCTAGACAAACTTTTAAACCATAAACCAGTAAACCCACCAAATGTCTCAAGGGAGATCCGCTTTTCGTTGCACGGCAGTGTTCGTCTAGGTATTATTTAGGCTATGCTTAAACTTATCAAATTTATTTATTTATCGTATGGCAATTTAGGCACAAAACTTAAAAATTAAAAATAATTTACATAGATTGACTAATAAAACAAACGTTAAAGGTTTACAGACAAACATCAAGTTCATTAATATAAGCTATCGACCCCGCAGTTGCCAGCAGGAAGTCTTCGGGACTGCCATTATAGGATCTTATGGGGCACTCCTCCATAATGTGTTTGATCGTTTGGTTTTCTCCACAGTCGCAGTGGGGTGATGGCTGTTTACCCCATTTGTGCAGAAGGTATGCGCATCTGCCATGTTGAGTTCTGATTCTGTTGAGTGTGGACCAGGTTTTGCGAGGTAGGTCAAACCCTGGGGGCTTTTGGGTAATGCAAAGGACGCTGTTACCGTGCTGAGTGGTCCATTCTTGAATCCATACATTGGTGAGGTTGAACTCTTCTTGCATTGCTGCCCTTGCCGTTTTAGTTGGTGGATTTCTAGAGCGGAGGCGATTGCGGTTAGCGTCCTCAATATCTTGGTGTATTGGCAGATTTCCATTTTCCATGATCTTTTTGTACTCGCGTGTAAGGGCATTTATCCGTCACAGGTGTGGAGGTGAAATATGGCTTAATACTGGGAGCCATTGCGTGGGGGTCGATTTGATGACACCAGCGGTCATTCTCATGGTATTACTTAGTTTCTACCTTCTTTGCGTGTGGGCTGTTAAGCCAGACTGGGGCACAGTATTCAGCTGCCGAACAAACAAGCCCTAAAGCAGAAGAGCGTAGCGTGGAAGAAGATGCTTCCCAGGTGGTACCACACAGTTTCTGAATAATGTTGTTTCTTGTTTTCAACTTCTCAGCAGTTTTTGTTAGGTGTTCTTTAAAGGATAGTGCTCTATCAAGGGTTACGCCCAGGTATTTCAGTGTTTTAAGTTGTGGTTCAGTATGGTACCTTCAAACCGTATATTAAGCTTCTCTCCAGCGAGTTTGTTGTTCAGGTGAAAGCAGGTAACCTCTGTTTTGGAGGCATTTGGTTGGAGTCTCCATTTACGAAAGTATTCACCCACTGTCTCCAAGTCTGCTGTTAGGATTTCTTCAGATATTTTGATTGAACTACATCTTGTTGCGAGTACCCAGTCGTCGTCGTACCCGAACTTGTTTGACCGTGTTTCCGGCATGTCCGCTATGTATAAGCTGAAGAGGAGCGGAGCGAGCACTAATCCAACTTATCAAAAAAACCCACGATAAACAGCAAATATCGATAATTTTCACTAGTGCAAATTATTGCTGTAATTCGTTTCCTATTCATTATTATTTTTTTAAAGAAATAGTCAGTGTAATTTGGCGATAATTGAACACCTCTTATTGACAAATTAATACATAAGGGAAATTTTTTCGGGAAATCATCCTCCTACATGTAGTGCATAATGTGGAGGTCAGGCTGTCTTGTTGACAAGTCCAAACGAAGAGTTCGACAAGAGTCTATAATATAATTGTATAGCCAATAATAGACCATATTTTGTAAATTTATTAAAGTCAATTTTCTAGAATTGTAATATGATTAAAAATAACTTGTTTGTGTCAGTTTAAAACCTTGACTGTCAGTTAAACCAGCCTTAGCTATGGCGAAACCGCCCTATAATTCTAAAAAACTATTGGTACGTGAAGTACATGACAAATTTTGAGTCAGAAAAATAGTTGTGTAACATTTTTACACCACTACTATTGCTTTGTTTATATAAATTTGGTACATTTTAGCTTTTGTCGTGTTATACATATTGGCATCCCTTTAAAATTAGATGGACACTCGCTCCCTAATAATAAATTATTATCTATTATTGTTTTGTATTTACGAATGGAACCATACATGTCGCAATTGCAATTTTTTTAATTAGCGGCGTCCACCGCGACTATCTATATTACATAACTTTTTAGCACTTGACATAGAAATCCTGACACACATTTGTAATAGTTCACTAATGATTTTAAAATTCGCCTAGCGAAAAGTTTATTGCTTTTTAATGTTCCGTGAAACACTTATGGAATCATTTCGGTGTCTGTCCGTCCGTCTGTCACATGCGATTTTCTCTGAAACTACACGACGTAAAAATTTGAAATTTGGAACAGAGATAGAGTGTGGTGGTTCAATTATAGACGTAAAGTATAAAAAGTTAAATTTTCATTCTGGGGGTTAATTGGGAAATGAAAAAAAAATTCCAAGGGCATCGTGTAGGATATCAAATGAAAGCTTATTGAAGCACGAATTCAACAATATATGTATATGACGCATTTTTTTTTAATGCGTTTTTTCAACGTTTTTCGGGAAAAACTCTTACAAATTGCTCTCCCCACCTTTATCATCAGAAGGATTGCTTAGAAAAATCTAAAACAAAAATCATGAGCATTGAATAAGGTGTAAATTGAACGAAAATTTTTAGGATTGAAAAATTATAGCGCGGTGAATTGTTATAAACAATTTAATTGATTATTTCCTTATAACTGCTGAACCATTGGTTGTAGAGAAAAAGATTTTCGACAACAAATATTTCTCACGATGAAAGGAACAACTTTTGTCCTTACACATTTTAAAAATTTTTAATTTCGCCCCAGTATGTCTACTATTTATTTCTGGTTACCTGACATACAGGATTGAACTGAAGGAAATGATAGTAAAAAATCTCGAATGCCGTGAAAATCGTCATGTTGACATCGCAAATCTCATTCTTATCTACCTATATGTCTTGTCGCGGTTGTTAGCAGTGTTATTAAGAAAGTCATCAACTTGCAAATTCTAACATATCTAGACAAATGGAAACTCACCCATGACAGTGAGGTTGTAACAGAAACTTTAGAGACCATTAGCAAAATTAGCGGAACACAAAGTTTCGCGTTTCACCTTGCATCCTTCCCTATTCCAATCCTATATAATTCGGAACTAGAAAATTGGAAGAGAATTCATCTATGAACTAATGCGATTCGAAATTACGAAAAAAATCACTATCCATTTCAAAGAATGAAAAGTTTTTATCTATGAACTACGAGTATTAAAAATACAGTATCAAATTTTATTCTTTTAATAAAATACCCTGTACATTTTTGTGTTGGTTTTCAAAAATTATTTAAAAAATCTGTTGTTTCAGGATAGACAAAAAGACCACATTCTCTCACACAACACACAAGCTTCACCCCCGTACCAACAGTTGCATCCATGTATTCGACCCGAACAAAATCTGACAACACTCTCGTGCAACGTCGCCCAAATGAGAAACTATGCAACCATGAATACACATCAACCTGGACCAATGCCGGAATACCAAATAGACCCTTACAGGATATTAGAAGATGACTTAAAAGACGTATATTCATATATCAAAAATGTAAGTATGGATTTGTTTTATTGCTTCGTTTAGGTTTGTTATTTACTCTGCAATATTTATTATGATAATGTAAACGAACATTCCTATATAGGAATTTTTTTTTATCTAAGACATCCCACGTAGGCTTCAAGCCTCAGTACTAACGTACCGTGGGCGTTCGAAGAGAAGGGAAATGCAGTCCATTGACACGGGACTTAAAGGATTGGAGGTTGGGACGGGAAGGGAAAACATCTTCAGGCAACCCGTTCCACAATCCGGAGACTCTAAGTGTATGAATGAGCGAGAGAAGTGGTCTGTTCTAGACTTTTGTAGCTGGGTAAAGGGATGCATACGCAACGCGCCTCTTGTGGTTCTGTTAGGAACAGTCAAGGGGGGAATAATACCGGCTGGTTCTTCAGAGCAAAATCCGTGGAAGTAGCGGTAGAAAAGGAATAAATCCCCAACGCGGCGATGAGCGAGAGAAAGGAGCTTTCTCGTGAGGGCTGGGTCATTGATAAGTCGAATGGCCCTCTTTTGGATAGAATCAAGAATGTTAAGTGTCGAAGGTGATACCGCTCCCCAGATGTGGGAGCAGTACTCTAGGTTAGATCTTATTTGGGAAACAGAGAGTGTATAAGTCGGAAGGGGAGTAGTATTTTCTGGCTCGAAAGAGAAAACCAAGCTTTTTAGATGCCGATGTGGCTATTGAAGTAATGTGTTTTTTTACCACCCAGATCACTTTGTTTTATAACCAGTCCGATTACTGTCTTCTCACTCCTTTATACCCATCACAACAGTATGTCTTCTCACGCCGTTTTATTGCCAGCTCAATTTCAGTTCATCAGTTACAAGGTCTACAAATTCGAGCTCATATGTATATGGGAATCGCCTTATGATCTAGACGTATTATCCTTGCCTTCCTTACCTATGAATATATTATCAATTACAGCCCAACACACATTTTGGTTCTTGCGATTTTTCAACTGTTTTATGTATTTTTGGGGCCCAGCAGTGAAAAATATCACCAGATTTGGTTTATCAGGTCTAGTTTTCGAGATACGACAGATTCGTCTTATTGTCTGAATCAATAAGTATTTTCGCCTTTTTATTTTATAGAACATTTTAATCAAGTAAAACAGCATAATAACACAGTGACTACAATAACAGTTATTCTTAAAAAAATCAAATAAAATCATATTTGAAAGAAAAAGTTAGTTGACACTTTGGAAGCTTCTCTTGTGGAGATTCTTGAATAAACTTTGTTAGAACAGTATCTTTGCAAGTTCCAGCAGTAGTCTGCCATCATGTTTGTTCCCATCTTTCCTGGTAGCGGTCCTCCAATGTTTTAATGTCCTGGTGAAATCTTTCCCCTTGCTCTTCGCTGATATCACCCAAATTTTTAGGAAAACGGTCCAAGTGGCTGTAAGTAGTGAACCTTTATGCTCATAGTACATCCAAGATCTTTGAAATTACCGAGCATGTTGTTTACTAGCTCACCATAGTTCGTAGCTTTGTGGCTGCCCAGAAAGTTTTTGTCAACCAGAACAAATGACGTCCACGCATTTCGCTCAGCCTTACTCATGAAATCTACGAAAGCAGGATCCTTTATGAGCTGTCTTATTTGAGGACCATCAAAAATTCCAGGTTTCAGTGTTTATGTACCGTGTACATGTTTCGTCCTATGTACGCAAGGCATGGTCCATTTTGATCAAGAGCCATCACTATTTATTTCATTAAGCCTAGTTCTGCTATCCCAGAGGCACAAAAAGCAAGGAAATTTTGTGTAGCCACTTTGCTGACCGAGGAGAAAGTTGAGCAATTTCAAGTCTAAGCAGAGAACCCATTGATGTTCATAAAATTTAATGTTCTCCATGACCCAAGCTATAGTATCATATTCTATTTTCATTTTGGTTGAGTGAGCAATTGGTATTGAGCCATTATGTAAAAGGACACATTTCAAACTCCACCTAAAGCTGTCAATAAACAGACGTCAATCATCTGGAAGATATTCAGGAAGAGCCATTTTTATCAGGAGTCCTCTATATCTTGACAGAATACAAGATTATTTTTCTGAGAGAAGGGTAGCAAATCTTTTTCCCTTGTAGCGTATAGAAAATAATTTTTGTTCCACAATATCATTCAATCTAGAAGCAAGTAATTCAGAAGCTTCTTTTAAAAGACTGATATCTCTAATGAGGTCACTCGTTTTGGTTAAAACGTTTGATTAAGGCTGGAGGCTTGATGATGAAGTTCCCTCATAATCACTGTCGCTACCTTGATCTGTATAAGAAGGGGCATCAGAGAGAATAAATTCATCCTCAGAGAGTTCGGGTAGCTGGTGAAACGTTGGAATTGGTATTTCATCTGAGTAAGTGCAGAAGGTAACTCAGGATACGTCCACTTGCTGCGATTATTTCGATTGATCCCAGTAACATTCACAATACAGAAATAGCAGTCATCAATGGTTTCTGGATTCTCTCTAAACCATCGGCCCAGCGAATTTCCTCCTTTTCCCTTTAGTCCATTGGTCTTGTAAGTGTTCCGTACAACTTTTACACACCACGTGCGGAGCCCACGGTTGGTCCTGCCATTGAATTTAGAAAATATCTAAATTTAATGGCCTAAATCGGAGTTTAGTATCGTGAGCCAGGAATTTGAAAACTCTATCAATCTTAAAATCGAAATCGAAATAGGGATTGGTTTATTTAGAAATTACGTATAAAAAAATGAAATCATTCATATATAAATTAGACAAGTGAAATTAATCTTTATAAAACACTAGAACATTCTTGGAAATTAACGTGACATAATTCAAGACAAGAAATTGTCACAACCGACAGCACAAGTAGGTCTTCAAAAAATCTTCACAATAGGTTTTGTACCTAATTGAAGATTTTTTAAACAGTTATGTGCAATGCTTGGTTGAACGATTAACAGATGCACTTAAGTGAATCTTTAGAGTCATTTAGTCCGGCCTTGAGTTAAAAACGACTTGTTCAAGTAATAAAATAATAATGCGAAGTGTTAGTTAAGTTCCTGGATTATTTTGATGAAGCAATCGTGACGAACCGCAGACTAAGAATAATTGCAAAAAAGTCATTCAATTGTAGATGGTGTTATTTACGCAATTCTGCAACTTGCAACGAGGCGTTATGCTGCTGTTGATTCACTTATAAGCAACAACGGACCTTCGGGAGTTTTATTCTCTTGAACAGTATGCGACAGTTTTTATGCAGAAGTGTATGCTGTTCTGCAGTTTTGTTACCCAGTAGCGTCGCTAAAGGGACGGGGGATGCGAGCCGCACCCCGCGCCGGGGAACACCCTTGAGGGGGGACACCCATCCTACATGCAATATTTACATAAAGGTCGACTGTTTAATTTTGGGAAACGCCTGATTTAGGCGCTCCGTCCTGTTGCCATATAATACGTCGACGTTCTTCAAGTGGCAATTCGTCGCGAATATCTTCGATTTCATTTTCTAAGAAATTAAGATAGCGCTGGCCAGTTAATGCTCTCCGAAAAAACAATGGTCCTAGAATTTTCCTAGAAATTTTGTAGTATCCCACACCAAACGTTGATTGAATTACGCCCCTGAAAAGCAATATCTTCGACGGTAAAGGGATTTTCATCCGACCAAACATGAACATTTCGTCTATGAAACATTCCCGCAGTTGAGAAAGTTGCTTCGTCTGTCCAGACGATAGTATGAAATAAGTTAGGATCTTGCCGCATTCTTTCGTAAATATTTGTGACAAAAGTATATCTCCTTTCTTTTTGATCGGCACTAAGCTTTTGAACTGGCATAATTTTATATGGTCCATACTTAAAATACTTTAATGTTCTTTGAATTGTTCCATAAGTCAACATACGTAATCGGGAATTGATTTATTTGGATTCTCTTGAAAATATAATAAAATCGCTAGGTCCCTTTCTTCATTTCTTTCTCTTCTTCTTTTGCCATTGCCCAGAATTCCGCTTTCTTCTAGTTTTCTATTTGTTTTTATTATGGTGTTTAATGATGGAGTTCTTTGTCCATCTTCAATACTTTCTTCATATTGTCGTTGAGCCGCTCTAACATTATTGTTATTTTTTAAATATAATTTTAACATTTTGTATCTCTCATTAATAGAATAACTCATTTTGCATAAAAATAATATTATAAATTCACAGTGACTAAAGTATTATTGTCAACCTTGACATTAACTTTAACTTACCTATACGAAGAAAATTTAAAAAAAATAGCAGGCATTTCGTTCGCAACCTGGATAATTACGTTTAAAGTATATTTATGCGAAATAATTGTTAATTTGAAATATTTCAAAAACGATTGAAAACCGCATAGTATGTTATACAAAATAGGTCTAGAACTTCTCCTAGAATCCAAGAATATGATAAAAATCATACCATCCAATTTAAAATAACCGAGAAAATCGATTATTTTACTATATTATTTTTATTCGATGCTCAATTGTTTTGCTGATAAGATATGTATATGACTGAAAGTGATAAGGCCTGTTCACTTTTATTTGGATATCCCTGTATCTATGACACTGTACTGTATGTACCATTGACAACTCAGATGTGCAATTTCCATCTAGACCTGAAAGTTCTGAATGGCTGTACTTGGTGCCTTAATAGAAATTTAAAGTGGTTTTACTTTCTAGGCCCTTAGGAGAAACACATACCAAGAGGACCTCTACGAAATAGCGACGTACTATTTCGATGGTAATGGTAAAGCGATAAGACCGATGGTTGTCATTTTGATGGCAAGAGCAATCAATTATCACATGTACAAAGAAAATAGGTAAGTACACAAATTTATATATTTCTCCTTATATTTTTGTTACTTCGTATACCAACCAGAGGCGTATACTATGGGAGGGCGAAGATGCACAGGCGGCCAACATTTCAGGCTTGCTCAGGTTTTCATCACTGTCCTAGATAACAAGGCTGTCATTTAATGTAAGCTTCTTGTGTATGTATGGATTTTAGTTATACACATACTGAGTGGTCTAGGGATATTTGTTAAATTCTTTCTAAGAGCTTAGAAATCCGAACGATTTATTTTTAAACTATTAAAATTATATAAAACTATGTCTGAGCGTAAACATTTACATTATTTTTGTTATACAGAACAAGTTCGAAGTAAATCAGTTGATTGGTGACAGTTGAACTTTTAGTCTAAACAATCTAGTATTGGACATAAAAAAGGAAAATAAAATGAAGTAGTTAATAAAACTTAATGATTAATAACTTGAGCAGTAAAAGAGAATACAACTATAAGTCATAAAAGAACCTATGGAAATTTATATATGTAGGTACAAAAATATTTTTTCCATTGTATTCCATATATGAACAATATAGGTGACATGGCACGCTGTTATTAAAAAAGGCAGTGTGGTATTTGTTAGAATTTTAGTGTGCCAACACTGTTTAGACATTTTTTACCAACATCAAAAAGAAGATAATTGCACTTGACGCGCATAATTAATTAGAAGATTAGTACAACTAAACTACAAAACCTAAAATTATGGCTCTTAATGTTATTTTATATGTTTCTCACGGGCTAATAGAGAATATGCATATAACCTAAATAAATCTGAAATATTTTTTTTATTCTCTACATAAATTAAATGTTTATGGCGGTTGCTGTTATCCGTTTTTATTTTAATCTTTATTAGCTAAAAAAAAGGATTTTCTTCTGCAAATTTTCGCTCGAATTTCGAAACTTGTATAACGTGATCCCATGGGCTGTGTCATCAAGAGTTAATTTATGACTCATAATGAGTACATGGCGAATTCCAGTGTTGTAGGGTCATTGAAAAATCAATAAAAATGGCATTTAATGCGTAACTCATCCAATGAAATATCCCTGCACTTAAAGTACAAGGTTCCTAAAATCTTATTCATGTATATTTCAAGCCGAAATCAGTCCAGGAACCTTCCAATCTTGTAATAAAAACTAGCATTTTTGCGAAATTTTGACACATCATATCTTAATAATTTCGAGTAAATAAACTGCAATTCTTTGTTTTCTTCGGCAATGTTCGAAAATTCAAAAATTCTCAAATTTTGCATCTCCCGATGCAAATAACCCTGTTTATTTATAACTTTAACAAAAAATAAGCGATTTAAATTAGTGGGAGGTCTTCTTAGATAATTAACGGATAAAATAAACTCAAAAAGAATTACTAAATAAGGAAAATAGTGTGGAATAATGTCGTTTAAAAATAGGATTTGTTCGGTATTCATTTTAAAGTGTGATTATCCCTTTATAGTAGATAGTGTTAAAAAATTTTAAAAAAATTAGATAGGAAAAAATACAGAGTGATTCAAATGTACCGTTGTCGAGGGCAAAAAAAGTAAAAAAAAAACGAAATTTAATCGGCGATTGCTCCCCTCCTATAAAGAATGAAGAAAATAAAAAATATGGGTACCATGTATTTCGACGAGGTCTTTCCGATGACGTATATGTGATTTTAATTTGAACCAGTTTGACCCCACAACAAATTAAAAACCTTGAAATATTTGAGTCAAAAATCGAAATTTCAAGTTTTTCCCAAATTAGCCATTTTCCAGTGATTTTCGGTTTAGGTAAATGTATTGCAAAAAGAAAGTATTTGAGATTTTAAAGTTTCACATATGAATCCGTTTTTCGATACGACGTTTTGTTTTCGTGTTATTAGGTACGAAAGAAGAGGGGTTTGCTTGGGTTTGATGGCATATGGGATACCTTACATAATTTTTTATAATTAAAAATTTTTTTAATGAATTTTGAAAGCCACTCGCTAATGATGTCTCCTTCTTGTTTCTAAATTTATATGTTCCCTCCGCTACATCCCAGTTTTTCTAACAGCCAGATGCTTAAAACTTTTAATCAAGTAATAACGATCTGGCACTACAATTCTGCAGACTTCGAAACTTTTTCTCTGCTTTCGCTTGGAACCCTGTCTGTTTTTTCACTCCCGATCCCTCTGAAATTTCCTCTCGTATCACAGATGTTATTCAAGTAGGTATTGAAAGTTCCATTCCGCATACCCGCAAGAAACCTAAACTCTACAATCAAAAGCCCTGGTTCTCCAAGGCCTGTGATAAAGCTAGGCTCAAAAAAGTCCATGCTCACAAAAGGTATCTTCAAAATCCTGCACCGAAAATCGTCAAATTTTTACCGAGGCAAGAAAACAATACAATCAAACTTTCTTGGAGTCCAAATATGCTTTTAACAACCGCATAGAAGATAAAGTGCTTTCCTGCTCCAATGGCAGTAAATCTTTCTTGTCACTTGCCAAAAACATTAGTCAAAAATTTTGTAGAAGCAGTTTTCCTCCCCTGACCTCTGACAATGAAATTATCTCCACCTGTAAAGGGAAAAGTAAACTATTTGCCTAACAATTCGGTGCCAATTCCACTCTTATTCCTCCTGCTAATTTCGCTCTTCTAACCGCTACGGCTGTACCCCACAAAATGCCCGACACCATACTTAAGGTCCAAGTTTAAAAAATTCTTCTATTTCTTGACACCAAAAAGTCCTCCAGTCTGGATGACATACCAGCAAATGTTCTGTAAAAATGAACTTCAGGACTTGCACCCATCTTAACTCGTCTTTTCCAGATCTCCTATGACAAGGGTATCTTCCCAGACAGCTGGAAGACTGCTCGTGTGCAGCTTGTCCCGAAGAAAGGTTCCAAGTCCTTCCATCCAACTACAGACCTATCTCTCTTCTCTCTGTTGTCAGCAAAGTTATGGTTATCAACTTACAAATTCTAAAATATCTAGAAAAACACAAAATAATCCATGACAGACAGTACGGATGCACGGTACGTTAGTACTTGGACTTGAATTCTACATGGTCTGTCTCAGATTAAAAAAAAATGAGGTTTAGAGTCACCTTCGGCAATGACATTAGCATAAGTGCTGTCACATTACAAGTGTCTAATTAGTTTAATTCTAAATTAAATTGTTTCTGCAACTGGACGCAAACGTATTCGTTCTTTACCTCGCACTTACATATAAATCTTGCCGCACGAGTCGCCACTGCTCTTAACATAGATTAACCTCCCGAAACGTTTTAATCGGGATTAAACTTATAAGGAAAAAAAACCGTGCAATTTTTTAAGCTAATTTGTATTTTTCCAAATTCCACAATAATTGGGCAATAGCCGACTGCTGTCGATATGTATGTACGTATTCGTATGGATGCTAATTTGTGGTCAATGACAAAAAGTTTCACAAGACAGACTCGCGCGCCAGCGACTGCTTTTTACTTTCAAATGGCCTAAATTTTCAGCACCGTTTGGTTTATGCGAACCCAGAACCGCCTTAGGATTAAGACGTTTGTAGCTTACCGGGGAAGGTCGAAACGTACAGTTAAAATACCTTGTCTATTTTTTGTTTATTTATTTAAAACTTATTCCGTTGATCACAGATATGATATGGAAACGACACACTCCTAAGTAAAAATTCATTTAAATCTGGTATACAGTAAAAAGGAGCATATCAGAGTAAAAGATTATTTTAAGTAATAAAATTAAAATACAGAGTAATTGCACATCAACTATGTAGTATGATACGTGAAAAAATGTAATTTTTAAAAAAATCTTAAAGCCTACAGGAATGTAACGAAAAATAGTTTTAAAAATGAAACATACACTTTGCAAGCTAAGATTAGAACCGACGAAGTCATCCAGCGAATAATAAATCCTATAGTATAATTTACGAATGATCTCGCGACATTGTTGACAAACCATATGTCATTACTGTCAGATCTGTCTTATTTTGGGTTGTTTCACTTTTTGAAGGTTGGCGGCAATTTTAAGTACTTTCTAACGTATATTGCAGCATATACACATAAAACATTATCCGAGCCAAAATTATACTATCCAAAGATGATTTAATAAAACGCTACTCAGGTTGGGTTGGAACGGACAGCAAAACAGTTTCAAATAGCAATATCAGAAGGTAAACAAATTGCATTTTAAAACTGGTGGAATTTTAAAGTTACTATATCACGTGATCAATATCACTCAGCCTTCTGTCATCGTTCAAAAAACGAGATGATACAAAAATTCTTCTATACCTATCTCTGAGGATTTTCTTGAATTTCTTTTTGAACGGTCCATATTCCAATAATATGTCCACAGGAAAATAAGACAGAGAGAATAATATCTCTTCTTCCCGCCAGCTCGACAACGCGATGGCCTTCAAACGGCAACATCCCGATACCCCAGATAAACAATACATCCCGACATAGCCAGTGCGGTAGCAACACGGCAAGCAGAGAGAGTTTTCTGCGGCGCGTCTCAATACTCGCTCTCACTGTGCTTTATAATTAATAACCCAAAATCTGCAGTGCACGCCCGTGGCAGCTTATTTAAACGTCGGTTTGGAGGTCATCGAAAGCAAATCGTATTTATGAATGAAATCAGTACGAGATATTCTTCTCTCTGTCTTATTTTCTCTGATATGTCTATGAGGGACAAATGCAATCTGGAATATACTCGAAGTCCCATAAATTTTGGAGATCTTGACCCTACTTTTGTTTTTACCGAGGGTAGTCTAGGGTTATCTTTTGTTGAGTGTTAAAAGAGTGAAAGTCAGAATTCTTTGTCTTGTCTGAGTGAATTTAAGCTCGAAGCCCTATAAATTTGGGAGCTTTCGACGAACTTTTGTTTTTACCCAGGGTAGTCTAGGGTTATCTTTTGGTGAGTATTAAAAGAGTTAAAGACAGAATTATTTCCTTTGTCTGAGTAAATTAAAGCTCGAAGCCCTATAAATTTGAGAGATCTCGACCCTACTTTTGTTTTTACCAAGGGTAATCTAGGGTTATCTTATGTTGAGTATTAAAAGAAACGCACTGTATACTACGTCTATGCTAACATTTTCTAGTTATAGACAAAAAGCGCGAAAGAACACATCAAAATTAAGCACGAAAACAGACCTAGTTAAAAAGTAACTATAGGGCGGTCATTACTATCTCGACATGTATTGAGTAGTAACATATTACTTTTTTCTTTTACAGTGTATACAAAGCCATAAGCAATCAATCAACACTCTAAATATACTATAATATATTTATTTTACTTTGTATAAAATAAATCTACTTACCTTCCTTTTTTTAATTGGTTTGGTTCTCAAGTTCTTACCAGCTCACCCACAGACGACAAGCAAGTACAAAATGGAGAGCAAAAAATATATAAGAGGTTAGAAATGTTAACTCCTAAGTAAAACTTGGAAACACGAAATTTAAATAAAAATCAATAAAATAGTACGCATCCTACCACCAGATGTCGCTCTGGCTCGTTTTCTCGTGGCTGGTAGTTTAAAGGTGGTATGTTTAATAATATATTAATTTATTTTTAAGCTAGTATTTAATTGTTTTAAAGACGATTTGTTGTTTTTTTTTTGTATGACACAATAAAATATTAATGTATTCAGTAAAACCAGCTATAAATTGATAATTTTACTGATTAAATTATATTTAGTGTGGTGATATTTTATGAATATGAAAATAATATTTAAACAGAATATTGAGATCCTAGTGCCAGAAAAGTGTCACATTTTAAAATCTTCTGAATGAAATCATTATACACGTTGTAACTTTAAATAATTGACTGAAAATTGCTTGTAGGATGTGAATCTATACTTAATATACTTATAATGTTATTGCTAAAAATTGTAAAGCTGAAAAACCATGTCAAAATGAAATTAAGTTGGCCAACCTGGACGCCACGTGGAAAATGCCGCCTTGAATACACTTAAGCACTCCGAAACTTCAAAATAACACTAAGTTCGAAGATTAAAAAATGCTACAAAAGTTACTCAAAATATAAATATTTACTGTTAGTACTACAACGACCGATAGGGCACATAGCAGTGTTGTCGTATCCTTAATTTGAATCGCCACGTTCCCCGTTATGTTCAGTTGTTTTTCGTCAGGGTGGAAACTGTATTTTTTTAATTTGGTCGAATTTTAAACCTTAATATTTTTATTATTATTATCCATCCAATCGACGCAATTTTGTGTGTTTCGATTGACTCATTGTGCAATAATATTAACATATTGATTGAAAACGAAAAATGACTGAACAAGCCCATTGTCCATGCGGTCATTGACCATCAATCTTTTTAATCAAATATAATGTTTCTTATCCATCAAATCTCCTAATCTTCGGTAAATAACCAAGATAATAAGTTAACACTTGAATTTACAGTACACCAGCCATAATAGCACTTTTATTTATATAACATGTGACGTCACAACCAATAGGATAATATTTGGCAAGTTTTGAATTTTGTAAAAAAAAAATAATAAGTATGTATTAGTATTTTTATTTCTTGATAAAAACAGAAATAAATGATTAACACAACCACCATAAATATTTCATTATTATTATTATTATTATTATTATAATTGTTCTTGGTTTTAACGAGAGAAGAGAAAAATGCGCACGGGTCCAACTAAAAACTTCCTTTTTTCCTAATATGTTAAAAATAATCTTAATAATAAATAAACACATAAATAATAAACATTATAAGGATCGTAGATGGGTATCGCCCAAATAGTTTTCAAGGTTTTAGTATCTCATTCATGATCAGATCGCGTACGCTGCAGGTGCCAGAATTGCATACCCATTCACAAGGAAGAATTAATTTTAACACAATCATGTTTAATTCATTATTTTGTATACATAATACCTTCATTGTTATTTTAATAATAATAACACGGTAGTAAAGTTATAGTTCAGATATTTGTTATTAAAGTTGTCGAGAAATATCAGGCCGATCAACCCAGGCACATTGTAAAATTTGAACCGAGATATGGATCTAAACCAAAATAAAAAATTAATCGTTATTGCTAAAATTATTGGGATTGAAACCAATTAAAAAACACTCAGCAATCGTTGAATAAGGCGCTATAGAACTTGCACTCATCTTAACGTATCTTTTCCAAATCTCCTAAGACAAGGGTATCTTTCCAGCCAGCTGGAAGACTGCTCGTATGCGGCCTGTCTCCAAGAAAGGTTCCAAGTTCCTATTTACATCTAATTATATGCCTATCTATCTTCTCTTTGTTGTATGCAAAGTTATGGAGAAAATCATCAACTCGTAAATTCTAAAATATCTAGAAAAGCAAAAACTCATCCACGACAAACAGTATGGATTTCGTCACCAAGGATCACTTTGTCACACACAACTGGAACATGTCACCCGAATTTCATGGCGAATCACAGGTTGCCCGTGACATTTCCAAGGCATTTAACCAAGTGCAACTCAACAAATTACCTTCCTATGGTCCTCCTACCAAACTATGTACCTGGATTGGTAATTTTCTTTCTAATCGACGCATATCTGTCGTGGTGGACGGCCACTCATTTAAATTCCATCCTATCAATGCTGGCGTACCCCAAGGTTCACTCCTGGCACCAACCCTATTTCGTTTTCATATTAATGACATAATGACCTGCTCTCTTTAACTACGAATCCCATAAGACTTACGCTGCCAGTACTCGTCACTCCAATAGTCATTTTTCCAAACAAGCCTCGAATTAAGAACTGGATAATACAAATTATATACCGGGTGATTCAAAAGTACTTTGACAAACTTCAGGAGATGATTGCTGGCATTATTTTAAGGCGAAATGTTCATATAAACAATGGTCCTTGGCGGCTTCGTTACGGAGATACAGGGTGTTGAAAAATTAAAAAAAAATTAAGAATTTTTAAGTAGCTTTTAAACGATTTGAGCTTGTGTTATGAAATTCGGTGGATGCGATAAGCACCTAAGGACACTCATTTTAAAAGTATATCGCGTTCTTAAATTTAAATAAATTAGTTGTTATTTTAATAAAGTCTGAATGTTTCATCAATTTAAAATAAATTTTTTAATACATTTGAATAGCCAAATAAAATATTGATTTACCTTTAAACCGTCCCCCGTATGAAAAAAACGCAAGAGACTTTTTTTGTTGCAAATAAAGCAAGGACTCACAAAATGGTAGTTAAAATAAAATAAGTCAGTGGCGTAGCATAGTTTTCACAAAAAATGTTGTATGAAAGTTTCGTACCGACGCCACTGGTTAAATTTATGAACGCGATGTACTTTTAAAATGAGTATCCTTAGGTGCCTATCTCATCCACCGAATTTCAAAACACAAGCTCAAAACGTTTAGAAGCTACTTAAAAATTCTTTTTTTTTTAATTTTTCAACACCCTGTATCTCCGTAACGATTCCGCCAAGGACCATTGTTTATATGAACTTTTCGCCTTAAAATAATGCCAGCAATCACCTCCTGAAGTTTGTCAAAGTACTTTTGAGTCACCCTGTATATATAATAGAAATTTTAAATGCAACCCTATACTGTGTGGTACCTCATTTTAAAGGCCTTCAAAAAAGAAACATTTTACCGCAAACCCGAGGTCCGTATCTTAATTTGCTTTTAAATGGCAAACCTATAGAAATTGAAAAACGTGAAAAAAAATTAAGTACCTTTATTTCGTTTATTACTTTAAAAGTTGTTCAAAATGGCCACCATGAACTTCTTGGCAGTACTAAAGTCGATTTTGAAACTCTGCCAAGAAGTAACACCCACCATTCTCGAAAATGTGAGAAGTGACTTCCAAAATCGACTTTATTACTGCAAAGAAATTCACAGCGGTCATTTTGAACAACTTTTATCGTAATAGGAGAATTCGTCAGGATTCATAAAGGTTTTTAATTTTTTTTCCCGATTTTTAATTTTTAAAGGCTTGCCAATCAAAACTGGACTAAGATACGGACCCCGAGCTTGCGGTAAAATGTTTCTCTTTTGAATACTTTTAAAATGAGGTATGAGGCATTTAAAATTTTTGAGTTTATTAGCACGTACCTAAGAGTTAAAATATCTTAGACAGATACCTTCAATCTTTTACTCCTTTAATTTCTGCAGATGTAGGTAAAGTCAAGAATTGTAAAAAAACAATCTGTCATCATAAATGCATCTACAGTCGGCAACAAAGAAAATTATATAGGTTTGTTAATCGACAAATTATCCCATTGTCCTGCAGTCATTAATCAAATGTTTAATATTCGCGAAATCTCCTAATCTTCGGGAAACAATGAAGAAAATTAATTAACATTCCAATTTACAGTACACCAGCTATAATACCACTTTTATTTGTATATCATGTGTAGTGATTGCAATCCCGCAGTGTTTTAAATCCCGCAGGGCATTTGCGGGATTGGTTCTAATCCCGCGGGATCCCGCATAGGTTTTTTTAATTTAATAAAATTCGATAAAATAATGTTTATTTCATTAATTATTGAACCAACTTTAACTTTTTATTATAAAAATCAACAAATAGCCGTATTACAGTTAAAAATATTATATAATTATTGAACTATACTATACTAGTATGACTATAAATCAATCAAATTTCTTCTAAATTAACATAACAAGTAACTTTGGGCAAATGAACTTCAAATGTTTATACGCTGGAGCCCGCATAGGTTTTTTAATTTTATAAAATTCGATAAATTAACGTTTATTTAATTAATTATTAAACCAACTTTAATTTTTTACTATAAATATTAAAAATTAACAGTATTTCAGTCAACAAAATTATGTGATTTAAAGTCTAGCCTCTCTTAACTATACTACTATGACTATAAATCAGTCAAATTTCTTATCAATTAAAGTAACAAGTTAGTTTGGGCAAATGAACTTCAAAGGTTTATACGCGGGATCCCGCACAGATTTTTAATTTTATAAAATTCGATAAATTAAGGTTTATTTAATTAATTATTAAAAAAGTTTATTTTTTATTACAAATATCAAAAATTAACAGTATTTTAGTCAACAAGATTATGTAATTTAAAGTCTAGCCTCTCTTAACTATACTACTATGACCAGAGAAAAATAAGATATATTTTTCTCTGCTATGACTATAAATCAGTCAAATTTCTTATCAATTAAATTAACAAGTAACTTTGGGCAAATGAACTTTAAATGTTTATTATTCTTCTACCTGAGATAATAAGTCTTACTATATTTTATATATCACATTAGTTTAATTGTAAGGTAAGTAAGATATTTATAATTCCTAAGCAGTCTTATTAATTTTCATATTATAATACCACGTTTCTTAAGAGTTTACGGCTTTTTCATGGCTATGCGGATCCGCATAGCTGGTGCGGGATCCCCCAGGCCGTCAAATGATGCGGGATCCCGCGGGATTGCGGGATTCCACTTTGCGGGATTGCAATCCTTAATCATGTGACGTTAGAACTAATAGGATCACATTTTGCAAGTTTTGAATTTTGTATAAAAATGTGTAATAGAAAATCCTTTTATTTCTTAATAAAACCCAAAATAAATGGATAAAGCCACCGCCATAAATATTCAATTGATGTAAAGAATACAAAAAGATCTAATTTATTTGGATTATATGCATTTTGCCTCTTTCAGCAAGGTTTTATGTTTTGTAAAAAAAAATTATAAGCTACCCTGTTCTGTTGTCAGTTTATTCCAGACAGACTTATTTTTGACAGGATTGCAAATTTTTCAAAAATAAAATAAAGGCTATTGTAGCATTTGTGGTGCGAGGGGGGGGGGGGTGCGATGTGGGTAAAAAACACATAGGACATTGCAAGCAGATAAAAGATTGTCCTTTAAAATAAAGGACGGTTTTCAGCCCTGCACGGAATACAAGAATTGAGAAAATAATCGGTAATGGTATCAGATATCAGAAAATGCAAGACAGAGATGAAGGACGAAACGAGTAGTTTCATTTTAAAATTGTGTTATCAGTTATCAGATAATCGGATCAGATCTTTAGCTTAAATTGATCAGAAGGTACATAACCCGGAAGGTTACTACGTTAAAAACAAAGTATTTTTTAACATCAGGATATTTTTTATCAAGTTTGTTTCATATTCATTTTTTATTATTACCCTTTTATAGTCGTTAGATGACCATCATCTTTCTGACCCCGGATTTGCAGACCAGTCATTATCACTTGATTATCGACTGTGTTAATTATCATTACTAAATTGTAACCATAAGGTATGTTTAAAATAAGCGTCCTTCAATAAAGCAAATAAGATACTTAAAATGCGGGGATAACTACACGTTTATCGATTAAAAAAACATTTTTATATAAACAGGAATTTCAGAATTACCCGTCTCCAGTAATGTTTTATAAATAAAACAAGAAGTGTCCGTAAAAATCCCTCGTAATGAATGACGTGTATTATTCTTATTCGTATTGCCTTTTTTTTAATTAATGTGATGCCGAAAGTACGTGCCTTGTAGATTAAATTTTGCATTTAAATTGCTAAACTTTTATTTTAGTGTATCCTAGAAATGTTTCACAAATCCTTTGACCGTTAACGTTAACGTTAGTGGAAGCTGTCTTATTAAACTGGCCAGCAAAAAATTAAGGTCACATGGAAATTTGATGTCTTTTTGGAATTTTCTGTTTTCAGCTTATATTTTCAAATTGTAAATCATTCAACTGTAATTTGTATTCTAAATTTAATATTCAATATTGAATTGGAAAGTATATTTTTTGTTTTTTATGATTTATTCTGAATAAGCAACACATTTACATTTAAAACGAATCGATTTTTTGTTTTTGTTTTTAGGGCTAATATGCAACTAAAAAAATGAAAAAACACTAATGAAAAAAACTTATCACTAATAAAGTGTATTCATTCCATCCTCTTGCGTTAATGACTGCTTGAAGTCGACAAGGCATACTTTCAATTAGTTAAGGATTACATTCTGGTCAACGTTATCCCACTCCTGCAAAAGCAACTCACTCAACTCCTGGACAGTTCTTGGAGCTGGTGCATGTCTTCGGATGCTTCGTCCCAACTCATCCCAGACATGTTCGATGGGATTCATGTCTGGACTGAGGGCTGACCAATCGAAGCGCCTAATTTCCACCTCATCCAGATACTATCTGACAGCTCTGGCTGCGTGAGGTCTAGCATTGTCTTGCATAAAAATGTTATGCTCGCCGATACTGATCATGGAAGGCATAACATGATCTTCTTGAACCTCCGTAATGTACCTGTGAGCTGTCAGAGAGCCATTCCGTATGAAGACCAACGCTGTGCGTGCTTCTGAAAAGATTCTCGCCCAAACCATAATTCACCGGAAAATGGAAGTCGCTCGTCAATACAAACTGGACTCATCTGAAAACAGTACCCCGCTCCAGTCCATATCTTTCCATGTCACGTGAATTGGTAACGCACAATTTCATAAGAATTAGTGGAAGAGAAAATTACATGAGGTTATGGGATGAAATATCTTCCCAATTAAACAGCATGGGTATTCTAGTTGACTTTATTTCTGCCTGTAAATGGTCCACTCATTCATCAAATGGATTTACCACTAGGTCCGTGTTAAGACGGAATAATTCGATAAATCTCCTCTCGTGTAGTTTAGCGATTTTCGTATATTCGTCCATCGTTTTCAAAATTATTAATTAAAAACCTTTAAGCAGGGAACATATTACAATAATCGAAATTAAATATTAATAAAAATAATTTTATTTTTGACACTAGAAACAATAAACAATTGAGGTTAAGACCTGAAATCTCTTCTTTTTTGTTAAAAATTTATGTTTTTAGAACGGACTATGCAGTATTCTTTATCGTGTTTATCTCTATTTTGCCTATCAAGGAATGCTTATGGAGTACTTAGTATCAAAGCGATCGCTTTCTCTTCGCTTCTTTATCTCTTTCGCTATCGCTATTTTAAAAAGTCCCACTCCTGGCTCCGTCAGTTGTTTTTCCAACTAATTAGTGAAATTTTTCAGATGTCGATATAAACGCCTAATCGCAAACCCTCTTTGGTTAGATTAAAAATGACAATAATAACTAAGAACCTTTATTAATTACATGCATGCGAGGATAGGATAAAAAGTTTCCAGCCTGATTATTGGTACGTGATTACCAGTCGCGGCCATAAGGTCATTTGGTCAATGACCCACCTAAAATTCTATCTACCTAATAATTTATTTTTTAATTTTTAAAACCAAAAAAGAATGTTTTGTTTCACAAAAGCTCAAGTTCCATGCGAAAACTTCCCAAGAAAGAATCAAGCCAAGCCATCGTCGAAAGATTATCCAAGCTTGCTCCGGGCTGGGTCGTATTTGAAATTGATCTCATAGGTTTATATGGACGATATAAATTCCTTAAAACTAAGAGAGAAACAGACATACGCGCTTTAGCAAGTTAAAAAGAGACACAGTTGGTCGACGGCCCTCCAATAATATCGGGCCACTCCCACTATGAAAAGATACTCAAACCGCCCCGTAAAATATACTCTTTCAAAACACTTGATTTGAAAAAAGAAAAATAATGAGGTAGCTAATATGCGCATATTTGTATTGTATTAATGTATTATTAATTAACGGTTAAACATAAAAATTTATAAACACGATCAGAGCCATGCCAGCGCTAGTCATCACATATCGCGTCGGACCGGTTTTCTTACATTACCAGCGTAGTCTAGAGATAGAGTCTCAGCGAGTTGACCGAGAGGTCGAGGGTTCGAGGCTGTGTTGGGGTAAACTTTTTTTGAAAATTTTTGTTATTTAAAAAATTGGATTGACTCTAAAAAGTGTATTGGCAACAAGTTAGCACTTGTTTGATTCTTCGATAAAATGTTTTTAAAATTATTGGCAATCTCATATTTAACCTGCCTTGTACTAAAAGCCCAGAATAAATAGATGGTGACGTTTATTATGAGGTAAAAGTATGATCATTCGTAAAATAAAATGAGGAACGCTTCCGAAACTCCGTTTTCTGTAATAAATACAATACTTTGTCTATGCACGTGCAGGCTGCCAGCTGTAAATAAATAAACAAGAACACAGTGAAAATAAGAAATACCTAAAAATTGAACCCAAACTACTGTATGAGATGTTCAAAATGTCTATTACTGTTAGCTAAACAATATTACCTAGCCTGACTCGGAAGACTTTGTGAAAAGTATCTCATCGAATTTCATGTATTTGATTTCTAATACGAGCCTTTAAATCTTGCATATTAACCGGCCTATTTGTGTAAACCTTATTCTTTAAATCATCCCACATATAAAAGTCCAAAGCGGTAAGGTCTGGGGATCCTGCAGGCCACTTAATTTCGCCACTCCTTATCCACTGATTTGGAAACATTTGGTGTAAAAACTGACCCACTTCTAAACCAAAATGGGTGGATCTTGTAAGGGCCAATCTTTTCCCTTTCAAATAAATTTTCAACTGACTGATTACACACATTGTGGTCTAAGCCAAACTGTCGAAGTGATCGATTTGAATTATCTTGTAGGCCAATTAGAATATCCAGAGCCTTATCACCACAAGTAGCTATTTTTGGTCTGTCTGATCTGTGTTTGTCTTTCACACTTCCCGTTTTGTTGAATTTCTTCACCATGTTGCTTACACATGACTGGGTTATTGCAAGCTAATTAGGATAGGTCTGCATGGATAACTGGCATACTTCCTGTTGTGTTCTGCGGTCACCGTATCCAACCATCATTAAAATCTCAATTTTTTCTCCTTCAGTTAAAGCTACCGTCCTAATTGCTAGTTTTTCAACGCTTACGAATGAAGATTTGATAACTTTTTATTTGTCATCTGACAGTACCTAGCTGATTCCAAAGGTGTTTTCTCACCTTTCTATTTAAAAAAAACTAATAACTAAAATATATAATTTTTTTACATAAATCTATTATTTTGACAAATAAATCAATTCAACCCTATATCATCAATATACAGGACTTTTCATTTAAAATTAAAAAAAAATTATTATACTTTCTGACTAACCCTGTATAGCTACAGAAGCGGTTTTATCCTTCTAAGGTGTGCCGTTTTTAACTCTATAGACGTGCCAATTTTCAAAAATATATTTTCAGTGGTTTTTGAAATATTTGCCATATTCCAGATTTTTTTGACACCCTGTATATTATTTACTTGTTTGTTTTGTAGGTATCCAGGTATTTCTAAGTTCTGAAATTTTGAAAAAATAAATTATAATGCATTAGAAAGGACGAGAAACTAAACTATTTATTTCGACATCATTTTTTTTTTATTTTGGAATTCATGGGAGGGGTAATTACCCCCTTTACCCCTCCCGTAAATCCACCCTTGGAAGAAAATTCTCTTCCACCAGGACAATGCTTCTCGCTTCAAATCAGTGAATTGTTATGGCAAATATTCATATAGATGTTGCCTGCAAAAGTTGTTATGGTATTTAATTGTTGTAACTTCTGTAAAGGTATACGTTTCTGTCATCTTTTTGATGGTATGTGGTCCCCAGGGCGGAATGTTTGGTACAGGCTGGAATAAAAATATTATTGTTTATTATATACACTTTTGATTTTCATTTATCAATTAAACACGGCAATCTTTTAGCTTTTGCAGATGATACTCAAATATACCACTCAATCAAATACACAGATTTAAAAAATAGTATTTCTTTAATCAATAAGGATCTTTTAAATATTTCAAAAACTATAGCTGATCATGGATTAAAAATAAATGAAAATAAAACTAACTTAATTTTAACTGGT
The DNA here is from genome assembly GCA_963971165.1 of Philopedon plagiatum. Classification (NCBI taxonomy): domain Eukaryota; kingdom Metazoa; phylum Arthropoda; class Insecta; order Coleoptera; family Curculionidae; genus Philopedon; species Philopedon plagiatum. Next base: position 65,608,147 of record OZ020195.1, on the reverse strand, counting down.
CCTAAAACACTAATCACTAAAATAAAAAATAATTCTCATTTCAAAATTGTTCTTAACAATAATTTTAAGATTACATCAATTGAATATGGTAAAAATCTTGGAGTAATTTTTGATCAGTATCTAAATTTTAATGAACATATAAAAATATAATTAAAAAAGCATACTACAAACTAAGAATTTTATATAAATTTAAGGACTACTTAAATACCGATACTAAACTTAGGCTGGTTGATTCAATTATTCTAAGTGGATTAGATTATTGTGATATAATTTACCACAAAAATATCAGTAACGAAGATAAACAGAAATTACAAATTCTTCAAAATAACTGTGTTCGTTTTTCAATAGGACTAAAAAAATATTATCACATATCACCTACCTTTAACAAACATAATATAATTAAATTAAAAAAAAGACGCGAAATCCACTTATCCTGTTTTATATATAAAATCATTTTAACTCAGAAACCTAGATATTTATTTGAAAAAATTTAATTCAGGAATAATATTCATAATGTTAATACTAGAAATCAGAACGCAATAGAAATACCTCAACATCATACTGAAAAATATAAGTCTTCGTTTAAATATACATCTTCTGTAATTTTTAATAATATTCCTTCTAGTCTAAGGGGCTTAAGCTATATAACTTTTAAAAATAATATAAAAAATTATTTAGTAGGGGATAGGATTGGAAGAATGATTTCTTATAAATCAAAATCCTACCTATTTATGCCAACTAGTATACTACTGTCATTTTTTGGTTTTCTTTTTTACTTTTATCAATTTTATATTTATATTTAAATTATTTTTATTGGCATAAATAAACATCTTTATTATTATTATTATTATTATTACTTCCTCTCTCCTTCCTTGTGACTCTCCCTGTGCATTGTACGACTTTGGGTTATCTTTTTGCGTCAATATGATTGGATATTGATTGTGGGTATTCCTTTAGCGATAACTACCTACCAACGAATTACTGACAAAGTAGCAAATTTAAACACTACAAATGTAAAAGTATTAAACAAACATTGCACAATAATTATTGTTTTGTCACTTTTATTGGAAATTTTTTTATTTTTGTTTTTTCAATGATGAAACGGATTTTAAATTGTCTACTTAGGATCATCTTGACAAATCAAAAACGTGTGCATTTTTTGGCCACAAGGTTTCAGGAAGTCACAGGCGGATAACGACAAATTTAACTATTTTTGAATATATTTGCATTAAACTGTATTTTAATAAAAATAATTTTGCGTATAATAGTATATGTACATAATAACTATTTCATAAATATATACATAAAAAACATAAATAATTAATTAATGAGACCTTTTAGACTAAATTTGTCATTGATTTTATCATATTCTGTCTGTTATCCATGGTTTATTACACAGCTCCACAAAAATAAGTGAAAGTATTTTCTCCGATATCTGAGGAGGTGTACTTTAGGTTTTTGGGGTTGCTGAATCCGAATCCGGGGTCCGTTTAACCCCATCACGTCAGGGTCAAGGGCAACTGAAGGTCAAAGTGCGGAATGACTAGTAAAACATCTAGAAAAATGTATATATATGTTTTCGGGGTCGCTAACTCTGAATCTGGGGTTCTCTTGACCTTGAAGTGTCAGAATCAAGGTCACATACAGGTCAAAACCCTAAAATTTAACGATATGATCAGTTTGACCCCGGATTCTTGAAAAGCAGAAAATTTTACATCCGAATATGTATACGGGGTCCGTTTAACCCCATCACGTCAGGGTCAAGGGCATCTGAAGGTCAAAGTGCGGAATGAGTAGTAAAAAATCTGGAAAAATGTATATATATATATTTTCGGGGTCGCTAAATCTGAATCTGGGGTTCTCTTGACCTTGAAGTGTCAGAATCAAGATCAAATACAGGTCAAAACCCTAAAATTTGATGATATGATCAGTTTGACCCCGGATTCTTGAAAAGCAGAAAATTTTACATCCGAATATGTATTGACTTTTTTTTTAGAACAGCCCTTTGTAGGTCACGTGATGGTCATCCAAAATCAAATCCATTTGCCAGCTTTTGGCTGTAAATTGAGATCTTGGGTCTTTGATGAGTTGATATTTTTCGGGTCGTTGATCACGATTCTGGTATTCATGTGAGCCAATCACGTCGTAATATAACGATACAATATTTTCTTATTCCGGATTCTGCAAGAGCGAAAAATTTCATCCGTGTGTTTGCATCCAGGGCACCTCCCCGTGGTGACGGCGGGCAACGGAGTTGTCCCGCTATCCGGCAAAGTCCCTGGAACAGGACGCGTATGCCGTCATGGCAAACACAACGGAAAAATTTTCGATGCAGGGGGATGGAACCCCAGTATCGGCGGCTGGTCAGGGTAGGAAAGCGGGCCCGCAGGCGTCGTCATCCAGTGACCGCAGCTCTGTTGAGGTGGCTACATTGGCCTCACCAGAGTATAAAGCTACAAGTAGTAGAACCCATAGACATGAGCATGACAACCCAATTACGACGTGATTGGCTCAAATGAATACCAGAATCCTGATCAACGACCCGAAAAATATCAACTCATCAAAGACCCAAGATCTCAATTTACAGCCAAAAGCTGGCAAATGGATTTGATTTTGGATGGCCATCACGTGACCTACAAAGATCTGTTCTAAAAAAAAGTCAATACATATTCGGATGTAAAATTTTCTGCTCTTCAAGAATCCGGGGTCAAACTGATCATATCATCAAATTTTAGGGTTTTGACCTGTATTTGACGTTGATTCTGACACTTCAAGGTCAAAAGAACCCCAGATTCAGATTTAGCGACCCCGAAAACATATATATACATTTTTCCAGATTTTTTACTAGTCATTCCGCACTTTGACCTTCAGATGCCCGTGAGCCTGACGTGATGGGGTTAAACGGACCCCGGATTCGGATTCAGCAACCCCAAAAACCTAAAGTACACCTCCTCAGATATCGGAGAAAATATTTTCACTTTTTTTTGTGGAGCTGTGTTATATATTCAGTTTATTAACAAAGACGTACAGAGGCACTGCGTTTGAGGACGTTTATCAAAGGAATATAAAATTTCGTCGTCGTATTTTTCATTTATTGACCAAAACTCCTTACCAACATTATAAACTACAAAAGAAAATCATGATTTATTTGTCGTTTGGTGCAATTATATCAACATAATAATATGCATGTAAGTGCGTGAATGCCAAGTGTGTTGCGTGTTACTCTTCAACAAATTATCGACACGTGTAATTTGGCTTACCTTAATTTTTTAAACACATTTTTATCTAGTGCCCCTCCAAGAATACTGCTCCCCTATTTGATAAGCACTCTCACTTGAGCCCCATGCTTAACACATCGTTAAAAAAATTCCCACCTCTGATGTTCTGTGAAATCCCATTTGTAATTCTAATGACTACAAAAACTTTACCAACATTTATTCTCCGCAGGAGAGTAATTTCTATTTTTTAAACTCAAGCGCCATTGAGAACGGGGTAATAAATCACTCTCTATCCCCCCAGGGTATTAATGGGCTTATAAAGAAATTTTTTTTATTCCATAATACAAAAGTGCTCCATTCGAAAAGCTAATCCCCAAAAGATTGGAATTTTTTTGGATCGAATTCACCCTCAAAATAGCGGTCAAACATCGATCATTATGAAACTGGACGATGGCATCTGATGACGTAGTCCCTCGATGAACGATAAGCGTTGGCACCGCTGCAAAGATTTTGCAATGAACTTTGTCAAAATGACACTTGTCAAAAATCCTATTCCGCTGGGGGTGTTGGATTCATCACATTGCCCCTACAGTTGTGTTTCTTGGGATGACGTCAAGTTGGAAACTGACGTTCAGATTCACTAAGAAGGTTTAAAATTTAGTACTGGTTTAAATTAAGATCTTATAGTTGATCAGTTATGTTTTGACAGGCTTTTGTCCTGTCATTGTTAATAAGTTGTCATTAAAAACTTATGAATTATTCTGATATTTCAGCGATTTGCTTGGTTTCCAAATGAATTTCATCTTAGAACGAGTTTCTGTAATGAATTTAGTTCTACTATTGTCGAAAGTATGTATGTCTTAAAATTGTACTTTTCTTTATAAATTTACGAAAAAGCTTAGAAACAAATTCATAGTACAAAACTTAGATGTCTTATTCTTACACTTGTCAGTTTAAAACTTTTGCTTGTCAAATTAGACCGGACTAGCGTTGGAGAATCTGGCTGTAATGTTTTCAATTTTTTCGAATTTTAAACTTTCATGTTTTGGTTATTATTCGTCCAACCGACGTAATTTTTTTTGTGTGTGTGTGTCTCGACTGACTGATTGTGCAATAATATTAACATATTTATTGAAAACGCAAAATGACTAAACAATCCCATTATGAAAATAGTCTACATTTCAAAAAATACATTAATGTTTCAATATTTTTTTTATTTGACTTCTTATTTAAGTATTCAACTAAATGTATGTCCACAAATTTTACTTGTAGTGAAGTTAATTTTTACAAGCTTTTATTTAACTTCACCTGTTAGTGGGTATGTATGTATGTTTGCATGTATGTTAGTATGTTTAGGTCAAATATTGCAATCAAAATTTCGACTAGTTCTAATTAAACTAGAGCTTTGAAATTTTGTACACGTGTACATGTCCGGTGACAATGGAATATAGTATATTTAATATTGTTTTTAATCCAATATGGCGGACGCCCCAAAATGGCGGATTACCCTTTTCTTTACAGTCCCCTTGATATGGGTATCAAATGAGAGGGTTTGATGATCAGAATACGATAAGTTATGTATAACCCCAATATGGCGGGCGCTACAAGATGGCGCATTACCTTTTTTCACAACCCCCTTGACATGGGTATCAAATAAAAGGGTTTGACGGGTAGAATACGATAAGCTATGTGACGTCATTCTAAATTCACTATGGCGGGCGTCACAATGTGGCGGATTACCTTTTTCTTGGCAATCCCCTTGACATGGGCATCAAATGAATGGGTTTTACGAGTAAAATACCAAGTGTGGAGTCATTCTAAACCCAATATGGGGGACGCCTCAAGATGACGGATTACCTTTTTCTTCACAACCCCCTTGACATTTGTATCAAATGAAAGGGTTTGACGAGTAGAATACGATAACAGGTAAAATTTCTTATACATAATAGTGATGCATTATCAGAAATGCGTAGGTTAAAAATTTAAAAATAAAATCTTGTAAAAAATACGTTTTAAAAACAAGCTTTTAGTATTTAGATGTACTAAAACGAAAAAAATAGAGTTTTTTCATTGTGGCAATACTAAATGCTATTTATAAGTGGACGTAGTTCACGTGGGTGGATCCTAATAGAAGTAGTATTAAAGTTATCACTGAAACAGATATAATATATTATGTTGAATTTATTGTCTTAAGAGCTTGTCGCGTGAATCGAAAAGAAAAAAATTCATACTTAGGGATCTGCTTACAATTTCTGCCAAATAAAATTAATGCCTGTATGAACTTTTCGCGCGCTGCAAGCTTTTAAGACAATAAATATAACATAATATATTATATCTGTTTCAGTGATAACTTTTATACTACTTTTATTAGGATCCACCCACGCGAATTACGTCCACATATAAATATCATTTAGCATTGCCACAATGAAAAAACTATACTTATTTTTTTTGTTTTAATACCTACATCTTAATAATAAAAGCTTGTTTTTAAAAAGCATTTTTTACAAGATGTTATTAGTATTTGCACTGCAAGCAGATCTTGAGGTGAGTTGAAATAGAGCCACGAGTTCTTCAGAAAAACAAACAGGAACATCGAGCAAGTGACAATGTTTTACTTTGTGCAAGTCTTAAAATTAAAGGATTTTAAGACTGGCAAAAGTAAATGATTGTCACTGGCTCGATGTCTTTTGTTTTTCGGAAAAACTAGTTGCTGCATTTCAACTTACCTCAGTCGACGTTCAACTTTTTTAAATCTCTTTAATCGGTTAGATTCTCTGTGACATCACGATGATGCCAGGATCCCCAAGGATTCCGAAAAATTTTGTTATATAATATCTTTCTTTATAATCTTTATAATAATAATCTTTAATTCTTTTTACAGAATTGATATTATTTTTGTTTGTGTTCGACAAGATGTCCTTTGGCATTTTAAATGGGCATCTCCAGCCAGCATCCCAAGTTGTTACATACGCCTATCGCGTTTAGCTATTTCTCTCCACCTCTTTCTTATTTTACCACAAAAGCTCAAAGTTAAGAAGGAACATGCAAACGTAAAATAATTATAATCTAAAAAAAAGCTGGTCCTGGCCAAGTCAGATCATCTTTCCGATATCTCGTAAAATTATCAGCTGTTTCAAAATTATTCTATATGTTAATTCTTTTCGAAGGCAAAAGTACTCAACAATTTATCCCGCAGCCATTATTACACAATAACTTTAATAAATACGGATACAATAATAAATAACTTGATTCAGTCTTACAATGATGTGACTTTCCCATCCTAATCTTCACAAGGTGCTGTCATTGGTTTAGTAGATTTCCTGCATCTTAAGGTCTCGGTTAATTTTAGTTGGGGTCTGTTTTGCAAATATTTTTTGTAGATTTAATTAACACTCTCTTGTTAGTTTAATTATCTAGGTTTAATGACGTAGTACATTATTATACAGGGTGGGTTAGTTGTTAATTGACTGATAGTTATCGATTTGCCAAACCAAGAGCGTTCAAGTTAAACCATAATTTTTAAGTTTTTTCAATATATCCGGGGTTTTAAAAAATGCATTAGTCTGTATACTTTTGCATAATACAGGGTTTTTTTTAAAGTGTTATTTTGGAAACGGTTTCAAATATTTTCTTGAAATTTTGGTAATTGGGAGATGGGGGCATATTTAAAGATATTTTTGACATTACATTGGTTTCCGTTTTAGTAGGGCGGATACTGATGATAAAAAAGCGTGGCATATTTGTGTTTAACTTTTGTCAATTTTAATTATTAGTTGATTTCTCTGTTTTTCATCAACTGTGTTGTTATAATTGAAGTAGAATTTTTCATTTCAGTGTTTGTTTGGGTGCTAAATATTTTAACCTAAAATATTTTCAAAAGAAGTGTATTTTAAAGAGATTTACTACAAACCAGAGCCTCGTTGTGCATCGTTGGAAGCTCGTGGTAGTAAAAAACTTTGTCATTTGTCACGCTTTTTGTTTTAAAAGTTCTTTTGTAGAGTTTGTGATTTTTTTTTGTCGGAAATGAGTGTAAATACAATGATGCATTTGACACAACTTTTCCTTTTATCAAAAAATAAAAGTATTTTGACGTTATCTATTAGTACTAAAATAACCTGTGAAAGACTAGCGAAATTAAAAATTGTTGGACAGATGCAGCAAGTCGAATGGCTCTCAACACTGGAACAGGTTTTGAAGGTAAAGCTTATAATTAGTTTAAGTATAAGTAGTGAGGAATTTCGCTTAAAAATTAAGGACGATATAAATAAACCTGTTAATAAAAGCCAAATCTTCTGTTAAATGTAATTAAAAATAGAAAATAAAAAAGTACATGCGTAAGTTGTTTGAGGCTAATTCCTAGTTGAAGCTAGTTGAAAATTATTATTGTAATCTTGGATTGAACAGCTATTCTCTGTATTTTTTGGGTTGTAGTATTTTAACTTCTTGAAATTGAATGTTTTAAAAGAGTTAGTATGATTTCTTACTTTAAAGATAACAAAAATATTATTTTTCAAACCTGTTACATAGGAATGTTCTAGAAATACTTGGCAACGCCACAGCGACTACTGACTTCAAAACAATTTTTTTTTCTGTAACTGACGTTTCTCCCAGTGGTGTGCAGTTACTAAAAAATTTTTTTTTGAGGGCCGATATCTACCCTTTTTTTATCATGAAGCGCCATTTGTGAATATTTTTTTCTTCAATCTGAATTCATGCCAGGACTTACCGGATTCAATATATGCAGTGAAAATATATGCAGTGAATTCCATAACACCCTGTATATAAAAAAAACTGACTGACTGACTGACATATCAAAGGGCATCACACACCGCTAGGTCCAGAAACTTGAAAGTTTGCAGAGAGGTTTCTTATATAAAGATATTTAACATAGGCATGCACTAAGGAAGGTTTTTTTTTATAATTCAACCCCTAAGGGGGTGAAACAAGGGTTCAAACTTCGTATGGAGAAAAAATACTAGATGGTCTTATTAACTCGAAACTTCATAGAAGTACTCTAAAAAATATATGTTTAAACACGTGTTCTACAGTTTTTAATAAATCATCCCCTAAGGAGGTAAAATGGGGGTTTAAAGTTTGTTATCGATTAAAATTGTTATACAGTCTATTGTATAATCTTCAATAAAGCAATTTGTTTTGATATGAAATTTTAAAGTTGTATATCTCTGTTGCTACCTATGGGACCCATGCCAAGTTCAGGTTTTTTAATAGTGAGCCTACTAGAAATGTTTTGGTAAAAAAAATAGTTTGTAATTTGCGAAAAGAAGGTGAATTTTTGAATTGACCCACCTGAAAAAAAATTAATACGCTCAGGTACTTTATTTATTGTTTTTTTGTAAACAAATTTTACATCATTTTGTCGACAATTCTTCAGTTTTAAGCGAAAAAAATGTGTTAGTAGAAAGTAATATTCATTTGAATTTTTTTGATCCTAAAATATAATTTAAAAAAAATCAAATGACTATAACATTGTTCTAACACATTTTTTCTCTTAAAATTTAAGAATTGTCGACAAAATGTTGTAAAATTTGTTTAGAAAAAAAAATAAATAAAGTACCTAAGCGTGTTAATTTTTTCCCAGGTGGGTCAATTCAAAAATTCAACTTTTTTTCGCAAATTAGAATTTTTTTAACAAAATGTTCCTAGTAGGCTCACTATAAAAAAAACCTGAACTTGGCATGGGTCCCATAAGTAGCAACAGAGATATACAACTTCAAAATTTCACGGACCGCAATAGGTGTATACTCTTTTTGATGTTTCCGTGATTTTCTTCGAAGAAAATTAAGTTGCCGCTTTGTCAACGTCTGGTGACGGATTTGGTATGTTTTCTAAATCATTTTCGTCCAAGCTTTTGCCGCTGTAATTTTTGTCTTAAACAAACACGGGCGACACTGGCAGTATTATTTACATTACTAACGGTTATTTTTATCGTTTGAATTAATAAATTTTTTTATTTTTCTTGGTATTTAATTGTAATTTGGCGCTCTGTTACTATTTAGCGCTGGACTATTTACCGCAGGACGTTTGGGCGCGGGACTTTGAGCGCTGGGACACTTAAGCGCAAGTAGAGGGATATGATGCTCCCCGAGTCTCCGCATGCGCAGTAGGGTCGACCTTGAACGCCCAGGTGTGCTATTGTTATTTGGCCTTGATATGCGCAGGTGTTATTCCAAGGTCAAGGTCAAGAACTTGGCCTTGAACGCGAGCAGATGTTTCTTTGTTTGGTGATGACCAGGTGTACGATGCTTATTTCAAGGTTACATTTGCGGTGCATATTTTCAATGAATGCGAGCAGCTGTTTCTTTGTTTGGTGATGACCAGGTGTACGACGCTTATTTCAAGGTTACATTTGCTTGGCCTTGAACGCGAGCAGATGTTTCTTTGTTTGGTGATGACCAGGTGGACGACGCTTATTTCAAGGTTACATTTATGATGTTAGTTTACCTTGAGTTATTACTGGGGTGTAACATGTTTTGGTATTACGGTCGAGTGGGTTGGGTCTAAATGTGGATCGGTATATATGAGGGTAGGGGGGGTTAAATTTTAGTATAGAACATTGTGTTGAGTAAAACGGTTCAAGCAAGTTAATTTGAAAGTCATGGCGTACGTGTGTGAAAATTGTGGTAAATCATTTACTCGGAGTTATAATATGTTACGACATAAACGAGAATCGTGCGTAGCACGATTTGAAAATATGCATGGTGGAAAACAGCGAAAAGTTGACGATGGGGCATCAACATCCGAGGTGCGTACTTGCACTTGCTGCAATATAACCATACCAGCAAATCGAATGGCAGGTCATCAAAGAACAATACACCATAAAAGTAATGCATGTTCACCAATATCAGCTGGTGTTGAGCTAGTGTCCAGTGCTTTTAGAAATAGGATTGCCACATACCGTATATCAAGTGATAATGAACATACTGACTATTCATTATTTTTTGATGAAATTAAAGCAAGAGTGTTAGAGGTAGTAAGTGACCTAGTAAGAGTGCGTTGTGCTTTGAAAGTTAATATGGTGGTTGTTGGTCGGTATCTTTTACCAACACAAGATAATATGTACAGTGACAAGTCATTTAATACACGCAATGAAATTGTCACTTCAGGAAGCGATTTGGAAGAAATATATCAATCATTAGTGGAAGCCATGAAGACTCAATCGACTGAGTTTCAGGAAAAAGATTCAGGTATGTTATAAATTAACGACTAAAAATAAAATAAATACTTATGTCATTCTTTTTTGTTTTCGTAGGTTGGGCTCTGGAAAAAATTCTATACCTGGAAGTAAATGTCAACGAGTATAAACCTTTTGGTGGATCTTCATATATAAAGTTACCCCGATTCATCGAATTGAAAAAAGCCATCATCAATGTGTTTAATCAAGATGAGTGTTGTTTTGCGTGGTCAATCGTGTCTGCTTTGTGCCCCACCACTAGAATGGCATCACAGATTCAATCTTATCCACACTATTCAAGAGTGCTGAATTTTACAGGTATAGACTTTCCAGTAAAGTTGCGTGATATATCAAAATTTGAAGAAATGAATAATATTTCAGTTAACGTTTATGGTTTGCAAAAAAATTTCGAAAATAATATGTTAAAGTACGAAGTTGTCGGTCCATTAAGGTATTCGGGTAGAAAACTTAACAGACATGTCAACTTGTTGTTAATAACAAAGGATTGTAGTATTAAAGATGATGATGAACATATTTGTGATACGCGTTGTTCTAAAAGTCATTATTGTTGGATAAAAGACTTATCGAAATTATGTTCCAGTCAAATTACATCACGTAGAGATAAAATGTATTTTTGTGATGGTTGTTTGATATATTTTAGTTCACCATCATCTTTGATATCACACCAAAAAAATGACTGTAACCACAAATATTCATTAACACCATCACTAAATTTAAAAATAGATAAATTTGGAAGGAGTGTAAGTGAAAATATATTAAAATTTGACAACATAGAAAAGCAAATGCGTGTACCGTTTGTCGTTTACGCGGATTTTGAATCGGTGCTTAAACCACTGGATACAGTGGAACCGAATCCCACAAATTCTTACTTAGTCAAAAGCATCAAACATGAACCGTATTCTTTTGCGTATTTAATTAAGTGCTCCTTTGACGATTCGATTTCAAAATTTGAGCTCTACCGGGGAAACGACGCAGCCCAGGTTTTCGTTTCTCGACTTGAAAGTGATTTAAGATCTCTTTACAATACATACTTAAGAGATATAAAAGCAATGGAAACTTTAACGGCTGACCAAATAGCGGAGTTCAATAATGCCACAAAATGTGGTATATGTGAACTACCTTTTGAAAATAATAATTGTAAAGTAAAGGACCACTGTCACATAACTGGGAAAAAAAGACCTGGTGCTGCTCATTCGATTTGCAATTTAAATTATAAGTTACCCAATTTTATTCCAATTATATTTCATAACTTGAGCGGGTACGATTGCCACATGTTTATTAAAGAGTTGTGTCGTCACGGAGACAAGATCGATGTTTTAGCTCAAAGCAAGGAAAAGTATATTTCGTTTACGAAAAGTATTTACGTTCACGATTATGTCGATAATAAAAGTGGGACAATAAAGAAAAAATATTTGAAATTGCGGTTCATCGATAGTTTTAAATTTCTATCAACATCACTGGAAAATTTGGGTAATGGATTAGCTGTGGGTAGTTTCAGGGAAACAGGAAAATATTTTTCTGATAATGAGCAGTTTAATTTAATGCGTAAAAAAGGTGTTTTTCCCTATAGTTTTGTCGATTCAATAGACAAAATGAACCATCCAACTTTACCCACAAAAAATCAGTTTTATGATAGTTTGTCAGAGGAGCACATTAGCGATGAAGATTATGATAGAGCTAAAAAGGTGTGGGACACATTTAATTGTAAGAATTTGGGGGACTATTCGGATTTATATTTGAAATCTGATGTTTTATTATTAACCGATGTTTTTGAACAGTTTCGCGATACTTGTTTACAAACGTATAAACTGGATCCAGCACAGTACCATACCCTTCCAAGTTATTCGTTTGATTGTATGTTGCGTATTTCTAAGGTAGAGTTAGAGCTATTGACCGATATCGACACGGTTCATTTTTTCAAAAAAGGTATTCGAGGCGGTATAAGTCAGTGTTCAGAAAGGATGCACGCTGCCAACAACATATATGTACCAAACTACGATCCTAACGAGCCATCATCTTTCATTGTTTATCTTGATGCAACAAATCTGTACGGTCATAGTATGTCGCAAGCATTACCATTTGGCGGCTTTAGATGGTTATCAGAGCATGAAATTTTAAATTTAAATATTATGGATGTGGACGATAATGGTCCAGAAGGATACGTTTTGGAAGTTGACGTTCATTATCCGGATACGCTATATGATGATCATTCCGACTTACCCTTTTTAGTTGAAAATATTGTACCACCCACGGAATCGGCAAAATTTTCAAAGTTAATTCCGAATTTAAACGATAAAAAGAAATACATCATTCATTACCGAACATTAAAACAAGCAATCAATAACGGCCTAATGGTAATGCAAACACACAGAATTTTAAAATTTAATCAATCCCCCTGGTTAAAGACATATATCGACTTAAATACAGATTTGCGCAATAGGGCAACAACAAAGTTTGGTAAAGACACTTTTAAATTAATCATTAATGCTGTTTTCGGCAAGACCATGGAAAATGTGGAGAATCGTAATGATATAAAACTAGTCACCCGATGGGAAAATGACAGGAATAAAATTGGGGCACGAGCATTAATTTCTCGTCCTTATTTTAAAAGTTCAACGGTTTTTAATAAAGAATTCGTTGCCATTCATATGGATCGATTAAAGGTAACTTATAATAAACCAATTTATATCGGATTTTCCATACTGGACATGTCGAAAACAGTAATTTATGATTTTTTCTACTCATTCATTAAAGCAAAATTTGGCAAAAATGCTTCTTTACTGTATACAGACACAGATTCGTTAATATTAAAAGTTTACACCGAAAATTTTTATCGTATAATTGCAGAAAATCCGGATAAATTCGATACATCCAATTATACCGAAGGAAATATTTTTAACATAAAAAAAAGCCAGTCAGTAGTAGGTAGAATGAAGGATGAATTTCCAGGTGATCCAATAATAAGTTTTTATGGTACCGGAGCCAAAGCTTATTACATAAACTCAATCAGTAGCGAAATTAAAAAAGCGAAAGGTATAAAAAAACGTGTAATTGAAAAACAGCTTCACCTGGAAGATTATCGGAATATCGTAGAACGTGGTGGTCAGATATTTCGAAAAATGAAAACCTTTCGAAGTTATAAACACGACGTTTATACCGAAATAATTAATAAAGTTGCTTTATGTCACCACGACGATAAACGTTATATTATACCATCAACAACAAAAACTCTACCTTGGGGACACCCAGACATAAAGTTTTACGAAACAAACCCTGAAGATAACCTAAATATGTTAATACAAGCTATGCAAAGTTTTTTACCCGAAAATATTAGTTATAATTAGAAAAATGTTGGAAAGTCTATGTTTTAGAAAAATAAAAAAATATTAACTCCAATGTCACGTAGTTTTATTAACCACTATAGTAATAGCAATAGTTGAAATTTTATAACGCAGGATAGGAAAATACATAGATAATTGTTTCAATAATATGTTGTTTTATTTTACAATATAGTAATAAAGTTACAAAAATAAAAATTAATTAATGTCTGGCTTGTAAACTTCTCGAAGCATCCATTGTCTTCTCAACATATCAGATCTGCTAATCGGCCCTCGTCGACACATCAGCGTTCCACAGTAATGACACTTAACAATCCTTACTCTCAACAATTCAATATAACTGTAAGATTGCATGTGGTCAGTCCAAATATATACTTCTCTTTTACAATTATAGCAAACAGCAGAAATTATTATTTGTGCTCCCGAGAAAGTCTCAGCTGGACGACTGTTATCTTGATCTGCGGGCAACATTATAGTTTCTGATAATAGGCATCGAAGGAAAGAGAGTGTCTATAAATATGGGTTGTCTGGGTCATATAACCTTGAGAGCACAAACAATAACAGAAGTAAGGACACACGATTACCTTGAAAATATGTCCTTGAATCGCTGTTTAGCCGTAGAACGCAACCTTGTAAGTTGAATTAACTTGTTTGGCCTCTAAAGCATCAACCGTCAGATAGGGTGGGGGAGTTTATGGTGGGGTGATAAGTATAAATTTGGTTTGCTAGGCAGAGCATTTCATAGTTCGCTAGAACAGTTCGCCAAGTAAATACATTCGTCAGTTAAGTGCAGTGAGTTAGTTAGAAAAATGAATTCCGGTAGTGAGTCGTTGTTAAATGCGTTTAACTTGGATGGAAGTATCCAAGCAGAGTTGATGGGGCAGGACGTTATTGACCTGCTGACCCCGGGTGTGTTTGACGAGTGGCACAATGACGACGTGCTAAACACTGCGTTTGTGGAAGAAGAGAATGTGGGTGAAAAAAAAGTATCTTCGGCGGTTGATTACGTCAACAACTGGACGGAGAAGGACGGCGGGCGCATCAATATCATAAGTGATGTGGTGGTAAAGAAGGCGAGGCGGCAACCCACTACGAAGTTGGAAAAGCTGCTGAAATTGCCAAAGACAGCCGGCAACAATAAAAGTCAATTTTATGCAGCTATGGAGGGTGAACAGAAGAAGAAGAAGAAATTCGTGTTCAAGCGACCAACAGTGCCAGTTCAATACCCCGATTTTTTGGAGACGTCACAACCACCGAAGCCTCTGTCACCGGTCGTCATCATTAATGAAGGCCCAAACTCGACAACGCCCGAGTCGCCGAAGTCCATGCCTCCGATTGTGTTGGTGGCCGACGCTGACGAAAAATCGCCGATCGCGAGTGCGCCGATATCGCCAATAGTTGGGCGTGGAATGTGCCGCAAACCATTAAAGAAGCGGTGCAAGCGGCTATTCGAGGCGGTTAGTCAACCCCGTCAACCTGCTGCTGCTTCTTCTGCAGAAGTGCCGATACCGGACTGGATGGAAGAGTTTTCTCCAAGCCAGAAGTGTGCCTTCTCCGTGGCTTTTAGTGCGAGGCAAAAACTAGTTGATGAACTAAAAAAGAACGATAGTGATGTGGCGCAATACGAGAGACAGATTAAGGAACTGCAGGCGAAAATTGAACAGTGTAAAAGTGAAGGGGAAGTGTGTAGAAAAAGACTTAAGTTATTGGACAATTTTCCATATAATTAATTTTAGAATTTTATTGTAAATATAGAGTTAAGTTATTTTTGTAATAGTGTTGTATATATAAGTAAAATAAAATGTTTTTGTATATATGATAATAAAAAGTTAAATGAAACAATATTTTTTATTTCTAAAATAAGTATGCGAAAGTTACACAAAATAAAATAAAAATGCAAAATAGAAAAAAGAATAGACGAAAAAATGTAGGGCCGTAACTTTAGGTGTGTAATCATTAGATGCACACAACTTAAGTATGCGATAAAGTGTTATGTCTGTGAAGAGAGGCTACCCGTTACAATGCCTGAGAACATGCATCTTATTTGTAATAAAATGTGAATTTTACTGCAAGTAAGATAATAGACCAAACTCTCGGCATTTTCACGAGAACTTACTAGAAATTTAGCTAGTTCTAACGTATGGTAAGAACGTACATGTCTTTATAGAGTAACACAATATTTTCCAAAAGAAATTAATTCTTGAGAAATATCATGTTACTTGGGATGTGACATGAATCAACTACAAACTACGATCAAATATTTTGTAGCCCTGAAAAGGGCTGATTTTGTCGGGGTAGGTCGGGGAGGGCATGGTTCCGGGATCAGTTGGTGGAATCAGCTGGACCATCATCATCCTGATGGTCCGTGATCCACCAAGTGGATGAATCGGCCGGACCGTCATGACCTTCCGGCGGCGGTGGTGGCACCCAATCAGTGCTGGAGTCTGGCTCCATGTCTTCAGCCGACAACTCCCCATTTTGCCAATCCATGTTTGGCAATTCCAGACCCACATCTGCTTCTTCGACCGCCCGCTCATCTTCCCAGGCATTAAACATATCTTCTGCCTCGATGTCTAGAAGTCGTTCGATGTCCAAGAGTAGGTCATCCATATCGACATCATTCATGTCAACGGTATCATCGCTAAAAACCGATGAACCGCGACTCAATGGTCTTTCGAAATCCATAGTTATATCTTCGTACTTTAAGATTTAAAAATGAAGTGATTCTGTGACCCGCTCGTAACCGTTTAAATAGAGATAATCTACCCCCTCCACCACTCCATCCCCACCTTTCCACCGCCAACAAACTAGAGTTTATTATACAAATGCCCTCCATCCAAAAATGATACTGGCGGACTTCACTGTCGAAAACTGCTTTTAGTTCTCAAAAATGGTGTAATTGTGTTGTGGAAATGTGACCGACAAAGAAACTTATGCTCGATCCGTCTGGACTTACATAATTTCTATCTAATGTCACAGATGCCGTGGCATTAGATAAATACAAGTAAGATCAAAATATCCTGTACAGATGCCGTGGCATTAGATAAATACAAGTAAGATCAAAATATCCTGTCATCCTGAAAAGGACGGATTTTGCAAGGAAAATTATAGTCGATCCGACTGGACTTATATAATTTTCTACCTAACACCACATGTACTATGGCATTAGGTAACTAAAACTACGATGAAACATTCTGTGGCCCTGAAAAGGACCGTTTTTCAAGGGATAAAATCTTATTTGTAATCAGGCTCGATTACAAATAAGGCACGCACTCTTATGTTGTAGAGTACCAAGAGCTACTCCACAACCTTTACAGTTCGGTATGTGCGCGCGACTACCGAAATCTTGGGTTACATGACCACTGAAGAATTGGTCACCAGCCGACTTGTTTTCCAAGTCGGCATAGCAGCCAATACACCAGCCGTCATCACCCACCTTCACCAGGTTTAAGATCTTGCACACCCGGCGGGATCGGACGGGGAAAACTTTCCTCTGTCTAAGTGCCCAATTATCCAAATTCCTAGGAGTATCATCGCTTAAGTATCCATCATCATCTGATGATGCCATGTTGAGATGAGCGAATGTAATGAAGTAAGCAGTCGACTCGAGCTGCTTTTAAAGACCTCAGCTTCCCCCACCCTTGCTAAAAATACAGGAGGGGATGATGGTGCGATTCTATGACGACTACCAAGATATGATAGAACCCTTAGGAGATGACAAACTTAAACGCTGAAGGGTGTTTTACGTGCAAAGATATAAGAAAAAGAAATATATAAAATTCAGTTTTGGAAGGTCTAAAATTGCACCAAAGACCCCCAAAGACCCCCAAAAACCTCGAAAAATCCCGGGGTGGCCACTTCGTGCCCCCCCGGGCCCCCCCCAGATCGGGGGCTCCGCCCCCAAACCCCCGCCAGGGGCTACCGCCCCTGGACCCCGTTTGGCTTTTGCGCAACGGAGGCGGGCCAGCGGGTGGGCGGTGGGGGCGGCCGGGGGGGCGGGGGCGGCGCGGAGGTTAGGTCGCTTCGCGACCTAACGACGCTGCTACGCAGCTAGCGCCGCCCCCGCCCCCCCGGCCGCCCCCACCGCCCACCCGCTGGCCCGCCTCCGTTGCGCAAAAGCCAAACGGGGTCCAGGGGCGGTAGCCCCTGGCGGGGGTTTGGGGGCCTCGCCCCCGAACCCCGGAATAACAGTCAAGTTGTACAATTCACATTAGTTTGGACCTGACTATCTTTTCATAGTTCCCTGTTTTCCCTAAAATACATACCTACTCCCTAGGTCTTTTTTTGACCGACCTCTTATTACTTTTAATGACTCAAATCACTCGGGTCTTATTTAAAAACGATTATGCCACCCATCCCTCATGCCTTCGCCCTATTCCCCACAGCTTCCCTATACTACCCCTTTGAATTAATTAGAAATCTGAAAAATGTCTTTTTCAATTTTTCCAAATTAAATATTGAAAAGTCATTTCCAATCAAAAAGTTTACTCTAAAATATTTTCCTATAACTTTTTTCGATCTGAGCTACACTTCTCCCGTTATTCATGAGCAAACCCAATCAAACCCCATAATTCTTGAAATTTTGATTAGTCTGATCATTTTGATCATAAAAAGTTTTATGTCAAATGTTCTGAAATGTCCTTGAACTATCAAATAATAATAATATTAATAACAAAATTCTTATTATTTGTATTGGCTAAACAAACCCAAGCAAACCTGAGCAAACCCACAAGTTATGTGCTTGTTGTCATTGCTTTGATCCGAAATAAAAATATTTTTGTTATATAAGGGTTAATGTGGTTGCTTTTTTTGTTAAAAATATACAAAAATAAAAATCTTAGTGGGTCGACAAATATCGATTTTTAGTTCCAAAAATATACGTCTCGGAAATAAGTAAATGGATACAATTTTTAAGTTAGAAAAATAACAATTTTAACGGATCTTGGACCTTTAACTTAAAATAAGTTTTAGACACTTCTAGGTAAATTATCGAAAAGAGTTATGCAAAAATGCCAACGTCTATTTTTAAACGTCCTGAAAATGTCATCCTTGGTCATCTTTGCATTTTTCACCGATTCAGTGTCAAACACAAAGTGACTAAGAATATCTAAACTACGATCAAATCTTTTGTGGCCCTGAAAAGGGCCGTTTTCACGGTGGGTTGGAGAGGGAAACCTAGAGTGGTTGTTCCCCTCTCGCGATCTGCACCGATCGCGGTGCAGCTCGCCGTCTTCGCACCTCCAGCCGAGTGCTGCGACGGCTCCGGCGACGCTCCGTGAGCTCTTCTAACAGAGCCGCCCTTTCTTCAGGACCCAGCAGCATCTGTGGTCCTTCCACCACTTCCACGGGCTCTGTTGGAGCCGGCTCCGGTGGTGGTTGCGGTCTTGGGATCGGCTGTACGATAGCCGTTGGCTTATTCGCGTTTTTTAAACGCCAAGCCTCCCAAAACTCGCTTATTTTGGACTCCCTTGTCGTCCTTAACATCAGCCTGTCCCACTTCATGGCTGGTTGAGAAATGAAAATTGTGATGGCTGCTCCCGCTTTTAAAAGCATTTAGGATGGTGGGGGGTGAGAGTGGGGGTGAGAGTGGGGCTAAACAGTTGTAACATATCCTTTCAGAGTAACAAAATATTTCCTATAGAATAGATTTCTTGTTAGAAATATTTTGTTACACTGAAAGGATACGTCTGTTTTTGTCATACTTAAGAGCAGGTTTGCCAACGTTCTATGTGAAACGACACAAATTCAGATGTATCTTTTTGAGCGTATCAACCCAGAGTGAATTTATTGTTTAAAATATGTTTCTTGATAGAAAGTTATGTCACTTTGAATAACTAGAGGCATATGCGTTCTTATAATACATAAAAACTACAAGCTAAATCTTGCAAATGCTCTTTCTCTCGCCATCTATGTATGATTTAAACACATAATGCATCTCTCACCCAAACTAACACAATTTTTCCTTCGAGAAATATCTTCCTTAGGAAACATAGTGTTTAACTACAAACTACGATCAAATATTCTGTAGTCCTGAAAAGGACTGATTTTGTCAGGGGACAGGCAGGGTTGTCGTATGAGGAGCTTTATTTGTAATAGAATTTACATTCTATTGCAAATAAGGCAAGACTGCTGATGAACGACGGTAAACAGTCTCTCCCTACACAAAGCACACCTCGAGTGGTTCCGCCTTTGATCACCTCGCGAACCCACTGTAAAATGGGTTGTGACGAAATGAACATCCATAATCGCAGCTCCAAATCCTCTCGTGTAGCAGTTCATACACAAATCTCTAGACCCCCATGAGACGTAGGATTGCATGATGCAATACCTAGGTCTAAGCCTACGCGGTCTGCGTACGAGCCTATGTTGCACATTTGGTGCGACTGCCTGCTCGTCGTCACTAGAATAACCATTATCCGAGCTTGACGACATTGTGGCTTCGAGTGAATTTAATTTTCTAAATCCCGTCTTATATACTTTCTTTTCCCCACCCCTCTCCTAAATTTCTCTCTATTTTTCGCCTCATAACCTTATTTACCAAAGCCCCACATTTGAACTATTAAAATAAGGCAATAGTAAAAATAAAACGCAAATATGTCCTTTATAAGTTTATTTTAAATATGTAAAAATATATAATTTGGAGAATTACATAACTTCAAACTAATGTATTGATTTGTTAGTAACAGAACCATTAAGTATATTGTAGCTAAAAAATGCATCGTGAATAACTAACGCGTACACTTTAATGTCTTTAGGAAATTTACTTTTGCGTGTTTCAAACTCCAATTTCACGTCCACTGTGGACGTCCTCACGGCTTCTGGTTGGTGACTGCAATCGATTACGAATAACGGATTTTTCAGATAGTCGGCAAAACTCATCATAGGATCGCTCAGTTCTCGCTGGTAGTAGCTAGCTTGAAAATTCTCATAATTATAATAGGCTGCGGCATACAGTTTCTTTGAAAAATCTAAATTCCATCTTTCGTACGGAAATACGGCAGAGTTCAGATAGAGCCTAATATCACTTATATCGGCCGTTGTAAATTGTGTGCTATCTTTTGCTCTGTTGTCGGACGAGCTAGTTGGTTGAAAACCGATAATCAAATATCTCGGTTTTTCGAGACTCGTGCTAGTTCTTAAGGCCCAAACGTCTGACGATGTTTCTCTCAAAGAAGGTAGCTCGTAAAGATCCCATTTACGGTAAGCCATTGGAACGTTTGCGTTACTGCCACCTTTATTCATGCGTGATAATATCTTTAACTTCTGTCGATCGTCTGGAATAATGTGACGAATTTTCCATTCAATTTTTTCAATTGAAATGTCTGCATCTACTTCGCCGATATAGCAATTGTTGAAAGTGCGGGCGATAATTAAAATCAACTCTTGCTTGACGTTAAAAATACCCTTTGAATAATCCTCTGCGAAACCCATGAGATATTTTAGAGGAAGCTTGCCGGAGAACATGTTACTTGTGGAATCTAGTATCCCTTGATTTGCTTCGTCTAGACCCCATCCGCATGCCATGAGAGCTCTATTTTGTGCGGCACCCAATGACACCATAGTTTTCATCGTTGTGGTAATTCCGGGTTTCCGAACGACGGCAACTTGCTCCCCTCCCATTTCATAACGACATTCGTCGAATAGAAAGGCGATGGCATTATTTGATAGATAACATTTTTTACTAACATCTTTGGGTTTAAATGTTCCTTCGATGTAAATGTAACTATCCGATATATCCAAAATGATATCTTGAAAGTGTACAGGTATACGAATTTCATCGGAATTGCGGAATGTTGGAGAACCGTAAGGTTTATATGTGTGTTCTTGAAAACTAATAATGGAGTTATCAAAAATGGGTTCGGTAAAAACTTCGATTTTGTCACTGCTAGCGGCCATCATTTTCTAATTTTTCTCACTTTCAAACCGATCGATTGTAGAAATTTGCAATCTTTCGCGGAGAGCTGGCGATTGCTGTGCGGATGTGTTTTCGATCGTCCGTCTGACTTGCGAATGAACCTTGACTGTGTTGTCTGCTTACTTTTATGTCGTTTAACTGAATCTTGAATTGTTGACAGCTTATGCAGTTGACGGTTAAAGCAAAAACCCATTATACGATTTTTTTCAACTCTAGTTTAACTATTATTTTCTCACCTCGAAAATCGATCAAATCACCGCTATCGTCCAAGATGCGTAGAGTAATGTTGTCGATAAACTGACGACCATCCGGCATTATCGGCATATAAATATTATTTTGCGGTTCTTTAGAGATTTTGTAACCGGGTTCGACGTCAATATCAAATTCAAATAACGTATGACTTTCCAGAGAATTCAGGTATGCTCCGGAAATTATATTACAATCCACACGTACGATGCGCACTTTCATTATGTCCACGATGGTACTTGATTCGTGTCGTTGTCCACCTTGCAGCAGCACAGAGCCAAATCCGAGCACTTTGCCGATACTATTGCTACCTCGAAAATCGATGCTATATTTTGACTTTAGCTCACATTTTAACGTATTATTATTGGCTGTTAATGAAAATAAATCGGTACCAACTTCATTGCATGACTCTTTTAAAGCGGTGTACATGGCTTTTGCTATTTCATTAATTTCGTAAGCTCCTGGTGGAATCCTTACATACTTTGGTATCGCTGTTTTCAAATGGCTGAATGAATTATTGCTTTCGTCGATATTAAAAATCGAATTATATGTGTAAAATCCCAGCAGTGCAACTCCATATTTGTCTGTTGTATTTAACTCGATGGGTGGGTAAAAATCCGCACTTAAGACACTTGTATGTCCTGTTAGAGTGAATGTGTAAGACATGACTGACCACGAAACTATTTGTGTAGCTATTTTATTGCTGTTTGCAACAGTTAAATGGATTTAAGCTGAAGCGTTGCTTTATTCCTTTGGACGTTTTTAAACTGTTTTCTGCCTTTATATTCACATCGTTAATTTTGCAATAACAACAAAATATTTTTTTTGGTATCGGTCCATCGCCCTCGTCCGAATCTGAATTATTGCTATTATAATGTTCGAAACAGTATTGATATTTCAATATATCGACGTCACTTTTTAGGTGATTAGGTAACCTATCCCAAACTAGTGCTATTTCATTTGGAGCTAATGCGATCAACACTTCTTTGGGCGTATTTTCTAACTGTTCGGCAGTCATTTTTTGTAATCCTCCGACTTCACGATATGCTTTAAGTGATAGCAACATTTTGGTGTAGTTGTCACGTTCCATTTGGGGTGTCAAAGACATACTTTTTACGATTGTAAAAGAAACTTCAAACACAAATGTCCACACCAGACTGTTCCGAATTCTTGTTGACGGTCGTATGTATAGTAAATTTTCTTCGTCGCTTCGGAACCCATCTGCAGATATCGTACCAATTCCATAGGTGGGGGTAAATCACCGAAACTATCGTAGTATGTTACATCAGAATTGCTTTTTCTATATGCTACCCAATGAGTCCCTACACCCGACATACTATCCAAATTTATAATGGCGGCCTCATAACGTTTGGGACCGCGTACAGGTAATGAATCTCTCATATATACGCCTCGAAAGTGTGGTATTTTCATTTTTAAGGCGTACTTTTCTATATCAATATTGGATAGTGGTCTTTGAGGTAGGGATTCTATTAGTTTTTTGATTTCTTATTTTTGCCGTTGTTTATATATAATCCCAAACCTGTGCGATATGGTTTCAAGTATAATCCATTTCCTCTTGAACTTAGATGTAAGCCGGTACCTATTTTTTCTGCAGTCGACTTTTCTACTGCTTTTACGGCACGCACGATGCCTGCTGCACCACCTGCTAATGAACCTAAGGCCGATAGTCCTGCAAATATTGGTATTAACGGTAATATCCCCCCAGTCTTCGGAATTGGAATGATTCTAGGCGTGCGAATTTTTCGTTTGCCACCGGCTATTCTTAGGGATTTACGTGCAGCTACTGCAGCTATTTTCGATGCTTTCATGATATTTTTCTCGACAAGTTTTTTCCCACCAGCTTTTAACAATTCTGATCGAACGGGTCGTCTAATAGATGATCCAAAAGCTACTTTGTGTAGTCGCTTATGTTTACCAACGCCTTTACCTTTAGTGTGGCGGCGGCGGCGCTGGAAGCGACGTTTACCTCTAGTGGATGCTTTTCTCGATTTTGATGATGATGATACACCCATACCAAAACGTTGTTTCGCTTTCATAATGTTGGTTACCAACCAAGCTGCAGCTTTTTCACCAGCGCTAGAGTCTTTAGATTTTACTCTTTTCCACGCGCTTTGCTCGAGTTCCTGATCTGCTTGGTGGCGAGCACTTAAATTTTCACTATTACGCAAATAGGCTAAATCGTGTTTTTTGCATGCGACATCCAAAGAATTAATTCCTTGATCTCCTCTTGCCACACGTTTTACTACTTTCGTCCCGGGCCCGCAATACTGATAGCCGGGAATGTGTAACTCAAACGGTAGCCTATTAATTACTGAATTAACAATACCGCTTCCAGTCTTACTTGATAAACGAGACCGTCTACTTCGTCTGACGAGCGACATCTGAATGATAGTTTACGTGAAAGTTCAGTATAAAATATAGATTTTGTTAAGATGCGTGTCGTCAATCTTAAACAAAAACTTCCCGTCGATAATCTCGATGTAAAGGTCGGATCTGGACTAGAACAAAAATTATTTAAAAGACATGGTCCTTTGCTACCGTCATCTATTCGTGGATTATTAATAGGACCTTCAAACTGTGGAAAAACAAATGTTATGATTTCGCTGCTTACTCACCCCTCGGGACTGCGTTTCGAAAATGTTTATATCTACTCAAAGTCGCTCTATCAACCGAAATATGAATATTTAAAGAAAATTTTATCACCAATCAAAGGTCTTGGCTACTACGCTTTTAGCGACGCAAATAACATTGTGGAACCGTCAGATGCTAAACCTAATTCAATATTTATTTTTGATGACGTTATGTGTGAGAAACAGGACGTTATAAGATCGTATTTTAGCATGGGACGTCACAAAAATGTGGATGCCTTTTACTTGGCGCAAACGTATTCTCGTGTTCCTAAGCAGCTCGTCCGGGATAATGCCAACTTCATTATTATGTTTAAACAAGATGAGATGAATATGAAACATATATTTTCCGATCACGTTTCACCCGACCTGACGTTTACACAATTTCAAGAGATGTGTGCTAAATGTTGGGATAATAAATATGGTTTTTTAGTTATTGACAAGGACAGTGATGTAAATTCGGGCAGATACCGCAAGGGATTCGATAGTTATATATTCCTATAATAATAACTTGGATAATCATTTCATCGTTGAACGGTGCTTTGAAAGCATCATGAATGAAGAAATCGAATTAAAACGAAAGCTACTGGAAACTACAAATGCGGTTAGAAAAAAATTTAAACAAATTAAAGCAGCTAAAGTGCAGAATGAACATGATTTGGAAAAGTTTTATGAACCAGTTTCTAAACCACTAGAATCTATATCTAAAGCCGTAAAGCAGCAGCAGCAACAGTACGCAACTAAAAAATCAAGTACTACGACTAAACCACAAAGTCGGAGTAGCAGCAGCAGCTCGGTGGGAATGGCGAAAATGTTTGAAGAACATCCAACAGAAGCGGATTTTGAAACATCTACACCGATTTCGCAAAAAACACAAATTCCTACACCAAAACGTGGAAATCGTGAGTCACTGTTCGAAACCCCTTCCCCATCAACGATAACATCATCTTACACATCACCACACACATCAAGTGGTAGCAGTTCAGCCGCAAAAACTATTCAAGATTATTTAAATGGATTAAAATTCGAACCGTCCCGTTATGATACCGTGTATGGTGTACGCTTTGGTAAAAAAGACAATAAATCAACAAAATATATTGGCAACTTGGTGGTTCGTTTTCTAACAAACGGAAAGATGGTGTTATACAAGAACAAAACAAACATTGCTGAATTCGATGGAACGGCTGAGCTTTACGATTTGATTTTTCTAAAAAATCCAGCATGCTTAGATAATGAAGACGAAATTAGTCTAGATGTACTTCGAAAATACCAAACCATTTTGAAATTGACGGATGCGGCCTACGACGGTTATGACAAGAAACGTGGTTTAAGGGAAACCCGATGGAGAAAATATTTACGAATCATAAAACCGCTAATTATGGGAACCAAACTGGGTGGTGGTGGTGTAGGAAGAAAAAAAGGCGACAACAAAATCCAACTACCAGCAAAAAAGCGCCTATCGTCGAAATCATCTGAATATGTTTATTGGAATAAACCTAAGGAGTTAGTGGATAGATTACGATTATTGTGGGGGTCAAAAGTAGCTGGACATACCGGACATGATAATGAGATTATGTCAATTATGGAAGAGCTTCGAGAAGAAGGAATAATATATTAAGTTTTGCACGTAGTTGCCATCCTCAGTGTCTGATAAGACGTGGAACCTTATAATATGGATCCTAGCCGAGAAAAAATTAAAGTCGTAAATGAATTACATAGGACAGCAAGGAAAAATTTTGTTAGAAGACGTACAGTCATAAAAGGATATCGAGATTTGTGGCAAATTGATTTGGCGGAAATGCAGCAATATGCTACTGACAATGATGGTTACCGTTACATTGTTGTATGTATAAACTGTTACTCCAAATTCGTGTACACCAAAGCAGTTAAGAATAAGACCGGTGTTGAAGTTACGAATGCCATGAAAAGCATCATTGAAGAAGCATCATATGCACCAAACAATTTACAGAGTGATCAAGGAAAGGAATTTTATAATAGCACCTTTCAAGCCCTCATGAAAAAATATAATATAAACCATTATTCCACATATAGCACGAAAAAAGCGGCAATTGTTGAGCGTGTTATAAGAACTTTGAAAAATAAGTTATATAAACAATTCTCGGCTAGAGGTTCTTACAGATGGTTACAAATATTACCAGCTATAACGAAGACCTATAATAACACTAAACACCGCACCATTGGAATGAAGCCTAACAGTGTAAAAGAGGATACCCCTATTAAAGCATATGACTATTTGAAAATTGCTCCGAAGAAAAAAAAATTTCATTTGGGTGACGTTGTTCGCATTAGCAAGTACAAAGGTGTATTTGACAAAGGATATACGCCTTCCTGGTCCACGGAACTGTTTGAAATAGCAAAAGTTAATATTACAAATCCACCCACCTACTTGCTGCAATCATTGGAAGGTCAACCTATTAAAGGATGTTTTTACGAAGCAGAACTGCAAAAGACAGCTAGCCCTGGTGTTTATTTAGTTGAGAAAATTCTTAGAAAACGCAAGAACAATCAAAACGATCAATTGTTTGTAAAATGGTTAGGTTTTCCAAATCAATTTAATTCTTGGATAGACAAATCAGATATTGTATAAATATTATCAAATAGGTTTTACGTTACGTATGTATGCATTATAAATAATAAAAATAAATATTGCTTTTCATAATTATTCGTTTTATTTTCAATTTAACAGTATAATTATGTTTTTAAATAGAACTTTATCTAGGTTGGTTTCCATTTTGGTTTTTTTGGATCCTTTATCTTCGTTGTAGTATACCGTGCAGCATGTGAGTGAATTTGATACATTTTTTCCTTAAGGTACGTAATTTTGGTCTCATCATCTTCAAACATTTTTTGAAAAACCGGTACTAGCACATTACTAAGTATGGTATTTATCTGCGAACCAAGTTGATGAACTTCCGTAAGGACATATTCTTTGGTAGCAGCATCATTATCATTTATCGGTTGGGCAACATTCCTTAATAATTTTCCCTCTATATCAAAATGTCCATCTGAAGTAAGTTTAAATCCGATTCCGGGCAACCCTCGCGATAAGTTGTTACAAACAGGAGTTTTCTGTCGACCAAATTTATCAATTGTGTTGTTAACACGACCCATTTTAAAGTAAAACTAATTCACTCTCTTTATGTTCAGCCTATATATAAATGACATAACTAATAAAAATTCATTTTACAATACACCATGAAGCAAGTAAGATTTGACGAAGAAAGAAATATTATCCACCGTATGTCTGTTTGGTGTTTTGCATATAGACAAGCCAGACAAAGTAATTTTCAGCAACTAATACTTGATAGATATCGTTTTCAAAGGAGAATTGGAAAAATGGATGTAATGCTAGCGAGGATTTTAGAACGGAACCACAGAAATAATATATATCAAGAGCGATTTGTTAATTCAAATGTATGGTGAATAATAAACATATTTAGTACAAAAAGATTTTTATTAAGATTTAAATAATACATACACACTATCATTAGAAAAACGCACTTTTTCACATAAATTTAAAATTACATGACTATCATAAGAAACTTTTACACTATATCTAAATTGTCTCTATTTTTCGGAATTACCAGCGCTGCCCTTCTTGGTCGAATTCCATGGTCTCACTATTATTACGTTCTGATGAACCTCCTCCCCCTACTCCTCCTCCTCCTCCTTCTAAGAAAACAGGACTTTGCGGTGATTCGTTAAATATTTCGAGATCTTCAAAATTGCTTGAAGAAGTCCAGCGCTGCCCTTCTTGACTGAATTCCGGCGTATCGTGATTATTATGTTCTGATGAACCTCCCACTGAGACAGCGAGACTTTGCAGAGATTCACTAGAATTTTCACGAGATATTTGTTGCGGTGATTTCATCCCATGTTTCTTATGGTACTCATTTTGACACCATTCACAGAAACCCATTATTCCACTAATAAATTCCCAATTTTCGCAATTGGCACACATCTGACGACCGTTTACAGAGAATGGGCGAACAACTGCAATTTGACGTTCACTTTTTGGTGACTGCATTTTGAGAAAATAAATTACTATGTAGTATTCTGGAAGTACTGAAATGCAGACTGAAACAAGAAAGTTTTGTGCCTCTATTTGTATCTGTTAGGTGACCTTCAAACCCCTCCACTCTCATATCCCATGTAAAATCGAGGTCACCATACACAGAATAGACTTGTTTCTTTATCTACATGCGCGTAATACGTATACGCTGAATAGCTTTTTCTTGATTCAACAATTTTGAATCGATTTCCTTAAGTCTTTTTGTAACAGATTGCAAAAAATCTTCATTCGCCTCTTCAGCAAGCTTTTTATTCATTTCATTAAGTTCTTTTCTAACATATTCCAAAACATCATTATTCACTAATTCACTAAGTTTTTTAATAATTTCACGCCTTTGTTCAAGAACATATTCCTGATTAGCGGCATCCCCAGGATTCTTTGGTGGTGCTACATTAGTTAAAGATTTCCCTTGTATATCATATTGACCATCATCGGTCAATCTAAATCCAACTCCTGGTTGTCCAACAAGAACAATGTGATTTTGGTCATTAAATTTTTGGCGCCCAAATTTATCAATTGTGTTGTTAACACGACCCATTTTTAGCTTAAACTGATGTGATTTTTGTGAAGGTTGCCTATTTATAAAAAATTAAACAATAATTTAGGTACATAATCATTTATTTAACATCTCATGTTATTATATTATACAATGAATTAAAGATTTTCTTCATCTTCTTGAACACACTCCATTTCGTCATCGCTAACAGTAGCCAATGCTTTACTATCAACTTCATTGGTGACTGCTTTATTTCCAAGGTCATCAAGAATAGTGGTATCATCTGCGGGAGCCAAACCATATTTTGTAGCTAATTCATCGGGTAAATGGGGCACTTCGAATAGGTAGCTTCCCAATTCTTCATTTATCATTCCAGCGCAAAATTCGTCCAGATCAATGGTTCCATATAGGTATTTCTCGCAAGTATGTGCTCCAGCCGTGAAATTTACGGCGTCTTTCATATACTTCCTATACTGACTTTCACTAAAACCCACATCGGATTTACCATAATTTGCAAAGTGTACTATTTCTTCAGCCAGCTCTCTTAATTTACATGATAACCAATTAATGTACATATCTCGATTTTCAATGACAGTAGGGCAGTCACACATCTTAAATAGAAAATAATGGATATGTGATTGTGTGTGACTGTGTGTTTTTCGATATATACTTAACAAGAACTATTTTATTACATTTTAAATCAACATTAAAATAGCCTAATCAACAATATATTACAAACAACCAAAATTTAACAACGCTCTAGTATTACCTCCAGAGAATACATGTGAGCTTTGCCCCAAATAAGTTAAGGTGTACTGATCACCGGAGTTATTCATCATTTCAATAGTATCCTCTGTCAGAATTTCAGCTACGCGTGATGGTAAAAATGTTTCAAATGTTGCTTGATGTGTTGGATCAAACAATGTGACGATAATGGCTTTTCCAAAACGTGAAGTCAAAGAATTAATTTTTTTTATCATATAAATTTTGCCCACCGTTAATGTAGAGAATTTTCTACGTTCCAGAAATTGAATATCTTGGTTTATCATATTATTAATTTCGGCTATGGTCTGCTTTGAAATGCTCATGATTTAAAATACAATAAAAACAATTACTGTCAAGTACCTTGAATAAACACTTGTAGAACACACCACAAACACAATACTTTATATGCCAAAGCAACAGTTAACGCATACGATGTATGAGTGACAATGAAAGCTATTTTCGAAATGAGCCATATTTATTAGGAAGTAATCCAAGGTCAAGTATTTATTTATGGTGGGAGGAATACATCCGACGACCTCGAAAAATACAAAACAAATGTAACCTTGAAATAAGCGTCGTCCACCTGGTCATCACCAAACAAAGAAACATCTGCTCGCGTTCAAGGCCAAGCAAATGTAACCTTGAAATAAGCGTCGTACACCTGGTCATCACCAAACAAAGAAACAGCTGCTCGCATTCATTGAAAATATGCACCGCAAATGTAACCTTGAAATAAGCATCGTACACCTGGTCATCACCAAACAAAGAAACATCTGCTCGCGTTCAAGGCCAAGTTCTTGACCTTGACCTTGGAATAACACCTGCGCATATCAAGGCCAAATAACAATAGCACACCTGGGCGTTCAAGGTCGACCCTACTGCGCATGCGGAGACTCGGGGAGCATCATATCCCTCTACTAGCGCAAGAATTTTAAGCGCTGGGACATTTCAACGCAGGACTATTAAGCGCTAGGACTTATTAGCGCAGGATTATATAGCGTGGAAATTTTGACCGGAAAGACACTTCAGCACAGGACTATTGAGTGTTGGGACATATCTGCGCGGGACTATATAGCCACATTTATTATTTTTTTGGTGTTTTAATTCTTTTTTGTGAAATTTTGGCATTAAAGCTGGTGTTATAAATAACAACTTAAGCAAACCTAAAACTGAGCAAACCTGTCCGAGAACGTATTTCACAACTCCGTGGCCACAATAAGAAATTATATTATTTCTAATATAATTTCTTCTTGTGACCATGGAGTTGTGAAATACGTTCTCTGCTCAGTTTTAGGTTTCATCAGTATATTTTTTAAATTTTTTATCTTTGTTGAGTTCGGGTGTCTGGAAAGCGTTCGCTATATTGTCTCAGCGCTAAATCATCCTGCGCTTTATTGTCCCAGCTCTAAATAGGCCTCCGCTTATATGTCCCAGCGCTTAATACTCGTGCGCTCAAAGTCCCGCGCCCAAACGTCCTGCGCTAAATAGTCCAGCTCTAAATAGTAACAAAGCCATAATTTGGGATTGCCCTTTCCTCTCTTGATTGATTTACTGCCCTCCGCTTCGCGTCGGCGCAGCGGGAGAAAATATTACAAACTACATTTCATTATTATACAAATAACTGTTATTTATCTCGAGTTTATATTTTCTTCCCGGTCGGGTTTTATGTTAATCATCTGAATACAATATCAACGAAAAAAAAAACATACCTACGCCACTGAACAAATTACAGATTATATTATTACTCAAATTAGTTAAACATAGTTTAACATAGGATTTTTTAAGTACTGATTTAAATAAAATTGGGTTTTAAAAATAGCAATAGCTAACCGTGACCTACCTTTTGGAAAGTGTGACTAGACGAATTATTTGGGATGGTCAAAATCTGGTCGTCATTAAAAATAATTGCTTAAATTAAAAAGTAAATAATCCAGCTGATTAGCGATTTCATTTGTACTATTTAAGATGCATTATTGAAAACAGGGCTGTGTATGGTAATTAATGGAAAGCTTCTTGTTTTATAGTAGTTATAGAGTTTACAATTTTAAAGGTTTTTTATTTACATATGTATATTATCTATATAACCATTGCTTAGGGCCGGTTGTATAAAAATCAATTTGAAGCGAGTTTTGCTAAACGGCTATTACTATGTAACTCAAGCTTTTGTAACTACGCATTGTTTAAAAGAAAAACTCGAGTTTTGCTAAACCTGGTTTTAAATTGCTTGAATTACTTAACTAATTTCTACTTTAAATACACTAATTTGAGCGGTAGAGACAGGGTTGCCAGATGGTTGAAACTAAATTCCCCCAAATAAAAATAGTTTTATTCTTGACTGTTAGTTGTCGAAAAAATATATTGTTCTTAAATATTCCTGAAATCTTATTTATTTTGAAGGAGGTTGAATATTTTAAAATAAAACTCCTACTTTTACTACTTTTTTTATTTGTTAATTTTTTTCAAAAAATTATCAAAATCATGACAATTGACAAATGGAATGACATGACATATAAAGAAAATTGGTTATGGCAAAAACACAAGAAAGAAACGCAATGAAATGAATGACGAAATTAGAAGTCTGTGAAAATCATTTGGGTTGGACAAAGAAAACCTAATTACCTATTATGGGCATTGTATTTGCGTTACCTATATTTATTAAAGAAAACGGTGTTTCGGCTAGCTTTCCTATTTTATTGTGTAACATCAATATGTTTTTGGATATTATTTAATATTCCGGTCAAGTCACAGCAAAAATGCAATTTTAGTACTTGTAGCAAGTCTGATTAAATAATGAAACGGAAAAGCTGTATAAAATCTTAGATTTATTGTAAATCACTAAAAATGCATGTTTAACGAAAATGGCTTCATGGTAAAATACATTCCTTGTATTGCCTATTTATTCTGACACATTATGAATAATTATAGTTTTAGTACAAGGCGCGACCTCTATTGAGGAGACGTATCAAAACGGGAAGCCGCTAACAATCTCAGACTAAAGCACATAGAAAAGCAATACTAAAAGTCATAAACATCTAGAGTAGCAATGTTCAATATACTATACCTAGTACCTATTTTATGTTTTTTGTGGTGTTTATTTGTAGGTAAATGATTTCTTGGCAAAACTAGGCTCATTATGAAAAAACCTTCCTTAATTAAAAAAGCGTATTTTGCTTGTTGCGTTGCCCACAAAATTTTGACCCACCTGTAAAAAAAACTCACGGGCCGCGCCTGGTTTTTCGTGGTACGCCATTAAGAGAGATTAGGAACCGCTGACCTAGAGGATTCACATACTAGAGTAGCTTAAAAGTCGAAATCTCGCTTAGCAACATACTCCCGAGCCAAAGTCACAATGTTTTAGCTTTTAAGCCTTTAGGGTAAAGGATTTTTGTATAACAAAAATTCATTTGTTGGTAAAGTACGATATTGTACATACATCTCTTTTTATCATGCAAAATTCTTGGAATATTGCAAGAGATTGGTTCTTAGAACATATTATTATTCTGGGTTGATTTTTGTCAAAATATAAGTAACGGTACTTAGAAATGTTAAAAACTTATGTTTTTCATTATTAGTCGCCATTTTTTCATTTATAACCTTATAATTTTCCGGTGGAGCCACCCGGTTGGTATGTATGTACCTACACTTGTTAAAGTCAGTGCAAAAACCAGGCATCTTCGGAACTACCTGGTTTATCCACCGAATAAAATACCGGGCAGCTCCAAAAAGAGTAATTAATTACTCTTATTCTTTGGACCCACTTGATTTGTACAATGAATGATAGAGTACGAAATATAAGTATTTATCTTATTTTTGAGAAAAATGGAGCTGCCTGGTTTTTGCATCCGGGTCTTCAATTAAACAAACTGTATTTTTTTTTACTAGTAATTGGCTGAGAAAAGTGATTCAGTGTAGTTTCCATATATTTTTGGGTTTTAACATATTGGTTTATTTAAAAAAATCTTTTTCCCCCAAAAAATCCCCCAGAAAAAAGTATCCCCCAGATTTTCCCCCGTCCAGATGAAAATCCCCCAAACTTGGGGGGAAACACCCCAACCTGGCAACCCTGGGTAGAAATTATGAGATAATCTACAATTAATGTATTGAAAGTAAATTGTCAAGCAAAAGTGGAAGATGGCAAATAAATTTGTATTACAAGTGAATCCAGACAATTAAAAAAAACTGCACCTCTCTGGAGCAGATTTCAAGTCGGGAGCTATTTTATTAATAAGTGTTTCCACTGGAAATTTAGATAAGCGTAATTTTTGCAGAAGTTCCTGTTCAATCTGTTCATCAAAATGGTTTATTTTTTGTCGAAATATGGCCTTCTAGGATGAGCATCAAGATTTACCAATTTATGTATTAGCATCCTCATCCTCAGTGTAATTGGCGACTCAAATTAAGGAAGCCAACTGCAATTAGCTGATTTTTAACTGGGAAGAAGGGCTCACTTGACGACCAAATTGACAAAGATGCCAAATAATATGATAATGAGGACGAAGACGAAACGAAAATATTCCCTTATGGATATGGTAGTTATCAAATCGGCTGAAGATAGGGTTGCCACCTGTCCTTTTCTGGAAAGGATAGTCCTTGTTTAAGGAGTTTTGTCCTTTCATCTTTTTTTAGCTTAAAATGTTCTTTTCAAAGCCCAAACTGATATTCAGACGACCTTGCTAGCAGGAGCGGCCCGTGAGTTTTTTTACAGGTGGGCCAAAATTTTGTGTGCAACTAGTGATATCAACGCAACAAGCAAATTATTGACCTACAAATAAACACTGCAAAAATCATAAAATAGGTACCTACTGCAGAATATTGAACATTACTACTCTTGATGTTTATGACTTTTAGTATCACATTTCTGTTTATGGTTTTTTCTATGTGTTTTAATACTCTAAATTAGTAGATTTTAGCGGCTTCCGTTGTGATAAGTTTAGCATCTCCTCAATAGATGTCGCGCCTTGTACTAAAAGCCCTGAATATAAATAGAACAAAATTCTGTGCTAAAAGTATGAGTATTCGTAAAATAAAATTAGGAACGCTGCCGAAACTCCGTTTTCTTTAATAAATACAATGCTGGCGACTAGACATAGTCATACGATATTTGTCTACGCACGTGCAGGCTGTAAGCTGTAAGTTGTTTGAGGCTAATTCCTAGTGGAAGCTAGTTGAAAATTATTATTGTAATCTTGGATTGAACAGCTATTCTCTGTATTTTTTGGGTTGTAGTATTTTAACTTCTTGAAATTGAATGTTTTAAAAGAGTTAGTATGATTTCTTACTTTAAAGATAACAAAAATATTATTTTTTCAAACCTGTTACATAGGAATGTTCTAGAAATACTTGGCAACGCCACAGCGACTACTGACTTCAAAACAATTTTTTTTCTGTAACTGACGTTTCTCCCAGTGGTGTGCAGTTACTAAACAAATTTTTTTTGAGGGCCGATATCTACCCTTTTTTTATCATGAAGCGCCATTTGTGAATATTTTTTTCTTCAATCTGAATTCATGCCAGGACTTACCGGATTCAATATATGCAGTGAATTCCATAACACCCTGTATATAAAAAAAACTGACTGACTGACTGACATATCAAAGGGCATCACACACCGCTAGGTCCAGAAACTTGAAAGTTTGCAGAGAGGTTTCTTATATAAAGATATTTAACATAGGCATGCACTAAGGAAGGTTTTTTTTTATAATTCAACCCCTAAGGGGGTGAAACAAGGGTTCACACTTCGTATGGAGAAAAAATACTAGATGGTCTTATTAACTCGAAACTTCATAGAAGTACTCTAAAAAAATATATGTTTAAACACGTGTTTTACAGTTTTTAATAAATCATCCCCTAAGGAGGTAAAATGGGGGTTTAAAGTTTGTTATCGATTAAAATTGTTATACAGTCTATTGTATAATCTTCAATAAAGCAATTTGTTTTGATATGAAATTTTAAAGTTGTATATCTCTGTTGCTACCTATGGGACCCATGCCAAGTTCAGGTTTTTTAATAGTGAGCCTACTAGAAATGTTTTGGTAAAAAAAATAGTTTGTAATTTGCGAAAAGAAGGTGAATTTTTGAATTGACCCACCTGGAAAAAAATTAATACGCTCAGGTACTTTATTTATTGTTTTTTTCTAAACAAATTTTACATCATTTTGTCGACAATTCTTTAGTTTTAAGCGAAAAAAAATGTGTTAGTAGAAAGTTATAGTCATTTGAATTTTTTTGATCCTAAAATATAATTAAAAAAAAATCAAATGACTATAACATTGTTCTAACACATTTTTTCTCTTAAAGTTTAAGAATTGTCGACAAAATGGTGTAAAATTTGTTTAGAAAAAAAAATAAATAAAATACCTAAGCGTGTTAATTTTTTCCCAGGTGGGTCAATTCAAAAATTCAACTTTTTTTCGCAAATTAGAATTTTTTTAACAAAATATTCCTAGTAGGCTCACTATAAAAAAAAACCTGAACTCGGCATGGGTCCCATAAGTAGCAACAGAGATATACAACTTCAAAATTTCACGGACCGCAATAGGTGTATACTCTTTTTGATGTTTCCGTGATTTTCTTCGAAGAAAATTAAGTTGCCGCTTTGTCAACGTCTGGTGACGGATTTGGTATGTTTTCTAAATCATTTTCGTCCAAGCTCTTGCCGCTGTAATTTTTTTCTTAAACAAACACGGGCGACACTGGCAGTATTATTTACATTACTAACGGTTATTTTTATCGTTTGAATTAATAAATTTTTTTATTTTTCTTGGTATTTAATTGTAATTTGGGGCTCTGTTACTATTTAGCGCTGGACTATTTAGCGCAGGACGTTTGGGCGCGGGACTTTGAGCACTGGGACACTTAAGCGCAAGAATTTTAAGCGCTGGGACATTTCAACGCAGGACTATTATGCGCTAGGACTTATTAGCGCAGGATTATATAGCGTGGAAATTTTGACCGCAAGGACACTTCAGCACAGGACTATTGAGTGTTGGGACATATCTGCGCGGGACTATATAGCCACATTTATTATTTTTTTGGTGTTTTAATTCTTTTTTGTGAAATTTTGGCATTAAAGCTGGTGTTATAAATAACAACTTAAGCAAACCTAAAACTGAGCAAACCTGTCCGAGAACGTATTTCACAACTTCGTGGCCACAATAAGAAATTATATTATTTCTAATATAATTTCTTCTTGTGACCATGGAGTTGTGAAATACGTTCTCTGACAGGTTTGCTCAGTTTTAGGTTTCATCAGTATATTTTTTAAATTTTTTATCTTTCTTGAGTTCTGGTGTCTGGAAAGCGTTCGCTATATTGTCTCAGCGCTAAATCATCCTGCGCTTTATTGTCCCAGCTCTAAATAGGCCTCCGCTTATATGTCCCAGCGCTTAATACTCCTGCGCTCAAAGTCCCGCGCCCAAACGTCCTGCGCTAAATAGTCCAGCTCTAAATAGTAACAAAGCCATAATTTGGGATTGCCCTTTCCTCTCTTGATTGATTTACTGCCCTCCGCTTCGCGTCGGCGCAGCGGGAGAAAATATTACAAACTACATTTCATTATTATACAAATAACTGTTATTTATCTCGAGTTTATATTTTCTTCCCAGTCGGGTTTTATGTTAATCATCTGAATACAATATCAACGAAAAAAAAACATACCTACGCCACTGAACAAATTACAGATTATATTATTACTCAAATTAGTTAAACATAGTTTAACATAGGATTTTTTAAGTACTGATTTAAATAAAATTGGGTTTTAAAAATAGCAATAGCTAACCGTGACCTACCTTTTGGAAAGTGTGACTAGACGAATTATTTGGGATGGTCAAAATCTGGTCGTCATTAAACATAATTGCTTAAATTAAAAAGTAAATAATCCAGCTGATTAGCGGTTTCATTTGTACTATTTAAGATGCGTTATTGAAAACAGGACTATGTGTGCTAATTAATGGAAAATTTCTTGTTTTATAATAATAGTTACAGAGTTTGCAATTTTAAAGGTTTTTTATTTACATATGTATATTATCTATATAACCATTGCTTAGAGCCGGTTGTATAAAAAGTAATTTGTAACGAGTTTTACTAAACGCCTATTACTGTGTAACTCAAGCTTTTGTAAATACGCGTTGTATAAAAGAAAAACTCGAGAGTTTTGCTAAACCTGGTTTTAAATTGCTTGAATTACTTAACTAATTTATACTTTAAATACACTAGTTTGAGCGGTAGAGACAGGGTTGCCAGATGGTTGTAACTAAATTCCCCCAAAACGGTTTTAAAAATACCCCAAAAAATCACTGTTTTGCAGCTAAAATCCCCCAAATAAAAATAGTTTTATTCTTGACTGTTACTTGTTGAAAAAATATATTGTTTCTATATCTTCCTAAAATCTTATTTATTTTGAAGGAGGTTGAATATTTTTAAGTAAAACTCCTACTTTTACTACTTTTTTTATTTGTTAATTTTTTTCAAAAAATTATCAAAATCATGACAATTGACAAATGGAATGACATGACATATAAAGAAAATTGGTTATGGCAAAAACACAAGAAAGAAACGCAATGAAATGAATGACGAAATTTGAAGCCTGTGAAAAACATTTGGGTTGGATAAAGAAAAACTAATTACCTATTATGGGCATTGTATTTGCGTTACCTATATTTATTAAAGAAAATGGTGTTTCGGCTAGCTTTCCTATTTTATTGTGTAACATCAATATGTTTTTGGATATTATTTAATATCCCGGTCAAGTCACGGCAAAAATGCAATTTTAGTACTTGTAGCAAGTCTGATTAAATAATGAAACGGAAAAGCTGTATAAAATCTTAGATTTATTGTAAATCACTAAAACTACATGTTTAACGAAAATGGCTTTATGGTAAAATACATTCCTTGGATTGCCTATTTATTCTGACACATTATGAATAAATATAGTTTTAGTACAAGGCGCGACCTCTATTGAGGAGACGTATCAAAACGGGAAGCCGCTAACAATCTCAGACTAAAGCACATAGAAAAGCAATACTAAAAGTCATAAACATCTAGAGTAGCAATGTTCAATATACTATACCTAGTACCTATTTTATGTTTTTTGTGGTGTTTATTTGTAGGTAAATGATTTCTTGGCAAAACTAGGCACATATCAAAAAACCTTCCTTAATTAAAAAAGTGTATTTTGCTTGTTGCGTTGATGCCACTAGTTGCCCACAAAGTTTTGACCCACCTGTAAAAAAAACTCACGGGCCGCGCCTGGTTTTTCGTGGTACGCCATTAAGAGAGATTAGGAACCGCTGGCCTAGAGGATTCACATACTAGAGTAGCTTAAAAGTCGAAATCTCTCTTAGCAACATACTCCCGAGCCAAAGTCACAATGTTTTAGCTTTTAAGCCTTTAGGGTAAAGGATTTTTGTATAACAAAAATTCATTTGTTGGTAAAGTACGATATTGTACATACATCTCTTTTTATCATGCAAAATTCTTGGAATATTGCAAGAGATTGGTTCTTAGAACATTTTATTATTCTGGGTTGATTTTTGTCAAAATATAAGTAACGGTACTTAGAAATGTTAAAAACTTTTGTTTTTCATTATTAGTCGCCATTTTTTCATTTATAACCTTATAATTTTCGGGTGGAGCCACCCGGTTGGTATGTATGTACCTACACTTGTTAAAGTCAGTGCAAAAACCAGGCATCTCCGGAACTACCTGGTTTATCCACCGAATAAAATACCGGGCAGCTCCAAAAAGAGTAATTAATTACTCTTATTCTTTGGACCCACTTGATTTGTACAATGAATGATAGAGTACGAAATATAAGTATTTATCTTATTTTTGAGAAAAATGGAGCTGCCTGGTTTTTGCATCCGGGTCTTCAATTAAACAAACTGTATTTTTTTTTACTAGTAATTGGCTGAGAAAAGTGATTCAGTGTAGTTTCCATCTATTTTTGGGTTTTAACATATTGGTTTATTTAAAAAAATCTTTTTCCCCCAAAAAATCCCCCAGAAAAAAGTATCCCCCAGATTTTCCCCCGTCCAGATGAAAATCCCCCAAACTTGGGGGGAAACACCCCAACCTGGCAACCCTGGGTAGAAATTATGAGATAATCTACAATTAATGTATTGAAAATAAATTGTCAAGCAAAAGTGGAAGATGGCAAATAAATTTGTATTACAAGTGAATCCAGACAATTAAAAAAAACTGCACCTCTCTGGAGCAGATTTCAAGTCGGGAGCTATTTTATTAATAAGTGTTTTCACTGGAAATTTAGATAAGCGTAATTTTTGCAGAAATTCCTGTTCAATCTGTTCATCAAAATGGTTTATTTTTTGTCGAAATATGGCCTTCTAGGATGAGCATCAAGATTTACCAATTTATGTATTATCATCCTCATCCTCAGTGTAATTGGCGACTCAAATTAAGGAAGCCAACTGCAATTAGCTGATTTTTAACTGGGAAGAAGGGCTCACTTGACGACCAAATTGACAAAGATGCCAAATAATATGATAATGAGGACGAAGACGAAACGAAAATATTCCCTTATGGTTATGGTAGTTATCAAATCGGCTGAAGATAGGGTTGCCACCTGTTCTTTTCTGGAAAGGATAGTCCTTGTTTAAGGAGTTTTGTCCTTTCATCTTTTTTTAGCTTAACATGTTCTTTTCAAAGCCCAAACTGATATTCAGACGACCTTGCTAGCAGGAGCGGCCCGTGACTTTTTTTACAGGTGGGCCAAAATTTTGTGTGCAACTAGTGATATCAACGCAACAAGCAAATTATTTACCTACAAATAAACACTGCAAAAATCATAAAATAGGTACCTACCTACTGCAGAATATTGAACATTACTACTCTTGATGTTTATGACTTTTAGTATCACATTTCTGTTTATGGTTTTTTTCTATGTGTTTTAATACTCTAAATTAGTAGATTTTAGCGGCTTCCGTTGTGATAAGTTTAGCATCTCCTCAATAGATGTCGCGCCTTGTACTAAAAGCCCTGAATATAAATAGAACAAAATTCTGTGCTAAAAGTATGAGTATTCGTAAAATAAAATTAGGAACGCTGCCGAAACTCCGTTTTCTTTAATAAATACAATGCTGGCGACTAGACATAGTAATACGATATTTGTCTACGCACGTGCAGGCTGTAAGCTGTAGTAAATATGGGATTGCCAACAATTTTAAAAATATTTTATCGAGGAACAACTTGTTGCCAATACACCTTTTAGAGCCAATCTGATTTTTTAAATAACAAAAAATTAATACAAAGTTCTTGCCCCAACACAGATTCGAACCCGCGATCGTCTGATCAAATCGCTGAGATTGTACCTCTTGGACTACGCTGGTTATGTAAGAAAATCGGTCCGATACCGTTAAATTTGATGCCTAGCGCTGGCCTGACAAAAATCGTATTTATAATTTTTTATGTTTAACCACTAATTAATATTATTAATACGATGCAAATACAATGCGCATATTAGGTACCTAATTAGTTTTTCTTTTTCCGAACCAAATGTTTTGAAATAGTATATTTTAGGGGGAGGTTTGAGAGTATTTCCATAGTGGGAGTGGCCAGATATTATTGGTGGGCCGTCGACCAATTGTCTCTCTTTTTAACTTCCTAAAGCGCGTATGTCTGTTTCTCTCTTACTTTTAATGAATTTATATCGTCCATATAAACCTATAAGATCAATTTAAAATATATCCCAGCCCGGAGCAAGCTTGGATATCCTTTGACGATGGCTTGGCTTGATTCTTTCTTGGGGAGTTTTCGCATGGAACTTTGAAACAAAAGATTCTTTTTTGGTTTTAAAAAATTAAAATATTAGGTAGATCACTGAAAATTTTAGGTGGGTCATTGACAAAATGACCTTATGGACGAGCCGCGCCTGCTTGCTAGCACATTTTCGCAGTTAAAATAATTTCTAAAATTAAGTCGGTTTCAAATGTTTTCGTGATATTTTGAGACTGCTGAGAGCATTATTCGTCGTTCGCATCGATGCGTGTATTTCGCTTGAAGTCCATCAACCCCATCATCAAAAAGAAGAGAGAAGAGAACAAAACAAACATAACCACAACCTATAATCGAAGAGTGAATTTTTCTATTTTTGGCATTAATTGGCGAGATAAAAGAAACGGGTGCATTGTTACTTTAAATCAAGCTCAACTTTTGATTTTACCATTAATTTTAAGGAGACGTGTAACGAATTTATCATACGATAAAGAATGACAAAAAACTGTTATA
The DNA here is from genome assembly GCA_963971165.1 of Philopedon plagiatum. NCBI lineage: Eukaryota > Metazoa > Arthropoda > Insecta > Coleoptera > Curculionidae > Philopedon > Philopedon plagiatum. The sequence goes on along the minus strand of OZ020195.1, from coordinate 65,565,972 downwards.
AGCTGCAAAATCAAATGAAAAATACAGATTTAAGTTTCAAATTAAAAAAAAATATATGTACATATATTATTTTCCCCAAAAGCAAACCCAAAAATACAGTTTTTGATAAAATAGTGAAAGCGAATTTTCCCGCCTTTTCCATTGTTCTTTTTCTCAATTCTAAAAAGGTGGCAACCCTAGCTGAAGAGGACGCCCCGTTCTTTCTTAATTTGAGCCGCCAATACGTACCACAATTTCATAAATTGTTTATATTTCATCAGTGTTTTTTTTTAAGTATGATTGGAACAGGGCCTTAACCCGAAAACTTTTTGAGGTTAGAAATCCAAGTTTATCAATCAATCAAATATCAATTAGCCGGTTACCTAAACTACGAGATAAACTGTTTTTTATTGTTAACCAATAGTAATACAACAGGTTATTCAGTAAGCCTTAGTTATCTCTTTACCAGCTTTTATACAACCGACCCTCAACAACTAAAATTCGACACACGAAGAATAAATAGATTATTCGATAGTGAAATAGGTTATCAGTTTCGAGTCAAATCGACCGATCGTATGGAACTCAATTCACTAGACAATCTCGAATGGAATGAAATTTTCGTACGATAAACACTGGCGATAGAACATATTAGGAGTGAAATGACATTCCACGTAGACAGCTGATTGTAAACTACATAATCATTTTAGAAATAAACAGATGCACAAAGAATTTTTTTCTTGTTTAATACGAATAATACCTTGCCAATTCATTAAATTGAAATATCTAAAATGACAACTGGGAACGAAGACGAATAATAGATAAAGGCATCGTTATGTTACCTTTTTGCCTTTTAGCCCCTTTTTCGGTTGCCCTAAACATGCACAACGCTAGAGAAATAGTAATAATAAAATTCTGAAAATATTCTAAAACTGATTCGTTTTATTCTTTTATTGCAAAGAAATATAAGTGAGTACATCATGGATTTATTATATAAAAGGATTCGATATCCATATACTGTGAGCGTATCAAACGTGAAGCCTTATATTTTGTTGTTTGTTATTCTCTTGGGGGAGCAGTTTACGAACTACGAACATAGACAAGACTACGAATTACTACGTAATTGAATCAAGAATGGTAGTAGAAAGAGATAAAATAGCATTGGAGTGTTGGAGCTCAGAAGTGTTACTGTCTGTGCTGGTTGTTTAGGAAAACGGCTGAACCTCGGTCTGAACACTCGGTTACACGTACGTCTTTGTCTAATGAACTAGAAAAGAAAAAGTGCGACGTATGGATTTATATAGATTTATAAATGACTCGGAGCGATTTTAAATAAACACCTTTAGAAATAACATAACCTATAAATAATAAAACCTTTTTAACTTAAATTTATTATTATTTAGCAGAAAATAAAGTATTTAGGGCTTTTATTACTTTTAGCAAATCTTGTAATGCTTCTAACGTATTTTTTGTACACAAATACAAGGTAAAATAAGATGTGGCCAATGTTTACAAATTGTGTTTACAGTGTCGCTTAGAATGGTTTGTTTTGGCTTCAAAGAATGTTACATCATCCCGTATCCTTTTATTTAATAAATCCATGGAATACATACTATTTTTTCTTACCGCGCGTAAGAGTATTAGATTCTATTTATTGGAGGTTTACTCTTTGTTTCATAAAAAAAAAGTATTGAAGATGCAGCGTTACCGTTGAAGAATTTACTCCTATGAATTTCGGCAGTCTGATGAACCACAATAAGCTCACTTTCTGTACGGCCCTGCGTTCACCATTACTTATAAACTCCCTGTATGTACAGCCATTAACAATTTAAACTCTCAGGTCTACATGAAAATGCGATGTATATACATCTGAAAGTTTGAGTTGTGAATATCTGTACAGGGTATCCCATTGCTTCTACTAAATTTGATTTAAGGCGGGCAAATATATCGCAAAAGTGACGAAACTGGGATACCCTGTACATTCATTAATGCAACACACTGTATTGTCTGTGTACTGACCAAAATTTTCTCTGTTTTATTTAAATCCGACGTCGACGCTAAACTTTGTATTGTTCTGTCTGTACTTTTTGTTGCATTTAGGTGTACATTTTACGAATATTCTTGAAACTGTATTATTGATCTTAAAAATAAAATTTATATTTTTGATTTCCTTTTTTTACAGTGACCTTCTCTCTTCACAACGAGAAGTAGCCATGATTTCAGAGATGATTCACACTGCCTCGTTAGTACACGACGACGTCATAGACCAGTCAGATTTCAGAAGGGGGAAGCCCAGTGTAAATGTTATGTGGAATCACAAAAAGGTAAGAACTAGCTTTTTTATTTCTACAACACTTACATAGTGTTGTATATTTACTTACCGCCTACCTGTGTTGAAGTAGGTTAGGCATCTATGGTAGAGGAGAAATGAGATATGTGATAATAAGAATTGATATCCCTGTACCAACGGCTCTGTATATAAACAGTGCCCTCTAAAAACTAGTAGATATCAATATCTTTTCTTATCAAATCCACAACCTTTCAAATCTCACATCTTTACACAGGATGTCTCTAAAAGTTACAAAATGTCATCACATATTCTTGGCACCAAAATAGGAGGATTTAACTGAACCTACCAGACCTAAGGGCATTATCTAACGTCAAAGATTTATTAAGGAATGTGTGAAGGCTGTGTGCACTTTTTTAAGTATGAATGAAACAAAGCTTTGTGTGAAGTGCAAAATTTTGAAAATTTATTAGCAATACTAATAAATTTTAACAATTTTGCACTTAATACAAAGCTTTGTTTCATTCAAAAATTTATTAAACATTTATATTATTTAAAATAATAAAAGATTACTTTTAGCGATTGGGACAAAATTTGTTATGTGAATAATTACTGCAAAAGGCTTTCTTTGACATAATTGTTTTGCTCCTAGGTGTTACGTCAATGATCAAACATTGATGATCCGCGTTCAAAATAGCTAATATTTTTTGTATACGCTTTCGCCAATAAAAGTTTTTTTCTGTATAGATAATCTTATTTAAAGCACTTTTTGTCCGTTGCTCAATTGGGCTATTATTTGCCAGAATTTAGACACAAAAGTAGCCAGAATGTAACAAATGTAAAATTATTGGTGTTCAACAAAAACTGTTCAAAACAGTAAACCTAATTTTATTGCACATATTAAATGTATATAGGGTGTCCGAAAAGTCTTAGTATGGACAAATATCTTTGCTATTAGTAAAGATTGAAAAACCAAGTTTTAGATTTATCTTATTAGTTAATAAATCTACTTTTTCATGTAATTTAATTTTTTCAACCCCCTTGAGGGGTGACCCTAGGGAGCTGAGGTCAAAAATTTTAAATACAAGCCTATGCCGTGTGGTACCTTATTTTAAAGGCCTTCAAAACAGAAACATTTTACTGCAAACCCGAGGTTCGTATATTAATTCGTTTTTAAATGGCAAACCTTTAAAAATTAAAAATCGTGAAAAAAAAATTAAAAATTTAAATACCTTTGTTTCTTTTATTACTTTAAGAGTTGTTTAAAATGACTACCATGGAGTTCTTGGCAGTAAAGTCGATTTTGGAGCTCGCTTCTCACATTTTCGAGAATGGCAGGTGTTACTTCTTGGCAGTGTTCCAAAATCGACTTTATTATTGAAAAGAAGTTCATGGTGTTTATTTTAAACAAGTTTTAAAGTAATAAGGGAAATAAAAGTACTTATTTTTTTTTCAAATTTTAAATTTTTATAGGCTTGCCATTTAAAAACGAATTAAGATACGGACCTCGGGTTTGCGGTAAACTGCTTCTTTTTTTAATCTTACCTTTAAAATGATGACCTTAACTCCATAGCGTCACACCTCAAGGGGTTGAAAAAGTTAAATTACATAAAAAAGTAGATTTATTAACCAGTGAGATACACATAAAATTTGGTGTGTATCTTTACTAATAGCAAAGATATTTGTCCAGACTTTTCCTACATCCTGTGTATAAATTTTTGTTTTATTAACTTTTTTGTTTACATTTGTTACATTCTGACTGCAGTGCTTACCGTGCACCGTCAAAAATAATTTTTTGTGCCTAAACTCTGGTAGATAGCGAAACTAAGCAAACGACAAAAAATGGTTTAAATAATATTATCTACCTAGAATCTAGAAGAAAGAGCTATTTGCCAAAGCGTTACAGTAATATGAGCTATATTAGAGTATAGTATTAGAGTCAAGTAGTTCCCTTCGGAATTCTTGTTCTATGCTGGGTTGCTGAGAGATTGGTAGGCATTACCTACCTTAATATTTTTAGATGGCTTCGTGCGATTGAATAATTGTTTATAAAATACTTTTTTTTAAATATTACCCAATCCAATGCTGGCCTTGTTGTGATGCATTATCGTTGATAAATCTACACTCGAATACTAACTGACAACTGACACTTTATTTAATTTTATTTCTAAATTACTTTTGCAACAAAAAACTAATAATTAAATACTAACATTTATTTTTTGTTACGTTTTTGTTGCTTAATTCTATAATTTGGAAAAATACCAGAACTCAATCGTATTTTTATTGGTGTTTCTTAAAATATGTATGCTGTGTGGAGAGAGACACGATTGCGTTGGCGTACAAATAAACATAATTTTTAAATCATTAACAAAATAACGGACTAGGTCAGTAACATTGCTCCATATGCAATTTGCGATCTTTAACTTACGAAATCAAAGATACTTGATATTATCCTAATAGCGGTAGCATTATAAAATCTAAAAACACAAAAATTTCGTTCATTTAATTTACTACAACCCAAGGCAATCCATTACTATTAGAATTAGATGATTTAAACCGTAATTTTAGCAGAATGAGTCTCATTTGGCCAATTTTAAACAACAACCTAACAACAGTGGCGTGCCGTCGGGGGGGGGGGGGGGGGCTAGGTGGTGCAAGTCCCCCAGCCCCCGTAGTAACGGCGCACAGTGGGCCCAAATTGGACTTTGTCGATCGAAATTCTGAAAATTCGTATATTTGCTTATGGTATTACAATACTCAAGAAAAAATTGTCATAAAAAATTTTCACCCCCTAGGGGTGCGGTTAGGGTGTGGAAAATATAAACACAGCCTGATTTTTGGTATTGAGCTTTTATGGCATTAAAGTAATAAAGGGGAAAATTATGAAAAAATATTGACACCCCTTGGGGCTCGACTAATGAAATAAAATGCGGGACAAGGCAATTTACCGTTTACTTGCCACCCCAACCGGCGCCGCCGCGCGGGCTGATATTGTACAAGTATGCACGTACGTGTCTGCAGCATTTCTTGGTATAATTGTCTTCCTTAGACGCTAAACGAGATGACCATAAGCAATTGATAAATTCCTGGTGGTTCCTTTGTATTGCAAGGCCGGATTCTCTTTTACATTTATTGTAATCTGTAGGAATTTCTACGATGACGTATTTTATAACTGTATATACAAAAAGGAACAAAAAGTAAATATGCATTTTGTAGCCCAAAGAATGCTTTATAAGGTAATGTATACACCAACAGTGAGTTTATGAATATAAAATAAAAGAAAAGAAAAATATACTGGCTTTAATTTGTGTATTATTACAAGTTCTTAATTTGTTCGCCCTTCGCGCGTAAAGCATGAAGTTGGAATGCATATGCTGATGTTAAATACTAGTAAAATAAGTAATTTACATGTATTACTAGATATTCATGCAATTTTAACTAAATTGGTTAAGATAAAAAAATGATTTTCGATCGCGTTTTCTTAAATCTGACCCACCGTTCGGCGCTCCCGCGCCCCCTTCAGAGATTCACTGCCTACTATGACCACATACTCATCAATAAAAGGAAAGTAATTTGGCGCCCCCAAAACATTGTGCCCCTCCCGCCTCTTCTCTCTTCTAAAAGAATATTTAGTACTATTATATGAATATTTATATACTATTATATGAATGCACCCGCTTTTTGATGGATGCGGTATATGGTACCTATACAGTATGTCCGCGGATGGGGGGGGGGGGGGGGTAGAAGAGGAGAAATGGACCATATTTTGCAAGATACGTAAAAATGTCACTCCTAATAAAAGTTTGTGTTTGCAAAATAAATAAGATTCACGTTATAAAAAATTTAATTTTTTTATACATGGAGCATAAAAAATAACCAATAGTTTTCCTTTCTTGCTTGCCATCAAAATCAACCATGGGTTTATCGACGAATAACCGAAATTCTGTGACGACACGTGATATATTGCAACACTCGCAGAGGCATAGCAGGACATGCATTTGACAGTGGAAGGTCACATGATCTATTAAAACTGTTTCAAAACTCCTGAGCGCAAAAAACAAGATTATAGTTAATAATATCAGTACATAAAGTTTTTTTAACTAAATAGTTCTGCAGTGTATAGTAATAATAATTTATAATTACTAGATATGCGAAATTGCACAAGTAATTTTTAATTAATCAAAATTTGGAGCGCACTAGCCTTCAAAGAGTAAATAGTTACAACATGTACATGATCAGAAAGTACTTATTTCAGGAAGTTTTAAGGGTCATATTTAATAGCAGTGTCAAATTAAATTAAACTATTTTTTTCTTATTAGTATTAATTATTTGTTTAAACTTCCACATATAATGTTACAATTTACTATACACGAGATATGGCTAGTAAAGACTAACATTTATAATACAACGAAGAATTTTTAAACCGTGCGTAAAACTACGTTTAACTGCTGTTTGCAGGCTGTTGATATGCATAGTTTACAGCAGAGGTTCCCACCCTTTTCTGGACCACCACCTCCCTTACAAGAAAAAAAAATTCCAACCGCTGTCCCATAAGAGTTATCTATATTTTATCTATTTATCTGTCCATCTGGCCATCAAAAGTAGAAAATTGTTTATTAAAAATTTAAAAATGAACACAAAAATGGTAATAAAAAAATTAATCAGATGGTTGAGGCTGGTAGAGTTTTATCAGTTTGTTGATGGCGGGTTTCAATTTTGTCAACATCAGTCGCAAATCGCCACGCTCAGTGATCTGTAGTCTGTTCCTTTTCTTAGAAAGTAAATTTGCTACTGCACTGAACCCACGCTCAGTCAAATACGATGAAGGAAATGCAATTAAAAATTTCTGTAACATTTCCCACAAGCTAGGGTAGAGTGCTGGTATTGATTTTTGAAGCCAGAACTTTTGATATCCATTTCTGAGTTTTACTTCTAGTTCTTCGTTAGTTGTGAGTTCTACGAATTCCTCCTCGAAATTCGATGATTCTGCTGTATCTGCATTTGCGAAAGGATCGAAAACCCAACTCGGTATATTCATGTCTAAAATATCCTGGAATCGCTCCTTAAAATCAGCTTGAAGAACGACCAAGTGTTGGCAGTGAGTAAGTTAATCTTCCTGTTTTGCAGAGACTGCTCATAACGTGGGAAAAAGGCTGTATTAACCTCTGCCTAAATTTCGTTTGAACAGAAGAAGTTTCCCCACAAAAGCAGCTGACGTTTTTTGTTTTAATTAAATTCAGTTCATTACCTTTCAGTTTTATTGTAAATTCACTTCGTTAAATATTTTAAACAGGTCTGTCAAACAAGCGATGCCATTTTTGGATGTAAGTAATCAGGTTTGCGCGCAGTTTTTCGTCTCTGTTTTCAAGGAAATCTAGTACTGAGTCAAATAAATTGTAAAAACGATTCAGACAAGTGCCTTTTAAGAGCCAACGAACTTCTGTGTGCAGCATCGAGCGATAATAATCTTTATCATTTTCACTACAAAGTTGGCCAAATAATATGTCACTCACTGCATTAATTCTAATCTTATTGACTACTCTAATAACGTAATCAAGCGACGTATGTAGGCGTTCATTCGGATTTTTTGCAACCGAATGCTGACGAGTGCATTTGGTACTGCTTGTTTCAAATGCGCTATGAAACCCTTATGACGCCCCGTCGTTGCTGGAGCACCATCAGTAGCAGCTGATAAAATATTACGAAAAGGAATTTCTTTCTCTTGAAAAAACTTGTCTTGTTCATGGTATTAAATATCGATTCTCCCTTTGTATCGGTTTCCAATAGTTTAGCAAATAATAACTCTTGGCAAATTTTGTCTTCTTTTATAAATTGTACGTATGATAAGAGTAGCGCTTCGTTATTTGGTTGAGTTAATTCATCGAGTTGAATGGAAAATTTGTAAGTTTTCAAGTAATCGCATAATGATATTTCAAAATCTTTAGCCATTTCATCTTTTCTCCTTTGCACTGAATTATTACTCGGAATTCGGAATATTTTCCTGATTATATCTGATGGTGTCTTATGATGAAGAACAGTTTTTATTACTTCTTTGACTGCCGGCAAGATTAATTCCTCGCCAATTGTGTGTGGTTTTCCGGCTTTTGCGATTAACAATGAAATATTATATGAAGCTCCTAGTCTATCGTCTTCTTGTTTAGAAGACGACGCGACGCAAAAAGGTTTGATATTAAATATTTCTTTTCCAGTCCTTGAAAATAGGATAATTGTTTTTGTTTTTATCAGCATGCATTTTATTCAAATGCTCTTGTAGCATGGAAGGCTTCATGGGTCATTTGAATTTTTTTTTGGAAAAATTAAACACTTAGGTAATGATTGGTTCTTAGAAGAGTGCGTAAATCCATGTTTTAAGTACTCAGTACTATACTGCCGGCATTTCTTCTTAGTAGATTCAGACATGTTGAAAGACAAAATTTGCACGGTTTCAATTAAATTAACTTTTCAACAGATTTATAGATATAATAATATAATGGCTAATGACTTCTATATCACTCACAAATAAGGCTTATTGGCGAAACTCACACAAATAATGAGACATTCCTTCCATTTTATAGATTTGATGTCGTGCACGCGTCAACGCATTCGCTTGTTTGCGATGCCGGTGCACTTGCTCTGTAAACAAGTCGAGAAACAAGTCATAACAAGCTACCACATTTTTGTCGAAACATGCTTGATTGCGTGAATCACGGCGTTGCTTACCAACTTGCAAAGACTTGTCACCGACAATACTAAAACCGAATTAAGTATTACGTATACGTAATTTAATTTTTTTAATGCTTATTACGCGATAACAGTAAAATGCAAAATTTTAGAGATAGGGAAAATATTTTTTCACGAAAACAGTATTTTTAGAGTATTTTATACACGCCAGCCCCCACTGCTTTAACGCCCCCCATTTGCCTCCGGGCCCGCTACAGCCCCTATGAAAGACTCCAGCGCCCACTGGGGGGGGGGGGGGGGGGGTGTCAGTACCCAGGTGTGAACAAAATTGAGCATACGTTGACACATCGAATGTCGATGCATCGAATTTCGATCCATCGATATAGCAGAAACATCGACCTTAATTCATCGATGTTGAAAAAACATGGATTGAAAAGCATCGATATAATATATCGATGTATCGAATTTATTAATTAATTTTTGTATTGCAATGAAAAACAAAATAATACATGCGCATTTTGAGAAGTTTAAAAAAAATAGAAAAAAAATAAAAATTTAGTATCTACCTACCTAGAATTGACTAGAAAGGTAACTATTAAAATATTAGGAACATTAAAAATAAAAATCAAGAGAAATTAACAAAAACTCACACAGCTTAACATTTCTAAAAAAGTAAAACAAACAAACAACAACAGGTGCTGACATTGGTACAAAACTTGAAACAGATTTTATTTACACCATTTTATGTTTGTTTTTCTTTAAGAATGGCTAATTATGTTTTATAATGTTTTTAGTTCTAATAATAAAAGGTATTTTTCTACAATTACAATAGAAAGAAGCCTTTTTGAGATGACCGATATTTTGCGCTTTATTATAGCAAACATTTTAAATTTTGCGCTTGCTTAGGTTTTCGTGGCAACATTGGCAATGACAATACAACAACCATGGACGTTTTTTCTTGTTGAAACTGTTTTAAAACGTTTCGTCGTCCGTCGTTTTGAAACATCGGAAGTTAACTGATCAAGTGTCAAAATGGCATAGCGTTTTGAAACAGTTTCTACAAAGAAAAACGCCTCAAGTAAAAAACCAAGAACTGTCACCAGATGTTTGTGACGTTAGATAGCATAACCTCAAATATTTACAGGTTTCTAAAAAAACTAAAAGCTGCTTTAAAACTAAAAATCCAACCAATCCTACCATCGATGTCATAAAACATCGGGTCGAAATCCATCGATGTAAAAACATCGTACATCTCTTTCTAGGAGTACCGCTCCCGTTGGGAACTTCTGGTTTACAGCATTATTTCCATTTTTCCTAAATTTCTACAACCAGCTTCTCCAACGCTAGACTATAGACGGATCTAATTTAACAAGCAAAAGTTTTAAACTGACAAGTGTAGGATTAAGATAAGATAACTGAATTTCTACTATGAATCTAAATTTTATCGCAAATTTATAAAGGCAGGAACCATTGTAGTACGTACTTTCCATATTAACAGAACTAATCCATTTTAGCAACACGTTCCAAGATAAAAATCATTTTGAAACCAAATGATCGCTGAAATATTAGAATAACTCAAGTTTTTAATGACAACTAACAATGACAAAAACCTGTCAAAACCTTACTGCTGATCAACTAGAAGATATTACCTTAATATCAGTGATTTATTTAAATTAAATTTTTTTTGATGATAATTTCAACTTACTTTTTTTGAAAAATTAAATCAAAACTTTAGCACGTTATGGAGAAATATATGTATGTAACTGGTTTTATACAGGGTCTTAATAAACTTCAGGGTATTATTCCTTACTCAATTTTAGGACAAGAATTTCATTTAAACATAGGTTCTAAACGACTTTGTTTTTAACACACAGGGTGTTGAATTTTTTTAAAGGTTTTTCCTAAATACATAGAAGACGCAAATTAATATCAAGTTGAAACTTGGTGACAATTTTGTGCATGAAAAAAAATATGTATAGGTACGCCACTTTTTTTCAATCAGATAGGATTTATGATTTAGCAAATAAAACTATACAAAAATCATCTTTTTAATTTTTTCGCTCAGATTAGCCGTTTTCCATAAAAACGAAAAAGTGTAAAGTTATGCATAACATTATATTTTATTAGTGTACCTAATTTGTTGAAAATATGATAAAAGTGAGAGAGCCACGAAAACAAACACACTTCTCTAAACAGATTTAAAAAACTAGCAAGACTCCTCTTTATGCATTAAAAATTGTCACCAGTTTCAACTTGATTTATACATAAAACAATTTGAAACAAAAGTAGGTTACAAGATAAACATGGGATTGACAAATATAATGCCGTGTTGAAATATTACTATACCTATTCTTACTTAAATAGACCAACAATAAACTATATAAAAAAATAGGTTGAAGGACCTAGATTAAAAGCTTATATAACAAAATGTCAAGTTCAAAGTTATAATTTGTTGTTATGTCAGAAGCCAACGTAAATCGTTGCAAAAAGGAAAGCGAATTATGGTGGATATGTCCGCTAAAAACAACAGAAGAAGAAAAAAAGGTAGTACGGTAAGCCGTCCCACAAGTGTTTCTGCTTATTGACTTCATCAGGGCTACTTTTGTGGTTGTGCCTCCGTGGCCACGCTAATTGGTGCCCCTAAAAAATACATTACCTATTCACGACCAAGGAGTTTGTTAGAAAGATAACTACAAGCTACAAGGAACTTATTTTCACAAAAAACACAAGTTTTCTTGGCTTAATGGTCCTGTATCTTGTATGTAAAATGCGCCAGGAATTCCTGTAATTCCAAGAAAGGCATAGTTCTTAGATTACGCTGATCTTTTACATCAACATATTCTATAATTGGATTTCTCTTGCGAATTTATATGACTCTTAGTCACGAGACACCCAATATCTTTCATTTCCCATGTAGTGGTCCTTTCATAAAGCGACTAATATGATCCACATAATACATGGTTACCCATCTGTCGAAGAAAGTAGCTGTTATTTTTTAATATCTGTAAGTAATTTTACATATTATTAATAGGCACGAATTCCAGTTTTTGTTATACGTCCACTTTCGTTTTCTTAAAGAAGTAATAAAAAGTGTATCTAGTCTTTATTACAATTTCCCAAAGCGGTTAGGCCCGGGTGTATCAAATTCCTTGATCTTTGATTCCTTATTCTTATTTATTAATCGTTAAGCACCGTTTTGACAATTCCTTAGTTTTTAATTCCTGTTTCCTAAAAATGACAAATATAACAAGATGATTATTACCTGAAAACTTTTTCTGTTTTTTAAATTGGATATTGAGCGAGTTTCTAAATTCATGATGATTGAAAACATCCATTTATTTATTCGCATTATTTCATTGGCGATATCGGTTAACTCACTAGATTTCAGATATAGTCCGCCCACGATATCTGCAACCGGCAAAAGAATTTAAAGAATGCAAGGTAAGGCTTAAACAATGTTAACAATTGTTTTTAAGTCAGTTTTGAATAACTGTCTAATTTTTCATTAATAAGATTTAAACTTTTCTTACCACATCTGGTTTACAGACAAATTCGCAACGTTGTTTCAACCTTCCCTTGGATTCTTTAAATCCTTTTGCCGATTGCAGATATCTTGGGCAGACAATAGTTAATTTCAGGGGGTAAATTGGGAAAGGGGAAAAATTGTTCAAGGGCATCGTGTAAGGTGTCAAATGAAAGCTTATTGAAGCACGACTTCAACAATATATGTGATGTATTTTTTTAAAACATTTTTTGGGAAAAACGCTTAAAAATTACTGTACCCCACCCTTATCACCAAAAGGATCGCTCAAAAAAATCAGAAAAAAGTCATGAACATTGAGACTTAGGTCTAGATTAAACAAAAATTGTCAGGATTTAAAAATTCGCGCTCAGTCAATTATTATAAGCAATTTTATTGTTTATTTCCTTATAACTACTGAACCATTGGTTTTACAGAAAAAGTTTTTCGACAAAAAATATTGCTGACGATGCGATGTAAGGAACAACTTTTGTCCTTACACATTTGAATTTTTTTTATTTTTGGCTCAGTCGAAACGCGAGTGCATTACTATTATTGCTGTCCCCCACCCTTATCACTAAACTTGGCCATATGGGTCTGTTATCAGAGGCGTCGATGCCGCAAATTAAGTACGTACACATACGGTATTTGACAAAAATAATTTAATTCTTGGGCGTTCCTGTGATTGTGTGAAATAAAAAAAACACGGTCAAGTGACTCGCTCAAAGAGGGTTTCGTACCTGCGTGCCACGCGGCGGCGCGGCGTGCCGTAATTTTGAAGAATTTTTTTTGTATGAAGTAGTCTTACAACTTGCAACATATATTAAAAAGGTCAAAATGGCACACAACTTTACCGTCCGGGCGGAGCATAAATCGACAACCGGTAGTCGACCTCTGGTGCCAAGCAGTACCTGCCTGCGCAATATATGTGCGCGCGGCAAAGTGCGTTGTGCGTGTGTTTTTTTTTGTGGGGAACTTTCTCCCCAACTTTTGTTTTTGACTTCCTTATTTTGTCGTTTTTTAAACATCTGCGCAGCAGACGAAAATGAGTACCACGCGCAAACCGGGCGTTCTAGACATGCGCATGGAACTTCAGGGGATGTACTTTGGTACCCCTGTCTGACGTCACGCATCAACAAGCTTTTGGCCTGGTTTTAAAATACGACATATTCTTCAAATATCTAGAAGTGCCAAAAATTTTAAAAAATGGGTTGTATATAACATATACTTATAGACCTGATTCAACATAAAATTGAAAATTGTTCAAGGGCCCTATTCTTAAGGGGTTATATACAATCAGGAGGATTAAAAAAAGCTATTTTTCAAGAATTTTTCCTGAGAAGACTTTTAAATTTATTAAAGTGAAAATTTGTACACATATTATGGTAACTTTTAACTGTATTTTAAGATTTTTGTATTTCCTAAAATAATAATTTTGAAAGCTGCTATAGCTGATCGCCAGGAGTTACTCTCAAAAAAAGGCATCTTGCGGTGGCATTGATATCTCTGCACTCGATCATCGAAAATGAAAAAACCAAACTGGTTTCGTTAAAGTAATGTATAGTCTTCTAATTAATCGAAGGAATAAGCAAAATAAAATTTTGTGACAAAATGGCGGCTTCTAAAAAAAATCGATTTTTGACCAAAATTTTGGCGTTAAATTGTTTATATATAAAAAAATATTTATCGGTGAGAAAAAACCTTCGATTAATTAGTAAAAAATATACTTAAGAAGCTTGTGTTAAAATTTGAGGCTGATCGGTTCAGCCGTTTTCGAGAAATCTTCGTCACCGACTTTAAAAACACAGTTTTGAGAAAAACGCCTTTAAAGTTTGAAAAGCACTCTACATAGCGTACAATCGCTCTGACACGTCTTTACAAATATGCGTGTAACTTCGAAAATAATCGCCGGATTGCCTTGAAATTTTCTGTGTGTATACTGGAATATATGTACATTACGAAAATAAAATTTAAAAAAAATCGATTTTTTGAAAATTCTAACTGTGTATAACCCCTTAAGTAAATTGCTTTGAGAAACCGACCATAAACCTCTTTTCACCAAATCAATTGAAATCAGTCTGAGCTAAGATTTATAGAAGAAAGTTTTTTCTTTAAGTCGTTTATTAGAATTAAAGAAATAATATAATTTTTATTTGATTATACAAAAATTAAAGCATTAATTTGGATTCATTAAATTTACTTCGTTGTGAGAAAGTTATGGTAATTTTTGCAATCAATTACTTAACGCAGCCTTTAAAGTTTTGGTCAAGAATTTAAAAATTGTGTTAATTATAACCTTCGGGTCAAACATTTTCACATCGGAATGTCCGCATATACATACACCAGGTGGCAAAAATTACGATAAGACAAAAGGATTAAACAGAATTAATTTAAAAAGAGTGAAGCGCATTGAAACGCTTGGAACATGCTATAATTAATTTAATTCTATTATTGTAGAAAGTACGTACTTAAATTGTCCTTTTTTATATATTTGCCACAAAACTCAGAAACAAATTCATAGTATAAAACTTAGTTGTCTTATTCTTACACCCTTGTCAGTTTAAAAATGTTGGTTGTCAAATGAGGCCGGTTTAGCGTTGGATAATCTGGCTGTATTTATAAGTTAGTTATTAATATCTACCCTTAGATTATGTACGAACAGATAACTTTATTACGTCTGTATTGCCACCAACAGTACCTTACAGTCGCTGCGAGAAGTGGGGTAACGTAAGATCAAAAAAAAAAACTTCCTCAAACTATGCCATGGAATTAATCGCGCATGTGTTAAATTATTACTCTTAAAAGGTAATATAGGTAAAAGGTACAGATGAATGAAAAATAAAAAACTGTCAAATTCTGAAGTTTTTATTTTTAAGAAAATTACATTACTGTCATTGTCATTGCATCATACAGAATTAAAAAAAAACATATACAACTAAGAACCTAAAAATTATAAATTTAAACTAAATAAGAGACGTGTCTACCTTCTACTTCCAAATATGTTCTCATTCTTTTTACAGCATCAAAAACATTGGTGAGCACTTGGAGGGAGTTGTTAATCTCCTGAAATTTATTTGTAATTTTAGCCCGTAGCTCTTCTAAATTTTCACAAGGGGCTTTGAAAACCGAGTTTTTTATGTGTGGCTATAAAAAAAAGTCGCACGGCGTGAGATCGCAGGACCGTGGTGGCCACCTAACTGGCATAGGTATTACGACTAGTGATTCGGTCATCAAAACATTCTTCAAAAAATATAAACTATCAAGGCTTACGTGAATTGGTGCGCCATCCTGCTGGAAGTAGCCTTGTCGTATCTCTTCATTGTCTAATGCGTTTACAAAATTTTCTATAATTACATTACGGTATAGCGCCGAATTGAGAGTCCCTTAAAAAAAAAATCGGTCCAATAAACCTTCTGTTTGATATGGTCGCCCACATGCCAAATTTCCGTGAATTCAGAGGCTTTTCTACAAAGAAATGTGGATTTTCAGAACTCCACATTCTCATTTGTTGAAAATTTACATAACCAGGGACGTAAAACCATGCCTCGTCATTAAAAAAGGTTTTTTCCAATAAGTTTTTATTATTAAGTATGCAAATTACCCATAAACCACTCTGACAATTGCATTCGCTGAGGCTTGTCGTTTGGTAACAATTCTTGGACTGAGCTTAGACGATAAGCGTGCATATGCGGGTCACATTTCAGGATTGTATTGCAAGTTCCGCAGGATATATTTACTTGCTGGCTTAAACGCCGAATAGGGGTTTGTGGGTGTTCATTAACAATTTGCCTCAATTCTTCTACTTTTCGTGCAGTGCGAACTTTGGGTCTCCACTACCTTTCTTTCTATTCACACTTCCTGTTTCTCTAAACAAAGCCACAGATCCAGTCAAAACTGGCCGAAATCCATGACTATGCGTGGAAATTCTGTTAACTTTCGATCATAAAAGCTTTTTGTTCTGCCGTGATTACTACATTTAATTTTCTTAAAAATTGAATTTCAGAACATGACAGTTCTATTTTTCATTCACCTATACTTTTTGCCTATGTTACCTTTCAAGAGTAATAATTCAAGACATGTGTGATTTATTCCACGGCATAATTTAAGGATGTTTTTTTTATCTTCCGTTATTTTAAAATGACACTTAGTAGCAGCATTGCCAAAAAGAGCAAAATTTAATCAGCATATTTTTATTTAGGTCTCATCATAGGTATCCGCTTTTCTAACATAGACATTTTGCAACCTCGCATCACGTTGTACGAGAGATGCGTCATGCGAACGATGCTAGACATAGGCTAACAAAGTATATAGACAAGAAACTGAATACATCTCTTTCTAAACTGTTGTTGAGCGACATCCTTGGACTGTACGCCCAAGCTTGCTTTAATGATCGGTCGCATCAAACTTAAAAAACAAAGAAATCATTATTATTGGGAACACATTTTTGAAATCCTGCTTTACCAACAACGTAAACATTTTACGA
This sequence comes from Philopedon plagiatum, assembly GCA_963971165.1. Taxonomy (NCBI): domain Eukaryota; kingdom Metazoa; phylum Arthropoda; class Insecta; order Coleoptera; family Curculionidae; genus Philopedon; species Philopedon plagiatum. Next base: position 65,549,025 of record OZ020195.1, on the reverse strand, counting down.
CCACCATTTGTGAACAGTTTCGAAACTACCGTCACGAAATCAAAATACTGCCAGACGTAAAGACGATGCTGATGTAACATTGACGTTAACTAAATCGACTATTTTGATTTTTTTATCAAATGCTGCAAATAGTCGCAAAAAAACACTATTATTATTCTAAATTTAAAAGTTAGAATTTTGATTACAAAATTTGTATTTAGGCTTTATTTTGGATCGTGAACAACTTTGTTTTATGAACATTTGGTTGAAAATACTAAATAATGGTACTTTTACTATTACTACTATACTATAAAGTTAAATATCTTGCTATAATAAATTCCGTGTACTGTGATGCTAGATGCTAGTAACACTTGTCATCCTCGCCATATCACTACCTTTCTTCGCGTAATTTTTTAAAGCGGTTAACGTGTTCCTTAAGTTACAAAATATGGACCACCGACCTGTTCCACTTTTTTAAATGTTATTTTGTAAGGTAATTCGTCTAAAAGGTGTTCACGCATAGCAATTCCTAAAAAATGAGGCTTTATATTGAGCAAACTTGAAATAGTAGCTGAAGAAATAGTGTAATTTTGGGATTTAAATTAAAGTTTTTCTTTTCTGACATTCTATATATTTAACTTAGTCTCTTTTATTTACCAATGACCAGTATTACCTGAATAAATTACAATATTGCAACATTTGAAATAGTACGACTGCCGGAATCTGTCGACATTAATAATAATTATTAAGCCCAAAGTAGAGTTTAATATCAAGTGTAATAAATCCCCTCGGCCAGCGCAACTTTTAACTTCCAAGTACATAATAATGATATTCGTACTAATATGGCACCAATATTGGTATAATTGCAACATATACAGGTTATACAGGTGTTAACTGAGACCGGTATACGAGGGTTATTTCAAAAGACGACCTGCCATATTTTTAATATTTCAAGTATAGTCTATGCATTTTAAATTTTAAAATTTTTTACTAACTCAAAATAAATAAAACCACCTTAAAGTTCCGCCTGAAAAATATCACCTTATAAATTTCCTTATGGTTAAAACATCAGTGTCGGAAGCCACATTTTTGCTATTTCAACTCCCTACATAAGTAAACGGCTCAGTTAGAAAAGTAAAATACCCGGCTATGATCTGCAGACCGCATTTTGCTCTAAACCTGGTGTCTGGCTGCAAGATACGTAAGAATGTCACTCCTAATAAAAGTTTTTGCATATAAAGTAAATAAGCTTCACGTTATGAAAAATTAAATTTTTTATACAGGGAGCATAAAAAATTCGAAAACGTTATTTTGCGTAAAAGTAAACATACCTTGTTTATCATTTTCTACCAAAAGAACAAATATGAAATATGTTTTAAATTAAACCCGAAGCCGAAGTTCAAGATTGCATTAAAAAATTTAAATATTAAAAGTAACGAATTTTATCACATTATTTTTTTAAGTCTTTCTTACTAACTTCTTACACCTTTAACCAGAGTACTAGTTTCTACATATTAAACAATAATGGCACCCATGGACATGTTTGTAAATGTCTTGATTAAATGAAGCAATTATTTAATTCAAAATACTTCTTACTCAGGTCAATTTTTAATTAATACGAACATTTAATTAAACTCAAAACAATATGATAAAAACTAGGCAATACAATAAAGTTATCAAAATTTAAAAACTCCACCCCCATATTCAACACATTTTTCTAATTGCTTCCTTAGATACCTAAAGCACAGTTTAAAGAATTATATATTCTGTAAACTTTGCCTAAAGGAATTTCTTCCTGGGATATTGAACGAACAGCTTGGGTAATTCTGCCTTTGGCACGTCGATATTATTTGATATTGGAGTGGCAAAAACAATTTGTTTTAAACGGCCCCATGGAAACATATCGGCCAACGATAAGTCGGGGCTCCTTGGGGGGGGGGGGGGGGGGGGGTAACAAAATTGGGCCATTTCTACCAATCCACCTTGGACCAAATCTATACAAAATCTGAAATGTCGTTGCGGATGAATTAAATTCACCCCATGAAAATAAAGTCTAGCCATTCTATAGCACACTTCTTATCCTCCAAATCCTGTCAAGGTAATTTTCAGGGGATTCCTTGAACGACTTGCAAAGAATCGCGCAAAATATGTGGTATATCGTAACCTTTCCAATTTCCTACATAATAACGTAATTAACATGGAAAAAGAACCACTCGGAACGAGGAAGTTTAATAAAAAATATCAAATGAAATAAAAATATAAATGTATCGTTTTGCGTCACAGCAAAAATCTTATGAAGCTTGACCTTCTTAAGTGTAAGTAATAAACACATTTATTTTAAGTTTAATTAATTAAATTTTTTGCTTCCTTGTAGGGTACTTGTCTTATAGTTATTAAGCTGCGCTCAGAGTTGCCGTAACGTAAGCTTTAAGACGTAACGTTAATCCGTAAGAAAAATAAACAATTGATTTGCAATAGATCCATAAATAAGTAAGTAAAATCAAAATCCATATTACCAGTTTAATAACCAAACAAATTGTTTTGAAGACATGTCAAAAAGCAAAAATTATAACCTAGAAAGTTGTAACCAGATTCTTAACTACTTAGAACTATGAATGGGTATGTCGTTACGGCTTAACTTTTACGTCTTATCGACTATCGATTACTTCTTACGGCTTACGTTACGGCAACTCTGAGCGCAGCTTAAGTCTTATAGTCTATTAGTATATTACCGAGAGCATTATATTATGGTATGTTTATGCCCCGTGGTCGACAAGTTTGCAAATCCGAGGGCTTCTGGCCCGAGAGTTTGTGAGCCTAACAAAATTTTGTTTTACTAGCTCATTATTGCATCGATAAAAATTAACGAGCAGATTCTTCAACGCTGAATCGGTCGATTTTGACAACCGAAAGTGTTAAACTGGCAAGTGACAACTAAGACAACTAAATTTTATACTATGAATTTGTTTCGGAGTTTTTTCGTAAATTTATAGAGACAAGGGCGATTTTAGTACGTACTTTTCACAATACACGTTCCAAGATGAAAATTATTTGGAAACCAAGCAAATCGCTTAAAAATATTAGAATAACTCATAGTTTTTAATGACGACTTAATAACAGTGACAGGACAAAAACCTGTCAAAACGTAACTAATCAGCTAAAAGATCGTAATTTAAACTAGTATTCTTTAGTGAATCTGAACATTAAATTTTATTTGGACCCCTAGTTCGAATTGAAAGAACTATGGATAGATTCGTGTATGACAACATTTTAAAGACCCAAATGCTGCCGTATGCTAAGGAGAACATGCCAACGGGGTGGTACTTTCAGCACGATAACGGTGGGAAGCATCCGTCCAAGCACATAACCCAATTCATCAATCGTGAAGAAGACAGGGTTCTGCAGTGGCCCAGTCAAAGTGCTCATTTAAACCTCATAGATCATCTGTGGAAGGAGTTAGAACGCAGAGCAAGATGTTGAAATTATTGGAATAAAGAAGCTTTATTTCAAGCTCTGAAGAAGGAGTGGGGACAAATTCCTTTTAATCGGCTACAAACGTTAGTCGACTCAATGCCGGCTCGTGACGATGCTGTTATAAAGGCTCATGGATATGCCACTTGATACTAATTTATTTAATAATAAAAGTGATGTTTAAGTGTTGAAAATTTTTATTTATATGATGTAGAGACTCACTAAGAAGGGATTTTTCAAAATTCAACCCCTAAAGGGGTCATAAGAGGGTTGAAACTTTGTATGGAAAAAATATTACATGGTCCTATTAACTTCAAACTTCATAGAAGTACTCCAAAAAATAAATGATTAAACACGTGTTTTACAGTTTTTAATAAATCAACCCCTAAGGGGGTACCCCTTAGGGGTTGAAATGGGGGTTCAAAGTTTGTAATGAAGTAAAATTGTTATACCGCGGACGAAGTCGTGGGCGCAATCTAGTTGAGAATATAATTGAAATATTATATAAAAATATTTCTAAAAAAATTAGTACAACTTTTATGTTTTATTGGGGGAGGGGGGGAGCTGAGTTTTCACGATCTTTTCTTTGGAGGTTGTGGACACCCAAGTCCCCCGCAGTCATCGCCTATGTCACCTCACATATTAATCTTAAGGTTTCCATTTCTGTGACATCTGACATCTCTTATGCACTTTTTTATTGACTTTCCTGGGAGTAATGGTAGTAATTACCTTCCTTCTCTAAAACCCTTAAACTCAACTGGGAATCTGAGTATTTCCTGTCAATCGAAAGTCGAAAGTATCATCAATTACTGTTTATAGCTATATCTACTATAATTACATAAAATTCCATGTGAACAGGTGCTTTGTTTCTAGGTTTTTCAAATTTTATAAAAGTTTTAATATAATATATCACCGACAATTCAAATCATTAAAGATGTCGTTGCTCTAATATAGCGTAAACCTCTTAAAATTGCGCGTTTTAGTTACGCAACGTGTCAAACGTACGCGCACAATTATAGAACGTTGCCCTAGACATACATCGTTCGATAATTTTCTGTTGCCCAATCGTTCTGGCTATAATAAGGCATATTATTAAAAAAAATTCATACGTGTTTATAATGCCATTGGAAGTGCATTAATCGTGACCAGTTGATAAAATTATACAGGTATAATAACATTGCGGGTACAAATAATAATAATATTGACTAACTTGGTGCAATGGCAAATAACTCACGATTCAAATATTTTATACGGAAATGTGATATACGAGTAAGTATATACATTATACAACATACTTTCTGAATCGCAAGGTTAATAGAATTTAGCCTGACGGGTAGGGATGTGCGGTACGGTAAGATACCGGTATTTTTCTTTTCGATATCCGATATTTTGTACCGGTAATAATACCCTACGATACAGTACAATACGGTACTTTTTTAACGAGTACCTATTGTACAGCGTATCGGATGAAAAATATCTACATCACAATATTTAGGCTGACTCGACACACTGGCACTAACTTTCCTGTTTCGATTGACACTAAAAACCTGAATGTCCAGAATCCACCATGCAGGACGCGAAATCCGAACGTAGTCTCCAACAAAAAATATATAATAGGTTAGAAATGTTAACTCCTAAGTAAAACCTGGAAACACGAAATTTGAATAAAAATCAATAAAATAGTACGCATCCTACCACCAGATGTCGCTCTAGCTCGTTTTCTCGTGGAGGGTAGTTTAAAGGTGGTATGTTTAATATATTAATTTATTTTTAAGCTAGAATTTGATTGTTTTAAAGACGAGTTATTGTTTTTTTGTCGTATTACACAATAAAATATTATGTATTCAGTAAAACAAGCTATAAATTGATGATTTTACTGATTAAATTATATTTTAGAGGAAATTACCTATAAACAAACTAAAAAACAATAATAGTCTTTAACAATCAAATACTGATACTTATAAAACTGACACAGTATAATATGTAAAATATAAATTATATAATAAAACTACAAAGTATGTACCTACATGTCGGCTTTATTTACCAAACAGTTATTGTTATCACATTGTTATTAAAAAAATAGCCCAGAATGCAAATAAATTTGTTATGTTTCTTTTATATATGAGTAGTTTTCCATGTACCTAAATGTGTAAATTGTCATAAAGTTGAGACTATATTTTGTACTAAATACCGTTAACTCCTGAGCTTGAAAGATAATCCCCATTTTTTCCGAATTCATGTTAGCATGCTGAAATTCATGAAGGAATGGATAACTACACAAATGTAAAACCGGCATTAAAATCATCGTCTACCAAGATTTATAAAAAAATTAGGGAGTGCATGGAAGAAAAATAAAAAAAAATAACAGACAACATTGAGTTGAGGCTAAGTAATTTCTCTGCCTGCACTGCAACCCAGCAGTATTTAAAACAGATATTAAATATATTGTTTAAATAAAAGCAGAATTAATTCTTAAAGAACAAACAAAAAGAACAATATTAAAAAACGCTCTTTTGTGTCTATCAAGGCAGGTGACAAAAATGATATTTCTTGTGAATTTTGACTTGCTGAACTTGATGGAGCAATTAGAATTACCGGATGTTTCCGGGAAAACCTTTTTCTTTAGTGTCAAGTAAATTCTAATTACTAATCACATCACGTTCAAAATCCATTATAAATAATATTATTATCTTTCACTTTTGATACCTTGCCATGCAAAAAATTGCCTTTTTACCATTGTTCTTTAAACGCATTTTATTATTAAAACAAAACATACATTTTCATTTCGCTTCACTTAAAACCATCCTAAAATAGTTTCTATGTTATAAATGAATTCAAAAAATACAAAAATAGGGAATGAAATTGTTTAAAACTATAAAATAATTATTGCATCGGCATGTCACAAATTGCGGCGAAATTTGAAAAAACGTTTACAGGTCAACTGTCTTAAAGTTCAAAGAATGAGTGAAATGATGGTAGCCTACTTGCAGAAGAATTATCCTACAGTGCCACGTAGTGGTAGGATGGACTACTAATGGTGTAACGGTCGTGTTTCCACTTATTCAATTCAAGTTTCACCCATGTGGTCTGCAACATGCATAATTTTATTGGAAACTACTCTAACTGGGAATGTTTTCGTTTCGTGTTGGACTTTATTATCCTGCTATTTGACACCTCTCTCAATTTTGTCGCCAAATGAGCCCTTTTTCCCCGTTACAAAGCTGATTTTAGCTGGCTTCCTTAATTTAGGTTGCCAATAAAGCCTCGTTGGCACCTTTCATTGAATTATCTGTCGGCATTAGAACGAGGGAATGACATCATGTTCCCAGACTGCCAGTTTAAAGATCGGATGAGTTTGACATACAAGAAATAAAATTCTTCTTTCCCTTTCTCTGTCTGCTATAAGTTGCTTGGAGCCGATGCTTAACATTCGTTTGGATCAAGCAGACGACCTTTTTCCCTTCGACTGACTTGAGCAGCTTGTTATAAAGCAGCAGTAGCAGAATTTCTGCTTCACCATTTTTGACCGAGTAAGAAGAGCTGCTACTAGTGATGTAAGGATACGTATCCAAGAATCCGTTGGATACGAATGTTAAAAGACTCCGTATTATCCGTAACCGGTCGAGAACTTGAATATGGATTCGGAATCAAAATAAATACGCATCGGGTGGTTACTAATGCAAAGTGCAAAGAGAAAACGGAATCCGGATCGAGTGTAAGCTAACAACACGGTCTGCGATTTGACATGGTTGATCTTATGCTTTCTCTTTCTAATGGGATTTCCTAAAAAAAGATAGCACTTATCGGGGTAACGGGTATCATCGCCTCACCCGAACCGAATTCAAACGAGAACGAACGACGGTGCCCTACTATCCCTAACCTTTGACTTCGAATCATATGATACCGCATCCACCTATCTACCCGTATCCGAAATAATTCCGTATATACATGTTTCGGAACCGCTTTCGCGCGGCTCGAGAAATGGATACGTATTCGGATAATGGATACGGATATTAGTTGGTTCCGATTCCGTATTATCCGGATATATAAAGAATACGGATATTTACAACACTAGCTGCTACTTTCAAGTTATCAACTTCACCTATAATACGCGAATGATCACTTGTTTTAAATTTGATAAATGTCGTACCTCTCAATTTTTAAAAGTCAAAATCAATTGAAACTTTCAATGAAATTTGGCGTTCGGAACCTGCTGCATTGTCGTAGCCAAATGTTAGCCAGCTCAATCGAGACAACCAAAGCAATAGTTGTTATGCTAACACACGACACGTTTCTGTTGAATGCAACGCGCCGGATTTTAATATACTTCCCACATTTACGGCCAATATCTATACAGATACACAGAGTAGTCCTTCAGTAGATACCGCCAGGGGACGTGCGACTACGCACGCTCTGTTAAGCAGGCTTCCTGGTAAAGGACAAGTCTCCAAGGTGGATTGTTAAAAGAGCGTCTGTCTATCCTTGGAAGACTCAGACTATCATAGCCCCGACTTTTAACACCTTTGAATCATCGTTGCATGTTTAACGTGGCCGGGTTTTTATTTTTATTTTAGTCTATGAAACCGTTTTTCCGACAATATAACGGACATTTCATCTGAGATGATAAATTAATTAGAATTTTTATCGTGATTATACAACAATTCGTTGCGCTCATGGCGATGTATTAGTTTTACTAATTACCGTATTAACAATTTAATTGCAACAGATTTTTCAGTGATGTAATTTTATTGATCGCGGTTCAGTATTCGTTTATAATCAATCGATTCTTATACTGAGCGAACACAATTTTTTTTTCTAAAGAGCTATAGTATACCACCCAAAATATTAATTTAAATTTTGTGGCGCGTATCCTTTCGAAAAGAACATTAAGGTCTCACACGTCTTGAATAGGGCTCCAAGCCCTCGCAAAGGGCTTTAAGCCCTCAAATAATTACTTACGACAGCAGCGCTCTTTGGTGATTACTTTTGATCGTTAACGTAAATTATGGCAGATACAAAAATCCAATATTTTTCAAGTTTCTGGGAATAGTTGTTAAGTATTTTTCTAAAGCTACAAAACTGAAACTAAATCCATCATTTTTAATTTAGTTTTGTTTCGTGTGATTGAAGCCCCAAAAAGGGCTTGCAAGTACTTTAAAAGCCACTGAGGCACTTTAAAAGCAATTGAATCACTTTAAAAAGGCATGAGGCACTTGGAAATGCTTCGATGCACTTTAAAAGAGCTTGATACACTTTGAAAGGACTTCAGAGGCTTTTTTAAATTACCAATCACTTACATAAAGTAATTTCATCACAAAGTCCCAAGCACTAAAAGCACCGAAAGTGCTTGTAAACTCTCAAGCTTTTCCCACTTCCGTCAGTCTGTCTGCAGTGGCGTAGGTTTGGAGGCGGAGGGGGCTGGTGCAGGCACAGGGCGCCAAAAGTAATTTTATTTAAAAAATGACACAAAACTTCGAAACATATTATATAATATGTAGGTACATAGGTACGGTTAGTGTAGGGTGGGGTAGGTGGCGTAGATTTTGCGTTTTAGGTTTCTGCGAGCCTGCGACTTCTTCAATTCTTTGGAAGTCCCCTTTGTTTCCTTGTCGTGTCCTTTTGTTAATTTTAAATCCTGGATAGTATCGTGGGTGTTTAATACTGTTGCTAGGTGTCTTGGTCTTTTTGTTCCTTTTTTTAATTTTGTGACTTCTGGAATGGGGCAGATTTGCTCAAGAAGTTTTCCTGGAGTTATTTTCGGATTGCCTTCCTTGTTAATTTTCTGGCTGACTAATGGCGGTTGTTGAGGAAGAACGTCACTTTTCGAGGAAATTTTAGGAAAATCCCATATTGGAGACCCTGGCATCGGAGACCCGCTTCTTTGTAGAGGTATCGAATCAGGTAGTTGCTGTGGATCAGCTTCAAGCTTAGCATCATCTCATTGTGGAATTATTTGTTCAGTATCAACTGCATTGCAGGCTTGTATTCGGCAATCAATATTAGCATCATCTATTGATGGATTTGCCTGACCGATTTCGGGATTTAAATATGATATACCTATATGCTATAAACAGCCCAAGAGCTAATCGAATGATCCGATGACTATCGATAATTTACAGCCAGGGGGCGGTCGCCCGCGCTGGCCCCCTGTACGACACGCCACTGTCTGTCTAGTACCCTTAAAAAGTTAATGTTAAAATTCTTTAAACTGACTAAATAGCACCCAATATTAGTCAAAAGTAAAATAACAAAGAATTCGGCGGAGTGGAAAACGTTAATTTCCTAAACCGGCTACCTTGGAAGCCCAGTTTACCTAAGAACTATTAACGATTTCTCGACAAACACTGGTTTCCTAACAATAGTCCGTCCTCCAACCATTACATCATTTAAACTAATATTCGCACAAGAGTGTCTTCATCCATATTACTTCAAAAACGATGAGCTTCTGTAATTTACTTAATTTCTTTGTACTAATTTCCTAATGATGAGTTTAAAAAAAATAATAAGTGGCACCAGCTTTTTGTTGTTTAAAGAGGATGCATTTGTAGTTTTGTTTAATGTGTAAACTACCTAATGTACAAATTGCCACACCTGAGACATAATGCTTTAATCTAAACCAAAATTGGTACATAGTATTTATATATGGTTTAAATGTAGACTGGGTATAACTGCATGATAATTTAAAGGCACTTGGAAAAAAAGGCATTTTTTCTGAATTATTTGTATCCTTTTTGATTTTTTGGTTTGTTTGACGTTGTATTAACATTTTTGACGTACATTCTTTCAGAACAGCTTCAAAAATGCCTCACGTCGCATTGTGATCTTTGTCACAGATTGAATCATTTTTTTTATCTATGTCAGATCAAGCCAAATGAAACTGTGATCTTTTTCCACATTTTGGGTTCTTATAAATTATCTAGAATAAACTATACATTTGACAAAGACGCCTTCTTGTAGTCACAGTAATATTCAAATGAAAGGAAGCTAAAGTTAGTGAATATTAGTACAAGACCCTACTTTACTAAAACCTAAATCTTGAAGTCGCTCTAGAAGACTCAAGTTGTCGCTGTTTGATGATAGAAGTTCTGGAAGTGGTCGCCATCTACAGATTTCTCCTGTCGCGCCGTCTCCCTCTTGACACCGACGGCCAACGAAGTTTGAACTTAATAATTAATGTCAATCTTGCCATTAAACAAAACCCCTGACTTTGTATAACAAATAGATATATATTAACGAAATAAATGAAAGTTTACTGTACCATGAATGATATAACAATTGACAAAAAAATAATAATAAAGATATAAAACAACAAAGAACAATTTAAATGTTAAATAATTAACTGAACAATGATCTGGACAAGCGCTTACTAATACAATGAATCTCGAATTGAAAAGATATAAAAATAACGGTCATTGTTCTGTAATCTGTTATCCCCGTTAAGTTACACGCGACCCCTGACTACATATCAATTAAGTTCTCACTCGACTCCAAAGCACGCGAACGCGACTTGAAAGGAAGTTACCGAAACTCCCCATTTTATACAAACTAGACTAACTTCGAAACGGCCAGTTTAAGACTGCCTCTCAATATCTTTCCCCCGTACTACCTAGACTTAGCCCTTCGCCTGTTACAGAGCCGGAGTAACGCCGAATTTTATACAAAACAGAATTAGATAAATTGTTCTTGGTTTAATGGATGACTTATCCATTATATAAAGGTTAACACACTATACTAATTTACGCTAAGGCACTTTGGATACGTGAAAAAACATCCTTTATTGTCACTTTCCAAAGGTAAAAAAATCACGTCCAAAAAATCCTTTACATAAGGAGTTCGAATTTTCTAAATCTAGCAGTTACTTATATCTGTATTGTCATTCCATCCATTTCTATAATGAATAATATTCGTTATCTCGCGATAATTAGTAAATCGCCAAAACGTTTCTGGATACGTCCCTGTTATCCACTGGTATATTCCTTTACATAGTCGAGAAAGTAGTAAAGTAAACCTTTTACCCTTAATTTTATGGCTTTTCTTAAAATATGTTAGTCTCAAAAGTTATCCCATATATTTTAATATTTGTACTCGTTTTATCACATCTTATTAAAATCTACTCCAATTGCTGCCCTGGCAATGCGTATATTTTTTAAAACTTTGCAGGAACAAAAATGATTAAAACAGGGACTTACTCTAACCTATTTTTCACATGAATTTTTTCATTCGATCAAACCCAAGCAAACCGATTTTTCAATGCCAAGTACTTTACACCATTTGTACAATCTCTCATCAGGTTTCCTCATTTTTGTTTTGATGAAGACTTTTCTGATGAAACTGTATAGCACGCCATCAGTTAAAACTGTACGATTTTACTGTACAGTTAAATCGCAATGTGTGTAGTTTTTATACTGTACAGTAGGGTGGGTCGATTTTTACAAGTTTTAGAATTTCGATTTGGAATACTAATACAAAAGAATCCTTTTATAATAATAAAAAAAGAAATTTATATAAATAATTTTAATTAATTTACATCTTCCACCTTCTACATGTAGCGAAAGCTGGTTGTAGGTCGATTTTTACATTTTCTTGAAAATTTCGAAATTTTAATATGGAATATCGATAAATAATAAGCATAATATATACAAAAACTTCTAATTACGTTTAATGAAAAAATGATTTCTTCCAGTTATGCCGCCCCTGGCATGCCTTGTTATTGGCAAAAATTTAAAAACTGCTTGTATGTAAGTAGTGTATTTTGTTGAAACTTAAGGGTAAGGTGCATCGAAGGTAATTTTTCACCTAAGTAAATTTAATTTATTCCCATTATAGGCGTGCATATGCATATGGGAAAAATTATTATTATTATTGTGGAACAGTAAGGTACGCAACTATTTTTTCATTATTTTTATCGCCTTTCTTTCTAACTAAACAAAAACCATATCTTGGTATTTTTTGAAAAATCAAGCCGTTTTAGGAAGAAACCCGACAAAATGTAGATTTTAGTTTTGCTGCGAAAAAAACAAGTAAACTTGGAAACAAGTTAAAATATGAGTAAGGTTGTGATCTGCTGACAGGAAGAAAAAGATTTAACAAAATAACTACAAGCAGTTTTTAGATTTGTAAGAAACGCCATTTTTAAAAAAATTGTTCATGTATCTTAATAACGAAGCCATCGGACCCATGTTTATAGGAACTTTTGTTTCTATTTTTGGATTCTAGCCCAGTGTTGGTGCATGCTTTTTGAAATACCCTAAATGTTTCTAGTACGAAGCTGGAGAGTGATTGAGGCGATTGTAGAAAATTTAAGACATTTATAGCTTCTTCCAATTTCCAAAAATGTTAAAGTTGCTGGAAATCTTTCATAGGGCGATATATCGTTCCTCACTATTGTTTTTGAATAGTGGCGTAACTCAAGAAAGGTGTAAATAAGTGTCATCGTTCATCCGTAGTTAATTACTATAATCCTTTGAAGTAATTCTTAATTATTTTAACAAATTTGTATCTAAATAAACTACTTTTTTTAATAACCAATGTTTACACCACAAGCTACGTTATTTACGTCGTCTATTTTTCATATGTTCATAACAGACAACAGGCCAATTTATTATTAAAGCGTCTGCCGTTAAGGCCATGATCAAAGGTGTGTGGTCTGGTTTATGCAATCAAAAGACGTATTGGCGAGAACGTTCTTTGAAAGTTTTTCATTATGAACTCTCATACTGGCTCAGATGAGATCCTCAAACGATTAACCCCCTCCCCCCACTCCCCGGATCAATTGTACCTTATACTAAAAAAAATTTTTTTGTTGCAGGTTACAATGGCAGGAGATTTTATCTTGGCTGTAGCGTCAATGATGATTGCTAGGTTAAAAAATAATGATGTCACTTTGATTCTTAGCCAGGTTAGTAAAAAATCTAATTAGTTAAAAATTTTGACAGTTTCATATAAATTTCACAAAAACCACATCAAGAAAAAGTGATTTTGCCTTTACACGATACCATTTGAAAATTTTCTGTTTAATAGTATTAATCTATGTTTGCATTTACCGTTGTATATATTATACGTATATATATATATATATATATATATATATATATATATATATATATATATATATATATATATATATATATATATATATATATATATATTATGGGGTTACCTCTACCACAAATGGACCTAATTTTTAAATTTATAAAAATGTTTGGTTGTAAAAAATGCGATTTATGTAAAAAAATTAGTTTCTTTATAAGTACAGGGAGGTCAAATACTTCAAAAATATAAACTTGGCCTAAGAGTAAACTACCTTTATTTTTTATTTTAAAGAGAAATGAAACTTAGAAACGTTACTTAGAATTCCTTTTTTAGTATAGTAATCCAAAATTTCAGAAAAACAAAAAAATTTTACGGGTTAATTAAACTAAACGTTTTATTTACAAAGTGTATATTTACATGAAAGCCGTCAAATTCTTCACACTTGCAAGTAGTACCAAGCAGGTATTTTGATTATACTATTCCTTACATTCGGAAAAAACTGAGACATAGAAAAAATCGATTTAAACAAGACTTCTTTTAAATCTTGGATTATGACTAAACAAGTAATTCTAAAGAACATATCCTAATGGCATTTTTTTAAAAATACGAAATAACGGTAGTTCACTCATAGATAAAATTCGAATTTTTGAAGTTTTTGAGCTCCCTGTATACAAAAACTAAATTTTCTTGCCACAAACCTTATCTTTTTGCAAGCAATTTTTTTTATAACTTTCTGTCGAAAAATTAGGTCCATTTGTAGTATATGGTAACCCCAATCAGGTACACCCTGTATATATACCGTAGAAAATGGGAAATTTCTTCGGTCCATATGTAATATATTAAATGTAAATGCGAAGATTAACTTCTTCGCTAGCGCAGAACAAGAAGACCGTAAAATGAAAAATAAAAAAGAACTATTTTTTGATTCTGATCTGGGTGCCCTCCTGCTATCGCGATTTCTGGGCCCTTACCCTTCATCAGGCAGGCTCACACCCAGGGCGTCTGAAGAACAGACACATTTTTATCAGAATCAAAGTGAGACCTATATCCATCGGTTCGAAGGATGGGTAAGATATAGTGGCTCGCGCCAACACTTCACCCAGTGTTGCTCTAAAAATTTTCGGCTGCTAACACAAACCAATAAGTAGGTATATGTCGAATTTCTTCGACAGTACAAAGGCACCATTGTACGACAACAATAATAAATGGGAAATTTCTTCGGTCTACAAGTAATATATTAAATGTAAATGCAAAGATTAACTTCGTCGCTAGTGCAGATCAAACCCAACCTGGGCAAAGAAACCAACTCACTCTCGGAATTAAACGCTTTTTTTTCAAAGTAGTTTCTAGTCACGTAAATTTAAAGAAAGAGTGGTGATGAGATGGTTAAAATAAAAAAAAAATAATTTAAACTTTATTTTTAGGTAGTCACTGACCTAGTCCAAGGAGAATTCATGCAGTTAGGATCAAAAGAAACAGAAAATGAAAGATTTGCTCACTACTTAACCAAAACCTACAGAAAAACTGCTAGTCTTATTGCGAATTCAGTCAAATCGGTAGGTATTATTATTTTCCATGGGTTTCTAGCCTTCGGGATGTGCTACACGGAAAGACCACTCCCAGAAGTTGTCTCTGATGCGTAGGTAATTCAAAAGGCAATGACCATAGGTGTTGCACATCCCTTACTAATCGTAGGGCTTTAGGATTTTTCGGTAAACTCGTTTAGTGGTTCTCATGCTTTTTACAGTCGCGGAACACTTTTAGTTGGAAAAATGGAAAAAGAAGAAAAGGAGTAAGGAGCATTAACAAAAATAAATATATACGTATAGTTATAGTAAAAAGATATATTAATGGGATATTAGGCAACTATACATTTAAAGAAAAAAAATTAGTAGTAAAATAAAAATAACAAAAATAAAACAAATGTTTAAAAAAAATTTCCTCGTAGTTTGCCAGTGATTTTTCATTATAAAAAGGCTGTCTGACCCCAATTTATCCATATTGTTATATTTCAGGAAAAAGAAGATCGGGCATTTTTTAAAGTTAGTACTGTACTATTATAATTAAAGTTTTAGGTTAGGTAACATTTTTTTTTAAAAGAAAGTTGAGTTGTTTGACTTTTTTTATTAGTAAACCACCCTTAGTTAATTTTTTAAGAAAAACAGATGTCATATTGCTTGGTTTCTAATATAATATTAACATACAAAATGTGAGGAACATCGTTAGACCCATTTTGGATAAAATAGACTTTTTTGATTATTTATCATCAGTAAACGACCTCTGTTTGTAGATTGTGGAAAAGAAATTTTAAAAAGAGGTTCGAGATATTTATGAGAGGACATAGATTTTGAATTTAAATGAAATAAAACTGAACAAACCTAGAATATCCAAATTAACTATCCAACTGACTGACTGACTGATTCATCATCGCCGAGCCGAAACCACTAAAGCTATAAATATGAAATTTGCTCAGTAGTTTTATTTTATGATTTAGAGACTCACTAAGAAGGGATTTTTCAAAATTCAACCCCTAAAGGTGTCATAAGGGGGTTGAAAGTTTGTATGGAGAAAAAATATTAGTTGGTCCTATTAACTTGAAACTTCATAGAAGTACTCTAAAAAATAAATGATTAAACTCATGTTTTACAGTTTTTGATAAACCAACCCCTAAGGGGTTAAAATGGGGGTTCAAAGTTTGCAATGGGGTAAAATTATTATACCGCGGACCAAGGCGCGGGCGCAAGCTAGTAAGTATATAAAATAAAAATGAAATGTACTAAATATCCGTTTCTCTAAAACAAGAAAATATGCGTCACTTAAATTTTGATCTATAAAACAACACGTTAAAAGCAAAGAAATTTATTGGTCTGATTAAAATTAACAGAGGAGGTTCAGTATTTCGGCCGTCTGGAACAATAGGAACTTTTTTACTTAATTTTGGCCACAGAATCACCTGTAAAATGTTGTCGGTAGAGCTTTGCAAACCCTGTATAATACTACGTCCTTTTTTAGGTAACGGTACTGGCTGGCGCCGATGAACAAGTGTCAGAACTGTCATACCAATACGGCCGAAACTTGGGTCTAGCATTTCAGTTGGTGGACGATTTATTAGACTTCGTGTCGAGTTCGGCAGCGATGGGTAAGCCGACTGCTGCCGATCTTAAGTTGGGTTTGGCAACAGCACCGGTATTATTTGCTTGTGAAAAGGTAAGATCTACTAAGTAACTTTCAATGTATCCAGTAATAAATTATAAAAATGAAAAATATTTTTACATACATGCATTTTTTCGAAAGATGCTTTTTCGGAAATGGATCTACAAAATTTTTTCTAAAATATTTTTTT
The DNA here is from genome assembly GCA_963971165.1 of Philopedon plagiatum. Classification (NCBI taxonomy): domain Eukaryota; kingdom Metazoa; phylum Arthropoda; class Insecta; order Coleoptera; family Curculionidae; genus Philopedon; species Philopedon plagiatum. Next base: position 65,532,200 of record OZ020195.1, on the reverse strand, counting down.
AAGAGAATCTTTCAGAAACACATTTTCCGAAAATATATTTGTCTAAATTTAAATTATGACCTCTAGTGGCTTAGAAAATGTCAATGAAAAAATGACAAAAAGATCCTGACCTAACCTAAAGGAACCGTTTTTGGGTTCGGTGAGGTTTACGTTCCCTTGTGTCTGCTACATAATTTTTAATACGAATATTCAAAGTATTTTATGAATCAGTGTTTGAAAAAATGTACTATCTAAAAACATGTTTTTTAAAAAAATATATAGTTTCGAAGTGGTTAAAAAAAAATCGAAAAGTGGGTTTCCCCAAAAAAAAAGTTAAAAACATCCCTAGTTTTCGAATAACTGTAATATCAAAAAACTTCTGTTTTCGAACGAATATATTTTCGAAACGACGCGCTTTCAAAAAATGTGTCATCGAAAAATTTTCATATATCAGTCCAAATGAACAGAAGGTATAAATAAAAAAAATGCTATTGGTAAGTTTTCGGTTCTGTTTTCGCAAGAAAATTTTTAAAAAACAACTTTTGGGATCTACTAATATGTAGGCCATTCACTGTGAATAACCCTGTATTTTACCTTTTGCTATTTCAGTGTATTTTTATTTGCTAACAATTAATAATAGATAATTGTCATTTTTGTTTCAACTGCTGTAATACATAATAAATATCTTTTAAGTGTTTTCGGTATCAGAGCATCATGATGTGTGTTTAATGTTTTACTCCAATGGCGTAGGATTCTTTATAAAACAAATTAAATGTTTTTAGTTACATTTGCAGACCTTTAATAAAATAACATGTTTTTCGTAATTTTATGAGAGGAATCTCCTCCTGAAGTCCTGTACCATAATTAAACAATTAACACCCTGTAGTATTTTTTAAATACATTATATTATTTCAGTATCCAGAACTCAATCCAATGATCATGCGCCGCTTCCAAGAACCCGGCGACGTCGAAAAGGCCTTCGAACTAGTCCACAAGAGCAGAGGCCTTGAACAGACGCAATTCTTAGCTAAACAACACTGCTCAGAGGCAGTTAGGATAGCCAACATGCTCAAAGACAGTCCTTATCAGAAAGGACTAGTAGTCGCAGCTGATTATGTGCTGAATCGGATGAAATAGCACCGTATCTAAAGTGGTTTACGTTTGGTTTTATGTTAATTTAGTTGCTGTTAGATTTTTTTGCGTGGTGTAAAATATATGAGTTGCGAATGATACTTTGGGAAATAGAATTTTTTTTGGCTCCCCGATTTTTTTTTAATTTAAAACTATTTTTTATATTACGCGGTACTCTTGGAATAAAAAGTGTTCCCCATAAGTAGTCTATAATATTAGGGGAAAGTAATTTATCAAATTTTTTGGGAATTTCGATTTAGTAGCTCGCAATAAAGGTTCAATAATATTCATTAGGAAAATGCATGGTCAAGAAAACTAGTTTACAGAAATTAACTGAAAAGGCATACGTTACCTTTTTTTTAATTCTGGAGTTACCCGATTTTTATTTGCAAAACATTTTGCTTATTATCTGTTTTTATACAAAATGATACGGATGTTCAGGTTTATATCTAGCCATCTTGTTATAACTAAAGCTGTCCACTTGAATTCCACACCAGTGGCACCCCACACATATAAGATACGTGTGTCCAAAAATCACAATTTCGGGCACTCACTGACTGACTGATAGATCATCATAAATCTGGGGTACTTCCAATTGAGCTAGAGCTTCGAAATTTGAAACATAAATAGTCTTTAATGTGGTAATTATGAGAAAAATAAAAAATCAATAAAAATCCAACGCGGAAAATCCAACATGGAAAATCCAATCTGACACGAAATAGGTAGGACTTCTGCTTTAAAAAACTATATTGATACGTAGTGTAGTGGTTATTACATTCGCCTAACACGCGGAAGGTCCCCGGTTCGATCCTGGGCGGAAACAATTTTTTTTTTAATTTCCGATTTACTTTCAAATACCTGTATTTTATGATAATGACAACAAACAGAAATACCAGGAATGCATGCAACATTATCGACAAAAAGCCATTATTAAAAATTTTTGCTCGGAAAAAATACCGTTCATGTGTGTACACATATACTAGTAAATAAATATCATTTGGTATCTGAACAAAAAGCTATGAAATCCCACCAAAAACATGCATGTAAAAAACAGGCCAAGTTCTCGTCAGGACTGTGTGTTTTGTTATCTGAAAAAGATAACTGAAATGTAAAAATTATGTCAATTTCCTTGCCTACACGTTATTAGCAGTGTTTAGATAAGCACAGAAAAATATTGTATGAATTGATAAATTTACAGACCAAACTTGGCAAGGTTTCATTAAAGAACTGACCAATATTGAGACCCTTGAAATCATGCCAAGTTTGTTCTGTAAATTTATCAATTCACACAATATTTTTCTGTGCTTATCAAAACACTGCCTATAACATGTAGGCAAGGAACTTGGCATAATTTTTACATTTCAGTTATTTTTTTCAGATAACAAAACACACAGTTCTGACGAGAACTTGTCCTGTTCTTTTTACATGTATGTTTTTGGTGGGATTATATTTTAAATCAGGAAATTCCCATATAAACCTTCTATCACTGTGCGCAAACAGTCGCGTGTTACTGCACACTTTCGGCATATTACGAACTACAAAATTCACACCGACGCGATAGAAAAATAGAATCAACAAGTGGCAAAGCTAAACTGAATTTGCTGCTGCGGCCGAGTTCCCCGCCATGTAATGCTACTGGAGCGGCACTTACAGTGGGCAGCTAAACTTAACACGAAGGCGCTAAAAAATTACAGATTTTTAGGATGCGTACTGTATTATGCAGCATACGCCAGGATTATCATATCAATCAACAACAAAGCACGGGTGAAGTTAAGAATTTTGGAATTAAAAGTTTTGTCTTTTTTGAGAAAAAATAACAGCACATTAAAGAAAAACTATTAAGAGTTATTATGGGTAATGTTCAAGATAAATAAGTTCTGACCAGGGTTGTGCCAAAATATATTTACATTATTTTGCCATTTTGTTGCTCCAAAGCTAAAATTATATCAGCATTGAACTTTATGGATATTTTTGTTGTCGGCTTTTTTTTATAGACGAGTGTGGTTAGTAAATGGTGTAAGATGACAAAAACATGCTAGTAAAAAATCTATTCAAAAAAACACGGGGAGTCCAAAAAGTACACGACTCGGAAAGAAATATAAAATGTAAATAATATGTTTTTAATTGCAGATAGTAATAATTTTCTTCTATGTTCATTGAAAAAAAAATAGTAAGAATATTGAACATATACTTATGTACATCTTCATAGGTAAAATTACCTCCCAAATTGAAAAAAACAATATACTACTTATACAGGGTGTTCTCTAATTGAATGCCAATATTTCAGGGGGCGATTTTTGGGTCCATTTTAAAAAGAAAACTTCATATGAACATATGTCCTAAACGTCTTAACTTTTGAGATACAGGGTGATAAAGTTTTCACAAATAAATAGTTTTTTATTAATATCTGTAATACCACTTTAGATATTTTAATTAAATTTGGCATACATGTACTATGTATCAAGAGGCGTTCTCTAGTGTACCACAATTTTTTTTATTTCCACCAGTGGCGTTCGTACGGAATTTCACCTGCCTATTTTGGCAGATATTGATGGGACGCCACTGATTTCTCGTAAAATTAAAATTATTCCTGTAATCTCCAATCATTTCTAAGCAAATTTGATCTCTTGAGTTTTTTCAATCCGATGCACGGTTTTCGCTTAAAAAATAAAAATCTTTTCTGTGCATGATCATAACAATATCGTTAACATATCAATATCACCATGCAGAGAAATAGATTTTATTTTTTAGATCAAATTTGCTTAGAAATGAATAAGGATCTCAAAAATTAACTTCCTTATTCATTTCTAAGCAAATTTGATCTAAAAAATAAGATCTATTTCTCTGCATGGTGATATTGTCATATTAACGATATTGTTATGATCATGCAGAGAAAAGGTTTTTATTTTTTTAAGCGAAAACCGTGCATTGGATTGAAAAATTCAAGAGATCAAATTTGCTTAGAAATGATTGGGGATTTCAGGAATAATTTTAATTTTACGAGAAATCAGTGGCGTACCATCAATGTCTGCCAAAATAGGCAGGTGAAATTCCGTACGAACGCCACTGGTGGAAATAAAAAAATTGTGGTACACCAAATAATGTCTCTTGATACATAGTACATGTATACCAAATTTAGTTAAAATATCTAAAGTGGTATTACACATATTAATAAAAAACTATTTATTTTTGAAAACTTTACCACCCTGTATCTCAAAAGTTAAGACGTTTAGGACATACGTTCATATGAAGTTTTCTTTTTAAAATGGACCCAAAAATCGCCCCCCTAAATATTGACATTCAATTAGAAAACACCCTGTATAGCAATTTCATATAAAGTAAAGCGTAAACTGCATGGAACTAGTTTCCTCCTAAGAATGTGCGTCTATGTCGTAGCCGTTAAACAGTTATTTAAGTGCTACCATTTAGTGAAATAAATTATCATTTCATTAAACAATCTATACCTGTACTAAATCACACAATATGAGGTTAGAAATATTTGTTGAGTTAGATTTTATATTGTATAGCTAACTTCATGTTGTGTAGTTTAGTACAGGTACCAAGCGCGACTTGTCCGTAAGGCCATTTGGTCAATTTTTAATTATCCACCTAATAATTTATTTTTTAAAACCAAAAAATAATTATCTTTTCTTTTAAAAACCTGCAAGTTCCATTTGGAAACTCCCCAATAAAGAATCAAGCTAAGCTTGCTCTGGGCTCGGCCGTATTTTAAATTGATTTCATAGGTTTACATGGAAATAGATAATAATATAAATGCATCTAAACTTAGATAGAAACAAACACACGCGCTTTAGGAAGTTAAAAAAAGACAAATATATGACGAAATTGTCGACGGCCAACCAATAATATTGCTTTGGGAGCGCGCGTGACCGTCGACGCCACCGGTTCTCGGCTTGTCCCGGACCACTATGGAAATACACTCGAACCGCTCCGTGCAATATACTATCGCAAAACATTTGGGTTAGACAAAAAAAACTAATGACCTAATATGCGCACTGTATTTGCATAAACTTTTGTTGGCATTTCATTACGTTGCGCCGGCACTTATTATTAGTTTAAGAGGTGCTTCAGCTTTCCTAATATTGTGTAATGTTTTTGGATATTTGATATTTGTGTTATGTCCTTTGGGTAATACCAGTACTTGAGTACTTGTGTTAGCAATGGCTTTAACAGGGTAAGAAACTGTTTACATGGGGTTACAATTTCGAAAACAACAATTTCGAATCCTTTTTTTTCGAAAACACTTTGTTCGAGAACATTTTATTCGAAAGACATTTTGTTAGAAAGACATTTTGTTCCAAAGCATATTGTTTGAAAGTTAATTTGTTCAAAAGCATATTGTTAGAACGGCATTTTGTTCGAAAAAAAAACAGCTAATATTTTCTATTGTACTTTCTATGGAAAGACGTTGCCAAGTTTACAAATCGTTAACAGTTGGACAAAATCTGAGCAAAAAGTTGTATACACCCAAGCAAACCTGAGCAAAAAGGTGTTCAGGTTTGCTCAGTTTTCATTGATGTATATACCTATATTATATATATACATCAATGAAAACTGAGCAAACCTGAACACCTTTGTTGGTGTACAGGTTTGCTCAGTTTTCATTGATGTATATTTTTTCGAACAAAATGCCGTTCTAACAAATATGCTTTCGAACAAATTAACTTTCGAACAAAATGTCTTTCGAACAAAATATCTTTCGAATAAAATATTCTCGAACAAAGTGCTTTCGAAAAAAAGATTCGAAATTGTAACCGCGACCCAGTAACATGTAATTTTAAAAGTCGCATCAAAAAATTCAATTTCAGTATTTTATATATTTGGCGGTGTTTATTTGTAGGTAATTAATTTCTTGGCAGAAATAGGTTCAGTATTAAACAACTTTCCTTAATTAAAAAGGTGCATTGTGCTTGTTGCGTTGATATCACGAACGGCAAAAATGGTTCATCATTATCATTAGAGATGTGCCATGAGAATGTCATCATGCGAATATTTCTGGAGAACGGTAAATTACCGAGAATATTTCCCAACATAAATTCTCGAGAATTTATGATTTTAGAAAAAAAATATATCTAAATTACTGGAAAATTACCGAGAATATTTCCGAAAACGAGAAAATCTCTCGGGAAAACTCTCCTGGAGAATATTCTCGAAGAAATTATGAGAATTTACGGAAATTTAAGGAAATTTATTTTAATTCCGCTATTGTATAATAGATGGAGTCTGAAGCATCTTTATTTTTATTTATTTTCTGTGTTTTTCAAACAACTTTTTTTAAAAATTATTGTACTTGTGGTAAAAAAATGTGTTCTTTCAATTTATGCAATCAAAACAAAATTCTCCAACATATAAAAGAAATTCTCCAAAATTTCCGATATATTCGCATTTTCTCGGAGAATATTTCCGAAAAATAAATTCTCGAGGATGTTCCATCTCTAATTAATAATATGTAATGTCTAAAATTTCTAGTCATTTTATTTAAATATTTACCTTTCTATCTGGTAGCAGTTCATACAGTCGAGAGGATTAAAAAAAAGCTATTAACAGTGTTAACACTAAACGGCTACGACATATACAAGCATGCACTTTTACTCCCATTCCAAAAGTAAATGGTGTTGTTGAAGCTGTTTCGTCGATTCGCGGCAAGCTTTTACATCCCACGTGTTAGTTATTTCACGTCTATTCCGTAAAAAACGCCATCGAATAAAATGTAAAGTTAACTGACCTCCAGCTTTACTAGCTTGGATACTGGCGAGGGAACTATCCCACTAGTTTACACACCGCTAATTTTGCAGACCTATTATACTTGCAACTAATAAACCAACGAGTAAATGACGAGTAAACGGTCTCCATGTAGTCAAAGCTTGAAGTAGTTTTTAAGAAACAGCAATTTATGATATTTATCACAAATCGACATTTCCAAGTATGGTGACTGTGTACGTGTGTGTGTATGTAAAAATGTGTGGGAGAGAATGAAGTTTTTTGATTTTTTAGGAAAAAAAGTAAGTTATTTCTACGTGCAGTGTAAAAGAGTTGTCGTTTAAAAATGTATGGATTACACACGATGCTTCTCTTCTTACACTGTAAATTTCTTAGTTGCTCATGGTAAAAATTAGTTGTATTCTTATTGCTTTTGTCAAATTTGCTGAATTATCTGCCAGTAAAGTTTAGTAAAAAAAATGGCCAAGAACCACATCTGAATTTTTTGGACGTGTGGTAATTTTTAGAGAGGTTAATAATTTAGCTTATTTTGATTGTATTTGGGGTATTGGAAATTACCTTGAAACCGTTTTAAAAATTCGTTCTTTGACAGTTTGTTTCAGAAAAGCTTTAGGTGTATTGTGTTATAATTATTTAACCATTTTCCTCTTAAATATGTTTTTAAATTTTTAATTTCACATTTACCTATATAGGGTAATCCATAAGTAATCTAAAAGATTTTAGTAGGCGATTCTTACATCAATTAAAATTTTAAAAAATGTGTCTAAAACATCTGGTCAGTAAGGCTTAATTTTTGAAATACAGGTTTCTGTAATTAATAATTCAATATTATTTTTTTAGTATTATAATTAAGTGGTAAATACACTCATCTGTAAGGCCAGTCCAAGCAAAAAAAAATATTGAAATTTATCTTGTTATTATTTTTTAAGGTAATTAATTCAAAATCAGCATGCGTAACTATTTTTGTAGTGCTCACGAAATAAAATCACTACAACCCAAAGCAATCCACACAGTGACATTTTTTCAGTTCACGTATCTTTGACAACCCTAAATGCAGTGGCGACTGGTGAAATTTCAAAGTTGTATATCTCTGTTCCTACTTACAGGACCCGTACCAAATTTAGGGGATTTAGTAGTGATCCCACTGGGAATGTTTTGGTAGAGAAAAAAAAACATTTTATGATTTGCGAAAAAAGTTGAATTTTTGGTGTGCCCCTCCTAGGAAAAAAATGAACACGTCTAGGTATTTTATTTATTATTTTCTCTAAACAAATTTTACAGCATTTTGTCGACAGTTTTTAAATTTTGAGAGAAAAAAATGTGTTAGTAGAAAGTTATAGTCATTTGAATTTTTTTAAGCCTAAAATATAATTAAAAAAAAATCAAATGACTATAACTTTCTACTGACACATTTTTTCTCTTAAAATTTAACAAATATCGACAAAATGATGTAAAATTTGTTTAGAAAAAATAATAAATAAAATATCTAGACGTGTTCATTTTTTCCTAGGAGGGGCACACCAAAAATTCAACTTTTTTTGCAAATTACAAAATGTTTTTTTTTTCACCAAAATACTCCCAGTGGGCTCACTATTAAAACCCCTAAATTTGATACGGGTCCTGTAAGTAGGAACAGAGATATAAAACTTTAACATGTCACCAGCCGCCCCTGCCTAAATGACATTTTAGGAAGGCGCTGATAAGTATATTCCTTAGTTTATTTTAAAACTTTTCTGTCTCTTTCTTTTTCTTTTATTTGATATCTTGGATTGCTTATACATTAATTATTAGTAAAACATCTGTTTCTGAATATCATATTTCAAGAACAAGAAGACATTTTTTTTAATTTTGACTTACTGAAAATACTTTACGACATATTAAAAACTCAAAAGATTATCATAATCATATCAGCAAATCAACAAACAACAAACCTAAGTTAGTGTCCTACTAAAAACCATTTGGGAAGGTTACAGGGTACAGTACCTAAAGAAAATATCAGCCTGAAGATTACTGCATATTGTAATTAATTTATTTTCTAAGCTTTACAAAACTGTTTATTTTACTAATTTTAAAAAATATAATTATCTTAAAAAAAAAGAAATAAAAAGAAATCCAATTGATAGAGTTTACCCAAACAAGAAAAGGTCAGTCACCTGGTAGTCACCTGTATGACTATGCGCGAAGGGAAGACGTCAGAGTCAGTGGCGACTACATTTTGTATTTAAAATTTTTATATGTTGCATATACGCTCTTATAATGCTACGCCACTGGGCACCACCACCAGATCGTTACTAGGCAATGGACTTAATCTGCCGCACAACTTGTGTATCCTTCTTAATTTTGGAGTTCGCTGCCGTGTATCTCAAGAATTTATTGTATTGTATTTATACTTTCTTTTTACCTAAAATCACCTCCTAAGGTCGTTTAGATTACCTTGAGAACACCTTATAATTAGACTTGGCCAGTTGGGCCTGTTACCAGAGGCGTCGATGCCCGATGCCGAAAATTAAGTATATACCTACATATACGGTATTTGACGAAAATATTAAATTCCTTCTCATTGCCGTGATTGTGTGAAATAAAAAACCGGTCAAATACGAGTTCGACTCGTACATGACACAAAATTCTGGGTCAGACTCAGGTAACTGATGGAAAAGGCAAATGAAATGAAATAAAAATTATATTTTGTCAACAAGTCATAGGAGACGATCTGTTTATTAAATATAATTGGTGCAAGGGAAAAGTTAACCTTTAAATCTAATAGATAAAAAAGTAAACTATACAAAAGTTACATACTTTTTACTCCTACCTTTTAGGATCCTTAGGGCATCGAAAAATGTAACATTCTTACGAGCCCTAATATTACACACATCGACACTACAATACCAAGGATGAGACGCCATTAAAAAAAGTAAATTTTATTTGGCGCACTCCGTGCTTCCCTTTTAGCGACACGAATTTCACATGCACAAACTACCCTGTGTAATCCGCACGTGGTTTTGCAGGAATTGGGCGGTAGGGGCTTAGGCGAGAGGTGAGCAATGGCAGAGGGGGGATTTACAGGGCGATAAGCAGGACTATTATTTAGAATATCTTTCGTCGATGTCATACGTATTGAGAATTTTCGTTCTGTAAGAAATTCACAATATTGTATATGGTACGGAACTCCCTATGCGCGAGTCGAACTCGCACTTGACCGTTTTTTTTTTATTTCACAATCAGGGCAACGCCCATGAAATAAATTATTTTTGTGAAATACCGTATACGTACGTACTTCATTTTCGGCATCGGCGCTCTGGTAACAGACCAAATGTGGCCAAGTTCACTTATAAGCTTCTTAATAAATTGGCTCCTGAGCTGATCAGCTTAAAATCTGAGCTCAGGATTGTAGATTTTTGTTGTATATTTACATATAGTCTGTATAAAATATTCCAGGTTTGCAATGTGCTTATTAATATCACAAACTAAAGGACTGCCAATACAAATTTATGAATTGACTAAAATTATTTATCTTAATTTTTTTGGTGAGAATGGCTTTTTAAACACAGGCCTGTTGTACCCATTGAATATTATTACTGTAAAATACTAACTTTATAATACCTATTTAAAATATCCCCCAGTCATTTGATATTTTTAGATATTATTTAATGTTGTTATATATTTAAATATGTATTTTTAATGTAACTACAAGCAATATTGACATAATATTTTATGTTATACCTATGTAAGCGTCCGATAAAGTCAAAATGACTAACATTTGCCAATCTTTAATATATGTTTGCTCTGATTTTTTAAACCTAATTACCAAGGATGTTTCTAGAAAGAGAACTAAATGGGACTAAATTTGTGTTTCTCATACAAATGTTATATCTCCTAGAAAAGTCTGTTGCCTCCAGATTTAAAAAAAATATAGGTATACTAAATTTGCTTTGTGCCGATTTTTAAGAAAGCTTTATTGTCTATTTCCGCAAATACGCAATCCGTTCTTGAAACAATACAGCGCAAAGAAATATCTTGTTAAAAGATATATTTAAAATTAATTTATTGATTTATATTCTTTAAAATTGTTACATAAGGCCTGTATTTATTTAAATGGATACATTTATACGGTTTGCTTATTCTGAATTCATAAATAATTAATCATTAACAAATGACCTTTTGATATCTCGCAATTTTTAAGCGTTAGGAATTAGGAAACTCAAGGCCAAGCACATGCATTTTTTGTAAATCAGCTGTGCCTTTAACGTATATTTATTACTAAAGAGTTGTGAACATAAGTGAGTCCAAGGGTGTCTTTATAGCTTTTTTGGAAATAAAATTAGGATCCGATTTAAAAATAAAATACAAATATTTATCTACCTCCAGTGTGTAATGTGAAAATGCGAAATACGAAAAGGCTTCGGTTAAAGTCATGGATTTATTAAGAAAGGATTCGATGTCCGTATACTGTGAGCGTATCGAACGTGAAGCCTTATATTTGTTGTTTGTTATGAAAACATTTCCCCTATAGAGGTAGAGTTTACGAACTTTAAGGAAATACGTAATTGAATCAAGAATGGTAGTAGAAAGAGATAAAATAGCATTGGAGTGTTGGAGCTCAGAAGTCCCTGTCTCCTGTCTCTGCTGGTTGCTTAGGAAAACCGTCTGACACTCGGTTACACGTACGTCTTTGTCTAATGAACTAGGAAAGAAAAAGTGCGATTTATAGATTTATAAATGACTCGGAGCGACTTTAAATAAACCTTTAGAAATAATATAACCTATAAATAATAAAACCTTTTTAACTTAAATTTATTATTATTTAGCAGAAAAATTAAACATTTTAGGCCATTTATCACTTTTAGTAAATCTTGTGATGCTTCTAAGGTATTTTTTGTACAAAAATACAAGGTAAAATAAGATGTGGCCAATGTTGACAAATTGTGTTTACAGTGTCGCTTAGAATGGTTTGTTTTGGCTTCAAATAATGTTAAATTATCCCGTATCCATTCTTAATAAATCCATGGTTAAAGTAATATAAAAATATTTTACTCACCCAGTGTATGGATATCACAATATACCCTGAGGCCAAACGCGTGTAATTTAGTTTTGAGCCTATGTAAACACCTGTAGCATTAAAATACCTTCTACAGTAGACTTTTTTAGTCTTGTATGCTTTTAAGTAAATAATCTGTTTACTACATGCTTTTCATCGGGTGGCAGAAAGAATTTGAAGCAACTGTCCAGATGTTTACTGGACTCACCTATGGTTACAACTTGTTTTTTCACGTTGCGGTTATTGCCGTTCAAATTATATGAAATAGCAAATTTAAAAAAAAAATATTCACTTTATAATCACCTTGTCAGAGTAGTAATTTTAGGAAATAGCAATTAGAGATTAAGAGATTATCTAAACACTAGTTGACGATTAGGGAAATAGCTTTAAATTGGCAAATGAACACTAAAAAAGAAGAATTAAAAATTACAACCCGATATAAGCAAATAAATTATAAAGGACGTTAGATTAGTTCAACCTAAAAATTTTAATTTAAATGAAGTAGAGTATCTCAATGAAGCATTTCGTCCCTTTTGGGATGCATCAGAAAAGAGCAACTCTACTTTTTTATATAATCTCAGAAGAATCTGAAACAGAATCAAGGACATGATTGGCAGTGGCGGCTGGTGAAATTTCAAAGTTATATATCTCTGTTCCTACTTACAGGACCCGTACCAAATTTAGGGATTTTAATAGGGGTGGGTGGGAATATTTTGGTAAAGAAACAAACATTTTGTAATTTGCGAAAATAAGTTAAATTTTTGGTGTGCCCCTCCTAAGAAAAAAATGAACACGTCTAGATATTTTATTTATTATTTTTTCTAAACAAATTTTACATCATTTTGTCAACAGTTTTCCAATTTTGAGAGAAAAAAATGTGTTAGTAGAAAGTTATAGTCATTTGAATTTTTTTAAATCTAAAATATAATTTAAAAAAAAGTTCAAATGACTATAACTTTCTACTAACACATTTTTCTCTCTCAAAATTTAAAAACTGTCGACAAAATGATGTAAAATTTGTTTAGAAGAAATAATAAATAAAACCCCTAGACGTGTTCATTTTTTTCTTAGGAGGGGCACACCAAATATTCAACTTTTTTTTTGCAAATTACAAAATGTTTTTTTTTCTTTACCAAAACATTCCCAGTGGGCTCACTATTAAAACTACTAAATTTGGTACAGGTCCTGTAAGTAGGAACAGAGATATACAACTTTGAAATTTCACCAGCCGCCACTGATGATTGGCATTTTCATAGTTTACCGATAAACATATTTACGTGTAAGAATTAACAGGAAATCAAACATGCATTAAAAATGCTTTAAATTTAAAATACATATTTAGTTCTGTCTATGACTACGGTAATAGTGCAGAGTATATAAATATTGTACATATTATTACATATATTTGAATAAACAGCTAACAAATTTATTTGCTAAGCCAACATCTTTAAGAAAAATTTAATACAGAACTAAATTTCACTAACTGCTTTTTTAATTTCTTAATTCCGGTTTAATTAATTTTTATTTTTTTAATAACTGATAATAGTTTCCTGAATATGTTTGTCAGTAAAATATGAATTGGCAATCGGAAGTCATTAAGATGTAAAAATTTATTTTCAGTTCTATAATCTCCTTCAGATTTTGTTTAATAATCAAAATATTTATAGGGACTTTCGTTTTGATGGGTACTAAAAACGATGAAATGCGTTAGTAAACTTTTTGTTTGTAGTGTATATATATATATATATATATATATATATATATATATATATATATATATATATATAATATATATATATATATATATATATATATATATATATATATATAATTTTTAAAAACACGTCAACTTTAGATAATCTGTAAACGATATTTATTTGTTCTGCGTTGTTACAAGAACCAGTTGATGTCTATCAAAGTGCATTGAATAAAATCCTTCATTTCTCTATTTTATTTGTAAAAATAGAGAATATTTTTTAAGGGTGTTGAATAATTTATTAAAAATTAGTAAACTATTGGTAATTTCTACTGCAACAGAAAAACTGTAATCTAAATACTCATTTCTATTTAAAAAAAAAACACGCTGGGTGAATTTAGATTCTTGGTTTTTATTAAGCACTAATGTATGTAAAAGCGTTTCTTCAGAGACATGTATAATACTTAATACAAATACGTATGGATACAAAATATTTTGAGGAGATGGTCACCTCACGGAGCTTTTTCGCGTTTTATATTGTTCGCCAAAATAATTTAAAACAAACTTAGGTCTAGAATATTTCAGGAAATTTTAGGAATTGGTTGTTCAGCGCATATTTAGACAAACAGTTTATTGGGAACGAAATTAAGCAAGACAACGTTGCAATTTTACTAGAAGCGCCCTCATTGATCAATTTAATAACATGTATTATTAACTGTCTTTTGGTGGTATAAAACGCTACACTGATCAGTATTTTAGTTATACCCTGTGTGTTATCATTCAAAATAATATGCTGATTAATAGATACTCTTACTTTAATAATTAAAAAAAGAAAAATGAACTCAAACTCAACTGAAATGAAGACGAACTGAGTTAAGTTCAAAAAACAAACTGAATTAAATTTTGTAAATTAAAAAGCTCCAATATTTAAATATCAAATATACAGGGTTTTTGTTTATATTTTAGACGGAGACTGCAAGCTTTATTTTTGGAGATATCAAAAAATGGTAAAAGAAAAGTTTTAGGATTATCTGAACCGTCAGAATCTGCTAAAAAAGTAAACAAATGACGGTCGCAAAGTCAAGAAATTGGTACCAATTTTACGTTTTTAAATAGACCACCCTGTATGTATATTATTTATTACCTAAAAAGACATTTATTCTAATTTAAAAAATATTCATTCTAATTATCCCAAAAAGGCATAATCCAAAAGAGGTAAATCAGGAGATTTAGGAGTACATGGCGATCAACAAAAATAATAATGTTTCAAACTTAATAAATCGAAATAGCCTGTAACATTCTTTAATGGAACCAAATACGGCGATTTAAAATAAAAATTGGTTATCGGACTTAATTTTTCAATAAATCTATATCACTGCCCTAAGAATAGTACGCTTACATTAAAACTCAAGAATGTTGTTCGAATATAGATTTTAGAAATATTGGTTAAATATATATATATATATATATATATATATATATATATATATATATATATATATATATATATATATATATATATATATATATAACTAAGGCGTCCGATTACAAGTCTCTCTAATCTATTTTTCTATCTTTTTTCTTGCTCATTGCTCTCAACTAATTATATTTATTTAATAATAAATGTACTTTCCATGGTCTAGACAGTCTTATTTTCCTCGCCCTTTTTGCCTTGAAATCGGTTATTTTATTTGGTAACACAAAACTACAACCATTTTTTTGCTTTTCTTGGAAGACCATTATGTTTGATATTCCTGAGTTTGAAAGGAAAACATATTAATTACAATGTATTTTCTCAATAACTTTAATTTTTGGAAATCCGCTTACTATTTACAACCGCCAGTCTAGGAATATTTTCTATAAAATCGACAGTATTAACATTTATTACTTTCTAATACTTTATTTCCTTCACTTTTTATCTATAAAACCACGAACATTTAAAAAATATCTTAAAAAGGCATAGGTATAGTTCTGAAGAGAAATTCAAAATTCTATTCTATATGGCGAATTAAAAGTACATCGACAAAGTTCAGGACTTAATCTCCTGAAGATATTTTAGGCATAAAAGTCCTAATTAACCATTTTCCTTAATAGCTCGTTGCGGAGGTTAAAAACATTTAGGAAATAATTTAATTTCAAAATTTTTACCCAAAACACATTTTAAATTTATTTAAAAACAAAATAAAGTCTTATAATTGTTTACGAATTTATAACTAAAAGTCTATGGCACGTTTTTGCTTTCCCTGTAAATTTTTATAACATGGTTATGTCGAATTATGAAACCGGACACCTCAGCTGTTCTTACCACTTTTTAACCCATAGTATAGTATGTATTTTGTAAATATACATTGTTATTGTTATTTTTTGCAAAAGGAAGTTACAAGCTTTCTTTAACAAGTAAATTTGTGTATATATTGCAGTATAGTTATTTAATGTAGGTAGTCAATAATAGAGTATATTGCTATTTTCTAATGTATTATTTTTCTTTAATGTATACCATAATCCAAAACTGTATATTTTTTTCTGAACAATAAAGTTATTAATAAAATATAAGGTGGGTTAACATTTGTTTTTTTTTTTGTTTAATCCTATTTTGGTGTGCTAGCATAGGTCTGTAACTACCCTTAATATATTTTGACGGTACCTTTCTATATTTTTCTGTAGCTGTGTAAGTTTTAGTAAGAAACGAGTAAACAAAAGTTAGTAGAAAGTTATAGTCATTTGAATTTATTTAAAATTATATTAGGTTTAAAAAAATTCAAATGACTATAACATTCCACTAACAGATTTTTGCAGCTTACAATAAAAGAGAATGGTAATTATGTGGTACGGTTTTCTACAAGTATTCTACATTTCCAAGAAGTCATGTACAGGGTGTCTAGTTTTCGACACTTTTGCAGGGTATCTCCGTTATCTTTAAAGATAGAGAGCTGCGGTTTCCGTGAAACGTATGGTGCTACAAACAGAATTTTCATAGTCCCCTTCCTTGCGTAGATACAGGGCGATTTTGAAAATGTGTCATTTTCAAGCACCCCTCGTATCTCAGTCGCCTTTCAATTTATCGATAAGGTAAAAACTGATTATTGTATAGTTTTTTTGCGTAGAATCCAGTGGCGTCAATTTTTTTTCTAGAAGGAACGAATTTGAAAACGAAGTTTCATTTTTTTAAATGGGACACCCTGTATATTTTGATTTCATTCGATTGCTTTTCTCATAAGTTTTTCAAAAATATATCATTATTGGTATATATCTTTTGGAATAACTTCCTTTACAATAATTATTAAAAAATGGTATAATATTTCATAGTTAGTGATATAATGAAACAAATGAATATAATAGTATCCTTTCATGGCTGCTAGTCAGACCGCCAAAATTTGTAGCAGATCATTTAAAAAAATTATTGTTCTCAAAAACTTATTCTTCTGACAGTCCATGAAGACCGAAGTCTAAGTACTATGTACTGTGGGTGTACTGGAGATATCCGACTCACACATTCAGAGCTGGAAACATCCGTAGGGATTTCACCAGCCCTTTAAGAGGATGTGTGAGGTGGTACCACTTCAGTCGAGGAAGAATTCCTCTACCACCTTCCAATTGGTGGATCGGAGATGAAATTCTAAGTAACAACGTGAACTTTCATAAGCTGATCATGTTAACTTTCTGCTTGTTCTCAAAAACTTGTTATTTACCTATTACTGTGTTTTTCGTTTAAAAAATGACTGAAATGAGAGTTTATCAGAACCTTAAAAGATATGAAATGTTAATTTGCTATATGAATCGAATGAAAATTCACATGATGCCGCCGAACTATATTTTGACAGGTAGCACGATTTTATATTCATTATAAATTTATCTTTGGCTTTTTTTTCTATATTTATACTAAATATCCAGACAGAAGGCAACTTTTTCCCAATATATTTTCTAGAATCAAAATAAAATTAGTTAATTATGGTGCGTTTATGCAGCCCAGACCAAAATCCTATAATAAGGAAAATCCAGAAATCGAAGAGGTTAAGGTTTTAGGCTGCGTAGAAGCAACTCAGCTATTGAGAAAGAAGTTTGAGTGAACAAGGCTCGAGCACAAACTATATTATATAAATATAAGTTTAGACCATATAAATTCAAAATCGTTCAATATTTACATCCTTGGGATGCTGAACGTCGTCTCATTTTTTTCAATTGGTTTTTTCAGCAAACTCAAGCCAATGTGAATTTTGGAAGATATGTGATATGGTCCGATGAGGCGTATTTCACAAGCTCTGGTATGTTCAATAGACACAATACCAGACATTGGTATCAAGAAATGCATCATCTTTATTTTGAGCGGGAGCAGCAGGGAAGATTCGGTTTCAGCGTTGCTTGTTTTATTTTGGGAAGGAAAATCGTTACCTGGGTATATTGCAAGACGTTGTACCTGAATTGCTAGATGATGTTCCCTTGGCTTACTTAAACAATATATATATATATATATATATATATATATATATATATATATATATATATATATATATATATATATATATATATATATATATATATAGTTCCAACAGGACGGGGCGCCTGCCCATAATGCCGGAATAATACGCCTTTTTTAGAAAATAATTTTTCTGAAAAATGGATAGGAACCAACGGACCTGTAGGATGGGCACCACGATCACCCGATCTTTCCGTCCTTGACTTGTGGCGTTACTTGCAAAATAAAGTTTACAAGTCTCGACATTGCACTATAAAAGAACGCGTGAGACACTACACTCAAATTTCAAAATTTGCAGAGACTAGTAATACCCGAGAATAGCAGTCACAGAGAAGCGACAAAAAGGTGTCGGCGCCTTTGATCTTTAGGCAACCAGTTTTGCTGCCTTGGACAGACACGTATCCACAATATCGAACGGAGAAAAATTATTCGTCAAACTAATGATGCGGTATACGGAGAAAGATGTTCAACAGTGTAGGTGCAAATGTACTTACCGATCATGATTTTTCAGAAAAAAAAAACAAAGTACACCTTCACCTGTCTTCGAACGACAGCCACGAAACGCACATGTACATATATCCAGGCATATTTCAAAACATTTTATATAGAAAATAAAACACGACACAGAAATTAAACGCAAAATCAAAATACCCAAGAGCACGACCTAAACACCCGTAGGAATGACAATTACGTTCCACCCCACACGTTTGACAGAAGTCCACATTATCGTCGCACATGCGCTATGAACTCTCGTCTCGGCTTTGTCGCTTCTCTGTGATAGCTATTCTCAGGTAATCCTATCAAATTATTTATTATAGTAGCCTTGATAATAAACAAACATACATAGGGGAAAGACGGGGAATACCGATCACCTAAAGTAAAACGTTAGAAAAAAATGCGTACTCTATAGAAAACGTATGTTTATTAGTCACATTGTTTTAGCTACATATCAATAGAAATAAATCTAAAGAAAAAACGAAATATTTTAAAGTCAGTATATTGTAAAAAAAAATAAAAACGAAAAATGTCATCGGTCGATATTAACCGACACTGTGGGGTAAAACCGACCACATAAAAATATGTACAAAATGTATAAAAATTATTAGTTACCGCAGAAATAGCAAATGTCATCGTTACAAATATCGCAGCATGTACATTCCGCATGAGCTGCCATACCTCACTTAGTCCATACAAGCCACCATTTTCCATCCCTGCCAAATTCATAGCATAAGAAGCAGGGCTCTTTTGCCACTTCCTATTTGTTTTTCTTAATGGATTTTTCTTGCGTTTCTCTTTCATTTTGGTCAACTAAACTTTGTTTTACTTGCTTATTCTTTCCAAACTACCTTTTCTTTCCTTTCAATTTTTTTTGTCTTAAGTTCTTTTCGAGGTGAAGATTTTTGAATGTGCTTTTCTGGAGTTTTCTTTTTGCGCATGATTTTTAATTTTTGGTGGAGCCAATAAATCTGTAAACGATGGTTTAGCTTGGACTATTTTTCTTCAAAGTCACTCTCATCAGAATCAGTTGTTAGTTCGATGGATTCTGAGTCATCAGTGGAAGAATCATAGGACTGTGATCGTTTCTTTCTCTTAAAACTGTTAGCTGATTTTTTCTTAGCTGATATTCCTGGAGGTCCAGGTTTAAGATCATGGTGCGCTTTTAAATGAATGACCTTAATTAATACATAGATATAATAATGATACTTTGCGGATTGCGGGTATATCGATTTCTTTCGGTTAAAAGCGACCAATATGATCGATATTACCCGAAATCACATCCACAATCGTAAGTCGGTTCCATTCCATTTAAAGTGAGGTTTATCCAAAATTCGATAGATAATTAGATGGCAGCATACCTACGTAACATCACTGACAACAGTGGACATCGATTTACGTACGCACACTTTAGATACTTACCTATTTTTTAAACCAAAACATTTCTTAAAATATTCACGTTTAGACAAATTGTCAGTTTACTGCTAAACGCGTCGTGATATCGTCGGGTCGAGCGGTAAACTGTCTAACATGGTTAACCTTGAACTGTTTGCGCTAAAGATGTTAAGTATTGGCGGCTTAGGAAACATGAAATTTGGTGGTCGGTTTTACCCGCGTGGTCGCTATTCCGCGTCTTTCCCCTATTCACACCACACATATTACCAACTTTAAAAAAAATTAAAAAACGGTTTCATAAAAAGCTTATTACGATAATGAAAACGATATCGAAAAAGCTTTGATATGAAACCAAAATAGAAAAACGTTTTTATTTTTTTACATGGTCTCCGTGTAGCTCAATAAATTTGTTCAAGGGATGGTCGAGGGCCAGCGTTATGGGTTGAGTTTTTAAACTCGTCGAAATAGATGTTGATGGCAGCAATCATTTTTGAATCCGATGCGAACTTCTTAAGGTGGCATTTTCCACGTGGCTTCCATGTTGACCAACTTAATTTCATTTTGACATGGTTTTTCGAATTTAAAATTTTTTAGCAATAACATTATAAGTATATTAGTATAGCTTCATATTCTATAGGTATTTTTAACGTATTAATAAAAGTCTCAAGATATTTTGTGATTTATTTTAGGTAAACAATATTTACAAAGAATATTGAGGTCCTAGTGACAGAAAAAATGTCACCATATCTTCTGCATGAAATCATTATAGACGTTGAAACTTTAAATAATTGACTGAAAATTGCTTGCAAGGTATGAAGCTATACTTAATATACTTATAGTGTTATTGTTAAAGATTTTAAAGCCGAAAAACCATATCAAAATAAAGTTAAGTTGGCCAACATGGACACCACGTGGAGAATGCCGCCTTAACAGCAAGAAACGTTTTTAAGTTTGGAAACAAATTAAAATTCAATAGTCAATATCTGACGAATAAGGTGCATGAGGAACCAGTTGGAAGCGTAACGGATGCATCTGTGCCATGGCAATTACTGATTTGTTGCAAGGAGCAGTATCCTGGTGGAACAAATTTTCTTCTTGGCTAAGCTAATTTCTCGCGAATATTTTAGTTTAGTTGATCAAGTAATCCAATGAATTTAGTGTTATTTCCTTTTTAAGGTAATCCAAGGAAATAATGACTTTGTCATCCCAAAAAACGGTCGTCATAACTTGTCCGGCAGGCGAAATTTCCTTTGCCCTCTTCGGAGTCAGTTTATCCCTCGCTATCCAATGTTTTGACTGTTGTTTAGCCTCTGGTGTATAGTGGTGAATCCATGTCTCATACACAGTAACCAATCGGCGTGAAATGTTACTTGCGTTTTGCTGAAACAGTGTCACAGATTTACTGGGTAAATCTGTGACAGTGTTAAACACTCCTCTAAAACAGTCATGCGGATGAGCTTTTGCTGTGATGTCAGCAATCGCGGTACCTCACATAAAATAATATGGTGAGTCCGCTCTTTCGATATGCCCAGAGCCTCAACTATCTCACCTAACTTTAGCCAACCTTTAATATGTAAATATTTTATTACAGCACACAGAAAAAACTGCTATGCTATTTTCAATAATAGTACTGTTTTTGACCACTGTCACATTGGTTATATTAAAGTTAATATTGTCTCAACAAAACATCATTGAAGTATCCAAAAAAAAATATTGCTTTAAATATAGACTTATTATTGGACTTCGAAAGTCTACCTACTTCTTTGAAAACTATATTATCATTATTTCAATGACCAAAATACTATTGAATTCCAATAAATTTCTAATATTCCTTGGAGCGTAGAATTGTTAGAGCCAAAATATTAAACTATTTGATTGGAATGCTTAAATGTAATTGGGCGAAAAATAGCTATTTGTAGGAGGTGTGATTTAAATTACAATATATTTTATTAAAAGAACAAAAACGGTTTAAATAAAAAATGTAAAAGTTAAGTCAATAATCCTTAAATCATTTCGATTAAAATAAACACTCCTTTAAAACATATAAGGTATTGGAGAAATAATAAAAAATATTAATTCAATGGGCCCTATTGTTGACTGAAATATTATTTGTATTGCCGCGGACACCCTTGGAGAGGTTAGAATTTTTCTTTGTTCGTTGAATAGTCGTACGCCAAAAATAATAGATCTTTTGCAAGACTGGAGACTGGAGCAACTTATTTCAGTGTTTTATGGTAAGTAAAACAAATCCAAAAGCTTTGCAGTAATAAGTGTGTTTTTTATTTGTAAATCTCTCTTGGTTAGTCTATTTTATATGAATTGTAAATTGTTATTGAAACAATAATAGCTATTTTGCGTCAAATAAGGTGCATATTCTTATAGATAAACTTCTAGTGAAACCAATGATAGTTGCATTGAATTAACAGGGTATTACTGGCATCAAATAATTGTTATATTTGAAGGATCCATTAAAAACCAATGAAACCTTATATTTCAAGCAATCTTATAACCTATTGGTTAACAATGATAAACTAATGATTGAAATAAGCCGAATTTGTATTGTGCAATATGAAATATAGTGTGTCATTGAGTGAATGGGTTTCCAATTCAATATACGATATATGTATGTTTTTTCTGAGCACGTATCTCGATTTTTGCCGTCATTTACAGAATGTAAAAATTCCCAAACTTCAACGATTGTAAAATAGAAACTACTGAATTCACTCTCTTGAAACATTAAGGGAATACTAACTAAAAGTGCGCTGCGTAATCACATGTCAATATTACGATAAATTATGCCATCTCTGGATCAAGCTGGAAACTTTTCATCACATCCTCGTATGTAACAAAAAGATGGACACTATAATAAAATGTTGTACTCATAAATGATTATATTAACGGAACACTAAGAAATCCCAAACATATTTTTTTATTCTTGATGGTAACTAACACCCAGTATTCTTCAGGGCAGGACAATATATCATTGCATCTCATAGAAGGTCACAAAAATTAATCCATGTCAGCAGTTCGCTGATGGCAACCTATAAAAAATATTTTTATGCGATATCTCGGTATCTGCATAAGATATCTCTCCCTACCCCTACCTCGTAAAATCGACATAGTTTTTATCTGCATGCAATAATACCGTTTGATCACGAAACCCAAATCCTAACGACATTTTTCATGAGATAGATAGTTTAAGCCATATCTCATATTTACTGACGAGGTTGGGTGACCTACTCAGTTCAGCAGGCTAAAGCCATTAAAACATAGTAGGCTTCCTTTCTTTAATAATCACTGGCCGACAAAAGTTTTTTTTTTGTGTAACATAAAGCTGAATAGCATAGTGTATGTAGTAGAATGAACCTATCTGAATAGGCGAGTGGCCAAAAAAAAGTTGTAACACGTAAGGTTTTCGTGTTACATTAAACAAACCACATGTAGAACGGTACCGTTTAATTTAAGATTTAGTGAAAAAATAATTTTACAAGATTTTCAACCCTGTATATCGACTATATTTATAATTTATATTAACATCTAAGAAAAAAGGCAAAAATCAAAAATAAGTATTTTAAACACACGTATTCTATTTTTTCCTTTTATGGGGGGGTCACATCTTCTCTCTACAAAAACCAACAGTAATCACCCATCATGGCTGGATCCCATCATCCTTGGTACCGAATTTCGATTGTCCGGATATCTTGATGGAACCTTTCACCCTGCTCGTCGCTGACAGCGCCCAAATTCTCAGGAAAAAATGATAAAGGGGAATGGAGAAAGTGAATTATTAATGACATTCGGCAACCAAGCGATTTGTAGGAGTCTGAAAGTTCATTAACTAGGTGATCGTAGTTTGCATCCATATTATTGCCTAAAAATCCCCTCACTACCCTTACAAATGAGTTCCAAGCTCTGAGTTCTTGCGTGGTGAGCTTTTCTATAAAATTACCACGTCCAGCAATTTTCTAATTTGTGGCCCAATAAAAATGCCTACTTTTAATTTGGGGCCACTTAACTGGGGAGGTATTTAAATCCGCCACTCTCTTATTTATTCATAGCCTTCACAAAGTTTTTCATCAGTCCAAGATTAAGGCGAAGAGGAGTCAAAAGGACATTTTTTGGGTCTACAAGGGGCACATACTTAACATTTTGAGATACCGGTTGAACGTCACTTCTTTCCGGCCGAATTTTCGTTACATAATGTTCATTCACTGCACGACTGTCCCACAAAGAAAGAAAACAGCAATATTTTGTAAATCCTCCCTGAAGACCCACTAAAATTGCTATAACTTTTAAATCCCCACATATCTGCCATTTGTACTGGTTGTAGTTTATTTTGTCTAAAAGGATGCTCATATTTTCATAGGTTTCTTTCATTGTCACTGAATGGGCAACTGATATAGATGGTTTTAAATTTTCATTATGTAATAACACAACTTTTAAACTATATTTCGATGAGTCTATGAACAAGCGCCACCCACACGGAGAATGCTCGATATTGAGTTCCTGTAGTACACCAGCGATATCAGTACACGCATATAACGAATTTTCCATATTGTAAAATGCAGGAAACGTAGCATTTCTTTTCCTAAAAGTCGTAATTTTTGTTTCTTTGGCTAGTAAGTTCCACTCCTTAAAACGGGAATCAAGAAGTTCTGACTTTTGCTTTGACAACCCCAAATCACGTACTAAATCATTTAACTCACTTTGAACAATCAAATGTGGCTCGCCGGAACTGGGACCTGAAGTAAAAGTGGGGTCGGTACACTGTTCTTCGGAGCTGCCTGATGATGCGTTCTTATCTCCATTATCTCCCGAAACAATATCTTGCCAATCTAAAGGCGCAGTCAGTACTGGTAAGTCTGCATTGTGAGGAACAGGTCTTATAGCAGAAGGCAAATTCGGATATTCGATCTTGCGCTTTTCTTTTTTGGAATAACCTTCACTCCTTGTCATGCAAAAATAGCAATAGTCAAAATGATTGGTGGGTTCTCGCCATACCATTGGAACTGCAAAAGGCATACTTTTTCCCTTCCCTTTCATCCACTGCACCAATGACACGCTACAGCTGATACAGCACACATGGGAAGCCCACTGCTTGTCTTGGTCTCCGATTAAAACACCAAAATACATGAAATAGGCTTTTTTCACATTTTCCGAAAATGGCCTGGCTTGTGACTTCACCAGAAATTCTCCACAAATATAACAAAACTTGTCAGAAAAAATTTTGCAACTGCGGCGCTTTTCACTTGACATTTTCGTCGTCGACAAAACTTTCTTAACTACACAGAACCACTCAATTCGAAACTCAAAAGAAGACTGAATAAGAGAATAAGTTTAAGGTTATAACCAATCCATTTTAGGTTATCTTTCTGTTTTACAATGCACCCTTTTTAAATGACCCCTCGTTAAATTTACTACATGCCACTATAAAAGGGTCTAATCAGCCCATTGAAAAGTGGTACGTATTAGGGGCTTTAGGAATATTTTTTCTATTATTAAAAAGGTATTAGCATTGTGAAAATAATGGGCTGAACTGTGTTACAAAAATCGTGTCGGCCAGTGAATTAGGAAAGCCCCAAGGGTTTCTCCTGAATCCAGCTAACAAAAATATGAAAACCTCGAAAAATCCTGCAAACCGTTCATCCGATTTTTATGAACTTTTGTATACTTAGGTACGAAATTACGCCCAATCCAATGGTCAGTTCCGCATTGTGGCCGTTTTCCTGAAATCGACAGGAATTTTTTTTTAATGGAATATATTTTATTCGATTTTTGAATTCAGCTTAAAATTCTGAATACTTCTTAATGCGAACATTTTATCCTATAGTTAATAGTTTTTGAGAAAATGGTGGTCAAAAATCTTTATTTTATTGTATTTCATCTTAAAATACCTGTACACGGAAGTTTACTTGAAATTTCTGACATTGTCAGTTTCGTTCATTTACAAAAAATGGATCATTTATCAGAAACCCAAAGAATTTAAATTTTAATAATTCTGGGTTATGGGGACAGAATGCAAACGGAACAAGAAGATTGCAATATTTTTAATGACAAATATCCTGACCGAAATCCATTAACTAAATCTATTGTAATTAGAGTTTTTAAAAAATTTCTTAAAAAACGCTATACGCTCTGGCCGACCTAAAAGTGCAACACATGGTGATAAGGTCCTGAATGTTTTACTCAGTTTAGAGAAAAATCCCCATCTTCCTACCAGAACACTGGGAAAAGAAAACAACGTTTCTCACATGTGCATAGACCGCCTTCTGAAAACCGAAAAGTTTCATCCGTACAAAATAAGACTTGTGCAAGAGCTCTCAGAAGATGATTAAGAGAGCCGCTTGGAATTTTGCGAAACCATGATGGAACGTTGCAACGCTAATCCAGATTTTGTCAACCGAATAATTTTCTTTGATGAATCAACATTTTTTTTAAATGGAAAAGTTAATAGGCATAATAATTCTCGATATATGGCCAGGAAAAATCGTTACTGGATATGCGAAATCATACCCCGTTTCTCCAAAAGGTAAATGTTTGGGCTGGTATAATGGAGGGGAGGAAAGGACATTAAAATGGAGAAAGATATTTGGATCTTCTAAGAAATGAAATTGTCCCGGCTCTTGCACAACTATTTCCAAATAATCGTAAGTAAGTGTTGTTACTTTATTTTACTTGTTGAATTGATTATTTGAATATGATTTTTTATTCAATGATCAAGCACCAAATGATGAAATATGGTTTCAGCAGGATAGTGCCCCACTGCACTAGGCCCATAATGTTCGGCAATATCGCTATGGTGTTCTTTTTAGAAGATGGATTGGACGTAGGTACAATCGAGTGGCCAGCTCGGTCTCCGGACTTGACGCCCTTCGACTACTTCTTGTGAGGCCACTTCAAAAATGTTGTTTTCAAGAGTAAGCCAAATGACCTTGATGATTTAAAGTTAGAATAGAAACAGAATGTAGAAGAATCGAGGAAACTGACATTCTTCTAAACGTTTTAAACATTTGATTTAGTTTTCTTCATCAACTTTGAAATTATTTCGTCCTGTATTGTTTATTCTTGTACTAAATATCCAAATGGTATAGCGTTTTTTACGTTTCCAGGTTGACGAAATTTTTTTAAAACTCTACACACAGTAGGTCTAATTAATGGATTTCTGTCAGGATATTTGTCATTAAACATATTACAAACTTCAGGTTGCGTTCGCATTCTATCCCCATAAGCCAGTATTATTAAAATTTGAATTATTTGGGTTTCTGTTAAATGATCCATTTTTTGTAAATAAACGAAACTGACAACGTCAGACATTTCAGGTAAACTTTCGTGTACAGGTGTTTTAAGGTAAAATACAATAAAATAACGATTTTTGACCACCATTTCCTCAAAAATTGTTAACTTTAGGGTAAAATGTTTCCAATAAGAAATATTCAGAATTTTAAGCTTAATTCGGTAATCGAATAAAATATAGAGCGTTCAATTTAAAAAAAAAGTTCCTGGCGATTTCAGGAAAACGGTAAACTTGACAACTATGCGGAACTGACCATTTGTACTTAAGCGTACAAAAGTTTATAAAAATCGGATGAACGGTTTGTAAGATATTTCGAGGTTTCCATATTTTGGTTACACACTGTATAGTTATAGTATAAGTATTTTGACGCATTCATTTTTTCTGGGACAACCCACGTATAGTTCAATCCTAAGTACTAACGTATCGTGGGCATCTGAAGAGAAGGGAATATGCAGTCTATTGACATGGGATTTAAAGGACTGAGGTTAGGAGGGAAGGGAAAATATTTGCAGGGGTATGAATGAGCATTACTGTTCCGTGGGAATATCAGTAGAAAAGGGACAGCACCCCAACAGCGCGGCGATGAGCCAGAGAAGATAGTTTTCTTGTGGGGACTGAGCCGTTGATAAGTCCAATGGCTCTCTTTTGGATAAAGTCAAGGATTTAGTGTCGAAGGTGATGCTACTCTCCAGGTATGGGAACAGTATTCTAGGTTAGTTCTTATTTGGGAGAGAAAGAGAGAAAGTTGCAAGGAAGACAAAATCAAGCGTTTTAGCTGCTGATGTGGCTATTGAAGTAAAGTGTTTGTGCCAGCTAAGATCGTATTCGAAAGCGATTCCAACAAGATCGAACCATTATCGAACGTTTCTTTGTTCTGAAGGCCTGGCCATTCATGTGAATGGGATAAGTGTTGCTAGATCTTTTGCGTGACACGGAGCTAGACTGGGTTTTGGAGGCGTTGACCAAACAATATTTTTGGTACCCCACTCTCAGATTAATTGGAGATCTTGCAAAATGAGCGCGTCTATTATCCAGTCCTTGATCCGAGACTTGTTTGGAAAAATAAATGTTGGAGTCAAGCGTACTATTGTCATCGTAACTGTGGATAAAATTGGGGAGAGCAGGTCATTAATGTGAAGAAGAAGCAGGGTTGGTGCCAGGACTGAACCTCGGAATACGTCGGCATTAATAGAATGGAAGTTAATTGGTGGCCGGCCACCTCGACAGATATGCACCAATTAGACAGAAAGCTACCGATGAACGTACATAGTTTGAGAGGAAGACAGTAAGAAGGTAGTTTGTTGAGGAGTGCAGTAAACCATACTTTGTCAACGGCCTTAGAAATGTCAAGGGTTACAATCTGGGATTCGCCATGAAAGTCGAGAGACTTGTTTAAGTTTTGTGTGACAAAGATAAGGAGATCAGCTGTGGATCTTTGGTGACGAAATCCATGTCGTGGATGAGTTTGTGTTAGTTTAGAATTTGCAAGTTGATAACTTTTTCCATAACTTTGCTGACAACAGAGAGAAGAGAGACATGTATAAAATTGGAAGGCAGGGACTTGGAAACTTTATTGGGGACGGGCTGAACACGCCAGGTCTTCCAGCTTTCTGGGATAAGAAATCTGAAAAAGACGAGTTAACGAGATGATACGGTGCAAGTTTTGGAGCGCATTTTTTAGAACAATTGTTGGTCTACCATCCAGACTGGAGGACTTTTAGGTCAAATGATAAAATAATTTTTTGAACTTGTTTGACCTTAGGTATTACGTCGGATATTTGGTAGGGTACTGATGTAACAGTTGGAAGGGCGAAATTGGCAGGATGATTAAGGATGGAACTGGCAGTGAATTGTTTGGCAAATAGTTCAACTTTCCTTGATGATGAAGTGGTGATAATTTCGTGGTCATAGGTCAGGAAAGGAAAAGTATTTCTACAGAAGTTTTGACCAATGTTTTTGGCAAGTGCCAAAAAGATTTGCTGCCGTTGAAACAGGAAAGCACTTTATCCTTTACCCTGTTGTTAAAAGCTCCTAGATAGTTTGCCTGATTGATTTCTTGCTTCGGTGATGATTTTTGGGGTGTAGGATTTTGAAGTATCCATTTGTGAGCATGAAGATTTTTGAGCCTAGCTCTATCGCAGACCTTGGAGAACCAGGGCTTTTAATAGTGAAGTTTAGGTTTCTCGTGGCTAGGTGGACTCAACATAAACATAAACATTTTAAAAAATTCACCGTGTATTATAAAATTTGTACAGGGTATTTTTTTCGCAATAACAGCAGTTATATCTTATAAAGCTTATTAAGAGTTTTATTGATAAATAAACTAGTAGTAAGATCTAATAACATAAAATAGAGTTATTTGAACGTGTATGTAAATTTACACTTTATACACTGTTTTTCCACAAAGTGTTTTAAGACATGTTTTTAAAAGTTTACTTAAGCTACTCTTTACATTATTTACAAGAAAATGGCTCAATATTATATTCATTAACACCTAAACGCGTTTTTTTTTGTGGCGTTTCTTCCTCTGATCAAAAAGTTGTATCCTTGGGATAACAGGAGGTTTTCCCAGAAGTGGCGAAACGGTTGTTTGTGGACTGTTTTAAGTAGTGTATTACACGCACTGACGCACTTATTATAAATATTAAGTCAAAAATAAATGCGGTATAATGTATTGCAAGTGACTCCGCTGACGGCGCCGGTTCCCAAAATATTGATGGCTACCAGCACCGGCACCAGAGTACAAAATTTCTCGGGTGCCGGCAATTCTAACCTAGAATAAAACCAGTTACGCCTTTTAAATGATATGTAAACATTGTGTTGTTTTAATTTTGCGTAAAAACTATAGAACATGAAAGTAAGTGATGAATTTTCTTCATATGAAAATTTTAATTGCGTTTTGATGGACTACAAGAAAGTCACACACAATTAGTTTTGGTTGCGTAATAGCAGAACAATTGACAATCAAAGACAACAAAATCCTAATACTGTGGTGGCTATTAATCCGGCTCTGAGATACTATTATCTGCGGTTAGCCTGTGTTAAAGGTGGAAGACCATTCAAGACAAAAAATGAAAAGTCAACAAGGAAGTGTTCCACGTATAAGCAAGGCTGCCAAGCTAGCATTTTCTTGAAAGTAAGTGAACATAAACAATTTCTATGCATCATGGAGCTTGAACAAAATCACGATCATACTTCATCCAAAGCTTATTTCAATTTTCTAGCAAAACAAAGACTAAATTTGCCAGAAAATGTCAAACTTTAGTACTCAAGAAGCCTTGAAGGCTGAGGCAAATATAAAAATCATTTTAGATAACTCAATTAGAGAAACAGGTTGTAAAATGACATTGAAGGACTTCCCTAATCTTGGAAATCGTAGCAAGACGGAGGCAAAGAATTTTGAAGAATGCATGCATATTTTAAGAAATTCATACCATTGTATTGATATTGAGATTTTAGTTGATTAAAATGGGCTTTTCAAGGGTTTATTTTTCTAAGATGATGGAATGAAGAAATAAATGGAATGATTTCCAAAGATTATTTTTATTGATGGTACTATCCTTTATGGTCTCTGATGGTACCTATTGCCTGGTAAATCTAAGGTTTGCGACTTACATAACAATGGTAGAAGATGGAAGCGGCCTGAGTGAGATTGTAGCTATTTGCTTGTTGGCGAACGAGGACGAAGGTTATTATATTATTCGCAGAATAATAATTGTTATATTTTTGAAGTAAGATTTAAGTTTCGTTAAAGTTTACACTATGATAAATTATTGTGTTTTGATTGAATTAAGGTATTTTGACATTAATTTTCTAATGTTGCCGGCACCCAGCTCGGCTGCCGGCGCCGGCATCCATGATGGCTGCCGGCGCCGACAGCGGAGTCACTTCCTAATGTATTTGGGCCGCTTTTTATATTTGTGAGCTGTACTGTTGCATATGCACATTTGCGTCTTCCAACAGAGAAGTTATTGCATACTAAACATATCACGTGTGAGCCATTGTACTTTAAATCTGGAAAATCTGTATTAAATTTCTTAACACTAACACTACACAATCGCTTGTTAAACCGTTTTCCTCACCCATATTCACTCAGTACTGATGACCTCAACTAATAAAAGAAACAATTCAATACGCTGCTGCCAAAATCTGTTTACCAGATTACGAGTAACCCTGGAATCTCTGATTACTTACTGTAAAAATTAAATAATGACATCTCTTTGTTTCTAAATCTCTGAGTTTTACTGAATTTATTTGTTTTTGGCAATTAATTTTTTTGTTTTTAATTTTGAAATACAGAAAATATTTCTACAATTATACCAGCTTATTGGTTCCTGCTAGCAAATTTATTAATAAAAGAACCTTTTACTGAAAGCGGCTGTAAGCCTCCAGCTTTTTGAGGCCTTAACCCTCTAAAGATTTTCCGTGGAAACAGCTTTCCCAGATTTTCGCGAGGTTCGCCTCGTACCTGTCACAAAACATATTCGCTAGACGATCAGAAATATTTGGCTAAAATCTTCGTGTCACTTACAAATATTGGTTTATGGAAAAAAGATCGTTTCTATTTTAGTTTAGGTTAGTGATCTAGAACAGTAATTAGACTAATTGAGTTTTTAGTTTGCTAGAATAGTTAATGAAGAATTATTTTAGGAAATTTTAAAGAAAATATCTGCAGTGAAAACGGGTAAGTACAAATTGTTTAGGTACTGTTCAAAAACGTTTATTTTCGTAAATCATAGTACCGTACAGTGTGTCTCCAATAAAATACTCTTATGAACTTATTCATTTTTGAAGATTTAAATGTTTTAAACAAAATTAAATAATACGATTGCGTACACTTCTAATGTAGAGTCTGTTTTTGACTGATGGGGTAATATCGTTCATAAATCGCGATAGCGAATTAATTTACAATAGCTATTTATATAACCAGCTAGGAAATTCTTTACTTTGTTTAACGAGTTTAATGGGAGGAGCGATGCGAGATTCCTCAAAATTATACGAGTTAAATAAAATTACATATCCTAACGTGTTTCATGCAAGATTTTTTTAAATTTTGACAAAAATATATACATGAAATTGTTAATTTTAACTATTGTATCAAAACATCTAAGTAGGATCATCAGACTAAAAACTTTTTATTTCATCTAGTAGGTACACCCTGTATCTCGAAAAAGAAGCGTTTAAGGATCCATGTTTATATAAAGTTATTTTCATATTTTTAGATGTACAATCTGCCCTTAAAATTTCTTAACATCTTTTTGTAACACCCTGTATATTTTATCCAATTTAATTGAGAATGATGACAGAAAAACAATTAAACAACAATTCGCCCTATTCAACAGTTCCATGGACATTTTACACCAAAGCATATTTTAACAGTCATAATATTCATCTTTTCTTTCCTGATAATCACGAAGGAATCAGATGTCTTTTTATTGCTGGCGAAAGTGCATTAGAAAAAGACAAATAAAAGAAGAATGTTTAAATTGGTATTGCTGGTTACCTACTTTGAAAGATTAGCCATCAGAATATTCTTTTTTTCCTGATAAAATTCCCGGCGGGATCCGATTTCTTTCTATCCTTGTTGATAAAAGTTGGATTAGTAAAAGACTAATAAAAACGATGCTGTTGCAAATAAAAAATAATATGTTCAAATATTTTATTACAGCTGCCTTTGTTTGTGCAAGTATTTCTGGTTGTCTACTTTGAAAAATTTATCGGAATCAAAATAAATTTCTAATCTGACAAAATACTTGTAAGAAGCTTTATTCTTTGGTGAGTTTATGATTTTATAGCAACATGTCTCATTGTTTTTCCTTTTACCGACGACAAACAGCACTAAACTTGTAAAAACCTCATTTTTATTAAGCAAAACATTAACAGTGTCAGCATAGCCACATAAACCTAGATTTTCAACAAATTAAAAAAGGATATTTTAAATTATACTTTTTTGCGGATTTTTCTTTGAAAACAGTTTTATTTTACTATTATTGTAATATGTTTCTTTCTAATATATATTTGAGGTAAATTAAACCCTTTTCAAATTAAAGCGAACATATCAATTCACCGAAAGTTCTACAACCGATTAATTTATGTATTATAATTTTCATTGTGAGCTTCATTTTTGTCCTGCTTGATAAATTTCAGAAGTTTTAAAAAGGGAGAAGGGGGTTAGTATAATGAAAAAATAACGAGACTTAAACAGAAATGAATCCTAAGATATTTCCCATAAACGTTGGGATTATTATTGCTTTGTTCTTTCAGGAGTGCTTTTAGCATTATCACTTGTAAAACATGTTGATCAGTGAAGGAGTTCAAACAAGTGCAGCATTAGAGAAAAAATATTTAGAAGAGAGAATAGTTAGAGAGGGAATGCAGTTATTAAAAAAGCAGAAGGAAGAGGAAAGAAGAAGAAAGATACAAGAGCAACATGAGGTAACGTTAAAAAAATATAAGCAATCGGGTATACAGGGTGCTATGAAGTTAATTTCATATATTGAAACCGATGAATCCTGGTATGAATTCAGCTTGAAGAAAAATAGTCATAAATGTCGATTTGCGATAAGCTATTAATCGCCTCTAAACTTTTCTTAACTGGTGCGCACCACTGGTCATAAATACATGCTAATTGGAAAACAGTGAGCAAGGTTGGTACTTGGTATTCGCTGTAGTGTTGCCAAGTCTCTCAACAATAATTCTATGAAACAAGTTTGAAGAAATAATATTTTTATTGGGTACCTTTAAAGAAAGAAATTCTTCCAAATTTTTCAAAATAGTCAATTTCACAAAGTTAAAATACTATTAGACAAATAAAACATAACAGTTTTAGTTAATTTACTAAGGTTAAATAATCAAACTTTTGGTATCTTTTCAACAACAAACAAAATATCATATTTGGCTAAAACGACATTTGGTAATAACAACGCTCTTTAGTTATGTATTTATAATATTATTAAATAGAAACGCTTAATTGCTCACACAATTTTAAAAACGCCGCCATAACCTGACTAATCAGAACGAGTCTGACCACGATCATTAGTCGCTCGTCTTTGTCAGTGGTCGAAAACAGCGTCAGGTAAATCCTTATTATTATATTTACAAACATTTATAAATCAACTTTAGTCAGTCATTTTGTTGTTATATTATACAGGAAAAGTCAAGAATATTTACCAAACACGGTCAGGAAAAAATAAGTAAAGTTATATTATACGTATTTTGTTGTCAGTATAACAACACATTATGCGGTAAAAAGTCCGTTTTGATTTCCTAAGCGGAGTGTACTTTGCTGAAATCAAGGTGTCTCTGTCGGACACTGACTCTCCTGGTCTGTAATCTGCGCATCTGAGAGCTCAAGCTAGAATGCATGACCTGTACTTGCTTTAGATCTTATCTCGCGCCACTTTTTCCTGCTGTTAAGCTCTCGAAACGATGCAGAGAGATCGTTTTTCCATTATACGCATACGTTCTCGCAGTATCATCGAAGGTTGACCGAAACCAATATGGGGGGCTTGTTAATGCTTCAGTTTTATTCTAAACCTATCAATGAGCTTTTATACATTTCATTTGTAAACGGTAAGCACTATCAGTATTCTTATTTATATGTTTTTAACGCTGGTGTCAGTGGTGTCGCTATTGATACTTTTAATTTCTTTGCACATTTGTATGTGATTCGTACCCTACTCTCCCCTACGTTCCCATGTGCGCCGCTTGTGACATTTCTATTTGTTAACCATCTTTAGTAATCATAATTTATATAATAAATAACAAGTGACTGAATACCTTACTGTGTAGAAACTACAATATATCCCTGCACCAGAGATATCTTTGACATTGACCACGACAGAGCAATGACAGGTTAAAAACTAAAAGAAAATGATAGGAAAAACAAGGTCTCAATTAATTTCACTCTGTATTCTTCTTCTGTTTAGTCCTGTTTAAATCAGTTGACCGGAAACAGAAAATAGACATACAGGATTTATATGTGAAAAGAAGTTTTTTAAAAATCAGACAGACAAGAAGTCAGCTATGAACTGCGGTTCGAAATTAGATACAAATATCACCATCAATTTTAAAATGTAACCCAAAGTACTAAACTCAAGCACACGGATTTAGTACGCGACCTATGCTGTTCAAACATTTAAGCCAAGTACCTACCTTCACAGGAAGAGACCTAAAATGGGCATACCTACATGTAATTGGCACACGAGGAATTTAAGTTATATTATAAACGCAATTTTTTTGTAAAGTTCCCATAATTAATTCAAACACTTGGTAATTCTTAGAATCCACAGTTTCATTTTGCAAAAGCACTATTTAATGGTATTTTGTTCTCGCTTGCGACTTATAGATATGCCCCTTGTAATTCTCTTTCTAGGTAAGTTCTTGCAGGGGCGGTCCGATCACAAATTTTAAAATTTTCACTTCACTAAAAACCCCCTCTCCACCCCAGGTTAGCTGAGGCACCAAGGAAGTTTTTAGATTTAAGAAGTGTATCAAATAATATACAAGGAAATGTCGATAACTGCGATTCTATAGGACTTTTAATTGTTCTGCATATTTTAGATGAAAGACATGCTGGAACGATACTGGCCCTGGGGAAGAGCAAATGACGCGAAACCAAGAGGACTAAGAAATCTGAGACTGGAAGAGTTGTTTCCAAATAAGGACTATCAAAACGTAAATATATTTTTGCTAAATTTATAGTAAGGGTTCTCTATGAATTGAGGAAGGATACATGAAATATGTTTAAAAGATGCATTAAACCATGCCATAAAGACCGAAGACAACGATTGTTGTATCTAATATCTATATTTTGCTTCACTGCCTTTGTTGTATTATTCAAATCATTTTATGTGTACGTGCATATGTATTTTTCGACTTAAAATTATTTAACACATTCTTCTAGAATAAGCGATTTGTTGGTAACCTCGACCTAGGTCGCCCGGGATGCGGGGCACCCATTATGCATGACGGCCAAAAAGTAACCAGGACTAGAGAGGATCCCATATTAAGATTTCAGTTTGGCAGCAAAGACTTGCGTAGGGCAGTTGACAACACTTTGAGATACAAGACAAATAGACAAGAGCAGATGGAGTATAAGAAAGAACTAGGTAAAGATAAAAATTGCATACCTGCATAATTTCCAGAAAAAAAGAACTGAGATAAAAGTTAGGGGATTCAAAAATAAATAATTTGAAAATTAGTTGGAATATACAGGGTTCCTTAAAAAGTTGTGACGTCTTATTGTCCGCAATGGAAATTTTTTCCTTTAATTTCTAATTCTGCTTAAAATTATATTCTAGGTTTAACACTCCCTATACCCAAACCTAATAGTTCCAGATGTTTGTAGTATAAACTTAAATAAGCCTGTTATTCCACAAAATTTTGGGAAAAAGTACAAGGGAATTCAAATTCTTTATTCAGAAATCAATTTCGCCCAAAAACTAATGACTGGCCAATGTCTATTCCTTTTATGAAGAAGGTTTTGAAATATTTTAAAAATAGGAAATGAAAGAAATACAAATTTAAAAACTGTTTAATCTTTTACAAACAGTAACGTTCTCTAAAAAGGTTTAAGGTTAAGACTGATTTAAATTAAGATCTTCTAGATAATCAGTTAAGTTTTGACAGGTTAAGTTAATAACTCGTCATTAAAAACGTATAAGTTATTCTAATATTTCAGCGATTTGTTTGGTTTCCAAATGATTTTTATCACGGAACGTTTTGCTAGAATGAATTTAATTCTATAATTGTAAAAAGTATGTACCAAAATTGCCCTTTTCTCCGAAAATAGACAGTCTCTCGATATCAGCACGATATTTCCTTTATTCTTTTTATTAATTTTTTTTTTTCATTATTTCTATCCCTTTTTGACCCACTGCATGCAGCTTCCGGGACATGTTTTGCACAGTCGAAAACTAAACCTGATTTTAATGAAATTTTCGATAAGTTTTAGGAGCATCGGTAAAGTTTTTTAAATATTTTTATCGCTTATATCCAAAATACGTTATTATATAACAACGTTATACATAACAACTAAGCATTTTAGGAATTATGGATAATTACTTAAATCTTTAGTTAATATCGATACAAACCACGCATACATATTAGGAGTTATGTGCACTTACTAAAATGTTTAGTTATTATGCATATGAACAGAGAGATTTAGGTAATACTGATACTAACGAAAGAGGTCGGCTATAATGCTTATTTAGAAACAAAATATTTTATTAGTATTAAATAGTTATTTACATTACAAGCTGCGAAAGTTTACTTTTAGGTGCGAGGTGTGTTTAAATAGCCGAGGCGAAGCGTAGCGTAGCCGAGGCTATTTAAAAACTCCGAGCACCTAAAAGGGCTTTTGCAGCGTGTAATGTAACTTTGCATCCTCCCCTCTCGATTTCTTAAAACACGCACATTCAAATTTGATGCTGAAAATTCTCAATCGATTGTAATAAAATGGGTATAAGGCGGCTTATAACAGTATCATATACAGTTGGTTGTTAACGTTACTAAGGTAACATTCATGTCAATAAATGAATATTATTTTGACAGTTATTAAATGATCTGACATATTTATTTTTCATTTTCTCCTCTACGAAATTATAATTTTCTCTTTTAAAAGGGCAAGCGAAAGAGAAAGTAAAACATGCTAGATGATCGGTTTCTAGGTATGAAAAACTTTCGTGCCCTGGACGACAAAAAAAAATAAATATGTCAGATTATTTAATAACTGTCAAAATAATATTCATTTATTGACATGAATGTTACCTTAGTAACGTTAACAACCAACTGTATGATACTGTTATAAGCCGCCTTATACCCATTTTATTACAATCGATTGAGGATTTTCGGCATCAAATGTGAATGTGCGTGTTTTAAGAGATCGAGAGGGGAGAATGAAAAGTTTAATACATTGAACGCTGCAAAAGCCCTTTCAGGTGCTCGGAGTTTTTAAATAGCCTCGGCTACGCTACGCTTCGCCTCGGCTATTTAAACACACCTCGAACCTAAAAGTAAACTTTCGCAGCTTGTAATGTAAATAACTATTTTTTTGTCGTGCAGGTCACGAAAGTTGTTCATACCTAGCAACCGACCACCTAGCATGTTTTACTTTCGCTTTCGCTTGCCCTTTTAAAAGAGAAAATTATAATTTAGTAGAGGGGAGAATGAAAAATACTTTATCTAAACTAATGACGACTTATTAACAGTGACAGGACAAAAACTTGTCAAAACCTAACAATTGATCAAATAGAAGATCTTAATTTAAACCAGTAGGTACTAAATCTTAACCTTTTTAGTGAATCTGAAGGTTAATGTGTTAAAATCTTTGATCCAAAACATAGTACAACCAGAATTTTGTTTTGGGGGTTGAACAGTAGTCATTAAATAAATGGCAGAAGGGGGCAAGATCGTGTCTTTACCCAATAATATCCGAAAACAAAAAAACCAAAAATCTCCGTCTTGGAGGGGGAGTTGCAGTTACATAGCCAACCCTTGGGTACGCCCTTGAATCGACATAGTGCCAATTGTTCCGCAATATATGGCGTAATTCAAAAATTTTTTTTTATAAGATTTATAATATTATATGAGTATCACAATGATATATACTGAATTTATGGTAAGAACAGAATACTCAACTCAACTTTGTTTAAGCTTGAATTAATTTGAATCGTTATTTCGAAAAATTCTAATCTGATAAAACACATATGCGCATTAAATTTGTCCTTTTCTGTAGAGAAACTATTTCTACAACTTTTTACGTAAAGTTAATAGAAAGGGGGAAAGGGCGGTCCTTTTAAACCTCTGGGAAGGAAGAACGCTTGAGGGGGAAAACTTAAGGACTTTTTGGTATAATCCTAAGACGCTATTTCATGATATAAAATTTCTTCCCGGAGTTTTTTCCATCACAAAACACTTGGTATCTGGCCTATATTGAGCATGAACTTAAGCGTACATAATATTAACTTTTCCCAAATTATTGATAAATTTGCTGCATATAAACTTCGGAAAGTATTAGTTTTGTTTCCACAGAAATCACAAACCCGTCATATGGCATGGAACAATCCTTAGAAATTAAAGTGTATATGTTACCGCTAATATCCAAAATACATTATTATCCATAAGATCATTTTAGAAATTATTTGATAATTACTGAAATGTCTAGTTAATATCGATATTAGGAATTATTCGCATTTAATAAAATGTTTAGTAATTATGCTATTATGCTTATACTGTCCAAGAATTCAAGTAAATATCGATAATAACCGACATTAAAACAGGAATTAGGCATATTAACTGAAAGTCTTTTAGTTAATATGCATAAAAATATTATATTGTGTAACAATAAATGCCGTCAAAGCTCTTCTTGTTTCAGTAAATAATAAGTTTTGATTTAAATTTATGTTGCTTTAGCTTTGCCTAATTTCTTGCTTAAAGTTTCGATAAGGTATTTTTAATACTAATACACTATTTTGTTTCTAAATATGCATAATAGCCAACCTCTTTCGTGATTATCAGTATTACCTAAATCTTTCTGCTCATATGCATAATTACTAAACATTTTAGTAATTGCGTATAACTCCTAATAGGTATGCGTGGTTTATATCGATATTAACCATATATGTTTAATTCCTCAAATGCTTAGTTGCTATGCATAATAACTTATTTTGGATTTTAGCGGTAAGAAAATATAAAAAAATTCTACCGATGCTTCTAAAATTTATCGAAAATTTCATTAAAATCAAGTTTAGTTTTCGCTGGTCCGCCGACTGAGCAAAACATGTCCTAGAAGCTGCATGCAGTAGGTCAAACAAGGGATAAAATAAGAAAA
This sequence comes from Philopedon plagiatum, assembly GCA_963971165.1. NCBI lineage: Eukaryota > Metazoa > Arthropoda > Insecta > Coleoptera > Curculionidae > Philopedon > Philopedon plagiatum. Next base: position 65,492,127 of record OZ020195.1, on the reverse strand, counting down.
AGGATGTATAAAAAGAATAAAAGAAATATCGTGCTGATATCGAGCAGAGGTGACCCTCCCCCTCCAATAGAAAGAGAAAAAGACCACTTGAGGTTTAAAAAAGTTGTAATACATTAAACTTTATTACAATTTTAGTTCTCAGTTTTTTCCTCTATGAGAGTAATTGGATAAAACAAAAGTTATTGCAACTACACTCATCATCATATAAGAGGATGTAAATATACACAAATTCATAGTTAAGAATCCGGCCGAACCAACAGATGACAAAACCCAAATACCAAATAAGTAAGAAAAATAATAACATGAATAATAAAATGCGCGTTTACGTTACTTTTTAGCGAGGAATCTTCAAATATTTGAATACTTTCTCTTGGTAAATATGGGAATAATTCCGTAAGATTTTATCATTATCTTGCTTCAGATCTTGAATCTATTGTGTAAGATTATTTATATCGAATATATTTTAACAATTTCTTGAATTTAAAATAAACACAGAGAATTAAAAAATTGGCAATGTCAAGGGTTATGTATTTGCAATGCCTGGGATATTAACTGATTTTTAAGTTTTAAGCGTACAACCATTGTGAACTCAAATTTTCAGATGTGCATGTCCATTTAGACCTGAAAATTCTGTCTGAAAGAATTGTCAATCGCTTTGCATACTTGAAAATCTCCACGCTAGGAGTTATCCTATAATTTAGTCAAAATTTCAGTCTTATGGATAAATATTATTAACTGATTAGCACTATAAATCTTCGAGTTTTCAACTCGGCAGCAAAATGGCAACCACTGATCTACAAACTATAAGGAGATACTAGTGTTTACATTTTAATACAACCAGAGATTCCAGGGTTACTTTTAATCTAGTCATCTAAATGGTCCCCCACCTCCTCTCTGAGAATAGCAGTTGGCAGGATTTCCGTTATGTGATCTAGCATATTCGCAGTTTAATAACCTTTATACTAAAAAAACAAAATCGCTGTAGGTTGATATTTGCAGTCGTAAATAACACAGGCTAAAATATGTACCTAAGGGTGTGTAAAATAAAACAATTACTGTTATCAGTCTTAGTAATAAATTTTAGTATTTTATTTCCATTGCATAGTGGTGAAATTTAAAGTGATAGGGGCAACTGCCGCTTTATATTCAATACTGTTCATATATGGTTTGTTTAATTTGTTGTTTATTAGCTCAGATTAGTGTACAATTTAAGCCAAAAGCCAAGACTAGAGAATTTTCTTAGACTGATTTGCAAATAAAACAACCAACTCTACCCACGCTGAAATCAAAGTTTTAGCGAACTTTGGGTCTCCCACTGCCTTCCTTTCTATTCACACTTCCTGTTTCTCTAAACAAAGCCACAGATCTACTCAAAACTTGGCGAAACTGATCGAAATCCACGATTATTTGTGAAAATTCTGTTTGAAAATCCTGAATGGCGTCCCGTGTTGAATAAACCCACTGGCCATCAACCCTTCTACCATTTCTGAAGTAACTTTCGATCATCACAGCTTTTTGTTCTGCCGTGATTACCATACTTAATTTTCACAAAAATAAAAACTTCAGAACTTGATAGTTCTATTTTTCATTCACCGATTTCTTTTACCTATGTTATCTTTCAAGAGTAATAAAGACTTGCGTGACTGATTCCACGGCATAGGTACCTTAAGGACGTTTTTTTGATGTTATGTCATTAGTATTTAAATCTAGTATTGAAATTGTTTATACTATCCAATAATTGTAAAAACGATGTAAAATGTCATAGTCTTATTGTCAGATGGTATTAATTAGAAGGAAAATTTACCAATTTTGTTCTTGCCTAATATAACCGTAACTAGTATTAGTATTAAATTGATCTGATCTGCATAAGAAAAACAGTGTCTTGGTTATGCAGGGTGATCATGACGTATGTACGTACGTTCCGATATTTTAGAGAGCGATTTTCCCAACGAAGTCCCTAAAATGCTTCAATTCTAGAACACTTTAAAATTTGTATTATATCTTCACCCTTATTCCTTCTGCCCATTTCCCTCTTCCGACCGTTATGTCTGTACCCCACAAAATTCCCGAAATAATATTTGAGGTCAATACAATCAAATGACACATATTTTTCTTATTACTGGAGGTAAGAATTCAGTAGTACATGATGCACAAATAACGAAGAGTAATATCAAAAATATTGAAACAAATTAGGTTAAACAGGTGAAAAAGAAATACCAGTGACTTAAATTTAGATCTCTTAGATGGTTTTAATAAGTTTGGGCCATGTGACTGTTTATAAATTACCATTCAAAACTTATGAATTATTGATTTTGTAATAGGTATGCTCCTTTTCAAATTATTTTTTGTGAAAACAAAATTAGTTCTATTATTTAGAACAGTCAAAAATACTGAATATACTCTATTCCTTATAAATTAGAGACAGAAATCAAAAATAAGTACATTTATAGTAAGTACAAAATATAGCAAAACTTACTGGTTTTATTTTTACACTTGTCAATTTAAAACCTTTACTCTCAAAGTCAAATTCGTTCTGTAACAAACCAATAAGCTGAATTCACTTTTAAAGGAAATCGTTGTTCTTGGTTTTTTAGCACTGCATAAAAATGGATTTTTTTTCGCTCATCGTATTTTTTTGACAAACAAACAATTTTTTTTCAAGAAATGATTTTTTTTGTCCGTTTGTCCTCTTGTTACCTCCATCGGCGACTCAAATTAATAACGTGGCGTCCTCTTCATCCAATTTGCTAACTATTATAACGGGGAATGTTTTCGTTTCGTCTTTGTCTTCAAGTCTTTCGTGTTATTTTGCATCCCAATTTTACCGTCTACCGTCTACCGTCCTTTTCCCTGTTAAAACCAGCTGATTGCGGATGGAGTTCTTAATCTGAGTCGTCAGTACTACTAAGGATTATTATTAAGTAATAATAATGTTTGTTTTATTTTCAGATAAATTAGTAGAGGAAAAGAGACAAAACCAGTTGAAACAAAAACAACGAGAGGTAGAATTCGAAAAACGTCAAGTAAGTCTAGACACTCTACCAACATCCACCTAGGCCTTGACAAAATTGATTTTTTTTGTAACAAATAAGACCAAATAATCACGTAGACATTAGGTACACAAATAATAATGCAATAAATTATTAATTAAAAAAAAACGATTTTTTGTCAACACTGTAAGCATTCATTATACGAGGGTGGTTCAATACTTATTGCTCTATCTTAAACTGGTGAAAAATGAACTTCTTATAAAGCAACGCAGTTTAGGCTGGACCTAAACCAGAAATTTGTCTATATAAGCACTATTTTACATTTTGGTGGTGTTTTAAAAAAACTTGTCTCAAGGGTGATTTAAAGTTAAAATAACCAAACGGCCCCTTTCACGAATAGAAGTTAAATAAACCTGCCTTCAAGATTGCGATGGCATGGGGCATGTGCATTTGCCTTATTAATATATTACATAATGTCAAAAAATAAAATATTAGTTTTGTAATCTACTATATCCAGAGTTCTTTTCTTCCTGATTCTGTCAGGAGTAATAATTACTGAAAAACCCTCGTAGAGTATAATACTGGGTATCTTAACTCTATTTAGATAGCAATATTGCGGAATTTGTTCATGGTCGACAAGTATTTTTCTTGTAAGAAAGTACTTAAGCTGTAATTTAAAGAGTCCCAAAGACACGTTATGGACAGTCCCGTGGAAAGAGACAAACTAAGTATTTTTATTACCGATCAAAATTTTAAACAATACCTACTGTTTTTGCTTGGATATAAATGTTTGTTGATTCCAGAAGTTGATATGCCAAAGAACTACATAAAGCAATATAATCCAAAAAAAAATGCAAGTGTTTGCTTCGTTGGTATTTCTCTTGCGAAATGAAGTTAAATATAAATTTTAAATTGCCCACTATTTTGTCCTTCGTCAAGAGAATACGTACGTCACATTAACTAGACAATTTTATTAGAAAATCACATTGTTGCTAGCTTAGATTAGATGTACAATAAGTAATGTTTGTCTAAGACAAAAAATAATGGTTCATTTAGAGCAAAAACCAAAAAAATAATTTGGTTGCCCACCGTGTATCTGGGGCAACAGAAGTACCTTATTTATATCAAAGTACCTTTATTTATATCAACGGTAAAATTCAGCTGTAAACAAAACTTAGTTTTTGTAAAATTAATCATATTTGAGTTACAGCAACAAAAATAGAATTTTTTTAAGATTCTCACCCTGTACATATTTGTTCGAAAGAAGTATACGCAGTGTCCATACAGTGTAAAGCCTAATATTTATGGAAAATGTCAGTTTTCGCGTCAACAAAGAGACAGACAAACCGACGGAAATGGAAAACCATGTTTTTCGTGATCTGAACACCCCAAAACCTGTAGATCTGAAATAATCTCGAGACGTGATTTTCAAGAACTGACAACCTGAGCAAACCATGTTTTTCGTGGTCTAAGCACTCCAAAGCCTGTAGATCTGAAATAATCTCGATACGTGATCTTTACGAATGCAGAACTGACAACCTGAGCAAACCATGTTTTTGGTGATCTAAACACCCTAAAGCCTGTAGATCTGAAATAATCTCGAGGCGTGATTTTCACAAATTCAAAACTGACAACCTGAGCAAGCGATGTTTTTCGTGAGCTAGACACTCCAAAACCTGTACATCTGAAATAATCTCGGGGCTTTCACGAAAACAGAACTGTCTCAAAGGAGAGAAATAAAATAATATTTGTTCACTATGCATATGAGATAAAACATGCATCTGGTGAACAAAGAGGATACGTGCAAAAATTCCACTCATATCACACAAATTTAAGGAAAAATAGTTTTTTTTTCATTTCCCACCCTGTATAAAGTCCATCCAAATACAAATACAAATAAAACGAATCGTTTTCGAGTGAGGAAAACAAAAATTGGAAATTATTTTTTTAAGGGATCACCTTGTATAATACATTCCACCGGAAGTGTGCAAGGTGTTTTTTTTTTTTGGTGAAGTAGTTTTTAAGTTTTGGCGCCAAGAGACTGGCAGACTGACTTTCATGATCTAGGGACGCCAAAATGTGAAGATCTGAAAAAATCTTGAATGAACGGGTAGAATTAATACGTCTTCTAGCAAGGGAAGTAAAAGCTTCTCAGTTGTTAAGATTATATTAATACATGGCTTAAATGTATTAGACATACCTTCATTTAGGCCCCCTATAAATAATATGAATAGTTAGGTAAGTTTTTCGGGATTATATTGCTTTATATTTTTTTCGCTCCCGTATTTGACAAGTCTAGAGAGGGCCGTGGCTCAATATCTACTAAAAGAAACTTTTCTACTTGTACAATTTTTTTAAAAGATATCATTTGTATGTGTAAAAAGTGAATTGGAGCCGTTTGAGTAGGTATGTATAATTTCCATTATTGTCAAATTAATATCGCTTAAAACATGGCATTATAAATATGAAGTTATTGGGTAGTTCGGGTTAGTTTTGCCTACTTTGAATATACTGAACATTCTGCCCGACTCTTAAGAACCTTCTGCCATCTCCCCACGCTGTTAGGCATCCCTGTCAAAATATTGCTTGTCCAAATAAAGCTGAGGCACCCTGTATGTGCACAGTGAGTACAGTGGCTATTTTTTGTAGTTATTTTTGAAATAAACATTTTTTTCTTGTAAGTTTTTAATAACACCTCCATGGGGTAAGAGAGGACCCGGAGGACGACCATGGAGACCGCCTCGTGCCATCGGAATTGGTTTCTTAAAATCAATGGTAAGCTACACTTAGATATAGTGTAGCTTACTTATTAAAGCTGACTAAAAATAATACAAGGTTATACACCTGTTTTATATTTTTATTTTGATCCTCCGGAAGATCGCAACAGAAAATTTAGCTATCATTCGTTACCGCTTGGTAACCCAAACACTTTTTTACATTGTCGGTAAAAATGAAGGAAATACAATGCCAGATTCGTCTCGCGTGTGTTTAACACATTTTTTAAAATTGTCTAAAAAATATGGATTTTGTTTCTACAACTTACCAGATAATTTGATGGGGACGGCGGCTGTCAAAGTGGCGCTAACAAAGCTTGTTTCCAATCCCTACGTTCGGCAATTCACTTTAAAGCCTTTATATGACATTTATGACAGGTGGTAAAGTGACTACTTACAATTTTTAAAATTATACCAACACGTTCGACTGCCCCGATATGCATTTGAATGAATTGAATAATCAGCGCGTTGTGTGTTCTTCAATTTCGCCTTGAGAAAATGACGCGTTGTTGAGTGCAAAATGCAACAAACTTGTGGATCTCTATGAAGCAATGGACTAAGGATAAAAAAATAAAAAGATTGGTGTTAAAAACTACACGAAGAAAAAACCAGCGAACAATTCTAGGCCGATTTGATATGCATGGAGATTGGAGACTCGATATTTGTCTGGGAATATACATCCGATTTTGCCTTTCATTGTTTCATCCGACTATAGGATCGGCAACATCATTCACACATCCGATCAAGGCTTCCGACTTTTATTTTACGCAATATTTTCAGTGCATTTGCTCAGGACACATCGAGTGAAATAAAGGACGAAAAACATTTGGCGATTCCTTTTTTATTAATATTGTAAATTAAGAATCGTAAAGTAGGAAATACTGGATCCATCCTATAAATTTGAATAGAGTGTCGGAAAGTCAGTTCCAATAAAAAAAAAAACGTTGAATCTGAGGCGGCGATCGGACGTCTGTCAGGGGTAATAGCAATAATAAGCAAAGCTGCTTGCCTTCAGACAAGCGGAGGAACAATCATAAAGTCGGATATCGGTGTCGGACACAGTGAGCTTGCATCCGAGTCTGAAGACCCATTTTCTCTCGGACGATTTCTTGTCTGATGCGTGTGGAGACGCGCTATAATGTATAGAAAAGTGATATTTCGACTTGTTTTCAACTGATCAACGGCTACTAATAATTTTAAAATCAATAAATATTAATGAAATTAAGTTTTTGGTTTTAAATTTACATAAGTCGCGAAGAAAATAATATATACACCTCGGGAGAGAATGCTATTTTTCCTTCAGTGCTTTGTAGACCTCCCATGAGACGAGTATGGCATTGCATTTTCTTCATTTTTACCGACAATGTGACAAACTATTTGGGTAACCAAACGGAATAAAATCATACCCAAATCACCATCTCCCGGACTATTTGTTAAATAATAAATGTGGAAGGGATAAATAACAAATAATGTTCTGTTAAAACCTTAAACTACAGGGTGTTTCCTAAAACGCCTTCTAAACAGACATAAAAGTTCCTGTAAACATAGGTCCGATTCTCAACCGTTACAGAGGTACAGGGGATGACACTAGGGAGTTCTTGCTAACGCGATAATCTTAAAACGCAAAGATCTCAGCACTGCGTGATCCTAAAAACAAAATTTTCAGTTTGCCGGAGAGGAACATCTGTTTTTAAAAATATTAAACCTGTTTACAATATTTTATGTGCAGATTTGGAGATTTTTGGGTTTTAAAAATCTGTGGCAAAAAGTCCCTATATATTGTTGAAGGATACAAGACGTGTCATGTACCCCGCGATTTACTTAAAAGATTTAATATTTAGTACTGGTTTAGATTAAGATCTTCTAGTTGATCAGATAGATTTTGACAAGTTGTTTTGTTATTGTTAAAAAGTCATAAAAAAAATTATCACCGATTCAATTAGGAAGTTTGCATATGTATTCTTCCAATCGTAGTCTCAAAAATTCCGAAAAAAAAAGTAAAATAATTTCTTAAATATATTTTAAAACAACTGAGTTATGTCGCCTAAAAGTTCCAGTTTGACATCTTCCCTTTCTTCTTTTCCCCCAGATAATGGCGCTCGTACCACGTGACGTCATAATTGCCAATCTAGTGTCGCGCAGGTTCGTTTGCAATCCCACCAACAAAAATAAGTGCGTTTTTAAAGATATGGAAATAATTTTTTCATCATTTCCAAAGTTGTCCTTTTTACCATTGTGTGATGCTAACATTACTAGTATTTTAGCCACGGCAACTTCCCAATTGGATCGACATTATTACTAGATAACGATGAATTTACCCTGTCATGTATAAGTAGGAAATATGTTTGTCATGTCAGATCCTGTTCAGCATTAGTATTTTCGGACAATTTATTTCGTAAAGCATTAAAGTCTCTGAATACGTACTTAACGTATTGCCTTTTCATCTTGATTCACTCCGTATAAAATTGAACCCAAGCAAGAGTCAGTTTACTACACCATAGTTTATTGGAAGAGGCTCCGCTGCCGGCGCCGGCAGCCATCATGGATGCCGGCGCCGGCAGCCCTAACGGTATATTTGGTGGGTGCCGGCACCGGCAGCCGAGCAGGAGTGGGACTCGGTAACTTTTTAAAATAGCGATAGCGAAAGATATAAAGAAGCGAAGAGGAAGGGATCGCTTTGATACTAAATACTCTACAAGCATTTCTTTATAGGCAAAATGGAGATAAACATGATCAAGAATACTGTATAGTTCGCTCTAAAAACATACATTTTTTAACAAAACAGAAGAGATTTCAGGTCTTAACCTCAATTGTTTATTGTTTCTAGTGTCAAAAATAAAATTATTTTTATTGATATTTAGTTTCGATTATTGTAATATGTTCCCTGCATAAAAGTTTTTAATTAATAATTTTGAAAACGATGGTCGAATATACGAAAAACGGGTTCAAAAGCGTGTAATGGGAGACGAAAGTGGTCCCTCCCCTCACACGCGAGAGAAGATTTATCGAATTATTCCGCCTTAACAAGGACCTAGTGGTAAATCTATTTGATAATTTAGTGGACCATTTACAGGCAGAAATAAAGTCAACTAGAATACCCGTGCTGTTTCATTGGGAATATATTTGATCCCACAATCTCACGTAATTTTCTCTTCCACTAATTCCTGTGAAATTGTGCGTTACCAATTCGGGATGAGCAATTACAAAATTAAAACCCGCTGAGCTGTATTTGTTTTTCGTCCCCTAATCCTAGAAATATTATATATTATTTTTCCATAGTAAATATAATTTTTACTCGATCACGGCGCCGTACTTGGTTCGATTCCGGTGCTGTAAGGTATAAAAAAATACAAAAGGTACAGGTCTGGGTGTTTGTGATTGTCAGTGTGAATGAAGCGTGTGTATGATGTATGCGTGCTAAATGAGGGAATGTGGTAGAGGAGTTCTTCCTCGACCGAGGAGATACCACCCCACATACCCTCCGAAAGGGCTGGTGAAATTGTTAGGAATGTTTCCAGCTCTGGGTGTGTGAGTCGTCTTTGATCATTACAACCCACGGTACTTTAGTATTTAGGCTTGTTGCCTTCGTGGGTTGTATACGGATAAAAAAAATCACGCACGTCTTGAATTATTACTCTTGAAAGGTAACAAAGGTAAAAGGTATGGGTGAATTAAAAATAGAACTGTCAAGTTCTGAAGTTTTTATTTTTAAGAAAATTTAAGATGGCGATCACGGCAGAACAAAAAGATTTTATGATCGAAAGTTACTGTAGAAATGATAGAAGGGTTAATAGCTAGTGGGTTTATTCAACACGGGACGCCATTCAGGATTTTCAAACAGAATTTCCACAATAGTCATGGATTTCGACCAGTTTCGCCAAGTTTTGACTATATCTGTGGCTCTGTTTAGAGAAACAGGAAGTGTGAATAGAAAGGAAGGCAGTGGGAGACCCAAAGTTCGCACTGCACAAAAAGTAGAAGAATTGATGCAAATTCTTAATGAACACCCACAAACCCCTATTCGGCGTTTGAAATGTGACCTGCATATGCACCCTTATCGCCTAAGCTCAGTCCAAGAATTTTTACCAAGCGACAAGCCGCAGCGAATGCAATTTTCAGAGTGGTTTATGGGTAATTTGCATAATAATGAAAACGTATTTGGAAAACCTTTTTTACGGACGAGACATGGCTTTACCTCTTTGGTTATGTAAATTCTCAACAAATGAGAATGTGGAGTTCTGAAAATCCACATTTCTTTATAGAGAAGCCTCTGCATTCATAGAAAGTCGGCGCGTGGGCGGACATATCGAAAAGAAGATTAATTGGATCGATTTTTTAAGGGACTCTCAATTCGGCGCGATACCCTAATGAAATTTTAGAAAATTTTGTTAACGCATTTGGACGATAAAGAAATGCGACAAGGCTACTTCCAGCAGGACGGCGCACCAATTCACGTAACTAACACATTTTTTGGAAGAATTTTTCGAAGATCGATTATTCATTAGTCGTAATGTCGTAATGTCAGTTAGGTGGTAGTAATGTCAGTTAGGTAGTAATGTCAGTTAGGTAGTAATGTCAGTTAGGTAGTAATGTCAGTTAGGTAGTAATGTCAGTTAGGTAGTAATGTCAGTTAGGTAGTAATGTCAGTTAGGTGGCCATTACGGTCCTGCGATCTCACGCCGTGACAGTTTCTTTTATTGCCACATATTACAAATGCGGTTTTCAAAACCCCTTGTAAAAATTTAGAAGACCTAAGTACGGGCTAGAATTACAAATAAATTTCAGGAGATTAACAACTCCCCCCAGTTGCCCACCAATGTTTTTGATGGTGTGAAAAAAAGAATGAGCTCATGTTTGGAAGTAGAAGGTGGACACGTCTCTCATTTAGTTTAAATTTATAATTTTTAGGTTCTTACTTGTATATGTTTTTTTTAATTCTGAATTATGCAATGTTACCTTTCAAGAACAATAAATAATTCAAGACATGCGTGATAGATTCCACGGCATATTTTGAGGACGTTTTTATGATCTTATGTTATGTTAAAATATTTTAAAAATAAGTCATGATATTTTCTGTTTTGGTAGTACCAAAAAAACTCCTATTGAAGCCATTTAAAAAAGTAGATTTTTTAACAATATTTCTTGACTTCAATTCAAGTATGTCCCAATTTTTAGGAAAACACTAGATATTACGTGTTTTCGCGCATTTTTAGGGCTGGTCCAATGAAGCAACTTTAAAGAAATTAGAACGAGAAGAACAGAAACAGAAGTACGTAGATCAAAGGTAAAGTAAGCTTTTTTAATCGCGCGAGATAAATGTGATGTTTGTGTGATAAATGGCATGTTTGATACAGTTTTGGAACGCTATTTGTACGTTCCTAAAAACAAGTAATTAATTAATGTTGAAAGAGATAATTCTAACTCAGGCTTCTAATTTTATTTAGAGATTTTTCATCACTTTTAAAAATGGATTTTACATAGAATTCGCGAAAAATGTGGCTATTACTACAATTTTCATTACAATTCGTTAAAAGTTAATAAAGACAGTCTTTCGTCTTTTTTTCTTCGTGAGTATAGAAAGAGGATAATAGACAAAAATTTTCATTCTCCATGAAGAATTGAAATTTTGACTTGTCAGACAAATACTATTCACGCTGAGAAAATTCAGTTTAAAAAGATTTAAAAACAAGAAATTTCTTCTACAGTAAACTACAGTTTTATTTTTGATGTAGAGGAAAATGTTATCATAGGGGTTATTTTTAATTTAATGGGCAAATTAAATGTTTCAGTTAAATATTTTTCCAGTTTTTTAATTCTTGTAATTTCTACTTGGATTACTTATTAATAAGACCTATAACTAAACTAGAGGTCTGATAGTGATAGTACTCACTTTGATCTATGCGTCATGTAGGTAGTACTGAAATCCCTAAAAAAGAGGTGTCATTAGGTAAGACGGCTAAAAGTTTATCTTAAATCTGAGTAAAAATATGCTGTTATATAATATTATATAAAAAATAAATATAATTGAATTTTGTTAGTTTTGTTTAATAATTAAAAATATTATGTCTCTTTTCTCAAGATCACAACCTCAACGTGAATTGTGCAATAAATCAAATGGGGTTAGGTCATCCTGCCGAGCAGGCCAGCCTAGTAGTCCAGTATGGTCAATCCAATAATTCAGAATTTCAGGCCAAGCAATAGAGCGATTTGTCGTGACATTAATACTGTGAGAAAACTGTCTGTCCCATCATCTAAAAGACGATCCGTAGATGATTGCTGTTATATTTCCAACTCTGAAAATGTTTCCTTTAGTTCGTTATAAACATTTTTAAGCATAAAAAACGCGATTTTTTTAGATTTCTGCTTATAAAATGGAAAGTAATGAAGCAATCTTAATGGTGTAAATAGACGATTTGTAGAGAATGAAAATACGAACAAAATGAGAGGTCGAACGTCCCGATAGGATAAGTAGCAACGGAGAAAATCAGGAAAAACCGGAAAATTAAGAGTTTTTTTTAATTCATAAATCGGCTATTTTTAAACGTAGATGGCTCAAACTTTGGAAAAAGGTAGTAATTTATAGCTACTTTATGTGTTCAAAACCCCGACGCTGTCCGACGATTAGTTTTGCCACACTCGTCAATTTAATTTTTCAATACACTATTTTGCAACAGGTCTGGATGCTCTATGGATCGTCCGATTTTAACTATTGAAACTATTGAAGCCAATATTCGCGCGCTCGGCCATTTTCACGCATATTTACGTGCATTTTCAACCGGTTTCGTAGCATTTTATGGAAAAATTCAAATATACATTTTGTTCAATTAAACTTATGCTTTTGAAATCCGTTTCAATAATTAAAATCGGACGATCCATAGAGCATAAAGACCTGTTGCAAAATAGTGTATTGAAAAATTAAAATGACGATTGTGGAAAAACTAATCGTCGGACAGCGTCGGGGTCTTGCACACATAAAGTAGCTATAAATTACTACTTTTTCCCAAAGTTTGAGCCATCTACGTTTAAAAATGGCCCATTTATGATTTTAAAAAAAACTTAATTTTCCGGTTTTTCCTGATTTTCTCCGTTGCTACTTATCCTATCGGGACGTTCGACCTCTCATTTTGTTCGTATTTTTATTTTCTACAAATCGTCCATTTACACCATTAAGACTGCTTCATTACTTTTCATTTTATAAGCAAAAAACTAAAAAAATCGCGTTTTTTGCTTAAAAATGTTTATAACAAATTAAAGGAAAAAATTTCAGAGTTGGCAATATAGCAGGAATTGTCTACGGATCGTCTTTCAGATGATGGCACAAGCGGTTTTCTAATAGGATTAATGTCAAAAAATCGCTAATATTTTGCTCTGTTGCTTGGCCTATAACTACAAATTTTGCCTTATGGAGAAAATAAATTTTTTAACTTTTTTTATTACACTCTACGAGTTTTACCTTTGCTTCTAATTCGGAACAACTTTGATTCTAGAATGGTTCAAGAAATAAATGGGGGGGGGGGGGCATACATTAGTTCTGCACTACACGTCTATTTCAATCCAATTCTAGCCAACTGATTTTAAAACGATATTTAATTTTTTTTTAATTTCAATAATATTCTTTTAGAAACTACGAAAACTTTAAAAAAACTAAACTAGTCCCTCCCAATCGAGTAATCAAACTGGATCCCATAATACACTCAACAAACACCAAGAAAAATTTCATACTACCAGGAAATAATCGAAAACTCTCACCACTTTCGAATAACAAAGAAAATGGTATGGAGTTGGTGGAATTGTTGGCGAAAGATCGGAAAACGCCCATCAGGATACCGCTTTCTAGTACAGACGTTACTAGGGAAAAAGATGCTGGGTACGCAAGTAGGTACGTGTTATTTTTGTCAATGTAAAATACAGCTACAACTTGTTAATATTCCATTCATTGTGTTTAAAGTCGGGATAACTTTATGACAGTATGTATTTCGGAGTGATGCAAAATAGTATATTCAGTATTAAGGTCAGTAAGTGTTCATTACTGGTTAAGGATGTGTTTGGAGATCAAGACGAAGTCGAGATCTCCAAAACATCCGAAACCAGTAAGACACTTACTGACCGCAGTGCTTATGGCGTTTTTTGTACGCTTAAATATTGAGTAAATTAATTAAAAATATTTTAAAAAATACATAATTATACTGGGTGTTTTCTAACTGAATGTCAATATTTAAGGGGGCGATTTTTGGGTTCATTTTAAAAAGAAAACTTCATATGACCGTATGTCCTAAACGTCTTAACTTTTGAGATACAGGGTGGTAAAGTTTTCAAAAATAAATAGTTTTTTATTAATATCTGTAATACCACTTTAGATATTTTAATTAAATTTGGCATACATGTACTATGTATCAAGAGGCATTATTTACTGTATCACATTTTTTTTTATTTCCACCAGTGGCGTTCGTACGGAATTGCACCTGCCTATTTTGGCAGACATTGATGGTACGCCACTGATTTCTCGTAAAATTAAAATTATTCCTGAAATCCCTAATCATTTCTAAGCAAATTTGATCTCTTGAATTTTTTCAATCGGATGCTCGGTTTTCGCTTACAAAAATAAAAACCTTTTCTCTGCATGATCATAACAATATTAATATGACAATATCACCATGCAGAGAAATAGGTTTTATTTTTTAGATCAAATTTGCTTAGAAATGAATAAGGAAGTTAATTTTTGAGATCTTTATTCATTTCTAAGCAAATTTGATCTAAAAAATAAAATCTATTTCTCTACATGGTGATGTTGTCATATTAACGATATTGTTATGATCATGCAGAGAAAAGGTTTTTATTTTTTTAAGCGAAAACCGTGCATCGGATTGAAAAAATTCAAGAGATCAAATTTGCTTAGAAATGATTGAGGATTTCTGGAATACTTTAAATTTTACTAGAAATCAGTGGCGTACCATCAATGTCTGCCAAAACAGGCAGGTGAAATTCCGTACGAACGCCACTGGTGGAAATGAAAAAATTGTGGTACATGTATGCCAAATTTAATTAAAATATCTAAAATGGTATTACAGATATTAATAAAAAACTATTTATTTTTGAAAACTTTACTACCCTGTATCTCAAAAGTTAAGACGTTTAGGACATACGTTCATATGAAGTTTTCTTTTTAAAATGGACCCAAAAATCGCCCCCTTAAATATTGACATTCAATTAGAAAACACCCTGTATAGTTGTTTAAGTAACATACGAAATAGTTGCTGGGTTAAGTTGCTATGACAGAGTTTATTGTTGAATTAAAACTGCTGTCATTAGAAGTTTGTCACAAATTTTTAGTTTAATTTAAACTTTTTTGTAAGATATGATGATATGAATCAAGAAAGTGACGATTCTGATTACATACCGCCGGAACTTTAGTGCTTATCATCGGGTTGAGGGCAAATAATGTTAATTTATTAATTTTTTACAAGCTTAAAAAAACTAGCCAGGTTTGCTCAAGTTTGTCTGCCTTTATACAGAGTGATATAAAATTCACTGCATATAATAGAATGGGTGACACCTAGGGTAGTCTACAGACACACTCAATACTTTTTTTGGCAGCTGTAAAATTTTCTCTAACACCCGAAAATCAGACCATATGCGCGCCCGCTGCTGCGACGTTGCTAAAATTTTATCTTGGAGGGAAATATTATGTTTTAAATTTGTTTTAATAAGAAAATAAATAAAATAGGCTAGAATTGTCCAACAATCACCTATTAATAATTTATAATTGCTATAAACGGATTATCCTTTAAAAAATTACTTACATGAAATACGATATTACTTTTCTGCGTATTTAAAAATGTATTAGGTTCAGGATGTATTTTTGCACAAAACATAATTTCTGTATGGATTCCTTTTTTGCTATCCTACACCTCTTAAAATTTTCGAGAAAACTAAATTCAAAACTGAATCAAAAACATATTATTATTCGCATAAAAACAGCTTTCGTCACTATTTATAGAGCTAGAATTTATTCTGTGAAAAATAAATAATTATAAATCATGTGATATAAACGCCACTTTAAATTTTATCGTTTATGGGTTAGCGTTATCTGGACAAAAATTATTTATGCAACTAAAATTCATAAATGTTATTATGGGTTGCCTATACTTTGTAACGAATATCAAATAACCTATTTAACAAAGAAAATAGTCAATTTCATAAATCTGGGCGTATCGTAAGACAGTTGTGCTTTGTAATAAATAAATACATTTTTAGTATTCAGTTTTCCAATAGTGCTTATAGTAAAAAATTCCGTGGATTCTTTTAAACATTGTATTTAATTAGTTAGTGGAACGTTTTTTTATTATTATTAATGGCTATACCTACTGTTTTGTTGGTATTATATAAGTGTGTTCCTTTGTAGAGGAAGTGAATTTTACAGAGATTTTCCTTTAAAAGTAACAAAAACTTTAGTTTTGAGATTTTAATAGTGCAGATGGTGACAAAATACCGTGAAATCTCTGGAAATTGGGTGTTTAATTCATTATTGAAACTTTTTTTAGTGTTAATTTTGCTTTCTTGGTTTAAATTAATTACTGTACTGTGTTGTCAGTGTTTTTGGGTATATTAGTATTTGTTAATATTAAATATTTTCAAAAGAAGTGTATTTTAAAGTACTACAAAGGTAACAATAACAATATTTCTTATGCTAACTTGTTACATAAAAAAATATTGATAGAATTGGCAACTTACTCCATACCATGTGTTTCTTGCCAGTGGCGGGTACGGCTGGTTTGAGGAAATTCAAGGGGCGATTAACAGCTTATTATTGCGAAGCGCCATTAAAAAATATATTTTCCATTTGAATTCATTTGAGGACTTATCGATTTCCATATACGCAGTGAATTTTATAACACCCTGTATACATCATAATCTGCAAACCCAAGTCGTCGAGTCGGAATCAAGAGCTCTGGGACGCGTGCCCCCAAAGGCACTTTACCATAGTTTGTTAAAAATTGAAAAGAAAGTTTATTTTTTAGCAATGTATGGAACAGACAAGGGTCCGCCTATTTGAAAGAACTGAACCAACAAATGGCGACAAAGAGGCAGAGATTACAGGTAGGAACAAAATTGGGAAATAATTGACATATTAAATAACTAAAAACACAATCTTCACCTACCATAACAACACTAAGCTTTAAAACTTTATTTTTAAAATAATGTCCCCTTTAGTTTTAACCGGTCGGTGGTTCAACATTTCAATTTCTCTTTAAAAACTGTTCACAAATAACTATTTTGCACTTTGTAGATGAACTTTTATCACTTGGAAAAGTCCTAAGCTTAGCTTAGCTTAGCTTAGCTGTGATAAGTAAGCTTGGCCAGTTTGGTCTGTTACCAGAGGCGTCGATGCAGAAAACTAAGTATGTACGTATACGGTATTTGACAACAATAATTTAATTGATACGCGTTGCCGTGATTCTGTGGAATAAAAAAACCAGTCAAGTGCGAGTTCGACTCGCGCATAGAGGGTTCCGTACCACATAGAATATTGTGAATTTCTGACCGGACGCAAATTTCTCAATAACTATGGTAAGGCTAACCCTCGAATAAATAACCAGAGGCGGCAATGGCGAAAATAAGTAAGTGCCTATAGGTTATCTAACTGAGAAGGGATATATTATTGTGAAATACTCACCCGGTATGTACTGGAAATCGGGATTGGCTCGGCTAAACATTTGCAGCATGTCTCTAAAGGATGACATTGGAAAAAATACGCGTCTGGACAGCTGACGATCTCTGAAAAATACGCGTCTGGGGAGCGTATTTTCCCCAAGGTAGTCCGCTTCCAAGACGCGTATTTTCCCAAGGTGATCCGCTCCCCACACGTCTATTTTCCAAGGTCGTCCGCTCCTCAGACGCGTAGCATTCACGGAGCGACTTTAGAGACATACGCCATGCGGCAAATGTTTAGCCGATTCAATCCGAATTTCTAATAGTTACCGGGTAAGCATTTCACAATATTATTACCCTTATCAGTTATGTAACCTATACGCACTTACTTATTTCCACCATCGCCGCCTCTGGTTATTTATTCAAGGGTTAGCCTTACTACAGTTATTGAAAATTTTGCGTTCTGTGACAAATTCACACTGTTGTATGTGGTACGGCACCCTTTTATGCGCGAGTCGAACTCGAACTTGACGGTTTTTTTACTTCACCCAATCACGGCAACGCCCATGAAATAAATTATTTTTGTCAAATACCGTATAATATACGTACGTACTTATTTCTGGTGACCGACCAAAAGTGGTCAAGCTTAGTGATAAGAGAAAATCACATAACAACCGTATACTAAGAATAATTTTGTGCTTGATGTTTTTTTAATTTCGACATACAGTGTGTAACAAAAATATGGAAACCTCGAAATATCTTACAAACCGTTCATCCGATTTTTATGAACTTTTGTACACTTAAGTATGAAATTATGCCCAATCCAATAGTGAGTTCCACATTGTTGTCAAGTTTACCGTTTTCCTGAAATCGGCAGGAACTTTTTTTTAATAGAACGCTCTATATTTTCTTCGATTTTCGAATTCAGCCTAAAATTCTGAATACTCCTTCTTCTGCGGAAAACCATGCAAAACGTTTAGAAAAATGTCAGTTTCCTCGATTATTCTACGTTCTGTTTCTATCCTTAACTTTATATCATCGAGGTCATTTGAATTACTTTTAAAAAGAACATGTTTGAAGTGGCCCCACAAGAAGTAGCCGAGGGGCTTCAAGTCCGGAGACCGAGCTGGCCACTCGATTGTACCCCTACCTACGTCCAATCCATCTTCTAAAAAAAACACCATCGAGATATTGCCGAACATTATGGGCATAGTGCGGTGGAGCACCATCCTGCTAAAACCATACTTCATCATTTGGTGCTTGATTATTGCATAAAAAGTCATATTCAAATAATCAATACAACAGGTAAAATAAAGTAACAACACTTACTTACAATTATTTGGAAATAGTCGTGCACGAGCCGGGACAATTTCATTTCTTAAAAGATCCAAATATCCTCCATTTAATGTCTATTGCATGAAGAAGGGGCCAATAAACTATTCTCCGACCTATTATACCAGCCCAAACATTTACCTTTTGGGGGAACTGGGTATGATTTTCGCATATTCAGTGAGGATTTTCCCTGGCCCAACATCGACAATTATGCCTATTAACTTTTCCATTTAAAAACATGCTGATTCATCAGAGAAAATTATTCGGTAGACCAAATCTGGATTGGCGTTGCAACGTTCCATCATGGTTTCGTAAAATTCCAAGCGCCTGCATGTCGTAATCATTTTCTGGGAGCTCTTGCACAAGTCTTATTTTGAACGAATGGAACTTTTCAGTTTTCTGAAGGCGGTCTACGAACATGTGTGAAACGTTGTTTTCCTTTCCCAGTGTTCTGGTATAAAGATGGGGATTTCCCTCTAAACTGAGTAAAACATTCAGAGTCTTATCACCATCTGTTGCACTTTTAAGTCAGCCAGAACGTATAGCGTTTTTTACGTTTCCAGTTTGACAAATTTTTTTAAAACTTTACTCACAATAGATTTAGTTAATGGCTTTCTGTGAGGATATTGGTCATTAAGATATTACAAATTTCTTGTAGTGGTCGCATTCTGTCCCCATAACCCAGTATTATTAAAATTCCAGTTATTTGGGTTTCTGTTAAATGATCCATTTTTTGTAAATAAACGAAACTGACAATGTCGGACATTTCAGATAAACTTTCGTGTATAAGTATTTTAAGGTAAAATACAATAAAATAACGATTTTTTACCACCATTTTCTCAAAAACTGTGAATTTTAGGATAAAATATTCCCTATAAGCAGTATTCAGAATTTTAAGCTCAATTCGAAAATTAAATAAAATATAGAGTGTTCCATTAAAAAAAAAAGAGTTCCTATCGATTTCAGGAAAACGGCAAACTTGACAACAATGCGGAACTCACCATTGGATCGGGCGTAATTTCGTATCTCAGTGTTCAAAAGTTCGGATGAACGGCTTGCAAGATATTTCGAGGTTCCCTTATTTTTGTTATACACTGTATAATGCTCCAAACTAACTGTTGATTGTAGCTATTAAAAATGTGCCTTCCCGTTTCTTATATGTGTATATTTTTTAAAAGGAGTTGAAGGCAGCAGAAGACGAAACATCACGGTGCCATTTTTCAACATGGACCTCGTTCTGGGGCAGACCAGGGCATGGTGCACCACGCTCAGCTATTAAAAAGGGAGCAATCGATAGGTTGTTGTATCCCTCAATGGTACCCATTAGTGTTGCCTAAATAATTAACTATACGTCCCAAAAAAGCCAAATAATATACATATTTAGAAAATTAGAAAATGTTATTTTTTCTGTTACACATAAATTATTCCTAGAAAATATAGAAAGACTTAACCCATGTTATAAATTAGATAATGTAGAATGACTGTACACCTTTCCTAATGATTAATAGAGCTAATAAATAAAACATAATAATTAAGCTAAAATTTGTCAATTTGTGGTAAAAAATAACCATGTATTAGGGAATCTAAACCACGTGATCCAATATGGCGGTTGTGGGCAAACATAAATGACATTCAGTTGTTTGCTAATAATTTATTTTTTTATTTTTTAAAACCGAAAATAATCTTTTCTTTCAAAAAAGTGCAAGTTCCATGCAAAAACTCCCCAAGAAAGAATCAAGCCACCATATACAACGGTGATCAGGTCAAGCTTGCTCTGGACTCGCCGTATTTTAAATTGAGCTCATAGGTGTATATGGACTACATAAAAGCATTAAAGCTAAGAGAGCAACAAACATATGCGCTTGAGGAAGTTAAAAAGAGAGACAATTTGTCGACGGCCCACCAATAATATCGCTTTTGGGGCGCGCATGGTTGTCAACGCCGCGCAGGGTGTCGGGTTGTCGCAAATTCTGGCTGACTAATTTAAATCTGACCAATTTATTATTAAAACAATATTCGCGATTCGCGATACATTTAATACAAGCTTACCTAATTTTATTTTAATATATTTAGGTAATTACTAATAATATTAATAATTGTAAGTGTGCCTATCAAACATTAAAACCTACTATAGTCTGTACACCGAACGTACGGAGTAACAAAACTACGTGATATTCAGGTTCAGGTAAAATCAGGTCAAATTTTCGGAATTTAAGCGGTCCTCTTTACATCCTACAATATTCAATTGGTGCGGGTGTTTCATTTATATTCTGAGTTCTGTGGCGTACGGTCTATAATTTTGTTTGTTGGTTGAGTGCTTTTTAAAAATATTGTGTTGCTTCTTTTTTCGGTGTGCTTTCTTTAAAATCGGGATATCTGGCAGCTCTATTTGAATAAGTAACATTCACTATGAATATCGTATTGAATGAGCCTCAATTACCACCAAAGAAATGGATAAAACGATCTTTGTCCGTTTATGAAAAAGGGAAGGGAAAGGGAAGGTAGGAAGATATATTACCTAGACGAGACTTGGGTCAATGCGGGACACACTGTTAGTAAAGTATGGGTGGATGCTTCAATAGGGCAAGCCTTTCGGGAAGATCTTTCGACAGGATTAAAAAATCCTTCAGGTAAAGGGAAACGCCTGATTATTTTACATATCGGATCCGATGGCGGCTTCGTAGAAGGCGGCTCATTAGTTTTTGAGTCAAAGCAGATGGGTGACTACCACGCAGACATGAATGCTGATTTATTTGAAAATTGGTTCAAAAATATTCTAAGCCATCTAGAAGAGAACGCTGTCATTGTTATGGATAATGCTTCGTACCACAGTAGGCGTATTGATAAAGCTCCGAACACCGGAACAAGAAAGGCCGAAATACAAGAATGGCTAAGAAGGCATATTATTTCATTCGAGGAAGATATGGTCAAGGCAGAATTATTAACTCTTTTTAAAGAAAATAAAGGTGCTGACAAATATGTCATTGATGAATTGGCCAAATCCACCAATCGCAGAATTTTACGCCTGCCGCCGTACCATTGTGAATTTAATCCTATCGAGTTAATCTGGAATCGTGGCACAACAAAAGTCCACAACACAAAGAAAATCATTTCAATTATTCAGCCTGCTTAGTTTAGTAGTAAAGTCACTATTATAATATTAACCATTATATTGTGGCAAACCTTCTAAAATAAATTAATATATTTTCATTAATTTACCTATATACTACGCCACTGATGATTTTCGCATTATCACTTCTGCAAGTACTTGTGCAGTGTAAACCGGGCCGTCTGGCACCGCCTTGTCTGCTCGTGATTACTCCGTACGTTCAGTGGATAGACTATAATTACGACTTTGACAACAAGTTGGCAACGCAGTTGCAGCATCCGTCTCTCGATTTAAAACTGCGACCATGCGCTCTAGGTTGTGTCTTTCTTTGAGTTTATTTTCGCGAGATCCCGTTGATCTACCTTGAGCAGCGTGTCACGTGTATGTCAATATCAATCCAGTTATCATGTGATTTCTAGTTCCCGGCCGTTCACGGTTGGTCAACGGGACCTCGCGAAAAAATACCTTTTTTCTTGTCAATGTCGATGTGCCAAAATTAATTGCCTACATAACAACAGAATTTTATTTTAAATTGTTCAAAAAATTTTGTAAAGAGGTACCAAAAATGCTGTTTAGTTTTGCTTTGGTGTTTTGTGTTATTTGTAAAATACTTTCATTTGTTTATATGGTAGCACTGTTCTGTTAGAGAGTCGTTAATCCACAAGAAGTGTTGAGGATGAGAATCTAAAATGGCACATTGTGGGGAATGTAAATTGGATTTCTGTAAACCCTCTAACTTGAGAGCTCACGTTAAAAGGAAACATCCAGGTACCTACATTTCTATTAGTGTTTCTATCGTAAATAAACTGGATATAATTGCACCAATAACTAGAAGTCCATTTGGTTCTGGTACCTAATTATTCATGTAGAGAATGTAGTAAATGCTTTGTAAGTTTTGGTAATCTAAGGTTTCATGTTACTGTTTTATAGGTACTGTAGTAACTACACTACCTATTTTTTGTTTTTTACGGTGTTTATTTGTAGGTAAATAATTTCTTGGCAAAAGTAGGCACATTTTTAAAAAACCTTTCTTGATTAAAAAAGTGTATTTTGCTTGTTGCGTTGATATCACTAGTTGCCAGGCGCGGACCGTCCATAAGGTCATTTGGTCAATGACCCACGTAATATTTTCAATGATCTACCTAATAATTTATTTTTTAAAACCAAAAAATAATCTTTAGTTTCAAAGTTCCATGCGAAACCTCCCCAAGAAAGAATCACGCCAAGCCATCGTCAAAGGATATCCAAGCTTGCTCCGGACTGGGTCATATTTTAAATTGATCTTATAGGTTTATATGGAGGATATAAATTCATTAAAACTAAGATAGAAACAGACAGACGCGCTTTAGGAAGTTGAAAAGAGACACAACAATCATGAAAATACACTCAAACCGACCCGTAAAATATACTCTTTCAAAACATGTGGTTCGGAAAAAGAAAAACTAATTAGGTAGCTAATGTAAAATTTTATTTGCATTGTATTAATAATAGCGGCTAAACATAAAAAATTATCAATACGATTTCTGTCAGGCCAGCGCTAGGCATAAATTTAACGGGCATCGGACGGGTTTTCTTACATTACCAGCGTAGTCCAGTGGTATAGTCTTGGCGAATTGTTGTTCCTCGATAAAATATTTTTAAAATTGTTGGCAATCTCATATTTACTACAGCTTGCAGCCTGCAAGTGCGTAGACAAAGATCGTATTACTATGTCTAGTCGCCAGTATTGTATTTATTAAAGAAAACGGAGTTTCCGCAGCGTTCCTAATTTTATTTTACGAATAATCATACTTTTAGCTCAGAATTTTGTTCTGTTTATTCTCGGCTTTTAGTAAAAGGCGCGACCTCTATTGAAGAGATGCTAAACGTATCAAAACGGAAAGCCGCTAGAAATCTACTAATCTAGAGTATTAAAACACATAGAAAAAGTCATAAACATCTAGAGTAGTAATGTTCAATATATTGCAGTACCTGTTTTATGATTTTTGCGGTGTTTATTTGTAGGTAAATAATTTCTTGGCACATTATTACAAAACCTTCCTTAATTAAAAAAGTGTATTTTGCTTGTTGCGTTGATATCAGAAGTTGCCCACAAAATTTTGACCTACCTGTAAAAAAACTCACGGGCCGCGCCTGCTAGTTGCCCACAAAATGTTGATCCACCTGTAAAAAAAACTCACGGGCCGCGCCTGCTTCACATAAGACTCGTATTTAATAAAATGGCACACATATGCAAAGGGCGGCTATCTGGGGGATTCAAGTTAATATATTGGCACGTTGGCAGCTTTGTTACTTGAAATACGGCAACAACAAACAATAGGACCGAGGTGATTATCTCGTGGGTGCATTCGGCTTTGTGCACTGCTTTTAATCTAACACTTTTTTTGGTATATATTAAATAATTGGATTGCGAAATAGCTTTAAAATAATAACCTTAAGCAGACAAAGATTTAGAGTTATTTTACATTATAAAATATTAACATTCATATTTCAACCTGTTTTTAAAATTCCTGCCAACACAAATTCTAGTACCAGACCCAACAAAAATTAAATATTTCATATGGCCGTCCGTTCATGCGTGTGCCATTTTTGAAACCTAGTCGACATTCTACTTCTTTTTAGAGGCGTGTGGTTCCAACCAATCTTTAAAAGTCAAACAACTTAAGATTCAATGACATAATCACTTATGATGATATTCAGAATCTTGCGAGATGATCTGAATTTTATGTAGTTTGCCTTAAGGAGTACATTAAAAACATGACGGGTTACGTTTCTTTCACTAATTTTAATGAGGTTAAACCATATTTATTTTACAAATTCAGGTCTTATGGTGCTGTCAGTGTTTACATTTTTTTTGTAAAAGAGGCAGAATAAAGTGAGCATTTAACATTTCTTAAATGGCGATTTGTAAACGCTAGAAATTATAACATTTTCAATTACAATTTTTGGAGTTTCATTGGCATCCACACATCACTACCCCAAAAAAGTACAATAAAAAGGTGGTAGAAGGCACATAACACCTACGCCTACGAAATAAATAGAAAGTAAAATCGCCAATATTGTTTTTTTCCAAATGAAAGCGATATTTTTGGTACTAATTCAATAAAAACTGTATCAAATGTAGGTACTTCTTAAACTAAAAAAAAAATATAGAATTTTAAAGAACAAAACCAACATTTTTTGAAAAGTTATAGAATCAGTAATTAATTTTTTTGTTTCCTAATATGGTCCTTGGGGACCGGGAGTCGTCGAAGTCACAACCACAGCCATCTTTAAACAGACGACTGTGCCACAACCGTATCTACTTACAAGCCGTGAAGCAGGAAATCCGGCAACAATGCCATCGGATACACGTTGTTCGTTTAGTTTTGTTGCTTCGTCT
Source organism: Philopedon plagiatum (assembly GCA_963971165.1). Taxonomy (NCBI): domain Eukaryota; kingdom Metazoa; phylum Arthropoda; class Insecta; order Coleoptera; family Curculionidae; genus Philopedon; species Philopedon plagiatum. Next base: position 65,466,891 of record OZ020195.1, on the reverse strand, counting down.
GTCCAAACGATAGTATGAACGCATTATTTCCTTAATATTTAATTTGTGACAAAAGTATATCTCCTTTCTTTTTGATCGGACTAAGCTTTTGAACTGATGGCATAATTTTATATGGCCCATACTTAAAATACTTTAACGTTCTTTGAACTATTCGATTAGTCAACATTTTATCTCTTCTTCCATATCTGAGATACCGCACACAATCGGGAATTGATTTTTTTGGACTGTTGAATGTCCCTACCAGAACAACAAGAGGCGCGTTACGTATGCATCCCTTTACTGTCCAGCTACAAAACCCTAGAACAGACCACTTCTCTCGTTCATTCATACCTAGGGTCTCCAGATTATGGAACAGATTGCCTGCAGATGTTTTCCCTTCCCGTCCCAACCTCCAATTCTTCAAATCCCGTGGCAATCGACTACATTTCCCTTCTCTTCAGACACCCACGGTACGTTAGTACTTAGGCTTTAAGTCTACGTGGGATGTCTTAGATAAAAAAAATATAATAAAATGGCTAGGTCCTTTCTTCATTTCTTTCTCTTCTTTTTCCATTGCCCAGAATTCCTCTTTCTTCTAGTCGTCTATTTGTTTTTATTATGGTCTTTAATGATGGAGATATTTGTCTCTCTTCAATGCTTTCTTCATATTGTCTTTGAGCTGCTCTAACATTATTGATATTTTTTAAATATAATTTTAACATTTTGTATCTCTCATTATTAGAATAACTCATTTTGCATAAAATTAAAATTATAAATTCACGGTGACTAAAGTAGTATTGTCAACCTTGACATTAACTTTGAATTACCTACGAAGAAAATTTAAAAAGGTAGCAGGTATTTCGTTCGCAACCTGGATAGTTCCTTTTAAAGTGTATTGTGCGACATAATTTTAAATATTTCAAAAACGATTGAAAACCGCTTGGGGTATGTTATACAAAATATGTCTGGAACTTCTCCTAGAATCCAAAAATATGGTAAAGATCATACCATCCACTTTTAAATAAGCGAGAAAATCGATGTTTTATACTATATTTTTTTTATTCGATGCTAAATTGTTTTGCTGATAAGATATATGAAACTTTATGGGGAAGTATCAACAAAAAGTTTTGAAATTCTTCGCTGCAGTATTTAGCTAGTTTGATCAAATCTTGATATTTTTCCGATTTTTACATTTGCCTAAATAGGAAATAATTGTCTCGGTCTTTCTTTCATTTGAAACTAATAAACCAAACATGATTTACTTAAAATTAATTCGTCAAAGAGACACTTCATGGTAAATTTAGAGCCTCAGCGTTATATCGAGTTACGCACGAAACTTTATCATTTTTTCCGTTTGGGGGGATTCTTTTAATGTAAAAATCTGGAGATTCCCAATCCTTTTTCCATTTTACATTAAAATATTTATTTTCTATATTACCTACATTTTGATGTGGACAACTCATTTTTACCAAAGAATGGAGTTTCATCGTTTTTCCCGGCGGCTCTTCATATGCAATTCCCTCTATTTTTCAAAATTTGCCTCAATATTTGTCAACAAATAAAACTACGCTGAGAAAAACCCAAAGTAAAGACATAAATTGATATTGAGATCGTGCTAATACCTAATTTGATTTTAAATTATATTTAATAAAAAATTAATTGTAATTTAATATGTAATTAATTGCAAGTAGATTGAATTTTTCGAACATTTTTTTATAATGTAACTAGAGATTAGATCTCGGAACGTGTTATTTTTTAATAGTTAGGTTTTAACAACATCAAAACTAACGTTTGATTATAAATATAGATAATCTAGGTGTTTAGCAACTTTTTTATACATCATATAAAAGTCACTCATAAAACACAATTTGGTCCTTTTTGTCATTTTAAAAGTAGTAGCTTTTATTATCTTACATATTAACTTTTTCCTTAAGAAGGGAGTGATCTAATTTCCATTTAAATTGTTTTCAAATATAAATGCTAAAGAAGGAATTAAAGTGAATTAAATTACAAATTAAGATTTTAATTAAATTGAACCTAATTAAGAATGAACTTTTATCTTCCTTAATTTAATATTAATTGTTAGGTTGTTTGAGCAGATTCTCAAGTCATATTTCGACGCTTGTCAGTTATAAATATAACTTGACAAAACTCTATTTTCTTTTTCCATGTGAATTTTTGTCAATGTTATATCATTAATTTATTAAAAGTAACTTTAGAAAAAATCAGTATAATAAACTAAATGCAACTGAGGACATACTATTACTTGGAAAAAACAGCGTTGTGCTTAATTTTTTAAATTTTTTTTGCATAGTTTATTACCTTTATTATTTCCTTAATTAGGTCTAATTTAATTGTAATTATTGTAATAAACAACGATACTAACACGTAAATATCAAGTGACAACTTATAAAATTTCTTTTTATTCAAATAGTCTTAAGAAATAATAAAACTAAAAATGAGTAATAAAAACAATTAAGACAAGTCTTTTTTAGACACGTACGTGGTGTCCAATGTTCGACACTTTTGCAAGGTGTCTCGGTTATCTTTAAAGATAGAGAGCTGCGGTTTTCGCAATACGGTGCTACTTTTTCGTCAAACGTATGATGCTATAAACGGAATTTTCATAGCCCCTTCGTTTTGGAGATACAGGGCGATTTTGAAAATGTTTTATTTTCAAGCACCCCTCATATCTCAGTCGCCCTTTAATTTATTGGTAAGGTAAAAAATGATTATTATATAGTTTTTTGCGTAGAATCCAGTGGCGTAGTCATTTTTTTCTAAATTGAACGAATTTGAACATAAAAACCAAAGTTGAATTTTTTTAAACGGGACACCCTGTATATTTTGTTTTCATTCGATTGCTTTTTTTATAAGCTTTTCAAAAATATATAATTGTTGGTACCTATATATTTTTTGGGTATAACTTCCGAATTTTACAATTAAAAAAAAGGGTCAATATTTCATAGTAGGCCGTGATATCATGATTTGAAACATGATATCGGGCCTAATATAATACTATCCTACTATATTACACAAATATAAATTTAGACCATATAAAGTCAAAATCGTTCAGCATTTACATCCTGGGGATGCTGAACGTCGTCTCATTTTTTGCAATTGGTTTTTGCAGCAAACTCAAGTCAATGTGAATTTTGGAAGATTTGTGATTATGGTCCGATGAGGAGTATTTCACAAGCTCTGGTATTTTCAATAGACACAATACCAGACATTGGTATCAAGAAAACCATCATCTTTACTCTGAGCGGGAGCAGCAGGGAAGAGTTGGTTTCAGTGTTGCGTTGCTTGTTTTATTTTGGGAAGGCAACTAACTTCTAGAATTTATGAGGGAAGCCTTTCAGCAAATCGTTACCTGTTATATTTCAAGATGGTGTATCTGAATTGCTAGATGGGGTTCCCTTGGCTTACTTAAACGATATATATATTTCCAAAAGGACGCCTGCCGGACGAATGCCGGAATAATACGCCCTTTTTAAGAAAATAATCTTTCTGAAAAATGGATAGGAACCAACGGACCTGTAAGATGGCCACCACGATCAGCCGATCTTTCCGTCCTTGACTTTTTTTTGTGGGGTTACTTATAGAATAAAGATTACAAGTCTCGACACTATAAAAGAACTGCGTGAAGTCACTACACTTCATACTTTTAAATGCCATACGACGAATAAGTAAAATGTGCGAATGTTGAATTAGAGAAAACGGTCACAATTTTGAGCAACTTGTGATTGATAAAATATAAACAAAGATTTTTTACATTTACGCTTTAAATTTACTAAAAAACATCTGTTTCCTGCTTTATCTAAATTTGTTTGGAACAATGAATTTAATTGAAGACACCGGTGCAAAAACGAGGTAGCTCCATTTTTTTATGATTTTTAGTTTTACAGCGTAACACAGTAACAAAAGGATGCGCCATCGTTTGGTCCAACAACGAGGTAGATCCTTTCATTTGTACCAGGGTTATATGGACTATGCATATACCTCCTACTTTAACTCGGTGCAAAAAGGAGGCAGCTCCGGAGCTACCTCATTTTTGCACCGAGTTAGATCATATATCTGCCGCTTCGATGCGGCACTTGTAATATTTACACATGTTGGATTTGCAGACAATAAAGAAGTAGTGCCGTCATTATTGTGTTGGGCTGTTGGCATATTTTGAGCATTCTTTACTATCAGTTGTGAACCGTTTTTTACTGTCAGTTGAGCAAAAGTAAATTCCAATAATTTTCCTCTTTCTTTTTATAAATCAGTAAAATGTCTAGCAGTAGTTCAAGTGAAAAGTTTGATGATTCGGACAACGATCCTGATTTTTGTCCCGACCTAGTGGTGGGCGAGTTTCTCTGTCTAATTCGTGAGTCGGGCTTCCCCAGTACACCCACGGTACATGGTACTTGGGCTTCGGTCTTCGTGGGCTGTCAGAAGAAAAAGTGCTGAGGTTTCTACCCTAACCGAGAATGACTGACAGTGATGAAAGAATAAAAGTAAAAAAATTAGCAAAAATGAGTTAGAGATGAAAGGTCGTGAAAAAAAAAATGTGGCGAAAAAATGGGAAGCTGAAGGAACTTCTTATGTTGTGGTTAAAATCGAGAAGAACTGTGTGAAAGAAGAAAGAAAGACTGAAAAGAAGAAAAAAGAAAAAAAAGCGAGAAAGAATAGTGTTACCAGAAGAATGGGTACCCCTAGTAAAAAAACGTGTCGCAACTTTGAAGGAGTTCCGGTTACTCAAGATAAACTTTTTAGTGGACTTTTTAAGAAAACTCTTTTCATCCAAAAAAAAAAACGAAAGTTTGCTGTCTCTTCGTACCGTGTAATGGAATACACATAAAAAAAAAGTTGCATACGGTAGCTCTACCAGTGCCATTTTTAAAGATGAATTTATTATTATTCAACAACCTAGAATGAATCTGACTTTACCGAATCCTGATTTACATCTTTACTCCCGGTCCTTTAGCACTAAAGCGCCCCAAATACATATCTTCATGTAAACGGGCACTAAATACGCATCCGCTGGTTGTACGTAGTTTTAGGGGCTGACAGATTTTATATCGCTGTCTGGTGCAAAAAGGAGGCAGCTCCTTGATATTTTTTTTTAAATTATGCTTACTAAAATAATTAAAAAATGTAAAACTGTAAGACATTACGCATCTTTCATCAAACTGTAAAATAGCGTTTATAAAAAGTACGTTAGAATTTGTCTTTTTAAGAAAATAAGTTTTTTCTGTCTCCTGGAAATTTTATAAAAATGGAGCTACCCCCTTTTTGCACCGGTGTCTTCAATTATTCAAAGTTTGATTAAGTTATGTTATTGGAATTTAAAATTTTAAAAATAAACCTCAATGTTAGTAAAATATCTCTATTAATTTGTTTCAAGTCATTATAATATAATCACGGCCTACTACGAAATAGTATACCTTTTTTTTTTAATTGTAAAATTCGGAAGTTATTCCAAAAGATATTTATATTATCAACAATTACATATTTTTGAAGAGCTTATGAAAAAAGCAATCGATTGGAAAAAAATATACAGAGTGTCCCATTTAAAAAAATGCACCGTTAGTTTTATCTTCAAATTCGTGCCTTCTGGAAAAAAAACTGACTAGCCACTAGATTCTACGCAAAAAAAACTATATAATTATCAATTTCTACCTTACCGATAAGTTAAAAGGCAACTGAGATACGAGGGGTGCTTGTTTCAAAATAGCCCTGTATCTCAGAAACGGAGGGGGCTATGAAAATTCTGTTCGTTTCACGAAAAAGTAGCATAGTATTGCGAAAACCGCAGCTACCTATCTTTAAAGATAACCGAGACACCCTGCAAAAGTGTCGAAAATTGGACACCCTGTACATAATTTAAGAGAATACCCGTTTTCTTTTCTTGTTACAAAAAAAACCTGAAAGCTTCATTAAACAGCCGAATGTCGAGTTGTGGTAGACCAGCAGGTCCACGGCATTGCAGTGTTGCCTGATCTCTCTTCATGGCTTGTATAAGTAGAAATATTTGGACCAGGATGTATCTGAGAAGACAGAACCAGATAACCACTACTCTCAGAAAGCTGGACCTCTCAGTTTGTATTTGGAGTGTCATTATACTTAACATAATATATTTTCGTTAAATGGCAGAATATATGTCTTTTTGAAATCACTGACAGCTATTTGAGGAGTAGCAGCCCTTAAATAAGAGTTACCAGAAGGAGCACCAATTTGGTAATGAGAATGAGTGACGATGGGGACGATGTCAGACAGTTTACGTTTGAAGAAATCAAACCGGCTCTGGATGTGTGAGTCCGACTTTCCAAGGTAAACGCCTTTGGCCTTCGCGAGCTGTCAGAAGATAAAAAAAATTGTACCAGTGTATCAACCCAGTTCGTAGATCAATAATATAATTATATACATAGGAGTCACTGGTAGCAGCTGTTAGATATTTAATGCTATCAAAATCGGACACAAGTGAAAATAAGTTTCGTTAACAAAAACAAAATTCGAAAATTGATCACTAAACTAAAAAGAATTTTTAGGAACTCCTTTATTAAAATCGGATAAATTTTCCTTAATAATATGGCACAATGGTACAGACTTTTTTGACAGCACTGTATAAATTCTCTAATAGAGAGTAAAAACAATACGTACTTAAATAGTCAGATACCCGGTCGAAAAAATTATTTGATGAAAATAATAAGCCAAGTAAACAATGCACACTTAATTTAAAACATTTTTAGCTATAGTTCTCATACACCGGAAGAAAATTATGATGATTTAATGGATTTATAAACGCAATGAATGCGTGGTTTTTTCCACTAATTTACCATACATAAATTATTTTTCGCATTAAAAATTTTACTTGTTACAGTAATCGGCAGAAAAAGCGCACCCAAATGTTACTCACTGTTCAAGCAAAAATAAAATGTCGCCGTAAGACAAGAAAATTTAAATATGAGAGAGAGAGAGAGAGCCATTTGACCTTAATAAATAACGACCACTGGAGATACCTAAGCAAAAATAAGTGTCAATCAACATGTTAACGTAAAGCTTAACCTAAAGTCGAACAGGTTTGTGTTTCTATATAAATTTGCCTAAATATGGTTCAGAATAATAGTGTGTAATGACTTGTATAGATGTGTTTAAGTGAAAGTGCAGAAATTTAAAGAAATTCATTGAAAAAACTAACCTAAAAGTTAAATTTTTTTTTTGGAAAATCCATACGAGACCGCCAAAAACTGACTTCGGATTCGTGTTCTACGACCCAAAATTAGGGTCTGTGCAAAATTTCATCAAAAAATTCGGTGGTTCCATTAATCCGAATAATTACCCTTTCTTTTTGCAATACATTTACCTAAACTTAAAATCACTGGAAAATTGATATATTTAGGAAAAACTGGAACTTTCGATTTTTGACCCAAATATTTCACGGTTTTCAATTTTTTGTGGGGTCAAAACGGTTCAAATTAAAATCCCATATACGTCATCCAAAACGCTAGTCGGAATGCAAGATATCCATATTTTTTAGTTTCTTCATTCTTTATAGGAAGAGAGCAATCGCCGATTAAATTTCGATTTTTAAAACTTTTTTGCCATCGACATCGGTACATTTGAATTTCTCTGTATTTTTCTATCTAATTTTTTCCGTTGCCTGTTGATTTATCTGGCACGAGCTTTAAATTTGCGACTCTGCTGCCTTTTGGACAGTTTCTGGAATTTCTTTGTCAGGACTTTCCACGTCCAGAACGAAAAAAAGGGTTAAAATAATAATTATACAATGATGCTATTTTGACGCACTCCTATTGTTTGTATTTTGGTTGCCATAAAAACTAATTAATTTTAGTTTGTCCAAATTTGACATTAATTATATGTCATATGCATAAATACAAGAGTAATCAAAAAATTAAAAATTTTACTTCTTTTAATACATGCTTTAAATCACAAGAATTAAAGCAAATAAATTACTTTTCCATATTCTAGCATATTTATTCATAATATTATTATGTATGAAAATTTTTAAAAAATGTTTGAACATAAATGAACTTTTACTTTTCCCACTAGTGCGGAAAAGTACAACTTTTCGCTCTAAAATGCGTGCGCAAAGTACCTACTTTGCGCATGCTCGTAGAGACAATTATTGTTTTTCGAAAAATTGCCCTTATTAGACACTTTTTGGACCTTTTTCGCATAAGTAGCTGGATTATGTTAATTTAACATAATCCTAAAACTCTGAAATTTACCTTATATATATATATATATATATATATATATATATATATATATATATATATATATATATATATATATATATATATATGACTGTAAAACTTGTCTATAAGGGCCACCATAAAATTAAGAATAATTGGCCTTTACAGAAGGGTGGCCAGTATTGCCAGGTAACAGTTATTATTTGTACAAAAAAGTAAACATTTACTCAGAGGGGTTTCTCAAGCCTAATAACATTTACATATCACAGTTTAATTATAACTAAAATAAAAGTTCATTTGGAGATTTGTTTTTGATTTAATTAGGTGCATGTTCACGTACATATAGCGAACAAACGTTTTCATAAAATATATACCTACCAAAAACATTATCTAAATCTAAGTACATATGTGCATAAGTGTTAATAGTATAGGTACATATATGTAGTTACAACATTTATTTTTGGATATAAGATGTATTGTATAACACCACAAATTGATTTAAATGTGATATTGTGCCGCCGACAGAAACAATCCAACCAGCCATTTGAGGCTACAAAATTTTCCACTTTTAAATTGCTTGCTGCCTCAAGTGCTTTTTGTTTAATTAACGGTCCAGATATTGGAACATTTTTACTTCTTGCTTTGCAGAACCAATTGTAGACGACTTGATCTACTGCCAATCCTCCCGACTTCGGAAATTTCCGCTTTTGTTCTAAATTAACACCTTCTTCAAACATTCGTTATAGTTCAGTTTTATTGCTGATAATATCATTTATTTGAGATTTTCCAACACCAAATTTTTCAGCCAGTTTTCGCGAACCCAAGGCACACTTTTCACTTTCCGCGATAACATCAATTTTGTCCTTCAGTGACAAACGTTTTCGTTTTAGGGACATTATTAAGCAGGCTTCGATTCCGAACACGATAACAACTTTACTCTTACCGATCTAAGACACAACTAAAAATATAATGTGATGATAATCACCCTATAACCACTAATGCTATTTGAACGAGGTAAAAAATAATATTGTTGGGTATTTCCACCCTTAAAGTTTGCAGAATGTAATCATAAAATAATAAAATACAAATTAGGCCATAGAAATTCCGGCCAATATGAAAAGGTTGATTTACCTAGAAATAGGTTATAAAAATTGAGGTACGTCTGGCCGTGGCTGTTTTATAAGGGTGTCCATTATCTAAGGGTTTTTATTTTTAGGGGATTTCCTATAAAGTAGATTTTTGTTAGCTTGAAACTGGCCGATAACACAGGTGGCCGATATAAAAGGGTGTCCGATAACACAAGTTTTACTGATACATATATCAAGTTTTATCTCTACTTCTAATATCACTGTATATAAAAAGTTAGTAAACATTTGTAATTTCGACTTTACATACGTCTCTTAAAGAATAGTATTTGTAATAGTATTTTAATTGGTGTTATATTTGCTTTACAATGTACGAAACCACAAACAATGTCTGATCCATCCCACAACTTTCTTCGGTAGTGATCTACGACGATGGAGGAATTTAAAAACCCGCGTGACCGCTTTATGAGCATTGATCATTTACATAGAAGTGTTTATTTACTTGCGTATTGTGTATCTTCAAATATATCGCGACCAAATTTTCATTTATTCGGCTTCGGGGCATGTAAATTACAATAGTCGTTTTCTAATCAGCGGATCGCGGATCCATATGCTATTCTTATACCTATTTATACGTGCTTTATGAAAAATATTAATATTTATTTTGATAATTTTAGGCGATATTTATCTGGCCTTTGATCAGTATGAAGATGTTAAATTAAGAGAAATACAAGTTCATTAAGTATACAAAAGAATTCACTAGCCGATTTTAAAAATGATGAATTATACAATATTCAAAAATGTTTAACATTCATGCATATTAAACTTAACGTTTGCTTTCTATTTAGTGTACTATAAAACCCACACGCAGACCTAATTTCATACCCCTCAGTAATTCAAAAACTAATTTGCGGCACCTAGTGGTTTGCAGCGGAACTAAAGCATCCTAAAGCCAGTCGGTCATATTGGGTTTGCCTCTGCAGCAGTTTCAAATCAATCAGAGCCAATGAGATTGCCCGATTTCGATCAGCAAACTGTTTTTCTTGAAGATGATTGGCTCCGACTAGTTCTAAAATGCTGCAGAAACAAACCTACTGTGTGCAAGTGGTTCCGGCAATCATAATTCAAAATATTTTTTGGCAGGGATCTGTCAGGTAGGCATTGCGTTGGGTTCAAAAAGAACCAAATTTAATTAGAAAAATATTTTTAGTAAACTTGTTTTATAGAAAATAATCGTTAAATTAATATGACTTAAGCGTTTGCCTTTTTAACGGCATATTATGTATGTAGTTCATTTTGACTATTTTGCACCAAAATTTATACAAACCGAACACATGAAACCAATTCGGTGTCTGCCTGTCACAGTCCTTTTTCTCCAAGACCGATTAACAAGAGCTGAAATTTAGCATAGGTATAGGTCACAGAATAAAAGGAGACTAAAATCTAATATTCTAAATCAAAATTTAACAGAATTTCGCTTTAGAAATTGCACACCGATCATTCTCTCAGATAAGTTGTATAAGCTACATAGTAACTTATGTATATACGTAACTGTACATATTATGTACATAATGGTAATATTTTTTAGACGCGCTAGAATAGCAGAGAAATTTTATTCGTTTTTTCAGTTCGACGCGATGCGTATTGAACCAAAGTGATTTTTTTACAATTTCTAACAATAGGTACAAAACTCAGTTTTTATTTCTTAATTTTTGTGCCACCTGTATTTCATTAAAACCTGAGTTTCTGTTTCTTAATTTTTGTGCTACCTGTATTTATTTAATTAAATAATATATAATATATGTGCCATCAATATTATTTCATAATTAAAACTTTACCAAATTGTTTTAGTAGCCCCATTAAGACTGCAACAATATTTCGTCATAATTAAAAACCAGATTCTGATGATTATACAAGATATTTTGAACAACTATCGTATTACATTAAATGAGCTACTATTTGTTGTTGGATTAAAAAGAGTTACACAAACAGTAATTTGGAAGCTATTGACCTTCCATTTTTCTTACTTTTATAGTTTATTTATGGTTTAGTAGTTAGTAGTAATTAACAGTGAAAAGTGAAAACATTTATAAAATAAATATAAACTTTGACCTATCTAGGGCTATATATACTAAGTGACAAAGAAAGGTAAACACCCATTTATATTTAATATATTTTAATAATCTTTGGCTTACATGTTTAGTAGACAATGGTTAATAATTGATTAGGTTTCCAGCCAAATCCGATAAACACCAATGGAATTAAGTCCAATAATGTGTCGAATATCCTCGGTTTCTTATACACTCCTTGACACGCCTGGGCATTGTTCTGATAAGATGATCTATATCGTCTTGGGGTATCTCATTCCAGGCTACCTCTACCTCATGTCTAAGTGCTGCCAGAGTCTGAGTGGGGTGCTGTAAGTTTAACAACTTGCGACCAATGATGTCCCACACATGTTCGATCGGTGACAGATCAGGTGATCTTGGTGGCCATGGTAAGCGGTTAATGTGGTGTTGGTTCATGAAGTCCAGGGCTTGTCTAGCTATATGCGGTCTGGCGTTATCTTGTTGAAAACTACGGCTCTGGACGGATTCCAGATATGGAAGGACATGTGGTTCCACTACTTCCTGAATGTAACGGCGCGCTGTCATATTACCTCTAATGAAGACTAGAGGTGTCCTGCTACCATATGCAATGGCACCCCATACCATTACCCCCACGGTATGATGAACATGCCTCTCCATGTCAAACTGTGGATCACGTTTTTCACCACGTTGCCTTCTTACCCTTGCACGACCATCATGCATACCCAAACAAAAGCGGGATTCATCGCTAAAGACCACTCTGTTCCATTCATCGTTCCATTGTATAGTCTGTCTCTGCACCATTGCAGTCGATTGCGTCGATGCTCAGGAGTGAGGGGCAACGCCCAATGGGGACGGTAAGAAAAAAGACCGAAACTTCTTATCGGTCGATATACTGTACGCATCCCAACCACCCTTCCATGTTCTTCAAACCACTGATTCGCAATCGCCCGACTGGTACTAAAGCGGTCTCTAAGAGCCAAACGTCTAAGACGACGATCTTGGCGCTCGGTTGTTCCCCTGCGACGTCCAGTGCCCCTAGCTCTGTGTTCACGGGCTTCTTGGGTCCATGCCTGCCAACATCTCAAAATGGTGCGTAAAGATCTGTTGGTTCTTCTGTTAATTTCTCTAACTGAAAGACCTGCTTCTCGTAAGCCCACAATCCGCCGCCCCCTCTCAAAGTCACTAAGCTGAGGAGGAATTTGACCAAGTCTACGCACTGGCGGCATAATTATGCCTTAAAACAACACTTTGCAAAACACTTTTTATCAGTCAAGCCCCAAATGTGAACAACAATTGCTAAAACTACAATCGCATGCAGCTCAAACCAGTGTAAAATAGCCGGGTAAAAACGACAAGATAGTGCATAGATAAGGCTGAAAATTTAATCAGTTTTTATTTGACCCAAAATCAATTTGCATGCAAAAAATTATTACAATGAAATTATAAATACTGGGTGTTTACCTTTCTTTGTCACTTAGTATAGTTCTTTCACTTCCCTATAATTAATTCCTGCCGACTTCTTTTTTTACGTGCTCAATATATTATGTGTATCACCTACGTTTTGAGCAATGAGCTGAAGACCATTGTGTCATCATTCTGTCCCAGAATACCTTATAGGTATTCTGGGATTCTGTGTTTATTTTCTGTGACGCTCCACATCGTTCCATTTTTAATTTCTTCGATGGAAGAACTGTCTGCGATCGTAAAAAATAACTTATCCAGGTTTTTTTGACATCTTCAGAATTTAACGTTCCTAGATTACGAAAAAACAGTTTCCTTTCTGTCGGCCTGTCTGCTGACACATCCGCTGAAAAGATCGTATTTTGATAACATTATAACGTCTGTATGTACATATGTTTTCAGAAGCCATATTAGGGCACGAGACTTAAGAATACTAAAACAAGTCTTAGGTTTTTATATACTTATTAATTACTTATTCTTATTAGTAAAATAAATTATATGTATATTTCTATGGTAAGGTAATATCACCAAATTTCGTACCCTACTTTGTTTTTAGTCACAATATTGACCATTTTATGGTAAACAAAACACCAAAGATACTTATCTTAAGTATTTATTAAGGAAACAAAAAACTTTAAACAATTTTTTGTGGTTCATAATAGGGTGATATGTGCAATGACAACTCTACTTATTCTGATCAGTCTTGATTTAGACTAGCATAATAAACCAATTTTCCAAGCAAGTCGACCAAGTTAACGGCTGGTCTGGGCATTGTCCTCAGTTCTCATAACATAAAATACAATAGCATGCCTCAATATCGGCCCGGAGCGGAGGCGGCTTTAGGCAAGCTGTAGGGCGCGGTATAGGGATTTTGCTGTGTACGGCAACCCAAACAATTACTGTATTTAAACAAAAAACTCTCTGGATAGTGCAGCAACTTGTCATCAGGCTGCACATATCTCGCGAAGCGTAAGTACCTTTTAACAATAAGTAATACAAATATTTTTTCTTATACTTAGTTTTGACAATCAGTGTTGCTAATGTTGCCATCTTTCCTTTTTTCTTCAATATATTTACAAGATTTGTCGCGTTTTTTTTTTGATGATTTTAATTTGTCTGTTTTTGGTTGGTGTTTATTTTATGTCTTGTTTAGCGTACCACCGGGAATAATTGCATGTGCCACCGGTGGTACATGTACCACAGGTTGGAAACCGCTGGTCTAGTAGATAAATACTTATTTAATACTATTTTAAGAATCTTTAGAGTTCCTGAACCAGACAAGTTAATTGGAGTCATGCAGAAATCGCTCATACTGTCGACCTGTGCCCTTCTTAGAAAATCGTTGTCACGTGAGTAAGTTGTTGGTCAACATGATTGACTGAATTAAACTTCTTTCGGAAATACTAATAAACTTATTAGTAAAGAAGGTAAAGTAAATGATAATACAACAGTAATTTGGAGATTTTCATATAATACGCGCGTCTGTCGATTAGAAATCTGTTAATTTGCATTTCTCAAAGAAATGAAAAGAAATATTTAGATATAAATTGTAATCAAATATGGATAAATTAATTATAATTTTTTTAAATTAATATTAAATACGTAATAATTAAAAAATTAATATTCGTTAAAATAATGTTTATAAATTATGTTATCTGATACATAGGTTTCATGGTTACTATATTATAAAACAACATTTGTGAAATAAGAATCAGGCAAGAAAAAGCCGTTATAGGCATGAAGACGTCACGCGTGCGCTCTGTCTCGTTTTAGAATATTCCTGACTTAGTTGCTGAAAACGAGACAGAGCACGCGTGATGCCTTTATGCCTATGACGCCGTGGCTTTTTCTTGCTTCACTGTTACTCTACGTCCAATTTTGATCAATAATGTCTCTCCACAAAATAAAAATGAAATATAAAAACCATGGCAAGGTTAGAAACACGAAAAGTGTATCTATAGATTATATTTATAGAAAAAAAAATGTAACAAACATAAGTATACTTACTTGTTACCGTAAAAATAAGGTTATATATGGCGTGGTAAGTATATTTATTTTATGATACTCAATTAATGGGGAGCAGACATTCCAAGGTTGTTATGTCCTAGAGAGAAAATATTGGCAAATCGCGAATAACTCATAAACATAACTGATAATGGGCTATTTTATCGAATGTTTTTTATGCCAGATTGGTAACATTGGTCTATTTGTGCTATTAATAAGTGAATGCAAAATATTTCTATGAATTAAACTTATTTTTTTTACGAAAAACGGATTACTTTTGTCCATTTGAAAGTCATATTAGAAAGTAAGTCATTTTGGTTGTCCAAGGAGACAATTACCTTCTTTTGATTGTCAAAAGTTGGAAGGTAGAAGCTTTTAAAATTTTACTTTCAGTGTAAAGAAAAAATATGTAAGCTATTTCCCTAGTTACGACTAGGGCTGGGCGATTATTGAAAAAGATAATCGATTTTCGATTATTTGAAATAATCGATTATTTCCGATTAATCGATTAATCGAAATTAATCGATTAATCGAAAAATCGATTAATCGAAAAATCGATTAATCGATTAATCAAAAAATCGATTAATCGATTAATCGAAAAATTGATTAATCGAAAAATTGATTAATCGAAAAATCGATTAATCGAAAAATCGATTATTCGAAAAACCGATTAATCGAAAAATCGATTAATCGAAAAATCGATTAATCGAACTAAATCGATTATTGAACTAGTCGAAATTATGTCATTACTAATGACATAATGAAAGCGACTCTAGCGCTTACCACTTGCCTATCTTGAACACAATTCCGACGAGCGATTTAAATTTTAGACCCTTAAAGGAGCGCGGATCGAAAAGCATTCAAATTATTTCGTTGAATACGTGTTCATAGTCGAGTTATGATTATAAAAAAGAATCGATTAATCGAAAAATCGATTAATCGAAAAAATCGATTAATCGAAAAATCGATTAATCGAAAAAATCGATTAATCGAAAAATAAATTAATCGAAAAGTCGATTAATCGATTAATCGAAAAATCGATTAATCGAAAAATCGATTAATCGAAAAATCGATTAATCGAAAAATCGATTAATCGAAAAATCGATTAATTGAAAAATCGATTAATCGAAAAATCGATTAATCGAAAAATCGATTAATCTAAAAGTCGATTAATCGAAAAATCGATTAATCGATTTTATTTTTTTTTGTAATCGTTCAATCGATTAATCGATTATTTTGCCCACCCCTAGTTACGACGATAAAACATGACGAAAGTACGAAAAAAACTTTTGTTAAGATAACACAAAATACGAAAATATTTCTAAATAAAACACAACAGGTATTAAAGCTTAATTCCCCCGTCATCATTCTCAGAATCGCAAATATAGTCGCTATCCCGAACTGCATGATCCATATCGTCCTCGGTCGATGTTTTTTTTCCAAATTGCCAGAAATAATTGTATCTTATCTTCCTTCTAAGGTACAATGGCCTCTCGTCGGCTAGCAACGTACAGTCAGCTTTGTTATGTAACACCCGGTCTAGCGCTTAGTTACCTCAATCGGCCGACCCTCCGAGGTGACTTACACGTTTGTTCAGTTTGGGTCTGTATATGAAACCTTCGGATTGTCGGGCCTGCACCCCCGATGATTTCCAAATGTAATTGATCGTTTAAGATTTTTCCTGAGCGATTAATCGTTAGGAACCGCACGGCTGTCAACCGGACCAGGATATAACCTTTTTCTGTCAGAAACTTGACAGACCCAAACGGAAGTCCCCCTCCTTGGCCGCCATAGACCATGCAGTCCGCAGGTGGATCTAGTCAAGTTTTTTGGAATCACTCCCGCCCAATCTTCCCCGTTTTTCCACGATCCCCAACCAGGACTCTTCCTTCTTCCCCGGGGAACAAAAAACCACGATTACATGTTGCTCGACCGGCGGACGAACGAAAAGTCCCAGGAATAATTAATTGGATACAACCATTCTAACTCACGATCTTGGCGCCAAGTTTCTGTTCTCAGCTAAATCAATAGTTTCTGTAGACTACCAAGTTTTTTGCCTTTATTTCATGAATTATAGGACCTTCTGGTGGTACATTTTAATGTTTTTTTCTTTTTTTAACAATCAATGAAACTTGCGGGTCGGATCATCACTTCTGTAGAAATTTTCAAGTTTAACAATATTGCTTATCTGTTCGTTTTATTATTATGCGTTTGGCTTCGGAAATTCTCTGGAGTTTGTTCATTGAGCTCAGGGGCGAACATATGGGGGAATGGGAGAGGGTCCCCCGTGGATGCTCGTTGGCTAATTATAGTACGAGTTAGCTATTAGGACCACGTACCAAAAACACGTCGACAGTTGAGTATTGGGAAAATTTGCAAAAAGGTCGACAGTTAAATTTGCGAAAAAACTCAGAAACAAATGCATAGTATCAATCTTAGGTGTCTTATTCTGACACTTGTCAGTTTAAAACTTTGGTTGTCAAATTAGACCGACCTATCGTTGGAGAATTTGGCCGTCAAATTTTGAGAATTGGATCTAAGCACAAACTAAAATAAAGTGTCAGAATCTCTCTGCTCATGTTGTGTAACTGTGCCTATTCAGAATAGCAATAACCATAAGCACAAGCTACAGAATAGTTCAAAATCTCTCATATTAAGTAATTCGATGTTTTCAAATAACTGTCACTACCTACTACCTCTCTCTCTCTCTACAGGGATTTCTAAATTTTGCAGATAAAATCCTATTACAGATCCCTTGTGGGCCTGGACATAAAAATGATTTATTCTTATTTGTGTTGCTTTTTATATCCTCATGCGTTCTTAACCATGATTAAAATAAGTATAAAATAAATATATAATAAAGAAATTTTCATGAATCATCTCATTTCATGTTATTAATCAATTAATCTTTTCTGCAAATAACAATAAAAAGAATGGAATGCACCTTTTAAAGGCAACAAGCTTGAATACTAAATTTTATTAGTATTTTTATGGCACCAACATATTCAGTAGACTATTTTTTGAACAAAAGGTATGCTATTTAGTAATTTATGTACATTCTCAGAAATGAAATTGATACAAGTGCAATAGTTGCTGACAATATTTGGTTAGGTTCAAACTTTCAAAATATCCTAATTTCGTTGGTAATTTAAGTGTTAAGTATATTATTCAAATGCTGATGCCATTGGTCAAAACTCTGAGGATAAAATAACATACAATAATATAGTTTGCTTACATTTAAAATACAGTGCATTTTTAGTGTTTCGTGCTAATGAATCACTTCGGTGTTCTTCCGTCTGTCACAGGCGAAACTATTTGACATAAAAATTTGAAATTCAACACAGAGATAGTGTGGTGGCCCAATTATAGATGTGAAGAATAAGTTGAATTTTAATTCTGGGGTTAATTTTTCGGGGAGTAAATTTCGAAATGAAAAAAAAATTCAAGGGCATCGTATAGGGTGTCAAATGAAAGCTTATTGAAGTACGAATTCAACAATATATGTGACCGTCTCTGATAGAAGGGACCTAGTGTGCGAAAATATGCTTTTGAGAAAAAGCGTTTAAAGTATGTGTATTGCACATACACATGGAGTCAGCCGTAAATTATAATCGAAATTTAACTAATGAAAGAGTACACTGAAGCCTACTCCTTTCTCCCCACCCCCTCATCCATCCTCTCCGATTAAATCGATTGGCAACCGTTGGAAAGTAATAGTAATTGTCCAAATATTATTTGATTTTAATGTCGCGTTCCGTCGCATGCAAAATTTAACTGAGCAAATATAGTTGACGATGACCAAATAACATAAGAAATTCCTAAATTCCGAAGAGGAAACTTTTCATCTACAATTACACACGTCGCCTTCTGCCAGTGAGTTGCCTTCTATAATTCTACCAAAAGGATTACTTACCAATTGAAAGAAAATGGTATCTTTATGACAAGATTCGTACTTTAAGCTCCGATCCAGATAAACAACCCAAAAAGAAAAAGACAAAATCAAAAAATGGTATTATTTTGCTAATTATTTTTTCTATGTATATACAGCAATCATGTATGTTGTTTGGTCATAAAAAGAGGGTTTTAAATAGTTTACACGACAGACGGCCACATGTATTTTTATGCATTTTTTAAAACATTTTTAAGGAAATCGCTTAAAAATTGCTGTCCCTCACCCTTATCTCCAAAGGCATTGCTTAGAAAAAACTGAAAAAGATCATGAACATTGAGCCAAAAAATATTTCTCACGATGGTAAGGAACAACTTTTATCCTTACACGTTTTGCAAAATTTAAAATTTGTCTCAGTCGAAACGCTCCCCACTTCGCGCTCCGAGCATACGCGATGTAATACGGAGTTGGTGCCATCGGCGGCGGGTAGCGCACCAGATGGGCGGAGATCGGGCGGCTGAGGCTTGCTCAGGTTAAGTGGGAGGTTGATGGCACGCATCAGCACTAATTGTGTAAGTACAGCTTGCACTTGGCCGATTTTGTTTTAAAGTAGACAATTGGGTTTTATATATTCTGTTATTAAATTCACTGCATATATTAAAACCGGTAAATCCTGGTACGAATTTAAGTTGAAGAAAAATATTTATAAATGGCGATTTCCAGTACTAAGCTGGCAATCGCCCCTTAAACTGTCTTTAACCAGCAGTACCCGCCACTGACAAGAAACACGTGATACCAAATAAGTAACCAATTCAATCAAGATTTTTTTTCTATGTAACAAATCAGCATAAGAAATAAGGTTATTGTTACCTTTCCAGTAAGAACTCTTTAAAATTCACTTCTTTTTAAAATGTTTAAGATGAAAATACCAATATACCAAAAAAACACTGACAACTAAGGCTTGCAATCCCGGGATCCCGAAATCCCGGGATCCCATGAAGAATTCAGTCCAACCTTAGTCCCGGAATAAATAAATTATTAAATATGTTTAAAAAAAAATTAAATTAACGTTTAAAGCATCATCGCAGTATTTCTCCTAAATATAATATTTACCGCGTGATATGGCAACCCTAGATGACGCATTTAAGTACTTACTTGTAAAATAATTCAAATTATTTTTACTTCTTATACTTTTATCTGTCCTTTGCATAAACTTTGTTCTGTTTTTATTTTAAAGTTACAATGATATAAATAAAAATAATGTACCTTTATTAGTGTTACAGTTTTTCGGGATCAATACCGGGATCCCGGGAATTTGTTTCTTTAATCTCGAAAATCCCTGGATTCGAATATAGGTGCGGGATTGCAAGCCCTACTAACAACACATTACAGCAATTAATGTAATGCCAGAAACCAACGCTTGGCTAATAATTAAGAAAAGTTCCAATAACGAATTAAACACAAGCTTAAAAGATTTCACGATATGTTATTGTCACTACCCGCACTATTAAAAACTAAAAACTAATGTTTTTGTGACTTTTAAAGTAAAATCACTGTAAAATTCACTTCCTCTACAAAGGAACACAGTTATACAACAACAAAGAAACAGTAGGTATAGCAATTAATGAAACAAACACTAATTAGATAAAATGCTTAAAAGAATCTACAGTATTTTTTACTATCAGTACTATGGAAAATCTAAAAACGTATTTGTTTATTACAAGGTGCAACTCTCTTCGGATACGCCCAAATTTAATAAATCTATTCTGTTTCCTTTGTTAAATAGGTTATACATTCGTGACAATGTAAAGGCAACCCATAATGACACTGAATGACAATGCATTTTTGTTGCCTAAGTAAAAAGGGTTCTTAGTGTTGAATTAACAGTAAGATTTTGCAACTAGTAATTGCAGACACGATAAAATTTAAAGTGGTATTTCTATTACATGATTTATAAAAACCTAAAGTTAATACAATTTTCCAAGTCCTTGGTGGTAAGTTTATAAATTTATTTAGGAAATGAGGTGAAAATTTTCATTAAAATTACACTTTAATTTTATCGGTTATGGGTTATGTCTCCAATTTCTTTTTAGCAAACTCTCCTTAAAAGCATTCGTTCTTGTGCATAAAGACGTTTAGTAAACGTCAGTAATTTTCCACAGTAATAAAATAGTGACGAAACGGATTTATACAAATATGTAATATGTTTGTAATCGATTTTGTAACTCAGTTTTCTCAGAAATGTTAAAAGGTGTAGGATAGTAAGTTTGAACAAAGCAGCTTTATCAATTTGATGTTTTGTATTTTTCATCTTTTACCGTAAGTTGGAGATATATGAATCAGATGAAAGTAGTAAATTATGTCATGTACTTAAATCAGTGTTTGTACAAACTCTACTACACTTTTGCGTATTACGCTTACGGCAATGCTCATGCTTAGGGTTTATGGGTTTAGGGCTTATGGGTTTAGGGCTCAAGGGTCTGTAGTTTTAGAGTTTATTGATTTAGAGTTTAAGGGATTATGGATTTAGGTTTTATGGGCTTGTTTTTACAATCGATAAAAAATAAAATTTAATGGATTTATGCATTTTTTTCAAATCATTATTTTGAAAATTGGTCTTCGTACCTCTCCTCAAAACTTCGTCAGAAACATCCCGGTTCAAAAATTTTCAAAATTGGTTTAGGTTTGTAGCCGCCAGGTGGTTTTAAACATTCAGCCCCCAGTGTGTGACTGCCAGATTCTCCAACGCTGGACCGGTCTAATTTGACAACCACAAGTTTTAAACTGCAAGTGTAAGAATAAGACAACTAAGTTTTATACAATGAATTTGTTTTTTTCCTAAATGTATAAAGAAAAGGGCAATTTTCGTACTTTTATTTACGTACTTTCAACAATAATAGAACTAACTTCATTGTATCAAGACGTTTCAAGATGAAAATCATTCGGAAACCAAGGAAATCGCTAAATAATTTAGAGTTTTTATTAACGACCTATTAACAATTTGAACCAGTACTAAATCTTAAACTTTTTAGTCAATCTGAATCCGTTTTTTTATTTAGGCAAACAAAGCATTTTGACAAAATATATAAACGAAAAAGTTAAAAAGAATATATTTCCTTCGAAATCGGGATTTTTGGAAAAAAAATTAACCTATATTCTTTATAACGATAATGATTAGGTGAATTTATTCAGGTCAATGTGCCTCACCTTTATCAAGCATTTTCGAAACCACATATCGCGCGACGCCCGAAGAAAGAATCGAAGAAAACGAAGAAATTTCGATGAAGATGCGAATCGTACCCCGCGGTACAAGAGGTTACCGCAAGTGAAATCGAAATCAGAAAACAATGTCTTGAACATTTTATTTAGTCTTTAGCTACGGTTCTTCAGTTATACACATATTTATACTTGGGTATAGATTAACCGAAGGTTTAACTAAGAGTTAGTGGCCGGTGTTTTTAGGTGTTAGTGAATTTGACGACTTTTTCGTGAGGATATGAACATGAAGTGGGTACGTATTTTTCAATTTTTTTGTTTGTAACATTTTGATGATATTTGACTTTTTACACTTAAAAAAAAAAAGAAATATAGGTAAATCAATTGTGGTACAATTTTTAATATACCGACTAAACGTAACGCTTGGGCCGTTGTATACCGAGTGCCACGAGGTAAATGTACCCTGTTTTAATTAATATATACAGAGTTTTACTTAAAATTTTACATGCCTGCTTCTTGAAAACAAGTAAAGGCAATATAATACTGTAAAAAAAGACTGATCTATTATACCCAAAAACCCTAATTTGACTTTCTTAGTTACCTACCTACTACTTACCACAAAAATAGGTATTCGATTACAAAGACTCTGAAATGTTAGAATTTTAAAAGTATATGCTTTTAGTTTTAAGCCTTTTTGTTATAAGCATTTTCTTTGTCAGTGCTAAGATATAATGGATATTTGATCGAATTTATAATTTTTTTTCGCCTTTTATAAAAGCAACTTATTAAGGGGAAAATCAAGTTGTGTCCTCAACCATAATTTTAAGCAGAAATTTATCGTTTCGGCTTAATAAAATTGTTCTTAAAAATTCACCCTAAGTGCTCAAAATTAGGGGTATTCACCAAAACAGCTTCTGAATGTAATAATTGATTAAATTTATGATCTTGTATGACGAATAAAATTCTCCAACGCTAGTCCGGTCTAATTTGACAACCACAAGTTTTAAACTGACAAGTATAAGAATAAGACAACTAAGTTTTATGCTATGAATTTGTTTCTTACTTTTTTCGCAAATTTATAAAGAAAAGGGCAATTTTACTACTTATTTTCGACAATAATAGAACTAAATTCATTCTAGCAATCCGTTTCAAGATGAGAATCATCTGGAAACCAAGCAGATCGATGAAATATCAGAGTAATTCATACGATTTTAATGACGACTTATTAACAATGACAGGACAAAAACTTGTCAAAACATAACTGATCAACTAGAAGATCTTAATTTAAACCAGTACTAAATCTTAAACCTTCTTAGTGAATCTGAACTTAAAAAGTTTCTAAAACATTGCATATAAAGGTGCAATAAAAAGAGAAAAAAATGCTGACAAATATAATACACATATTTATATATCGAAATATACATACTTTTGGCACTCGGTAGATGGAAATTTCAAAATGCCACTGTTCATCCCCCATAATTTTAATCTCTGAGGAATTTAATTAAAAATAAACAAATGCAAAAATGACAACCAATTCATTTTAGTTTAAAGAAGACATAAAAATTACACTATAGTGCTTTTGTTATTGACGTTTATATATTTTTGTAAACATTACTAAAATTAACAAAATTAAATTCCAAATTATAGTACAATTTTTTTTATTTTTTCAATAAACTGCTGGCATACAAGGGAGAATTTTATCTTTTTGTCTAAAAATGATCGCTCTTTATTTAAAAATTCTTTATAAAGAAATGAAATTTTGCATTCAATGGATAAAATTTTTGGTTATTTTTACTTAAAAACTTTTTAATATAAGTTTTTGCTTAAAAGTATGGTGTTTTGACATTTTATTTTCTTCGGTTAATCTTAGGTCATGTTTTTTGACTTTTACGCAAAAAACATATTTTGTAAAATTGTTTCAAAATTATTGTGATGAATAATTTGAAAATTAGTTTATTAGATGCATTTTAAAATATCTAAAATCCAAAAAAAGTATTTCACGTCATTTAAACATATGTTCTTAATTGGTTATTAATTTTAGTGTAAAGACATTATATGGATGAAAGTCGCCATTATATGATGAAAGTCAAATCTGAAGTTAACAATATCTAACAGTTTTGTCACACATTTTTAATAATCTGGCGGTAGTTCTTTACTGAATTAGCAATGCTACTATATGAAATTTGATCTGGTTTGTTCGCTAGGTCTTTGTTCGAGATGCTTTCGTTAGGCGTTTGTAGTGGCGGATTCATTGTTTTTGTAATTTTCTTGGAAACAAAATTATTTTTTAAGTTGATATATCTAAATAAAATGATGAAATACCCAGAAAACCTACTTGTTGTAAGATTGCAACAAAACCTTTTTAATACTGTTTTCATAGAAAAATTTATCTTGGTAAAAAGTGGTTCTGGAAACTTAAGAAAAATATGTTATATTAATGTACACCAGGCGCGCCCCTTGAGTTTTTTTACAGGTGGGGCAAGTTTTGTGGGCAACTAGTAATATCAACATAGCAAGCAAAATATACTTTTTTAATTAAGGCAGGTTTTTTATTAATGTGCCTAGTTCTGCCAAGAAATTAGTTACCTACAAGTAAACACGGCAAAAAAAATATTCTTTGCATTTTGGCTGCGACTTTTTTTTAATTACATGCAAACAATTTCTTGCACTGTTAAAGCCATTGTTAACACAAGCACTCACGTACTAGTACTACACTACTACACAAAGGACACAACACAAATATCAAATAATATCCAAAAACATATTAATATACAACAAAATTAGGAAAGCCGAAACACTTCTTGAATAAATAAGTGCCGTAATGAAATGTAAACAAAAGTTTTCCATAGTGGCCCGGGACAAGCCGAGAACCGGCGGCATCGAGGGCCTCGCGCGCGCTGAAAATGATATTATTGGTGGACTGTCGACAAATTTTGTTTCTTTGGAACTTCCTAAGGCGCGTATGTTTGTTTCTCTCTTCATTTTAATGCATTCCATATATACCTATGAGGTCAATTTAAAATACGACCGAGCCCGAAGAAAGATTTGCTTGAATCTTTATTGGAGAGTTTTCACATGGAACTTGCACTTTTTTGAAAGAAAATTTGGTTTTAAAAAATAAATTATTAGGTGAATCATTGATGAAAATAAATTTAGGTGGGTCATTCACCAAATGACCACATGGACTAGCCGCGCTGGATGTACACTTGTTGGTAAGGGTGTAACTGGTATTTTATTTATTCCAAAAAGACACCAAAAGCAACATCTCAAAACTTGACCCAAATATAAAGTTTTGGGCACATACATACATCATGTTCAGTGTTTTATCTTTATTTATCGGTTTTTCTCCCGCCACGCCGCTGATTAATTTTTTGTATTTGTTTTATTAGCCTTAGCCATAACAGCCTTAGACATGGATTAATCTTAAGCAACGTTAATAGGGAATATGTATGTATTTTTTATTGCATCAGTTATTCAAGCAAGTCATTACAAAAGTGTTATTTTAAAGAAAATTATACTAAGATTTAAGATTTAAGATTAATTTATATTTTTTTCTTTTCGGTTTTCACTTCACAAAAGAAAAAACACTAAAAAGTACCTATAAAATAATATTTTTACGTATTTATAACTGTGGTTAATGGTAAACTTAATTTTGTTCAAAGTTAAGTAACTTGTACGCCGAAGTTATAAACTGTGAAGTCGGTGCAATTTCACAGTACCTATAAGGATTCGTAATGATAATTCATAAACAATCACCGGCGCACAGAAGCACATTCTATTGGGGTGGGGGCTTGCAACCAAAATTTCCCAATTCATTTTTCAAACATCTCCTAACTGAATCTTGAAATATTTTGTAATATAATTTAGTATGCCTGAGAGATAATTTAAGAGAAAAATAATGTCTTGTTATTAATTTTAATATCAATAAAGACGTTATTTTTCAAAACTTAAGTTTAGGTCCAACTGAGAAAGAAACTGTGATATTTATTATACTCATACGTAATAACTATTGACTAAGTATTATAGTGAGCCCCATGGATAATTCATTCGTCCAAAATTCCCAACTGACATCGAAATATCCCAACTGTTTTATTTTTCCATAGTATTGGAAGGGTCGGCAACCCCCCAAACCACCCCCCTATCGGTTTGCCACTGTAAACAATGAATAAGGAGTTGCGCGAAAAATTCTAAGCCGCTCCGGTTTTACCCCTCTCACCCCCTCCCCTTTATTATTATTTAAAGTCAAATACCTACAGGACCACCAGACTATCATGCACAACAAAATGGAGAGAATTTGGCTTTATGCTTTATGCTTATGCATTATTGTAATTATTTTTTTAACTTACTATAGAGGTTATAGCCCTCTAATCTCCCCAATAACGAATCTAATGAAAATAGTGTTTTATTTTAAAGTTTATAATATAAACAAAAAATCAATTATTACAAATGATAAATAATACAGTAGAAAATTTTACAAATGAGATAGTAAGTAAGCTTTCATGCCGTTCTTTTTTATCACTTTTCAAGTCTTTATTACCGTATCTTATGGCATCAAAAATTGTACTCTCACAAATAGTTTTGGCAAGTAAATATGTAACAATTAGAAAAGACAAAGAAATAAAAATTCGTTGTCGTTAGTATTTAAAGAACTTTATCTGCTCCTACACAATACTTTAGACATTAATTGCTTATTAAAGAAAAAATCTTTATGAACATCTATAAATATCTAAATTTACATAGCAAAAATTGAAGTTAATAAATCAGCAAGAAAGATTAAAATACAGAATTGTAAAAAAATAAAAATTATCATAAAATGATTTAAAAAATGTACTTGCACCTCAATCTTGTTGACAATAATTATTGTTCGGCCTTTTTGGGCCTCGTCAGCCCAGAAGTATGAGGCCCCTAATCTTATATTTATCTATTTTTGTTATAACAGAGAAACACATTTATGAAAAAAATATTATGTCAAAATGACTTATAAAGACATTAAGTCTTATTGTTATATTTGTTGGTAACACAGACAGAGATCGACAGAGTTTAGTAGACATAGTAGTAAGAGAGATGGAGAACGAAGTTGCGGGAATCGCAATGAGATGCATCCGAAACCGAAAAAACTGCCTTGCGCGGTACTAACAATGATAGCACATTTCAAAGTGGGCTAGATCGTTTTTTATAATGGCAATGAAATTAAGCATGGCGAAATTTAAAACCAATATGAAATTATGATTTACTGAACTACACAAAACGTGAAAAATAATCCGGCTGCGTAGGACCAAAAAATGTTGCGTACTTTGCTAGTTCTTTTTAAAAAGTTTGTTGATTGAAGTAATTCAGTAAAATAAAAAGATTAAGGAAGATTAAGAAATTCGGAAACTCCACTCACCTTGGTTTTGTCTATAGATGACCACAAAGCTGAAGGGGGCCCCTCTTTCTAATTTTCAAAATAAACACACTTTAAAACATGCGTTAGCTTGGCAGTGTCCAATATAATTCTTTTTCTATGCAGTTTTGCACTTTACTTTACACTTATGGCGGTTAAATCAGTTCTCTCGTCTTCTTTTTTCACCAGTACTGGTTTATTCAGATAGTGAAGTTCCTTTAGGCATGCGCGGTAATTTAACATAATATAACATTTCAAAGCTATATACTTAGCACAAAAATTATTGATTAAAACAAAAATAAATAATAATAAATTCCAAACACAATTATACCATTACACATCAACAGCCGCCAGTTGACCGCCATATTAAAAAAAAATATTTTATTATTTGCCTGCTATTTAGTAAAGTGCAAATTGTCTGTTTGCATAACTCAATCACAGGTTCAATGAATAAATAAATAAAAATAACTGTATATTTAATAATTCAATGTTTAATATATGTACTTACCTTAAGACAGTCTTGTGGAAATGAAAAACGACTGACTCCAGAGCCAGTTTTTAAAAAACATCCAGGAACTGCACAAGAATCAGCAATGTCTATCACATAAGCGCATTTTATAAAAAAAAAACAATTTGATAATTCGATACGAGCGAAATTACAGCTACAAACGGGCTAAAACTGATGTACACGTTCGAACTTCCGAGATTAAAATAAAACAAGCCGACAAGCCCTACAACCGTACACCATAGCTGGAGTGTGCGCATTCAGAAAACGTTCGCGCCGCGGAAGCCCCCTTTGTCGGTTCTCGTCGCTTTGTTTTTCTCAGGCTGCAACCGTAACAATCATGATACGGGTGATTCTGCGTTAAGAGGTCCTTTTAGCCCTGGCTATCTTAAAAAAGTGTCTTCGGTATCTTCAAGTAAGAAAATATAAACATTATAATACAGCTCAATTCATCTTGTGCTATAAAAAATCATTCAGAGTACCTACAAAAATAATTTTTTTTGCTAATTATTTTTATTAAAATACGATACCAGGGGAGTGACTTAACAGGCTGGGGACAGGATTGAATTGCATTTTTTTTTACTTGATAATCATCAATAAAATAACAGATAAGTTTCCAGTGGCCTAGCAATACGGTACAGTAACTCATTTTGATATATTTATAGTATATTAAATGGTAATTTCCTATTAAAAAATGGTTTTATGCCTAGGGGAGAGACAATTTTATGTGCCAGGGAAGAGAGATTTTGACTATATTATCCCGGAATTTTCGTATTTCAGTACACTTTTTCATACTTTTGCAATAATGGCCCCAATAAAACTAATCACTTACTTAAATTCTATTAAAAAATAAAACCATTAATTTGTTTTCTTAACACTTAAAATTCTCGGGACATGACATGAACCTCTTAACGTAGAATCATCCATACAAATAAAAGAAGATATGATCCCGGGCAGGTATTGTCCGCCCAAGATATCTGGAACCGGCAGAAGAATTTAAAGAATGCAAGGAGAGGCTTAAACAACGTTGCCACTTTGTGTGTAAACCAGTTTTAAAAACTGTTTAATTTTTCGTTAATAAGATTTAAACTTTTCTTACCGCATCATAAAATGAGTTCTATAATACCTGTCGTTAAGAATTAGATAAATCTTCTGTTTTCAACAATTAATTTCCGGGGTGTTATTTCCCCACAAAATATTTAGCAAGAAATTACCAACATTGCACTATTTCCGTGTCTTCTTCGCCTCGTCGACTGAACGGTGACTTGGCCCGCGTCGGTAACACGCTTATTGAATAGAAAAATAATAGATAGAACTTATTTGGCTGATTGCGAAGTCGGTCTCCGTCTTTGTAAATGATTTATTGCCTCTCCGGGTCAGGATGTCTGTGAGTTGCCTCATAGCCGTCTCATCATCGGTCGAGAGTCGTGGTGTTTAAAAATGGAAAATTTGAAGGGAAAAGTTTTGCACAGTCAGGCGCGTGAGATAATTGCAAACGTAATTAGGGTTTGCGATGAAGAGGCAGGGAATAATATGATAAAAATTCCAATAAAAAATAAAACAGAAAGGGCTATGTTGTACACAGGAGTAGGAAGATCATCTATAACAAGAATTAGAAAAGAAGATGCTCTTAGACAACAACATAATCCCGCAAACTTATTATCTTCTCCAAGAAAAAAACGGGAACGAACAAAAACGACCCCGATTCTGAGTAAAATGGACTAAACAAGACTTCATAATCATTATAGGTAATATAAACAGAACACATTTTTTCCACCAAGTTTTCTTTTATTTTTTTAGTTACATTTTAAATCCTTCAAAGAAGGTATTGTGTAACAATTTATTTGAATAATTGCCACAGATTTATAAATATTTAAGTTTTTAAACAGGTTAGTTTGAATTTGTATGATTAAATTAATAGAACGCCGAAGCTGAACCCCCAAAAACGTTTTTTTGCCATCTATTATATTATGGAAACAAAGCATTAGCGAACGCTTACTAATCAGGTTTTTTAACCTATTTTATAAAAGAATTATTCCCTACATTCTTTAACGGAGTTTCCTACAAGTCTTTTATATATTAAACGAACCTGATTGTCAATACATTTTAATTATTTTTTATAAGGACGGATAAGTTGACACTACGCCACTGAGTAGTGCTATTTTAACATAGTTTTTATGCATTTTTATGACTTCCTTTCCCTTTCGTCCCAGTTACAGGGAACTTGGGCGGACAATAGGCGTGGCCATTTACGTCACGCAGTGACCAATTCCGCGATATTTTGTAAACGCAGGACGTCTTTTTTAAGATCGCGTTGTGTTTTCAACTATTTCTTGGTGTTTCTATATTACTTTTAGGAGTTTAAAAGTAAAAATGAGATGTGTTGTGTATGGTTGTGATGTGGACAATCAATCAATCAATGTATGTATTTATCCCTTTATTTATATGATTATTTTAAATCATATACTATAAAATTTGTATTATAAGCAGGAGGCAAAGTATATTGCCAACAGACTTTATATAAAATCGCCTTTAACTAACGTAAACTCTATATTGGGCGTTATAAATTTCAAAAATAAATCACGGCGTGACGTCATGCACGAACCCGGACGAATTTGACACGGTTTGGTATCATACCTTCCTTTTATTGTATCATGGTATCAATCGTATTGTTTACAACACTTAGTTACATGCCTGTCAAATAAGGAGCAAATAAGATTTATGAACGGTCTCGAGTCTTGCGTTGCCTATACTGGCCAAACTTAAACCCAGTCGTTCATCTATAATGTAAATAGAAAATATTTGTTATTAAAGTAAAACTTGTTTTTTGATTTATATTGTTTAATTCTGTTTATTAAACACTCAAATATCTTTAAAACGACCCTATAAGTATTATATTGCCAATGGAATCGAATGTCACTGAAAGTGACTCCGGTGGCCGAGTTGGTACGACGGCGCCAGCTTTGCAACCGAGAGGCGCGGGTTCGAATCCCGCTTCGACCATGGATATTTTGTGAATGTTGTTGGAAGGTGGTAGAGGAATTCTTCCTCGACCGAGGTGGTACCACCCCACACATCCTCTTAAAGGGCTGGTGAAATCCTTAGGGATGTTTCCAGCTCTGGATGTGTGAGTCGACTCCCCAGTACACCCACGGTACATAGTACTTAGACTTCGGTCTTCGTGGGCTGTCAGAAGATAAAAAAAAAGAAAGTGTCCCGAGAAAACTCTTTTAAGTGCCAAGTATGTGTGTGAAGTATACATGAATAAGATTTTAGGAACCTTCTACTTTAAGTGCAGGGATATTTCATTGGATGAGTTACGCATTAAATACCATTTTTATTGAGTTGTCGATGAGTCTACAACACTGGAATTCGGCATGTACTCATGATGAGTCATAAGTTCAGTTTTGACGACAAAGCCAATGGGATCTCGTTTTACAAGTTTCGAAATTCGCGCGAAAATTTGCAGTTTTAAATCCTTTTTTTGTTAATAAAGACCACAATAAATGAATGACAGCAACCGCCATAAACATTTAATTTATGTAGAGAATATAAAAAAAATATTTCAGATTTATTTGGGTTATATGCATATTCCCTATTAATTTGTAAACCAAACTGCTTGCGGAATGAAGTGGAAATTCCAAATGTTTTTTTTACAAGTTAAAGGATTGTGAAATATATTTTTTAAATTCAAATATTTATTGTTTGCTTTTTTACGTAAAAATAAATATTAAAATATTTGGGAATGGGTTAAAAACGGCAATTTATTTATATATATTTTGCGTAGAAATTATTAAGAACCTGAAGAAGAATCATCTCAACTCTCCATGCTTAACTCTGCTACTGAAGTATTAGGGGGAATTATCATCTGAAACGCTTCGGTAGAATAATGTTTTATGAATTACACTGAAAAGAGCAAACATGAGCAACGGTTTGTTTTGCTGTTTAAAAGTACAATATTCCTACTTTATTACTTTATAAATAGGTCAGTGTGGAAGCGCGTGGAAGTAAACTATAATAGGTACTATCCAAATAGTATAATTGATGAATTCTGAATCCTGTTTGTAAGAATCTATTTACACAAAGTATGGAAAAACCATAGCACAACCAATATATACCAAATTAGTGCAAATATTTAGTACATCCCTAAAAGTATTGAATCCATAATTAATTAAAGTTTGTAACGCGTATATTAACTAAAACAGTATTGACTTCATAATGTTTAACACAGATCAAATATACGCAAGAAATATAAGCAAAGGCAATTTCAATGTTCAATTTTATATTTTAAATAAATGGCAAGTTTCTGTGCGACGCATTATAGCTAATCTGAAAATATCCCTGAAACTACAAAACGAGTGTCAAAAATTAGGAAAAGAAAATCCGCATACCAAAAAAACTCGACTCGAAAACGCAATTATTATTTTTTATCGCAGATTTACTAAACCGTCTCCAAACATTTATCTGCAAATCTACAACAATCAACAATCTGTATCCAAAATAAACAATTGAGCACTTTTCTGTTGTACTTGAAATAAATTTAACGCACGAATTATTTGCTTTGTTATTAAAATATCAGAATAGGCAATATGCATATTTCTTATTATATATTTATGGCGGTTGATTTTATCAATTTATTTTGGATTTTATTAAGAGATAAAAAGATTTTTTCTAATGTTGACATATAAAGTGACACTTTTCAAAACTGCAATCTTACTTTTCGTAACTAGCTACGAAGCTTAAACAATTTATGCAATAAAAAAATGCATGCATATTCTTATTGTTCCCAAATAAATTATTAACACCAATCTGACCAAAGAATCATTTTCTGTCTTTTTTGGTTACCACTTTCTAAAATATAACAGTTTTAATTTCAAATAATAAATGATTCAGATTCGATGGCAAAATATGATTTTGTGAGAATTTCATTCATCTGTCAAAATAGACCTTCTAACACTAAAATAGCAAGTTTTAATTGTTGATTTAAACCAATCAGAATAAGACAATGCGATAATCAAGCACTAGTACGATTATCCGATAAATAATTAAATAGAGCCTATCTATTGATGTAGTCTTGTCCAGACTGTACTGTTTTTTAGCAAGGAAGTCTTGAAATAGAAGCTTTGGATCTTTTGGTGTTTTTTGGGGTGAAAATTTCAATGTTTTGATTAATTTCTTCTAACATTGCTGCTCCAAATCGCGACATTTTTCACAAAATTTCAAGAAAGACGCGCGCATTCAAAATTGTTAATGTTTGTATTGTTTTATTTATTTTTCATGGAAACGGCTATAACAATCATGAATTAGTCCTTTTGCGACATGACAACGAAGCTGCGGCTACTGGATTTTGACATTTCCTTGACATTTATTGTGGCAATGAAGTTTTATACTTACGGGGGTATGCCAAAAATTGAAAATTTTAATTCATGAAATTCTCTTATAAAATACAATTCGTGCAATGAAAATACATCTATAATTTTTGAGAAATTTGCACTTATGCCTTTTAAAATGACAAGGACACTCGTGCGCTACCTGCACTCGTGCTCTTTTCTAATTTAAAATGCATTCGAGCAAATCTCCCAAAAATTTTCGATAATTTTCATTGCACTTATTATACAGGGTGTCTAAAATTGGTGGTACCACTATTGCTATCTCCGAAACGATAAAAGATACGAGGTCGGTTAAATTAGAGAAAATGTGCCATTTTTAGTCCCTACTCATATTTCGTTTACGAAGTTGCCAAATTCTCTATAGTTTCTTATCTACAGGTGATTTTTTAAAAATAGTCAAAAATTTAATTCTTACATATCGCGAAAACTATTATAGTTACATATAAAAAAAATTGTTTTAACAAAAATCACACGATTTCTTACCTTCTCTAAAGTAACGTTATTGTTTTGTTTATGCCATTTGTTTTTATTGAGTTACTGATACTAACTTGTTTTTTTCACATACGGACCTCGACTTGTTGCTGCATTTTTTGAAAGAATACTTCATATCCTTTACATCTGTGTATCACTTGATTATGTTTCTCGACGTTTTGGTGAAGAATAGCATCATCAGGATATTCTATCAGTACGGACCTGGCATTTTTCAAGTAAATGTCCCATTTCACAACCACAAAAACCACAAACGATAGCGATAGGTTGTGAATTGTGCCTTAACATGGAAGATCTAGGTCCGTATTGTTAGGAAATCCTGATGATGTTGCTATTCTTGATCAAAAAGTTGGAAAATATTTTCAAGTCGCAGTTGTAAAGGGTATAAAGTATTCTTTCAAAAAATGGAGCAAAAAGTCCAGGACCGTAT
The DNA here is from genome assembly GCA_963971165.1 of Philopedon plagiatum. Lineage (NCBI taxonomy): Eukaryota > Metazoa > Arthropoda > Insecta > Coleoptera > Curculionidae > Philopedon > Philopedon plagiatum. Next base: position 65,432,766 of record OZ020195.1, on the reverse strand, counting down.
TGGAAAAAAACAAGTTAGTATCAGTAACTCAATAAAAACAAATGGTATAAACAAAACGATAACGTTACTTTCTAGAAAGTAAATATTCGTGTGATTTTTGTTAAATAAATTTCTTTCTAACTGTAATAGTTTTCGAGATATTTGAGAATTAAATTTTTGACTATTTTGAAACCCAATCAAACTCCGTAAACGGAATATGAATAGGGACTAAGAATGGCACATTTTCTCTAATTTAACCGACCTCATATCTTTTACCGTTTCGGAGATAGCAATAGTGGTATCACCTATTTTACACACCCTGTATTACTATTGATAATTAAAAGGCACAAACAGATAATCGTATTAAAATAGCTTGGTAATTACAATTTGGTGATAAATCTGTTATTCCGGAAACAAATCGGCCTTATTGGTAACTAAAAACGAAAAAATTGGGTTATTGATTAAAGATGCCCAAAATTTAAAATTGATCACAACATAACCATACAGCTACTGCATTTTACAACCAAAGCAAATTTAACAAATTTAACACATTATTAATTATTATTATCAGTAGCACTTAGCACTTTATAAAACAAGTAATCACAACCAGAAGATTATTACGACATCATTACTGTGCTAAATGTATAATCTGTTTTTAAATCACTAAGCCTTATAGATCAAGGAAGTAGATAGCGGACGTTTTTAATGTGAAGTATAAAAAAGCGTTTTCTGCAATATTGCAAATTTTCACATTTGAGCAACATCATTTATACCATTGTTGTTTTTACATCCATGATAAAAAAAAATCATTCTTTGAAAACATTGTACGATTTTAGATAGCTTGGTAAGAACATTTACATAAACTTCTCAGCTTCAGAAACGGATGTGATGATAGCCGAATTATTGTTCGTTTAAAAAAATGTTCGGTAACCTTTATGTGTGTCTACTTTACTTTCTATTTCTGATCACCTGACCATACCCTGTCAGTGCGGCAAATTTTATATAGGGAAAACATCTTGGCCAGTTAGTGTAGAGTAGCGTAACACCCTAGTAATGGATCTTTTCTTTGTGTTGTGAATCCTCCACAGACATTTAGACATTTTATTTTCCTCATCTTTTGTTAATTATTCTAATCACATGTCAAAATTGCTGTTTTGCCTAAAGTGTTTTATTGAAACATTTTAGCTACAATAATGGTAATGAAACTTATTGTTCTAATTACTGATATAAAACCATATTAATATTACTTTTTCAAGCTGACAGTTTTTCTTATTACAATTAAAAAAGCACACCTATTAAAAAAATTAGAGAGCTTCGGTGTTTATAACCAACTTTTTCATCATCAATAATTTATCATTTAAATATTAATTTGCTAAAAAAATTAACTTCCGGCAATATTGCAAGAACGTTAATTTTAGTTTTAAGACTAATCTCACCAGATATATCTCGATCATTACTTGTATCCTCTATTAAATTTTTAGTGTACAGTTCAAGCTTTCGTTTTTAAGGCAATTTTACCCATTAAAGTTTGGGCATTTTCATTCCAAAATTAAATCCCTTAAGGTTCACTTTCGAAAGTTAATAAAGAAATATGCCCATGTATGTACACACTTGCACAAAAATCAAATATTTTAATGTAATTTGGAAATAGATGGCAAATCTAAACTGGATTGCTGCTACGGTCGAGTTCCCCGCGATGCAAAGCTACTGGAGCGGCACTCACGGTGGGCAGCCTTAACAATATCACACCAGTTACTTGTTTGTGACAACGACGTGGAAGTTTCACCTACGGGGTGTCGCAAATTTGGTTCATGAAATTCTCCCACGAATATAACTCGTGCATTGAAAATTCCGGGCAATTTTTGGACAAATCGGCATTCAATCGGTTTAGAGCAAGCAAAAGCATTCGTGCTGGCTCAAACTGTATTCATGTGAATTTTCCCCAAAAATTGCCGGTAATTTTCAATGCACTTGTTACATGATGTATAAAAATAAATTATCCTTCTAATATACAGAACACCAGCCATAATAGAACTTTTATTTACATATCATATGACTTCGCAACCAATGGGATCACAGTTTGCAAGTTTCGAATTTCGTATGAAAATTTGTAAAAGAAAATCTATTTATTTCTTAATAAAAACTAAAATGAATGTTTAAAAATAACCGCCATAAATTTATGTAAAGGACGCAGAAAAAAATAGTTTAGATTTATTTGAATTATACATATTGCCTATTAAGGGTTGTGTTCAAATTTAAATGGCCCCTGCCTCGTATGCGACATTCCACAACCTGGGGATTATCCCCTTTATCCCCCTCCCTCACGGCCTCATAGTAATATTTTGTGCTACTAATATGAATAGCCGGAACTCTTGACGATGCGGTTCCTCCTTCGATTAATCAGATTCTGTTTTTTTTGTGGGTCCTAATATTAAATTAATCTATACGATCTAGTTGCATCTTTAAGCAAATATCTTTGTTAAATTACCATACAAACAAAGGAAATCGATAGAACTTGCATAATGGTAAACGGTACGATCGTTACATTGAAATGCCACAGATTTTTTGTGCCCAGCCCCTGAGCCATTGTTGTTTTATAGAACTGTAACATAATGCAACTGAGAGGATAATGATCGCGATGACTCAGACGTCCATTCATTGTTTTGGTCTTTCCTACTATATTTATTTGCTAGGCTTAGCCTACTAGGCTAGATTTTTCAATGATGAATATTTTGAGTATTAGCATTTCTATGGGTTTACAGCAACGTGTAAGTATTTTCAAAAATTTAGTTTGTCAGGTACTACTACCTGGACTATCAAAATATAGGAAATCTAGAAATACATTTTAATAACACTATATTTTTAAGCGAACCATAGGGTTTGAATATTAAATTTTTCAATGGGGTCAGCTTGGCGCAAAAGTATCTCATGTACATGTTTTTACAAAAGGGTCTTTTAATCGTAAAGGTATATTGGGCGGAAGCTTCCCTTTAGGTAGTTAAAATGCAATATAATGGGTAATTGATAATATTTCTGAGAAATTATAGATAATGCATTTTCATTTTGATTGAGGCCATTGAGGGTATTTACCCGAATTCTGTTTTACTGTAATATAATTCTTAAGCTAGTTTGTTTCGATCCTAAGTAGTGGAAAGTTATAGGTGCTTCCTAGCGAAAATGTCGGTTTTAGTAATAAAAAGTGAACGTAGGCGTTGCCTGTCTTCGAAAATTTTACATTTTCAAAAATATTTAAAAAGTGGAGAATTTCCCTGGAGGTGTAACCAAAAAAGGGTTAAACTGTACAGCCAAAGTTTATACTGTTGGTCCTAATAACGTAATCTCAAGAAACGATGGCGTTCACAATCATGAGGCACATGCAAGAGCATCTGTACGGGGGGGGGGGGGGGGGTGTTAAATGGGGGTAATTCTCCCCTCCATATTATATTATATTATATAACCGTCGCCGAAAAATATTACCAGGTCCGCTCCAAAAAATCTAGAAAAAGTGCACGCAGCTGTACATAAATATTGTGAAACGCTGTTAAGATGAAAAGGCGAAGACTTTTTGTTAATAAACGATATAGAAAATAATATTATTGTGTTTACATGTGCAACGAACATTAGTCTTTTAACCAAACTGGTATATTGAATGTGAACGGCACATTTTCCTTTTGAACTAAATTTTTTTCTTAATTTTTTACATTTATGGAATCCAGAACGGCCACTATAATTCCTCTGGTGTTTTGTTTGTTACCAAGCAAAACAATTCAAGCTTACAAAAGTTGTTTTCTTTTGCTAAAACGTAAAATTTATGAAAAATATTACCTTTCGTTAAATCCAAATAAAATTTTTGTGGATTCGGAAAAGGTCATCCATACGACATTTTTTGGCCTAGTATTGAAATTAGCGGTTGTCGATTCTACTTACATCAATCATGGAATAAAAGGATTGAGTCAATTGGATTAAGTTCTGAATACAAATTAAAAACTGAAATCGGCAGCTGGCTTAAAAATACTTTTGGATTAGCTTATCTAAGCCCAAATAAAGTAAAAGACTGTTTAATCTTTGATTTAATGTAATACAAACCCAAAATGACCGTCGTAAATATTATGATTATTTGTTAGAGACATATAAATATAGGAGAAAATGCTATATTTCCTCCTTCTGTCTGGACAGAGGAAAATACAAGACCGACCAATTGTTGTGAGTCATTTCATTCACAATTTAATTCTTCATTTTATTTTACACATACTAGTGTATGTCTTTCTCCAAAAGCTAAAAAAAATGACAAATTAACACATATGTCCAAGTTTGCTTATACCTATGCAACTTAAAGATAAAAGTGTTAAAGCTGAATTAGAAGAGTGTCTATCCTATAAGAAATGAACAAATAAATAATACTCAGTTGCTTTTTAATGAAAAATAAGAATTTTAATATAATCTAATATTGCACATAATATTTTGAGTGACAGTGGATTTTTTATCCTATATTTTTCACAGATATTTGCTTGAGAATCGCCATTTTCAATTTCACTTATTAATGTAATTTTTTCCGTGAATAACCGTTTTGTACTTTTAGATATGTAATATTCATTTTATTCAGTGGTTCCCAAAGAGTGCGCCACGGCGCCCCAGTGCGCCGCGACTTCATCACAGAGGCACCGCGCCACCGAGATTTTGATCCCCATAGACATTTTAATAAAGCTAGCCTGCTTGTGTGATATTCTGATGTTTTAAACATCTCAATGCAGGGTAAAAACGTGAACATTTTAAAGTGCGTTGCAAAAATTGAAGCTTTTGTAAAAAAAAACTAGAACTATGGAGGAGGAAAATGAATGAACACGGAAGCATAGGCGTGCCCACGGGAGGAGCAGAGTGGGCTATGCCCCCCCCCCCCTCCTAATACCATAGTATCATAAAGGTAAAACAAATTTAAAAAATAATATTTAATATTTTTATTAGGTACATGATCTATCTGCATTTGCCACAGTCTTCAGTTCCTTCACTACATCTACCTAGTACCTACTTTATCCAATTTCACGGACTTGGTGAAATCGGCAAAATTCACAAACGCATCACAAAATTTAGTAGATTTTTTTATGTAGTCCACGACTGATTTTTCTTTTAAGTCTATAAATCATGCGATTTCGACGTAAGTAAACAGTATTTTCCTATTTTTTAAATCAATTTCTGAGCAATGGTAACACCGCAGTCGAAGATTTGCCTTCCTGTTTTCGATTTTTCGACATAAGTCAAAACTCACTTAACGAAGGGATCAAAAAATGCACAATATGTCAGTAACAAAATTCAGAATGATATTTCGTCTATTCATATTATTATAATTCAAAATATAATATCCAATTTCAACGGAAAGCACATTTCTTTGATTGCAAATGAACCTTCAGATTGTGGTCACCATGAGCCATGAGCAAATACCTGTTGTAATACGATTTTTTGATCCCTCCATAAGCACACACGTGGAAACTTTTACAGGGTTACGAAGATTAACATCGACAAGACAAAACAAAAAATGTTAATTATGACTCGGTAATAGATAAATTTAAGATCCTGTTCAAGGAACAAGAAGAATGAGTTGTAAACATAAAAATTTATATAGTTACATTTTTAATTTGCATTTTTCTTATATTGTAGAATATATGTTTCAGTGTTTTGGTTTTCATATTTTTTACTTTCATAATTTTACGAAATTAAGGGTTTCCTTTCAAAATTTATGATTTCCTTTTTTACGAACCATTTGGTGCTTGGACCACCCCAATAAGGAAGTCTGCGTACGCCTATGGACGGAGGCAAAGATTGTTTTCCACTACTGTAGCAGTTTTTGCCCACCAATGAACTGAACTTTCTCAAAATATAACATCAGTGTTGTCGAATTTACCCAGTTTTAAAAAAATGTGCAGTGATCAACAGCCCCATCCGTCCCACTATAGTAGTTATGTTTGTATATGATTAGTATTGATGTATTTTTTACTTATATATTAAATACATTTTTAATAATATGTTTAATAAAGGTGTTTCCTTTCCCATCCAATTTACCTAAACCCTTTTAAAAATATATTAAATTTTGATAGTTATGTACGGGATGTTTCCAAAGTTGTGGGAATATTGCTTTAACTTTTTAATTTCAGTAAGTTTTGTCTATATTACATTGTAGTTTTTAAACATAATGTCTGTTTAACTGTATGAACTTTTTTTACCGCGAAACAAAACTTTTCAAGCTATCTTCAAATACCTTTTTCGGAGTCTGTTTTATTCGATTGTTTCAGCACGTTTTATGTCATTTAAGTACTAAAATTGCACATCACGTAGAGGTTCCTCAGGTCTTAGGAAGATATGGTAGTCGCTAGGAGCTAGGTCAGGTGAAAAAGGTTAATATGGGAGTAATATTTCAATGCACTTCTTTTAAAACTTCCATCGTTCGGCGAGCAATATGTGGTCTTGCATTATCATGTTGCAGTAATGATTTGTTATGAAGCTTTTCAGGTCGGTGCATGATTTATAACTTGTTGCAGTGGACCGGACAAATGGTTAACAATAGATCCTGTAAATGTTTCCCCACAGCAGCGACGTTAACGTCATTTACAGCTGTGTTTGAGCGTCCACTACGGGGATCGTCTTCCAGGGATGTTCTGTCACCTTTAAGTCAATCAAGCCCACGATAAACCCTACTTTTGGATTTTACAGACTTGCTAAACATTCTTTGCAATCGTTAAACGACTTCATATATTTCAACACCCGGAACGAAAATAGTGGTTCGTTAGGAATTTACCGCATCTCCCATATTTTTAAAATTTATTCTTTAAAAACACGTCTATATGCGCAAAGAGGCTAAATCATACTGACCGGTATTGTCTAATATCGTTGGACAAACTATCATGAATAATTGTTTGTATACGGAAGTATTTAGTTATCAGCCCTGAATTTTCAGCGATAGCAATTCCCAGAATTTTAGAAATACACCTCGTATATGTTACAGGAAACATCCGATTTTAGGATATACTCGTACTAGTTTAGCCTAGGATATATTACAACTTCCTACCGTCCGTTAGGACGTTTGCGTTTTTCCTAGGACGTACTAGTATCCCTTGGTACTTTTAAAGATAAAACAGCATGGTCCGATCAGTATTAGGAAATATTAGTTTTAAATTTTCATTATGTATGACAAATATTTGCTCAGGTTTGTTCAGGTTAGTTATCATATAATCATTTTAAAAAAATTGCTTTGCTTTTCCTTTTCTAATGATGGATATTAGGACTTGCTAGTTTTATGATATCAGAATTTCCCTAACTTTTTTTTGTAAAGTCGGTATCAGGAGAAGGAAAAGCAATTAATTTAGTTTTTTTTTAAACTAATTATATGCTAACTAGCCTGAGCAAACCTGGACATATATTTATCATAATCACAATTTAAAGCTAATATTTCCTAATACTGATAGGGACATGCTGTTTTATCCTAAAAAGTACTAGTACGCAATACTAGTACGACAGGAAGATTTAATATGTCCTGGGCCAAACTAGCATATCCTGAAATCGGATGTTTTCGGTAACATATATACAAAGTTATATCTAAAGCTGAAACATCTTCTGTTAAAAAATATTGTTTTAAAAAGGATTACAAGACGTAAATATTGAAATGAATTAATATATTTATGTATGTTTACATCGGGTATCTCAGGTGTAATATGTAAGTCGAAGTTTCTATGTAACGGCTCCCCTTACACTGAAAAATATTTGATTCATTTATGAGCACCGGGAATCAAAAAAGTTTGGGAACCACTGTTTTATATAATACTTTAAATTAACCTGTCAGTTTGGTTGACTACAGACTATAGAGATAACTTTCATTATTGGCTGCAAAATGTCAGATGAACTACGCATTTCTCCGCAAATTATCATGTCATGCCAGCAATCTAACCAAATACGGCAGATGGGAGGTCAGCTAAATGTAAATTTTACGCATTTAATCCAATTAATGGGTAGATCTAGGAGTGGCGTGGGAACTTTATTATATTCAAAGTCAAATTAAATCTATGACCGTACACAAATCAAAGAGAAAAATCCTCACCTATGTTATAAATGCGAAAATATGTTTGTCAGAGATCAGGGGAGAAAAAGTCCTTCTACAGAAGTTTTGACCAATGTTTTTGGCAATTGACCAGAAAGATTTGCTGCCGTTGGAGCAGGAAAGCACTTTATCTTTTATGCGTTTAACAACCTAAGCAAACCTAAGCATTTTTGAAACTCTAAGATAGTTTGATTGTATTCATTTCTTGCCTCAGTAAAAATTTGACGATTTTTGGGTGTAGGATTTTGAAAAAACCTTTTGTGTGCTTGGACTTTTTTGAGCCTGCCTTTATCACAAACCTTGGAAACCCAGGGATTTTGATCGCGGAGTTTAGGATTTTTGCGGGTATGTGGAATGAAACTTTCAATACCTACTTGAATGATATATGTGATATGGGAGTAAATTTCGGAGGGATCGGGAGTAGAAAAACAGACATTGTTCCAAGGAAAAGCAGAGAAGGAGTTTTGAAGACCATCTCAATCGGCAGAACTGTAATGCCAGATCGTGCGTTCCGGCATGATTTCGATGAACTCGGGATGCGTGGGAAAAGATATGGTAATGACACCGTGATCTGAACGACCAAGGGGAGCGCATACAGATATGGCTCTGGATGGGTGGTGTGGGTTAGGATTATGGGTAGGAATGCGGGGAAAGTATATTGACTCCTTGATTAAATTGGTAAGCGTGCTGCTGATTTTTTCTGCCGCTCTGACTTCTGGGTCAGTTTTTGTGGATCCTAGCCATGCCTTGCTGTGGACGTTAAAGTCGCCTAGGACGATAATCTCAGCGAAGCGAAATTCAGAGATAAGATGGTCAATTTTTGCCGAGAGAAAGTCAAAGAACTCGTTGTAGGAGTTGTCTGATGGGGAGCGGTAGATGCAATAGATAAATTTAGTGGAAGATTTAAGGGTAAGTTTTAGCCAGAGAACATCGGGTTTGCCTGAGTTCAGGTCGGAGAATCTGGGGCAAGAAAGACTTCTGCGTACGTAGGCGCATACTCCACGATGAAAACGAAAAAATGAGAGAAGTTCATAGCCTGGAAACAGGAGATGATTAATTGAGGATTTGGGACTGATTTGGGTTTCGGTCAGAAAAAGAATGTGGCTTGCATGATTGGAGGTAGCGATGGACAGAGTTCAAATTGGAATTAAGCCCGCAGCCCGCAGATATTGGCAAAGGATATTATATTTTTGGAATTCTTCGATGGTAGGCCCCCCTGAGCACCTCTCCTCCGGAGATGGAGGAGTTTTTTACCCCTGGGAGAGCCATCACCATTTTCAAATTGATTTTTTGTTTTAAAGAGGTGGATAGTTAGAAAAGATTAGGATTAGAACTGACAAAGAAAGAAAAGAGAAGAGAAATAATGACAGTGGGAAGAGAAAAGGAAAACCGACTCAAACAACCCAGGGCTGGAAACATCCGCTAATGTTATTCAGGGGTCTGCTACTGGACGAGTTTAAAAGGTTTTTTTAAGTTTGATAGTACCAGAAATTATATGGTTTCAAAAGAAATTGTACCCAATGCTTTGCTAGACCATAAGGAATTATTTTTAATTTTGTTCTACAACCTTTCCAAGGTCATGGAAATTCTATTAAACTTTGAAAGCTTGGAAAATGAAATTTTTGATTTATACCACTTTATAAAAATTAAGAGAACAAGAAGTCACTTCCCATATGGATCTCGTCTTTTTCGTAGCAAGAAAAAAAGTGGTATTTAAAATTAAACTTGTCATTCTCTGGTTGGGTGACGTGGACTATAACGTCGATCATTCCAGAATCCCTCAGTTTCAAATAAAATAAGATGGTCTCTAATATCTCAAAAATTTCCAAGGCGTCCTATATCTAATAGGCCAAGCAACAGAGCAAAATATTAGCGATTTTTTGACATTAATCTTATTAGAAAACCGCCTGTGCCATCATCTGAAAGATGATCCGTAGATGATTTCTGTTATATTTCCAACTCTGAAATTTTTGCCTTTAATTTGTTATAAACATTTTTAATCAAAAAAACGCGATTTTTTTAGTTTTTTGCCTATAAAATGGAAAGTAATGAAGCAATCTTAATGGTGTAAATGGACGATTTGTAGAGAATAAAAATACGAACAAAATGAGAGAACGAACGTCCCGATAGGATAAGCAGCAACGGAGAAAGACCGGAAAAACCGGAAATTTTAAATTCATAAATCGGCCATTTTTAAACGTAGAGGGCTCAAACATTGGGAAAAAGTAGTAATTTATAGATACTTTATGTGTGCAAACCCCCGACACTGTCCGACGATTAGTTTTGCCACAATCGTCATTTTAATTTTTCAACACACTATTTTGCAACAGGTCTGGATGCTCTATGGATCGTCCGATTTTAATTATTGAAACGGATTTGAAAAGTACAAGTTTAGTTGAACAATAGGTATGTATATTTTAATTTTTCCATAAAATGCTACGAAACCCGTTGAAAATGCACGTGAAGATGCGTGAAAATGGCCCAGCGCGCGAATATTGGCTCCCCTTCGCTCCGCTTCTCCCCCGCAACTCGGCCGATTTCGCGCGCTCGGCCATTTTCACGCACTTTTACGTGCATTTTCAACCGGTTTCGTAGCATTTTATGGAAAAACTAAGATATACATATTGTTCATTTAAACTTGTACTTTTCAAATCTGTTTCAATAATTAAAATCGGACGATCCATAGAGCATCCAGATCTGTTGCAAAATAGTGTGTTGAAAAATTTAAATGACGATTGTGGCGAAACAAATCGTCGGACAGCGTCGGGGGTTTGCACACATAAAGTATCTATAAATTACTACTTTTTCCCAAAGTTTGAGTCCTCTACGTTTGAAAATGGCCGATTTATGAATTTAAAAAAGAACTCTTAATTTTCCGGTTTTTCCGGATTTTCTCCGTTGATACATATCCTATCGGGACTTTCGACCTCTCATTTTGTTCGTATTTTTATTCTCTACAAATCGTCCATTTACACCATTAAGATTGCTTCATTACTTTCCATTTTATAAGCAAAAAACTAAAGAAATCGCGTTTTTTGCTTAAAAACGTTTATAACAAATTAAAGGAAGAAATTTCAGTTGGATCGTCTTTCAGATGATGGCACAGGCGGTTTTCTAATAAGATTAATGTCACGACAAATCGCTGTATTGCTTGGCCTATAAGTTGGGCACCGAACCCCTGCCTATGATAACGATATTAAAATTTCAAAGTTTCAAACTCCCGGGGTTTTTGATATTACACCTATAGTGACAGCCAAACATGCCAGTCGCAGAAATCTATTACTTGATAGTTGAAATCTGTCCTTTTATTTTGCAAGAAAAACATATTTAAATGTTAATCAATATTTTCTAATGTATATTTCTCCTAATCTCCACTCTTATTTGATATCGAATAATATATCACATCACAGTAAACTTTCTATTTACGTCTTGTTCTTGACTTCACGCTGTGACCTTTAACACCTTGTGCATGTTAATATGAGGTAGTTAGACCAAAAACGCCCACGACCAAATATTTCAAAGCCTGTTATGGAACTAGTTAAATTTTATAATAAATATGTAACGGTCTACTGGTGAAAGAGTATACGATTTGGTGATTGGTGATTGACACTGTGTTATTATTTTAATTGTATTCGTGTATTTTTGTTGCCATGCCACATTATAAAAAACAACATAGTTGCAGCCGCTTACACTATAGAAAAAGGGTCATTTGAAAAATTTCTTGTGGTGATCAATCAGTATTATGTATTATATCGTGGCTGGGTGGGAGCTCCTGCCTTTAATTTAGTATTTTTTTTTGTTCTTTTGATTGTCTTTTTGATGGGCTAAACCACACAACCACAAAAGTTTTGCTGGTTTGTGGTAACGGTCTGTTAATGATCGCGGTTTCGTCCAATTTATCTAAAATGAAATTTGAAAATGAATGTACTGTTATTGGTTATTGATAAATACATTTTGTTTGAGTTTGAGGACGCATGTAAAAAACAATTTCTGGATGGGATTCTTTTTTAATATCCTGCGCCTCTTAACAGTTTTGAGAAAGCTACTATAACCGAAAATCCTTTCAAAACATAAACTTTGTGTAAGTTTTGAAGACAGCGACGCTTTAAAATTTGACCGCATCACAGAAAAACTGTAAAAGCAGCCGGTACTCATTTATTACTTACGAAACGAAAACATTTCCCACTATAGTCACCGTACATAAACTTCGAACGGTGCTATAGTCACCGTTCATAAACTAGACATAGAGTTATCAAAACGAGCGCTGAGGGCGCAAAGTCCTTAATTTGAATCTCATGTTATCCCACTTTTGCTTCCCTGTTCTTGACCCCCGTCTCTTTTCTTGGGATTTTCCTGGTATTTAACAGGTATGTGACCAGTTACAACAATAAGTTATGTGCCTCTCAAAAATTCCGAGCTCAACGTTGAAAGCTGTTAGGGGGAGTTGACAAAAAAAACACTCTAACTCATAACCGATAAAATTTAGAGTGGTATTTTAATCAGAGTTTCCACCTAATTTGCTAAATGACTTTATGAGCGTACCAAAGATCTTTTTAATTTTTGGGTTTTTTTATAAATTAAGTGATGGAAACGCCAGTTTAAATTTTATCGTTCATGGGTTAGCGTGTGTGCAATTGCTAGTTGGAAGATCTCACTATGAAGTGTTATTTGGGCTACCTAGGTTTTCTGGCGAATGTCATGTTTATTAAAATTGGGCGTTGTCCTTTTTAATAAATAAATTTTAGTTTTTAATTTTCAATAGTGCTGATAGTAAAAAATACCGTGGATTCTCCATTGCAATTAATTAATTAGTGGAATGTTTTTCTCATTATTGGCTATACCTACTGTTTTGTTAGTATTGCGTAAGTGTGTTAAGTCTAATGTAAAAGACTTTATAGGGGAAGTAAATTTTACAGAGATTTTACTTTAACAGTAACAAAAACATTAGTATTCAGTTTTTAATAGTGCGGGTAGTGACGGACGAAACAATTTTTTTTTAAATTTTGTAATTGATTCGTTCGCCATTTATGATTATTTTTCTTCCATCTGACCATTCGTACCCGGATTTGCCAGTTTCAATACATGCAGTGAATTTCATAACACCCTGTATAGACAGGGGCGTATTATGCAACAAGCCAGGAAGCCTGGGCTTAGGACGCAAAAATTTTGTGTGTAGCGCGCTTTTTGAAAATAAACAGGATTTTGAAAAAAACAATGTTGGTTAGTTACCAGAGGCGTCGATGCCGAAAATAAGTACGTGTACGGTATTTGACAAAAATAATTTAATTCATGGGCGTTGCCCATATACTAAGTAAGTGCGTATAGGTTATATAACTGATAAGTAAGCACGGTTGGTCTGTTACCAGAAGCGTCGATGCCGAAAACAGGTAGGTACGTACGTATACGGAGTATTAGTATTTTTTAAAGTCCATCAACATTTTTTCAGTAAAAACAATAAGACTAAGTAAGTAATAATTTGCTACCAATTTAAAAAGTGGACTAGTAATAGAACAGAGTCCTTTATTTCTGAATAGCCAGCGGCATTCCCCTTAGCACCTAGAAAATGAAAAAATAAAAGCTATTTTTATCTAATCCCGTATTTTTGTAAATACAATGGGCAAACGGATATATGGGCTGTAATCGAAAAATAAATAGAACTTCGCTCTTAAAGTAGACGTACTCATGAAAGTATCAACAAATTTTTCCACCATTTTAGCACCTGTGCCTATTGAAAAAAGGTTGAAAAATTATCAGTGCGAAGCACTAAATGCATGACCAATAAATAAATTAAACAACAATACAATTAAATATAAAACGTTAAAAAACTTAGTGATTTTTATTTTTAATATTTTATAATCCCACAATTCCGGGATCAAGAAAAATCAACCCCGTAATCCCGGGATCGACAAGATGCCGGGATTGGATGCCCTAGTTCCTACTCAAAATTACTCAGCTGGGTAGATTAGCGTTCGTTTGACCTCGTTTCTGTTCCAATCTGGGGGTGGGGAGGGGGATCAGCGGCGTGCAGTGAAATTTCAAAGTTGTATATCTCTGTTCCTACTTACAAGAACCGTACCAAATTTAGGGGTTTTAATAGTGAGCCCACTGGGAATGTTTTGGTAAAATTTTTTTTGTAACTTGCGAAAACATTTGAATTGCCTACCCTGGGAAAAAAATGAACACGTTTAGGTATTTTATTTATTATTTTTCCTAAACAAATTTTACATCTTTTTGTCGAGAATTTTTAAATTTTAAGAGAAAAAAATGTGTTAGTAGATAGTTATAGTCATTTGATTTGTTTTTAATTTATATTTTAGGTTTAAAAAAATTCAAATGACTCTAACTTTGTACAAACACATTTTTTCCTCTTAAAATTTAAAAATTCTCGACAAAATGATGTAAAACTTGTTTAGAAAACATAATAAATATAATACTTACACGTGTTCATTCTTTTCCCAGGGTAGGCAAAGCAAAAATTCAGTTTTTTCGCAAATTTACTAAATGTTTTTTTCTTTACTAACACATTCCCAGTGGGCTCACTATTAAAACCCCTAAATTTGGTACAGTTCCTGTAAGTAGGAACAGATATATACAACTTTGAAATTTCACTGCACGGCGCGGGGGGGGGGGGGGGTAATTTCCAACTATGTAAAGATAAAAATATCCACTTAAAAAAATGTGTCAGTGCTTACCGGAATAAAATATTTGACGTTTTTAAAATTCTGTCCGAAATTGCTTTTAATTATTTATTCATTCCCAGTCAACTATATTATAGTTTATTACAGGGGCTCCAACAAAAGTAATTTATAGATACATTATATTCCTTTATTTTATAATGTTTTTATTAAATTAATTGTCGACGAGCAAGAAGAAGTATTCTTAGTTCCGGCTTCTTAGAAAATTGTATTGTATACTCGTATTTTAACTATTATTTATAAACGGTTCATTTATATTAAAAGTATTTGTTGTTTACTTTATTTCTGTTTATACTGATACCGTCGCAAAATTTAAAAAAATTACTAAATAGACACTGTCTTTTCACTGACAGTGAACCGTTTTTGAAACATTTTTTTTTTGTTCTCTGTAGCCGGTCATTATAATTATACCCGCCAAAACCATTATCATTATAAGCAAACTTCTTTGATGGTTGGTGCTTATTTCACCACACCATCGCAACCAATTCACTATGATATTCATCACAAATCACGGATCATAAAATAAAATGCCAATACTTCAACTGAAAAAAATCTAGGCGGCACGAAAGAAAAGAAATTATAAATTACCATCATCGAAATTACTGACTATAAACAATGTTTATTCTTGACATTTGTAATTAAAAATGTGTTTGAAAATTTCTCTTAAAGAAATTTTCAAATGGAGATCTGAAGAAACTATAAAGGTTTATTGCTAAATTACGTCATGTGCGTCTTTGTTTTATTGACAAGTAGATTCTGTGAGATATTTATTATTTAGCTAGCTATTACCCGTGGCCTTGCTTGCATATAATTATCTACCTTGTATGTAGCATCACACAAAACCAATAAAAAATAACCTGTCTCTTAAAAATATCTAAACCTTTTTTATCTTCTGACAGTCCACGAAGACCGGAGCCTAAGTACCATGTACCGTGGGTGTACTGGGAAGTCCGACTCACACATCCAGAGCTGGAGACATCCGTAGCGATTCACCAGCCCTTTAAGAGGATGTGTGGGGTGGTATGACCTCGGCCGAGGAAGAATTCTTCTCCCACCTTCTTTCAGGAAAAAAAAATTAAATTAGTTTAGTGATTTTTAATATCTATCATACTGTGATACAGCCCATAATAACTAATATAACTTATATCGAACTATAAAAAGTTGAAAACTGTAAACTCAACAACGAAACTAAACCGTTTGTTATTTTTGTAGAATATTTACGTTTTTACCGGCCATAATTATGAGGCAACGGTAACGATCTTCTTCGTGGTACACCTTGTGTATTAAAGTTTTAAAAAGTTAGCAAATATCTTGTAATCGTCACTATATGATAATGATGAAGACATGGATGAATTAGAAAGGATTCGGTGTTCCGTATACTGTGAGCGTATCGAACGTGAAGCCTATTTTTTTGTTGTTTGTTATGAAAACATTTACCCTAGAGGTCTAGTTTACGAACTTTAAGGAAATACGTAATTGAATCAAGAATGGCAGTAGAAAGAGATAAAATAGCATTGGAGTGTTGGAGCTCAGAAGTGTTGGTGTCTCTGCTGGTTGCTTAGGAAATACGTCTGAACACTCGGTTACACGTACGTCTTTGTCTAATGAACTAGAAAAGATAAAGTGCGACTTATAGATTTATAAATGCCTCGGAGCGATTTGATATAAACTTTTAGAGATAATATAACCTATAAATAATAAAACCTTTTTAACTTAAATTTATTATTATTTAGCAGAAAAATAAAATATTTTACGGCTTTTATTACTATTAGTAAATCTTGTGATGCTTCTAACGTATTTTTTGTACACAAGTACAATGTAAAATAAGATGTGGCCAATGTTTACAAATTGTGTTTACAGTGTCGCTTAGAATGGTTTGTTTTGGCTTCAAAGAATGTTGAATAATCCCGTATCGATTCTTGATAAATCCATGGATGAAAATGATTTGATGTCAAAACCCTCTTATTCACGACGTATAAGAACTAAGATACGACCCTGGATTACAGAATATTCCCATCAAAGTTACTAAGGTGTGGTGACTACGTGACTACGATTCCGCGTTTCAACGATAAAAGTCCGATTGTTGTGTATTATTAGGATGCTATTTTACTCTTCTCAGTGAGTAAATTGTCCTGTACCTAAAGACAATGCTTTCGGTGTACCCCGGGAGAATGGGTATTCTAAGCTGAAAACATTTACAGCCTTTAACTTCACTTCGCACTACACAACACTAAGCTGTACTGTCAGACATTCCGAAGAATTTTTATTTCGACTCCTTTAAATGTAAAAATTTCACTTTATCTTGTATTGATAATTTTACTTATGACCCGTTGAAAAATTAACAGTGCAGTGTTAATCTTTTTCCAACTTCTCTCGAGTATACAGCGCAAATAAACCCACATCTGGCCTTTAAGTAGGTTTTTCGGACTGACGCGTGCGCTTTCGCCATCTAGTCACGATTTTATATGGAAATTAAATTGGAGTAGCTTATTCTCTGAGGGATGGGAAGGGTACTAGTACACCCCTTCGAGATAAGGGTAACTTGCCTGCAAAATTTCAGCTTTATAAGCCTGATGGTTTTTGATATTGGTCCCATTGGTACTTATTATATAAGATTTCCTAATGCCGTGGCCACAGAAACTCTGACAGGGCCACCAAAGCATAGAAACACTTATGAAGAGGTCGTCAGATCCATAATCTCCGTGTATATTCGGAATAATTTTCTTCTTATTTACAGTTTTGGTAAGGTATCTGTACAGAAAATTAACTCTTGGAAATGTGTTTTAATCGTCTCTCTTATTTTACGGTAGTACCAGAGAGAAAGGCCTTATTTTAAATTTTCGGCTTTGTTTTTACGTTATACCCTGTCAATACACGAAACTTCATCATTCTAGGACCAATAATTAATGTCAAAATTGGCCAGTTTTTGATTCAATTAGGGTAATTCCGGGTGAGTTGGCCCACCGGGTGAGATGACGCACTTCATTATGTTCGGTATTCTTAATTTTACAAACGCGTGCTATTAGCCCACTAGCTTGATGTGTAATAAAATAATTAACGTATCGTGTTTTTGGTGGGTTTATTACACTTTAGGCCTAACCGAAATCCAATTTTTTGCCATTCATCGCATTTTTTACCAATTATCCATAATAGGATGATTCTATACACTGTTGAGGTTATGTTAGCTTAACAGTCATATACGTATTACTACTGTATATAGCGATCGACGAAAAAATGTTGAAGCAAAGACGTAGCCTTTGGAAACAATTGCTAACCAGACACATGCCGTACTGAACATCCCTCATAAACAACCACGTGATTTGCCCAGCCAGTGAACTCAATACTACGTACCGCCCAGCTGATAAAAGCACGAAATATGACAATATGGCCGCTCGCGCCTGTCATATTCGAAATTCAAATTTGAATCCGACAAGCCTTCGATTTCGCCGTAGCGTTATTTTGTGAATAATCTAATAATCTTTAATTTAATTTATAATAAAATATCAGAAAAACCAGTAAGTATAAATTATTATATACTTTAAAGTATAATATTTTGAAACAGAGTTAATAATATATTAGATAGAAAATGAGATCTTGTTTCGCATGTCGACGGTCAGTTGAGAAAGACAAAGTGATTTTGCATAAGTAGGTAATTAATTATTTAAGAAGTTTTTGATTTTAATTATAATGTATTTAATAAAAATTAATAATAACAATAAGTTATACTGACCAATTTTGAGTTTTAATTCGAGCTTAAATAATGTGTTTTTTTAGATTTCCAAACGATGCCTTGCTTTATTTACATAATGTTCTTACCCGTTTTGCGTGTGTGAGTGATGTCTTCACTCTTCAGTTTACATTCTTGTGAAGACAATCCACCGCTGAATCTACAAGTAATTTTTTCACTTCTTGCTGTTTAAAACTGGTATTATCGGTACATTGACTATGCCATTATCGTAAATAGGATAATAATTAACTTCTAATCCACCTTACACAAATAAAAACACATTTTTATTTACTTTTGAAAGGTAAAAAGACGAAAAGGAAACCGACAAGCTCACATTTTAAACTCCTGTCAGAACTGACAGTGACAGTTCCGTCAAAAGTGCTGGTACATCACGTGGTACAACAGCAAACATCTTTGCTTCAAATTTTAACAATGGGTAGATTGGATGTTAAAAATATAGTAGTAATACGTATATGTTAACAGTAATGACGAGTTTACACTGCATATGTTTAAAATCACGTGGGCCATCTCTCCCGTAGTTTTGGGACAGATGACCAGGCGCACCCAGGGGGGCTGGAGGGCTGCAGCCCCCACAGACCAACTTAGACACACACAAATTTTAAAAAGTGCACTACTACTTGAAGAAATCCACCGAATTGTACCACTCAGCCCCCTCCCCCCCCGCCCCCCAAGACCAGTAAGCCCCCCCAAGACAAAATCCTGGGTGCGCCCATGCAGATGGCCCAGTACGATCATGGGATAGATGGCTCACGGGCTATCAGATAGAAAAACGAAAATCCATTCAAATAAATTTAATAAGGAAAAAAATCCTCCGGGACGTAAAAGGAAGTATTAAAGGAAAAGGATACACTAAAAATAAAAACAAGCAACAAAAGAAGAAATTAATTGATTCATCCACAGACGAAGAATTATCAGATTTAGAGACACAAGAATCAGAAGACAGTATGAATGAAGAAGATAATCGAAATGCCTTTGATGTGGTGAACAGTATAATATTACGTCGAAAGATGGAGATTAGATACATTGTCTACATTGCCAGAGATGCTTTAAGTGAAGATGGGTAGTTCAGAACATGGCACTATACAAGGACCACAAATTTGAGGTATTACTCGTAACAGTTTTTTTAAGTTATATATAAGCAAACAATGATTTTAAACGTATAAGAAACTAAAAAAAGAAATAAAGAAAAATTATAATTATAACTATAACTCGATTTGAAATTGGTTGATAGTAATAAATCATTAAAATCCGTCAAACACGTACACAGAGTGGTCCACCTAAATTGCCAAGTTTTAAATAGTATATACATTGAAAGTCTAGACCCTTTTGCATTTATTAAACTTTCCATTCCTATAGATCTGATAAGGGCGTCGAATACAAAGCTTAACCCGAGGCTCGAACAATAAGCGGTAGTATTCTACCTGTGATGTTTTGCACTCATGCACGTGCTTTCGGGTGGGTTTAAGTTTATATTAAACACAATAATTATATAATTTAGTGAACATTCGGATGTGTGGCATAAATATAATACTAATAACAATAAAGCAACTAATAAACAAGTAAATTTGGAAAAATGTTTCTATTTGAAATTCTATAAAATTTATAGTAAGTCATTACAGTTCTTCGCTTTAAATTAATCATCATCAGAAAATGAAATATCTGAGGGACTGTCTTCTTCCCCTAAATTGATAATAAGTGGTTCGACCGTTTTCTCCAGTAAACTATCCAATTGCCACATTTTTTCCTCCTCCTTTAGTACATGCTCTATACATCTTTGCCACTTCCCCGCGTTGACTTCTTGAAGCGCTTCTTCAAAGAGTTTTTGAACATCACTCATTTTATAAGTGGTATTTTTTCTAGCCACATAACCTTTCACATGAGCCCATACCAGTTCGATCGGATTTAATTCGCAATGGTAGGGGGGGAGCCGAAGCACTATTATATTTTGTTTTTTGGCCATTTCGTCAACAACATATTTTTGAAACCGATGTTTATGGGTGTTTACAATTGATAGCAACTCCTTTTTAACCATATTGTCCTCAAATTGTATTTGTTTCTCCACAAGCCACTCGATAATTTTTGCTTTTCGCCAAGCAGTTGTAGGCATCTTCTCCAATCTTCTGGAGTGATACGGAGCGTTATCTAACACAATGACGGAGCCAGGTGGAATGAGCTCTATCATTTGTTCGAAATACTCCTCAAAAACATCAGCATTCATATCCTCGTGGTAATCGCCTGTACGAACTGATTGGAATGATAATAGTCCACCTTCTAAAAATCCATTGGAGCTACCGATGTGAGTTATAATTAATCGTTTTCCTTTTCCAGAGGGCGGATTTATTCCTGTTGATAGACCGTCTAAAAATGCTTGCCGGTGAGAAGTCACATTTTTGTCTGTCCATATTTTTCCAACTGTGTAGCCTTCGTTCAGCCATGTTTCGTCCAAATAGAAAATTGTTTTGTTTTCATTGCGAAATTTTCTTATTTTTCTCAAATAATTACGTCTCCAACATACTATTTCATCTTTTTCGAGCAAATGAGACTTCCGACTATGTTTTTCCCATCTAAAATTCATTTCTCTTAGAACTTTCCATAGTTTATCTCTCTTGATTGCAGGAAAGTCTTCTTTTACTGCCCCTAAAACTCTATCCAAAGTAGGGATCTCCTTATTGAAATAGAATGAATGCACCTTTCGTCTTATGATGGCCTTTTCGTCCTCATCGATCGGTATTGTTCGCCTTCCTGGAGATGGTTTTGGTGGCGTCACGGTTCCTGTCTTTTCTTCCCGCATCAGCCTGTAGATGGTTGCTTTTCCAATACCTGTCATCTTTGAACAAAGTTCCACTGCAGAATCGATACTTATTGCACTTTTTTGATATCTAAGTGCATTAAATACATTAAGCACAATAATCTTTTCACTAATGCTTAGCGCTGATTTCGCAGCTCGCTTAACTGGAATAAATCCTGAAAGACTCTCCATTTTCAAAAATTACCCAAATGTGTGTCCTAGAATACTCGCATTAGGTTTGTTCGCTCTTAAAATGACTCACAGTTTTATACCAATAAGTAGAGGTACCTAATTTTTCGTAACTACCTGAAAAGTAACATTGTGTATTAATTGTTCCCGGAATTCTCGGCATAATTATTTTTACCTGTTATGACAATAATGATTACTAAATTATTCGGATAAGTAAATAGGGTTCAAACCGGCACGTCAGGTAGGTGCGCCTATGGAATCGGCTGCTAAAAATGATTTATTACTATCAACCAATTTCAAATCGAGTATAGTTTATACACAAAACTAAAATTAATATAATGGCGCTATTATTACCAAGGCGTTCCCATGATATAGAAAAGTAAAACCAAGAATGGCATCACGGCAAAGTTCAGCGGTGCAAGTTCACACGGAGGTCAACGCTTGCACGAATTTTAGATTTGAAAGAATGTTGGTTAGGTAGTTATTAATGTTAGTATTATGAAATGCAACAAATTATTTGGGTATTTTCCAAGATCAGTAGCTCAACAACTTGGCACTTTAGCAAAAATACAAAGGAATAGATTTTTCGCTAGCACCAAAAAATGCAGTCAAGAAAAATTCAAGGGAAATGAACTATTTTGATTCTGGTCTAGGTGCCCTCCTGCTATCGCGATTTTTGGGCCCTTGCCCTTTATCAGGGTGGCTGAGAAATAGACCACTTTTTACCAAAATCAAAATCACTATCTTGACGTACAGTAAACTGTTTTTGAGCCTGGCTTTATCACAGACCTTGGAGAACCAGGGCTTTTGATGGTGGCATGGGCGCACCCAGGGGGAGGCTGATTTGTATTGGGGGAGAGGGCTGAATAATGCAATTCGATGGATTTATGTAATTAGTAGTGCACTTTTTAAATTTTTATGTGTCTAGAATCAGAGGCGTAGCTACCGGGGGGCAGACGGGGCAATCACCCCAGGGCGCCGGCACTAAAGGGCGCAGCTCAAAATAAAATACACTATTTAAAATAACAACTCAATGATAATTAATTCATTTTTGCCCCAGGGCGCTTTAAACATTCGCTACGCCACTTCGTCTAGAATGTTGGTTTGCGGGGGGGCTGCAGCCCAGCTGTTGAGGAAATAACATGTTGAGGAAAAAACATAAATATAAAAAAAGGTAGAACATAAAAAATAAAATATATAAAAAATTTTTTTTTTATAATTCAATATAAGTAAGCTCTAAAAATGTATTATTAATTTTTTTTAATGAATGTATCATGACAGCCATTTTGGACATAAAACAGAAAGCCTAGGGAAAAGTGAGACAATACTTTATCTATTTTTTTCATTAAAAATGAATGTACAATTAATTATAATTATTGTTTAGCGAGCTTGATCACAAAATAAGCTTTATTTTAAGCTCAATATTTTTGAGAATTAATCAAAAATTGGCTAAAAAAGTTGTAATTTACGATTCCTAGAGAATTTCCTAGAAGGAAATCATAGGCGGTTCTAGACCTCTATTTTTGGGGGGGCTTAAGCCCCCGGTTTACATATTTGGCTATACATATATTCGGCCACTCAGTTGGATTTGGGTGGGCTAATCCGAGATTTGGAGGGGCTTAGCCCCCCAAAGCCCCCACCTAGAAACGCCTATGGAGGAAATAGAATTTGAGCCTAGCCTTAAAGACTTAGTCTTTATTTACTGTTTACTGTTTGTGTTACTGTTTTTTTACATCAAAGCGAAGAGATATTTGCCTCTCCTACAATTCTGCCGCCCTGGGCTATAGCCCAATCAGCCCATACGTAAATATGCCCCTGCTTACCTCTTTTGTGAGGTACCTATACAGTCCCGAGTCAGTTGCACCCTTTTATTATTAATTTATTAAACACTTCTATCAAAATAAGGTAAAAACTCTATTTAAAAACTTTTTTTAAGTCACAAAACATGATTTGAAACTTAAATTCTTAAGGAGCTGCACATAAAACTGCTTCTGCTACTGCTGCTTTTCCAACGGCTGCTATTACGATGACACTGCGATTTAACAGTGCTACCGTGCTTGAGAACACTCCAAAACTGTATTCATCACACCCTATACAAAATAAAATATTTACATGAATTTTTCATGACGCATAAAACGAGTGAAAATCTTTGCAATTTATTTATGTCGAATAACATTAAATACATCGGATAATGACATTGCAAAGTCACACAACGAAATGACTTTCTCTTTCCGCGACATACATGTTGGCACAAAGCTTTATAGAGATTTTTCAGTAAACAATTGAGTAAAAATTATACATGATTCGTGAGTCAGAATAATTATGTAGTTTTTCCTTATTTTTATCACTTTGGGAAAGTTAGTACGTTAGAACACCTGAGCAAACTGTGGCGTTCCGCGAGAGCCCAAAGTTCAACCAAGGAATTTAGTGAGAGGCCAATGAATAGTCGAAAAATTTTCCTGTAGGTAATGTGATGAAACCCTTTTCTTATATGCCTTTTTTTCCAAATATTGGAATATTTTTTCGTCGCCAAAATTCGACAGCAAATGCTCCTAAATCTAGATAAGTAATTATTTTCATTTTTTAAACCGATAATTTAAAAAGTCGGCATTATTTGGGTGCCGTCAATATTTACAATTTAAAAGAAAGCTACTAAACTAATTTAAATGAGATTCGGAATGACACGTTCTCTCCTATGCTCCCTAATTTTTTCCAGATTCTTTCAGCAGGGCCACGTCAAGCTCTTCTAGCGCCGGAGCAAAATTGCACCCGGGCACCTTCGGATGCTCCCAAAAGGAAATTTAATTTATTTTTTTATTGCATAAATTCTTTAAGCAAGTCCATTACAAACCTAAAAATATTTTTTTGAGGAAAATTCCTGCGAATATCTCCTTCATATATTAAAAATGTCATATGAAGCGACCTTAGATGCGAAACTAAGATGGAAGGAACATATCAGAACTAAACGCACTGAACTAGGGCTCAAATACAGACAGTTGTATTGGCTCTTGGGACGAAAATCCAAGCTGTCAATACACTGTAAAATCATGATATACAACCAGATTTTAAAACCAGTCTGGGTTTATGGCATCCAGTTATGGGGCTGTGCCAAGGAGAGCCATATCAAACGCATCCAAACCTTCCAAAATAAAGGATTACGGAACATAGTTAGTGCACCGTGGTACATACGAAATAGTGACCTACATCGCGATCTTGGTATCCCGTATGTCGCTAGTGAAATTAGAAGATTTGCCATCAAGCACGAGTCTCGACTCCATCAGCACGTTAACGTCGAAACCATTAGGCTTCTTGACAACCAGGACCTAGTTAGAAGGCTGAAGAGGACCAAGCCCTTTGAACTAGTATAGACTTTTGAAAACATAGTACAGTGCGCAAGTGTGTGAGTGCTAAGTGCCATGGCCATGAGTCACAACAGATAAACCTTTAGGACTCCATTGGGTGAACTTTAGTATATAAGGATTTTAGTTTTTAAGAATTTAGAGAAAAATTAATGGTTGGTCTTGCAGACCAGTTTTAATAACAGTAAACGCCGCAGGCTTTATCAATAAAAAAAAAAAAAAATATGAAGCGGGACATTTTCGAATAATTACAGCGAAAATTCCACACTTCACTTTTTTAGCCAATCAGAAGTATATTCTTGGTTTTGTTACCATGGCAATCCAAAAAATGTCCGGAAATTTTCATCCTCTAGGATACCCTGGGCAAAATTAATAAGTGACAATTTTTCTGGTAAATTATTGACGTTTGCTTTTATCACTGACTAAATAATACCTAGACGAACACTGCCGTGCAACGAAAAGCGGGTCTCCCTTGAGACATTTGGTGAGTTTACTGGTTTATGGCTTAAAAGTTTGTTTGTCTACCATAGCGGCGTTCGGTAATTCAATTTTTTTCATCGTTTTGCTCGGAATTTTTGACAAGCACGTAGTCAGTCGTACTGATTAGAACAATGAGTCATGTGTCTGTCAAAAATGCTGAGCAAAATGATGGAAAAAATTGAATTACCGAACGCCGCTCATTATATGAATATGTATACTATATATCTACATGTATATATAATAGTGGACAAACAAACTTTTAAATCATAAACAAGCAAACCTACCAAATGTCTCAAGGGAGACCGGCTTTTCGGTGTATTCGAGTGTCTGTCTATATTCTTTATAGCCTCTATCCCGGTAATTTTCTTAAAAAATTCATGCACTTGGGAGATTATAAATGAAAATTGACCGGTAGGGTACGAAAATTTCCCACTAGGTATCGAAAATTTCCCGCTAGGTATCAAAAATTTCCCTATAGGTGTATATCTATAGTAACGATTGTAAATATTGTGTATTTTTTGTTCGCTATAGGTCAGTATCTATAGTAACAATTGTTAAAATTGCGCATTTGTCATTTATCGAATTTTACATGGTTCATTTTCATACAATTTTTATGTAATGTAATTTTAATGTAATGTTGTTTAAACAAAAATTTTAAAGCCGCCATTTTCGCGGGCCATTTTTATGAGAAGAATAAACTGAATTTAAGAATTTATCATCGAATGTATATTGAGTTGTATATACTCGCCATACCTAGCCAGAATCGATATATATTTTTTGTGTACAGGTCGTTTCTTGATTAAGTAGGTATAGTGTAATTTGTGTGTAATTATTTTTATTAAATAATGACATTTTTTAAAACTACCCTATAAGTATGTTATCGTGCCAATAGGCAAAAATCTCACTACAAGTATCCCAAACAAACTCGTCGTGTGCCAAAAACCACCGAAGTCAGAAGAAAGCAGTGCAATGTTAATTAAAAATTTTACATAAATATCATTCAATGTTAGTATCGCCAAATTCAAGTAAGCATATTTTGCTATACATTTATTGTTATGGGATAATAAATCCTATAGAAAGATTGAACACAAGTGTTGAGGATATGATTTAGTCTGATTTACTACTGTCAAAGCATAGCTTGAGCAAAAAATGAAAAGATAAAACTTATTTGAGTTTATTCGCACATAACAGTTACGAACAAATACGTACGTCCACCGCACCCTAGTGTATTCTTTAATTCGATTAAGAGCATGTGACATCTAATGAAAAACCTTATCATAATAAAAAATAGAAACCTGAATAAAAGATGTCCGAAAAGTCTTAATATGGGCAAATATCTTTGCTATCAGTAAAGATAAAGACACCAAATTTTACGGGTATCCTACTGGTTAATAAATCTAATCTAAATTTTTTGACCTTAACTCCCTACCGTCCCCCTCAAGGGAGTTGAAAAAGTAAAATTAGATAGCCCTAAAAGGGTCTCGCCGGTTAACCATATGAAAAGTGCCCCAACGTCGTTTCCATGTTCTTACCTCGTAAATTATTATTCTTTGACAGAAACATTTTTACACCAAATTTGAAAACCCCTCCTCTCAGTAATGAGGGAGATATGGGGGTGGCAACCCTTAACTTAAAAATTGAATATCCTTAAAGCTGTATGAGATATCTCAATGAAATTTTAACTGTGCATATCTATTTATAAGGTTTATATAATGTAATTTTTTCAGATTTTCATCTCATTAATAAATGATAGAAAACAAGATGTTTAATTTTTAGGGGTGGTTTATCATACTTACCCCCGGAGTGACACCAACTAAAAAAAGTTATTATAATCGTCTATTCTCTCATAATAACAAAAAAATTACACAAAGCTCGAATAGGTGGAACATTGGTAAAATAAATAAAAATTAATGTCTTATTCCCGATTCCTTCATTTGTACGATTTATACTTACATTAGTTCGCTAAAATATATGCTTCATTTTATATAAGTCATATTGATTTTTATTTTTTTTTAACAATGTTCCACCTATTCGAGCTTTGTGTAATTTTTTATGTTATTACTAGAGAATAGACGATTATACTAATTTTTTTTAGTTGGCGTCACTCCGGGGGTAAGTATGATAAACCACCCCTAAAAATTAAACATCTTGTTTTTTACCATTTATTAATGAAATAAAAATCTGAAAAAAATTATATTATATAAACCTTATAAATAACAATGCACAGTTAAAATTTCATTGTGATATCTCAAATAGTTTTAAAGATAATGAATTTTTAAGTTAAGGGTTGCCACCCCCAAATCTCCCTCATTACTGAGAGGAGGGGTTTGAAATTTGGTGTAAAAATGTTTCTGTCAAAGAACAATAATTTACGAGGTAAGAACATGGAAAAGACGTTGGGGCACTTTTCATATAGTTAACCGGCTTGACCCTTTGGTGTCTTCATCTTTACTAATAGCAAAGATATTTGCCCACACTAAGACTTTTCGGACGTCGATTCGGACCAGCGATATATTTATCGATAAGCAATTTACAGAATAGTTAAGCACTGTATATTTGTCATGAGTAGTGTATTCTATTTAAGTTATTCTAATACCATTAAATGATGTTAAAAAATATTTATTATTCAATACTTAAGTATTTCTACCCTGTCCCCGAATGTTATGTTCGACGCTATGCTATCCTTTGTCCTTAGAAATATTTTCCTAGTTACAACAAAAAATGTATAAGGGCAAACCGCATGGACTCAGACTTTGAAATTGAAAGTACATTTGCTCTGCTCTTAATGGAACTTCGTGAACAACCCTCGTATCGTCGATCACTTTTTCTTTTTTTCTGCAACTATTTAATGCAAAACATATGTAAAAGATTTCCCTGACTTAATTCAATCTACAACATCAGTAAATACGTGTGACATCTTTAAACTTTCTTTTAATGCGTAATACATGAAAATTAATGGGTTTCTTCCATTATTTTTTATGCATACCAAGTGGGCAGAAACGTTACATTAAATGCAGTTTTCACATTATTGGAATAAAGAATGTTGCCTTTAAGCCTAGGTATTTCTAATGCATATATTATTTTTTCTTTTTCCCAGTATGTGTTTATCCAGGCATTACAGGGTGTTCGGAAAATGCATAAAAAATCTTGAAGAGGTAGTTCTACATAAAATAATAATACAATTATAGTAATTGTATAAAAGAAATTTGGAAATCTCAATATTTTTCGATGTAGGTATAGCTGTGCAAAGTTTAATTTTTCAAATCCTTTTTTTGCCATACTGGCTTTAATCTTACGGGTATTACATTGAAATTTTGCACAGAAACTAATGTTAGTGGACTCTATAATCTTGAGGTAAAAGTACTTCACTGCTTTTCCGCTAGAGGGTACTTTACCTAGCACTTAAAATTGATTTTCATTATAACTTTTTTTATTTTGAAAGATATTTTAAAAACGAAGGTGTCGTTTTAAAGGCAATAGAAACAACAAATAATGTAGTCTTCATTTGAGTCGATAGACCTCACCGTTTAGTAGCAAATCGGCATCACAGTTTTAATTTTTTTAAATCAAATTTTCAAATTGCATCGACAAATCAAGTCGTCATCATCATCATCATCATCATCATCATACAGCCTCTTCTTGCCGGACATAGGCCTCCTCAAATCGTTTCCAGGTCTTCCTGTCTTGGGCAGTCGCAATCCAGTTTGTTGATATCTTCTCAAATCGTCGCTCCATCGTGCAGGGGGTCTTCCTCTGTGTCGTCTGTCGGCTCGTGGTCTCCACTCGAGCAGTTTTTTTTCTTCAGCGGCCATCTCTTAGTCTGGCGATGTGTCCTGCCCAATGCCCATTTCCATAGCGCTCTCACAATGTACTCCGCAATGTTGGTCAGTGACCAATGGTCACCTTCGTTCTTCTGCTTATCTCTTCATTTCTTACACGGTCTCTAAATCTCAAACCAAGCATCGATCTTTCCATTTTTTTCTGTTTTACTCTTAATTTTCTTATGGATGTTCTGGTGAGAGTAAGTGTCTCTGTGTCACTGCGTCATATGGCAAAACTGACAAGATACACTGATTGAATGCCCTTCTCTTAAGCCTTACGGGGATGTCTGCTTTAAACACATCTTTAATTTTTCCGTATGCTGCCCATATAGAGTAATTCTTCTAGCCAATTCGCACCTCTGATTGTCTGTGTTAATTTTAGCTTCGTGTTACGCACATGTTTTTGGTTTGGATTGGTTAACTGGGCATCTTTGTGTTAGTGAAATTTATGTGTAGTTTTGCAGCTCTTGGAGCAGAGTTTTGGCTTCTCCAAGGTTGTCAGATATGAGGACGATATCGTCCGCAAAGCGAAGATGGTGCAATCTCTCTCCATCAATCACTACACCTTTATGTTCCCAATTTAGTTTTTTGAATGCGTATTCAAGAACTGTAGTGAACAATTTCAGTGACAGTCTGACTCCCGCTTAATTTTTATTTTGTTGGTTGTGGCATGGAATTTGACCGTTGGTGTTGTTTTTAAATAGATATTCTTGACAATATTGCACTAGCTTTGGTCGATTCTGCATTCTTGCAGCTCTGCTAAAATTTCAGGTAGCTCCACTGTATCGAAGGCTTTTCGAAAATCGACATATATTAGAGCTAAAGGTCGATTATGCTCAATTGTTTTCTTTAAGGCCGGCAAAGGTCGTGGCGTGGAGTTTCACCTGTATAGCCACACCCGGTAAATACAAATCGCACCATACGCAATTTATGCGTTAAAAAGCGAAATTGTTGTCAATTTTTTCCCGGGAGAAAGTCGCTGGAGTCTTCGTTAAAAATGCGGCAGCGGAGTCTGCTGTGGCCAGCAGGTCGCATATCCGTAAAGGCCATCGAGATATTAAATAACCATGACTGCATTAGCATTATGGTGCGACCTGTAACGAGAATCGGTATTTGGAGGAAGCATACTCTTTAAAACGCTGTGTCGTAGTCACCAAGTTTCATTTTATTTTAAAAATCATTAAAAGGGACTGTTCTTATGCACTACTTTATACAAGGTTGGCCAATGAAAACGAAACAAGCCCGAGTTTTTAAATTTATCGTCCCTTAAGAAAAACAAAATGTTCTGACACGTGTATCTTGTGTGGAAAAGAGAAACCTTTTGCTTATATTTTCAACCCCTAGCAGAGGTGAGCATCACCCCTAAAATTTTAATTGGGAATAGGGGTCAAGTGATAGCTCATTCAAAAGTCATTAAATTATCTTTCCGACGCTGCTCAGTTTTTTAAATTTGGTTCAGTAGTTTTTAAGAAAATATCTTTTAAACATGGTGATCCACCAAAGTCGAAATAGTGTTTTTTTTAGCTGAGGATTATTTCTTTTTTCGAGGACTGTTGTACTGTTATCCCGGTTTAAAACCACAAAAAGAATTGTCTGCGCGTTGTTGACAATTTTTATCAGTTAAATTTGAGATCTTATTCCGACTATTTCTTGTTCATTAAAAATGTTTTTAAAAAAATTCATTTCATCCTATCTCAATTTCTTACTAAATGACTTAGTAGTTAAAAGATTTATTGTTTGGGTGTTACGCCACTCTACTGTTAAGGAAAATTAATATTTTAAAAAAATAATAAAAGTCACTGCCTTTAATACAAAAAACAAATCCTGAAAGAAGAAACGTTCTGTACACTGCCAGTGACTTTTAATTATAAAAAGTATGCCTGACCCTAATCTATTTCTAGTGTAGTATATTTTCGGTCTAAAACCTAATCTGAATAAAATAATTTTTCAAATTTTTTTTTGCTTGAACTATTTCTGCTATTCCAAATTAGTGTAACCATTGTAAAATTTTTTAAAAAATGTCATTCAAACTCTAAACGTTATCTCGTTGATCTCCGTACCGGAATTGTTACTAAAACAGGTGCCAAGCGTGTAAACCATTAAAGACAATTATTTCAATGTTGCTATATGGAATTATTAGAGATATTAACGAATTATTGGATATGATGTTAATATTTCCAGCAGATACCGACTAATTGATGTAATTTTCGCAATTTTAATAGACCTCTACAAAAAGCAAATTAGAATTTAATAAAATACTATTAATAAGCGGATGTCCAATTAAAATTATTGTAATAATATGTATAGTGCATAGTTATTATGGATGATTACTTTGTTGGACCATTTTTTTATTTAAATAAAGGATATTCTATATCCCATGGTTGCCGGCCCAATATTTAATAATTTATTTTAATGTATTCAGTAAAACCTTAGGCGTAGTTAGGTGTTAGGCATTATACAGGGTGTCCGGTAAGTATATGTCAAACTCTCGGCCAGCGCCGGCCTTAGGGGGGTGCAGAGGTACTAACTTCACCCGCCGCGCCGGCAAAATTTGAGAGGCGGTAAATTTGAGAGTTGACCCAAAAACAAACCATTAAATAAATCTTTATAAAAACTTATTTAGAAAAAACCCATATGAAAAAGGTATGATAAATTATTAATAAACTTTGCCACTTTTTGGTCTGCTACCAGAGGCGTCGATGCCGAAAATTAAGTACGTACGTATAGACACACACTTTTTCTCGCAGTTTTATGTGGAGCGAGCCAAAACCTTGGAAAAATGTGGGTATTTATGGGCAACTTCGCGCCAATCCACGAGCCACTTCGCGCCAATCCACGAGCCACATTTAATCGGCACGGATTTTAACGCATTTAAAACCCCCACATATATGTGTGTGTTTATTTGCAACGGCGCACCGTGCCGAACCGAGCCGAATCACGCGCCACTCCTTTCTGCTGCAAGTTAAGACACATAGTTATCTTCATACTTATCTACACATAACTTAATGTGCTAATTTTTTTATATTTTGTTCTCGAACACCGACAATTTTCCAATAAATCAACAACAACTTGTGCTATAAATACTATATACTACGATGTGTGACAGGCGGATTTTTAACATTCCTAAAATTCCACGAGTCACGCCAATTTAATAAATATTTCATAATTCTGGGCTCATAAGCACACACTTTTGCATGTGGCGAATAATACCGGCGAAAAGCCGTTGGATTTATCTGTGTGTGTTAATTGCCGCGGAGATTCCACGGCTCGCCACGATAAAAACCGTGGGTTTACTCGTGGCGAATTTTAACGCGGTTAAGTGTGTGTCTATGCCCGACTATTTGGTGGAACGCGGGATATCCCGCCAAGGATGGTTGCGGAAAGTCATTTGTTCCCTTTGACAGTATTCTTAGACTAATAAAGGGCTAAGATGATACATGTAGAAGCTATCCAATTTCGTTGGTATATTAGTTGTGGGTACCTTCCGCCTTCTCCCCTTCAAAATTTAAATACTGCTGCGAAACCTCTACAATAATGTTATGCCAAGAATACATTAACTACCTATTATAAATGTTTTTTTGTTTGCAGGCCCGTATGCTGCTGCTTCTCCTGATACCACTCATAACAACAAAATCGTTTGCTGAAGAAACTGAAGTATCAGAAGCTAAAACTATCGAAAGTAACAATATAATAAATGAAGTAGGGTCTTCAGAAGATAATCCCGTGCAATTAGATTCAAAACTACGGAATGCTTTGTTAAAGGTAAGGCAAAGATAGATTAGCCTATCTTGTATAAAAGGACTTTAAGAATATGATTTTTAGATTGAAGGTGGATGAAATGTAAAAGTCTTTAGTTTCTCAAATTTTTTATTTGAAGGAAACTTAATATTGTACCGGACGGCCGAAATTCTAAACAAACTTTAGGTTTTCCAATCTTTATTCACTGACAATAACATTATTTTTACTGTCAGTGTCACATTATTTTTTTTACTGACAACCATAATCTTCTCGATGTTCCTCGCTAAATTTGTCTCTGTCTAGCGAAGCACACCGAGAAGGGGTTATGCTGACAACGTGTGTGTTTTGAAACTGAACATAAAATCAACAACGAAAGCTGGTCTGATGTAGCATTAAAAGAAGAAAATAAATTCTAGGCCTTCTATCATAGGCGTTCCATAAGTAAATAACAAAATCGAATATTCTGCAAAGATCCAGTACAAAATAAATCTTAATTTCAAAATACACGAACATAAGCTAAAAAGTATTTAGCGACGTCCGTAACAATATGATCCTATAACACAAAAACAGAATTCTAAACCTAAAACATCTCGAAGTATTCCAGATTAAGTTGACTTTTTTGCATTGTATGGGGACAAGCGAACTGTCGTTAATGTGTGTATTTAATAATTTGTATGCTTTACAAAAATAAAAATAATAAGTGGAAACAATAAGGAGGGTGTAAGGAATGATTGCGACTTAATGGTGAGAACTCTGGATCATAAGCCAAGAACTTAATTACTTTACAGGGCGTTTTAAATACAGGACAAAAAATACCATTGCGTTGCCACCAGCCTTAATTTCTTTTTAAATATGGTATTATATGTGGAGGAGCAGACTTTCAAGTCGCATTTTATCCATTTATAATAATTTTCAGGAAATGAGAAAAACTACCACATGTTTACTATAAGAATACAAAAGATGAACAAAACACTAACGTTCAGATTCACTAAGAAGGTTTAAGATTTAGTACTGGTTTAAATTAAGATCTTCTAGTTGGTCAGTTAGGTTTTGACAAGTTTTTGTCCTGTCATTGTTAATAAGTCGTCATTAAAAGCTTCTGAATTATTCTATTTCAGCGATTTGCTTGGTTTCCAAATGATTTTCATCTTGGAACGGGTTGCTAGAATGAATTTTGTTCTATTATTGCCGAAAGTACGTAACTAAAATTGCTCTTTTCTTTATAAATTTGTTTAAAAGCTCAGAAACAAATTCATAGTATAGAACTTAGTTGTCTTATTCTTATACTTGTCAGTTTAAAACTTTTGGTTGTCAAATTAGACCGGACTAGCGTTAGAGAATCTGGCCGCAAAATTTTGCAGAAAAATGTATTGTTTTATATCATTAATGGTTTTCCCGCAAACAATTTTTTTCTTATGGATAAACAGCTATTTGTTGGTCCCTGACAAAGCGTCCATTTTTCTTCTTAATGGAGTTCTTGATTGGTAATTGCGGTAACAGTATGTTAGTCAATTTTTTTTTGTTTTAGTAGACTTACAAACCGCTTAGACGAATCGTCATTGCGGCACCAGACTTCCGTCTTAACTAAAATTTTTTGTTCCCCATTAGTTTAAGGTACTTTACAAATGATTATCCTGTTCTGTATTTTTTGAGGAAATAAAGAGCATCTTTGATATCATAGATCATCCAGTCAGAGCCGAGACGTCGCACTTTTCCTTCTCAGAGTAAACTCATAATATTTTTCTGGCGTCTTCATAAACGCATTGGCACGTAAAACTAATTTAATTTGGCCAAATACGCGATCGGCAGACATAGAAAACTGTGACCACGAACAGGAAAAGTTATTGTAGTTATTTTGATGCTCTCCGGAAAGCCATAACATGGGTGCGTGTACCATGTGAGAGATTTTATTTTGGCAGCCACTCCCATCTGAGAACAATCTAAGATGTTTAATGCTTTGGCCAAAATCAGTCTTTAAACTTAGTAAGAATAACGTTTTTTCTACACCTCCCTTGCTTCATGCTCCACCAAAGTATAAAAAACAGGGGCTTTCATTTTCTGTATCCATTACACAAAAAGCATAAAAAGCTAGCTGTTGGGCATAGAAGGCCTCTTGAATGGGTGCTTGTGCCTGTTGCAGATTAAAACAAAATGATACACTCTCGGCCAATTATTCTTTCATTAACTTAACAAATTGTTTAGCCCAGGCTTTGTGAATAGTAAACTCAGTTTTTTGTTCCTCATCGTGTTAGCTATTTCTGTTCTTGTCTTTACGCAAAAAATACAAACATTTGTTATTTTCCACTATTTTGTACACCACATTAAAATAACCGACAACAACTTAAATGGCAGAAGAGCAGTGAGAGACAAACAAATTGCGTTTTGTCCACAATAATGCGATTTGGTTGTCTCTGGAAGTTGGACAAAATTCTTTTTGTTTGTCTAGGGTATTTTTGAAGTTAAAACACCATCGGATATAACTCTTTTTGGTTGTCTCTAAATACGCAGGTTAATAATTGCCTTAGAAACACAACGCCATCTTTTGTTGAAAATGTTAAAAAATAGACAAAATACGATTTGAAAGAGCCCTCAGCTACAATTTAGCTTAAAAGTCATTAAAAGTGATCTAACGTAAAAAAACATATTAAACTTGGTATGTAAAAAAAGTGTATGTATGGATGCCGGTGTTTAATGCCGGTGAGTGTATGAGAGAAAAATATATACCGGGTTCGTGGACAGATTTACCCCCTGAAGCCTTGTACAAAAAGGATTTTAATGGCGAATTTTACAAAAATAAATTAACCATTCCTACATATTCTACAAACTATTATAAACAAAAACAAACATTTGCTGTCTATGTAAGGTCTTTGAAATGAATTTTACCACAAAAATATAAATAATCGATCAATACTAATATGTTATATTAAAAATGCAAGCCTTTTTTGGCATTTGTGATTTACATGCTCTTAGATTGTTTCTGAAAACATTCCTTACCTCACTGCGATTTTATCAAAATCTTGCGCCGCGCCGGATCGTTTTGGCTTTTAAAGGAAACAAATAGCCCAATCGTTTTTTTTTTTTCAAAAAACGTTCATTTGCAAGTAATTTTTTTCGAAAAACAACTTTTTGTAAAACGGATTAACGAAACTTTTTAAAAATATTTTCTCGAATACACAAATATATCGAACGTACAAACTTTTGTTTTAAATGTCCTGACAGCTTTTTCAAAGATACTTTTTTGAAAACGGATTTATTAAATATTTTAAAAATATTTTCTCGGAAGCACAAATTTCGAAACTACTTACATTTTTTCAAAAAATAATTTTTAAAAACTTTCCAAAAATATGTTTTTTCGAAAATAGTATTTAGAAAATTAAATTATAAACGCTAGTAGAATGGAAAATGCGAAAAAAGAGCCTGAACAAACCTAAAAGCACCTTTTTTAGGTTCGATCAAGTTTCCTTAGGTTTGGTATGTTACTTTCTCGTAAATTACTTTTTAAAAAAGTCGTTGCTTGAAAAAATTAATAACCGAAAAAATTTAATTTCGAAAAAGATGTTCTCTAAAAAAAATGTATTTTTGAAAAGAGCTTTAAAAAAATTGAAAAATTGGTTCTAGAAAAATTGTACTTACGGAAGTAAGTACTCGTATATCCCCCAAAATGAGCAGACGGCATAAATAAAAAAATGCTACAGTATTTACACTTTCATGTTAATCAAACAATTTGTCCTGTCGCGTGTAAGCTAAGATGACCAACTGTTCTGGTTTTTTTTCAACAAACATCTTTTTGGATGTTACATTAAGTATTTTTTTTTGAAAACAGCTTCTTTGAAAGATGCTTTTTCGGATATGAATCTACGAAAATTTTTTCGAAAATATATTTTTTAAATCTTTCAAAAATACATTTTCCGAAAATATGTTTTTTAGAAACCAGTTTTTCCAAATTTAAATTATGAACTCTACTGGCTTAGAAAATGTCAAAGAAGAAATGACAAAAACATCCTGAACTAACCTAAACGAACCGTTTTTGTGTTCGGTCAGGTTTACGTTTCCTTGTGTCTGCTATGTTACTCTGTAGTAAATTACATTCAAAAAAGTGTTTTTCAAAATGAATATTCGAAGTCTTTTTCGAAACAATGTTTGAAAAAATGTACTTTCTTAAATCATATTTTCTTTTAAAAAATGTAATTTCAAAAAGTTGGTTTCCGAAAAAAAGTACCTTGAAATCATGCCAAATTTTCGAATAACTATATTTGAAAATATATTTTCAAAAACACGTGCTTTCAAAAATATGTTTTCGAAAAATTTTCATATATCAGTCTAAATAGACAAAAGGCATAAAAAAAATGCTAGAGATTTGGTGAGTTAAGTGACAAACCGTTCTGTTTTCGCAAGAAGAGGTTGATATATTTCCTCCATTATGAGGATAGTGTTACATTCCCTAGAACCCCAGAATCCCCAGAATACCTTATCTACACAGAAGCGACACTGAGCCATTTTCCCGGGTCTGATTTTGATTGCGCCGGCGCGCCCGGATGGGTCGTCACCGCCCAGACAAGGAAAGAGAGCGCCCAAATAACCTTGTCACTTCATCAAATGTTGTTTTGTTGTGTACTTTATACGAACAGTGAACATAAACTTACTTTTGTCCTGAAGGGTGAGTGTCCAAAAGGCATATTTGCGCTTTCGCCAAAGGGGCACTAAAAATACTAGTGGATTAGGGTAGAGGGGAGTATTTTAAAAGGGATGGCGAAAGAAAAAAGCGCTTTCGCCAAAGGATCGCTAAGATATCAGTGGATTAGATTGACATGGGGCCGTAAGTAAGTAGCGCTTTCTCCAACGGGGTCCTAAAAATACTAGTGGATTAGGGTACAGGGGAGTATTTTAAAAGGGATGACGAAAGAAAAATGCGCTTTCGCCAAAGGATTGCTAAGAGATCAGTGGATTAGAAGGGTCAATGTTCAAAAGGCATATTTGCGCTTTCGTCAAAGGGGCACTAAAAATACCAGTGGATTAGGGTAGAGGGGAGTATTTTAAAAGGGTTGGCGAAAGAAAAAAGCGCTTTCGCCAAAGGATCGCTAAGATATCAGTGGATTAGATTGACATGGGGCCGTAAGTAGCGCTTTCACCAAAGTATCAAGTGCACACACTGTAAATAGGTGTAAAAATATTTACATGTTACCATAGACCTTGGTTTGTTCAATAATATACCTGCCTCCGAGATCAGATGGCTAGTACTGACTTTAGGTCATTTCAATAACAATCATGTTATTAACATTTTTTTTCAATTACAGCCCAAGTGCATAACGAAAATGATAATGTACTTACCTAAACAGTAAATTATTTCAATTGATTGTTATAATCGCCCAAACTATGTCGCTACCTAAAATAACTGTACATTTATATACAATCCCACAATACCCTTATTTCATTTAAATAAAAAATGTA
This sequence comes from Philopedon plagiatum, assembly GCA_963971165.1. Lineage (NCBI taxonomy): Eukaryota > Metazoa > Arthropoda > Insecta > Coleoptera > Curculionidae > Philopedon > Philopedon plagiatum. The sequence goes on along the minus strand of OZ020195.1, from coordinate 65,394,438 downwards.
CGATATTTATTCTTAAATCACAAGTCGTTTTCTCAGTGTAATCCAGATTTTATCACAGTTTTGTACGCGTGCGGCTATTTTCTTACAGTGTACCAATGGGTGAAGGGAGGAGCTAAGCTACTTGAAGGTCACGAAAATTGGGTACAACAAACATCAAACGATCCGACAAAGCTGTCGCTTCTGTGTAGATAAGGTATTCTGGGCTAGAACCACAATAAAAATGTAATGTCGCGAACTTGCCAGTTTTTTTTTGGTACATACTTTTGTGTAGATCGAGGTGACGTTGCGCCACCCCCCCACCCCCCCGCCCTAGACGAAATTCTAAATCAACCCTTACCGGGGTTTCAAAAAACATATACTATCACTCGTGAAGAGATTTTTTTACCTAGAAATATGATAAATAGTTCCAGTCAACATGGGTCCACTCTTGCTTCGATTCTGAGATATAGGGTGTTAAAGCTTTTTATTTATTCGTTTTTTCCAAATATCTCCGAAACGACTTTAGCAATCTAAGTGAAATTTTGGTAGTAAAAAGTACTTTTAGTACTTTATTGTAACCCCCAAACCCAAATTTCATTCGAATTGCTAAAGACATTCAGGAGGCGTTTCCAAGAAATGACGAAGAAAAAAAATTAACACCTTGTTATATCAGAGCTATTTTTTTTTTTTTTTTTTTGATGAGCGATGAACCATATTTTTGGAAACCTTCCGCAAATATTTCTTATATTTTAAATGTTCTAGGCACTGTCGGAGTTACAAGGAGAAGGTGCACCTGCACAGGATCTGGAAGATGAAGAAGAAAATATAAAAAGAGCTCAAGCCAGTGCAGTGTCATATCAAATAACTGGCGACGAAGAAAATGTAGTAGCAACGCAGTAGGTTTTCTAATTACCTAAAAACAGAACAAGTTGCAAAATTAAAAAAAAAAACAAGTGCAATAACTTAAGCGATTTAAAATCAGGCTAACGAATTTGTATTAAAATTATATTGAAATGTTAAAAAATTGGAAAAATTTAAATTTGATGTTCTATAAGCATCTAAGCTTTAATAATTAATTAATTGCTAACAATTACCGTAAAACATAATGTAAAAACTTGTATAATTATAGTTTGTATTTTCGCCAAGAGTGCGCTATTTTACTAAGTTTTAATTTTGAAGGCATTGTTTAGAGTAAAGAAAAATAAAACAGACAATAAAATAGTGTTCCTCCTCTTTTATATTTTCAATGTTCTTTGAATAAGAAAAAACGAAAAACGTCCTCACAAGTTATCGCAAAATTTTCACTAAGACATGCGGATGCGACTTTTAAAACTTAAAGCTAGACGAGTAGGTAAGTTCTTAAATTTATAACATATTCATTATGACAAGGATAGAACATACAAGTCGTCTGGTTTTATATCCCACTAGATCAGTATTGAATTCCAGTGGTAGCCAGGGGGAATGCCCTGTCCCCACTGACTTGACTGACTGACTCACTCATTCATCAATGTCCAGCCAAAACTACTAACGCTAAAAAGTTGAAATTTTGCACACAGCTTTATTTTATGCCGTAGACATCCACTAAGAAAGGATTTTGCAAAACTTGCCCTCTAAGGGGGTAAAAGCAACCCCCAAAAATTAAATTATTTTTTATTTTAAAAACTACTAAGTTTTAAGGAAATTGCCAAGACATGTCAATTTTAGTTTATTTTTTACATAAGACTACTTTTTCTCGTGTTGGAATTTTACCCCTAGGGGTAAAAACACCCCGCCACTCCCACTATGGAAATACACTCGAACAACCCCGTGAAATATACTCTTTCAAAACATTTGGGTTTGATAAAGAAAAACTAATTAGGTACAGGGTCTTCCAACGAGGACTGAACAGGGGCTCATTTTTGAGCTTCCTTGTATTTAAAGAAAAATCTAAAATAGCCAATCGATGTACTTTTTCCTGCAGAATTCAAAAATGAAACCAAAAATTTATTTGAACCAGAAACAAAAGAGTTATGCTATGGATAAGGTGTTTTTTAAATGGAACATAGCTTTTTTTATACGATTTTCGGAACGAGTGATTTTTTTTTATGTCCGTTCTGATTAAAATATTTAATAGTGTGACAGCTATTTTTATTAAATTTTAATGTTTTATCCGGTATAATTTAACTTTAACCTGTTTGAAACATACACTAGGTAACAAAGGTAAAATCACCTTGAAATCCTTCAAAGTCAAAAAATTTGACAAATTTACTATAATATTGCCGAAATGAAGTATTCATTAAATGAGAGATTGCAGATTGTTATCTTGTTCTACAAATGCCAAGAAAATGCAAGAGAAGCAAGGAGAAGATTTATTGCAAATTTACACAGAAATATATCCGTCAATACTATTCTAAGGATAAAGAACCTATTTGAGGAAAATAAAACATTACATGACAGAAAAAGAATTCCAGAAAGGAAAAGAAATCGAGACCGTGCCATTGTGAATTATTTTCGACTGAATCCAACCAAATCAATTTCGGACGCAGTTCGGGACGTTCAATACGGCGGCGGTGTAAGACGCAGAAGAGTTACCCAAGGAACTGTTCACAGGACTTTAAGAAATCATAAATTTAAGCCTTATCATATCCTTCCACTTCAACATCTAACACCCGCACAAAAAGAACTTCGCTTCCAATTTGTTTCCCAAATTGTGATTCGGCAAGAAAACGAAGACCCTAATTTATTCAGAAATATCTTATGGACTGACGAAGCCACATTCACAACATCGGGGGTTTTCAATAGACATAATAATCATCACTGGGCCGTTGGAAATCCAAGAAAATTTCAGACAATTAAATTTCAGGGAGGGACTTCAATCCATGTTTGGTGTGGCATAAAAAATAATAGAATTTTGGGACCAATATTTGTTAACGGCACTTTAAATGGACAGAGATACTACGAGTTCTTAGAAAACGAAATTGAGAACTTTTTGGAAGATTTACCATTGGAAGAATATCAAAATTTAATTTGGCAACATGATGGTGCCCCTCCGCATGCCGTGCGTGAAGTTATTCAATATTTAAACGGACGCCACGAAGAATGGATTGGTAGAAATGGAACCTATACTTGGCCACCCAATAGTCCCGATATGTCAGTATTAGACTCATTTCTTTGGGGCCATTTAAAGAACGTGGTATACAAGCAGCGAAACCACGAAATTGATGAGATCATGCAGAAAATTGTGAACGAAATAAATCGCCTTAACCAGGAAAATCACATTATAACAGCAAGTTTGGAAAGGCTACAAAGAGGTTATCGCAATTGTTTCGAGAACAACGGAGGTCACATTGAACATTTAAATTATTAGTGTTTTTTTTTTAGTTAGTATACAGTTGGATTTCTTTTTCTGTCATGTAATGTTTTATTTTCCTCAAATAGGTTCTTTATCCTTAGAATAGTATTGACGGATATATTTCTGTGAAAATTTGCAATAAATCTTCTCCTTGCTTCTCTTGCATTTTCTTGGCATTTGTAGAACAAGATAACAATCTGCAATCTCTCATTTAATGAATATTTCATTTCGGCAATATTATAGTAAATTTGTCAAATTTTTTGACTTTGAAGGATTTCAAGGTGATTTTACCTTTATTACCTAGTGTATGTTTCAAACAGGTTAAAGTTAAATTATACTGGATAAAACATTAAAATTTAATAAAAATAGCTGTCACAATATTAAATATTTTAATCAGAACGGACATAAAAAAAATCACTCGTTCCGAAAATCGTATAAAAAAAGCTATGTTCCATTTAAAAAACACCTTATCCATAGCGTAACTCTTTTGTTTCTGGTTCAAATAAATTTTTGGTTTCATTTTTGAATTCTGCAGGAAAAAGTACATCGATTGGCTATTTTAGATTTTTCTTTAAATACAAGGAAGCTCAAGCCCCTGTTCAGTCCTCGTTGGAAGACCCTGTACCTAATATGCGCATTGTATTTGCACTGTATTAATGTATTATTTATTAACTCAGTCACGCCAGTGTTAGTCATCAAATACAACGACATCGGCACGGGCTTTCTCACATTAGAAACGTGGTCCAGAGGTAGAGTCTCAGCTAGTGAACCAAGAGGTCGTGGGTTTGAGCCTGTGCTCGGTTAGACTTTTTTTTAAATTTTTGTTATTTAAAAAATTAGATCGGCTCCAAAAGGTTTATTGGCAACAAGTTTAGCACTTGTTTCTCAATAAAATATTTTTTAAAATTATTGGTAATCTCATATCTACTACACCTGGCAGCCTGTATCATTAACACAAGTCTCAGCTGATATCGGATATCTCTTTTTATTTACAACTAAGAGGGAAAGATGACAAATCGTTAGTGCTAATCGAAGTACCGAGATTAAAATTCAAATCACGCAAATATATATTGTTTTGTTCGTTTATAACTTAATATTTTTATGTTATTGCTAACCTTAATTATTATTTAATATGTGTTTACCAAAAAGTTATCGTGAAGTACTGCTAATGCCAAATTACATGGTATCCCGTTAAAGTCGGTTTAATGATGTTATGTGTGCCACTAATTCTGTTAGTCATGGGCGTTCGGTGAAATTTCAAAGTTGTATATCTCTGTTCCTACTTACAGGAACCGCACCAAATTTAGAGGTTTTAATAGTGAGCCCACTGGGAATGTTTTGGTAAAGAAAAAAAAAACATTTTGTAATTTGCGAAAAAAGTTGAATTTTTGCATTGCCACTTGGAAAAAAATTAACACGTTTAGGTATGTTATTTATTATTTTTTCTAAACAAATTTTACATCATTTTGTCGACAATTTTTAAATTTTAAGAGAAAAAATGTGTTAGTAGAAAGTTATAGTCATTTGAATTTTTTTTGAAATTATATTTTAGGTTTCAAAAAATTCAAATGACTATAACTTTCTACAAACACATTTTTTCTCTTGATGTAAAATTTGTTTAGAAAAAATAATAAATAACATACCTAAACGTGTTCATTTTTTTCCAAGTGGAAGCAATGCAAAAATTCAACTTTTTTCGCAAATTACAAAATGTTTTTTTTTTCTTTACCAAAACATTCCCAGTGGGCTCACTATTAAAACACCTAAATTTGGTGCGGTTCCTGTAAGTAGAAACAGAGATATACAACTTTGAAATTTCACCGCACGCCCATGCTGTTAGTAGTTCTGTATTAAAAATTTGACACCTTAGGATTACTTTTATTAGGGCAAGACACTTATAAAATCTTATTTTTAATAATAAAAACCCTTACTTCCAGAGACCAGCAAGATGAAACAAAAACACTGGAAAATAAAATTACTACTACAGTTCAAGAATCCACAAACAACTTTCCGTCCAACTCCGATTCGGAAGAAAACTTATTTGAACATTTAGAAGACTCTTCAACAGAAAAAGCTAGCGAAGAGTTGCTAAAAGGAAGCAACGGCATACAGAGTGTCACAATAACAACCCTTGATAAAGAGCCTGCGGACTTGTTTAAAGATGCAGAACAAATCATTACTAGCTCCTCAAACAGTTTCGTTAGTGAGAATAGTGATTCTGTTAATTCACAAACACCACGAAGTGTTAGAAACGATGAGTCCGACACTAACTTGCTAATTCCAGCCTCTGAAACCGATTTTGAACCCGAGACACCAATCGACGAACCTCCTTTCGTTAAGACCTACATAAGACCATTGGGAAATATTGTTACTGATGATGAAGTTCCATATGTAAAATCAGCTGATACTTTTGTAAAGTCATCTAATGTTCAAGTAAATTCTAAAAGCAGTGTTACCAGCGAAGTAAAAAATACCGAAATCGTAAATTCTGGTGTGAGGTTTAATGAAAATATTGGAAATACAGAAGCGACGACTGAAGCGACTGTTGAAGTGTCGACGGAAGAAAGTGAAGCTAAAGTTGAACAGGTAATTATATACGATAAACCCAGAGTGGTTTACAATTTTATTAATGGTGCGGGGAAATGTGTCTAAAATGAGATAGGTATACAGTTAAACAGATTAAATGGAAAATTTAATTATTAATAGATTTACAGTGTCAAAATCTAGCTAAATATTTTAGTATATTTTAGGTATTCTTGTTAATTATAGCAAGCGCTGATTTATTGCAATAATCGTTATGACATTTGAAGAAATTGATATTAAAATATTAATATTACCATATTACATTTTAAATATATATATTTTTTGCGATTGTTTCTTGGGGACAGGTTCATCATTTAACCGACAAAATAGTCGGATCAGTCGGATTTAAGATACAGTAGCGTCGATTGCCTCGATGCGACTGGGTTATGGCTGTCTGAATGAGTCCCAACAAGGACGAAACAGCTGTCATAGTCTACCCGGCCCGGGGTTGTCCATATTCTTGGACTCCCCGTACTTTGATGCAAGAGAAGAACACACTTCCACAGTCCGATAAGACTGATTATATTATTTTGTCGTTTAAATGATGAACCTGTCCCCAAGAAACAGTCCCAAAAAAAAAATATATATATATATATATATATATATATATATATATATATATATATATATATATATATATATATATATATATATATATATATATATATATATATATATATATGAAGAAATATTGATCCGGGAGTACATGCGTTCGTTTGTTAAATTCCTATTGGAATCTAGCAGACGTTTCGCCCCATGAGTTTACGACTTGACAGCAACGAGTAAGCATTGATAATGCCAAGTGAGACCTTGGCGAAACGTCTGCCAGATTCCAATAGGAATTTAACAAACGAACGGATGTACTCCCGGATCAATATTTCTTCACATTTCTCCATCCGTGAAAGTCTACGTTCAAACATATATATATATATATATATATATATATATATATATATATATATATATATATATATATATATATATATATATATATATATATCGCCCCCTTAGTGCAACAACTAGATATCTTAAATTTTATGAATTTTGAGTTATCTAGTTAGATCTACTCTATTTTGTTTACTCTTTTTATTGCTACAACTAGATATCTTTCACGGACAATTAAACTCTAAACACAGATTGGCAACAAACATATAACTCCCACGACAAACAAAATGTACATTCTTTAACTAAATATCTTAAGATACCTATAGTTATGGAGAGACAAAATGTACAGGGTTATTCATTATATTTTGACTCCCACCTACAGCTCTTATTACGAGTTATAGAAAGAAACTTTAAATACAAAAGTTTTAGGTTTTTTCACGTAGTATCTTTTGGTAATAGCGGAAATAAAAAATCGTCTTTACAACATTGAAAAAATTAATTGAGTCATATTTTTTAAATGGAACACCCTGTATATTATTGTATATTACACCCTGTATATTATTAGCTCAAATCTCTTTGTTCTGATTTCAAATATATATAATTTGTTGGCATTTGGTTCAGCCTCTTTTGAAATATTTGAGTTTAAAAAAATACGTTATTTAAACTACAACAATACGTTTTCGATGCGACTTGACAACAAACTTTAATGGCTGATGATCTCAAATTGTGGAAAAATAAGTTATAAACTCAAATATTTCAAAAGTGGCTGAACCAAATGCCAACAAATTATATATATTTGAAATCAGAACAAAGAGATTTTCCATTTGAGCTAATAATATACAGGGTGCTCCATTTAAAAAATATGACTCAATTAATTTTTTCAATGTTGTAAAGTCGATTTTTTATTTCCGCTATTACCAAAAGATACTACGTGAAAAAACCTAAAACTTTTGTATTTAAAGTTTTTTTCTATAACTTGTAATAAGAGCTGTAGGTGAGCGTCAAAATATAATGAATAACCCTGTACATTCTTTAACTAGATATTTTAAGATACCTATAGTTATGACAAACAAAATGTACATTCTTTAACTAGATATCTTGAGATACCTAGTTGTTGTACTGACATTATTAAGCCTGCACCTACTTGATCTGTATCGTGGGTCTGTATGAGATATCTAGTTGTGTGTTTGAAAGAACTGGTGATTATCGGTGTTTCTTACAGTCTTTTTAAATATTGTTAAATTGTGAAAATGACGACAAAAGCAAAGAGAATCTTGGAAAGATTAAAACTTAGGCAAGCGAAAAACATTGCAAGTATGTACAAATGTATTCAAATCCTCATTTAAATATCCCATTCCAAGGAGGCAAACGTGAAAGATCTTAACAAAAAGAAATTTCCGAGAGTGACATAAGTAATATTAAATTTTGAGCTGTAAAATTTTGACTTTTTTGTTTCAATTAAACCAAAATGTATCTTCACTTTTAAATAAAGTTGCCTCTAAAAGATAATTAAATAAACGTTTGCAAGTAGATAACTTTTCAATTTCTTGGCAATATTTTTTGATACAACTAGATAACCCAAGTCTTAAAATACTGCAAAAGCATAAAACCTAATTTTCTGTCGAATTAACAAATCATAGTTTTGTATGTAACACGTCTGTGTTTAAAAAATTCTTTTATCCCATGACTTCAAAAAGTCATCCGGTCTGGATGGCATACCAGCAGTGGTTCTAAAAAAATGCGCTCCAGAACTTGCACCCATCTTAACTCGTCTTTTCCAGATCTTCTATGACAAGGGATCTTCCCAGACATATGAAAGACTGCTTGTACCTATGCAGCCTGTCCCAATGACAGGTTTCAAGTCCCTTCCTTCCAATTACAGACCCACATATCTCTCTTCGTCCTGTTGTGAGTAGTCATGGAGGAAGTCATCAACTTCTCAAATTCTAAAATATGTAAAAAACAAAATCATTCATGACAGACAGTACGGATTTCGTCACCAAAGATCCACAGCTGATCTCCTTACCTTTGTCACACATAATTGGAACAAGTCTCTCGAATTTCATGGTGAAAAAGATTGTTGCTCCTGGTATTTCTAAAGCCTTTGACCAAATATGGCATGCGCATGCCGCACTCCTCAACAAACTATCTTTTTACAGTCTACAGGACATCCCACTTCTCTAGCTCATTCATACCTCCAGATTATGGAACGGATTACCTGCAGATGTTTTCCCTTTCCCTCCCACTCTCCAATCCTTTAAATCCCATGTCAATAGACTTTTCTTCTCTTCAGATGCCCATAGTACGTTAGTACTTAGGCTTGAAGTCTACGTAGGCTGTCTCAGCTAAAATAATCTGTTTTATAAAATAACAATTCTGCAGCTGCAAATCTGAACTTTTTAAAATCTTAAAGGAAATCTAAATTTATATTCCCATTGTCAGTTTAGCACTCATTGTCAGTTTAACACTCCTATCTCTGTTAACAACTTTCCGACTGCGCTTTGCGAAATAGCATTCTTTCAAAGCCTGCTGTTGCTCTGTTACCCTTATTTTTCGAACGCCGTGTATTGGCGATTCAAATTAAGAACGTGGCGTCCTCTGCAGCGGATTTACTAACTACCATAACGGGAAATGTTTTCGTTTTGTCTTTATCTTCATTATCGTGTTATTTGACATCTTTGTCAATTTTGTCGTCTACTGAGCCCTTCATCCCCGTTAAAAATTAGCTGATTGCAGCTGGTTTCCCTAATTTGAGTCGCAAATATAGGGACATAAAAGATACCCCGTAAAAATAATAATTTAATTCTAATAATTCTCTGCAAGTACCTAAATAAGTGAAGATGGATGAACAGTTGTTAATTTTAACCACCTTTCATGAACTAAGACGAGAAAGGGGGAATAATTTCAATCAATAAAATTGGTATAGTAAGTGCATGATGTTTTTTTACAGGTTCAGTTTTTCTCCGCACCATTGGTAGCAGCATTCACAGTGCATCAGGACGAAAAAGGGCTGCCAAAAAAAGTGGAACCGATATTCAAAAATGAAATAGTCCCCAAAAAAGGACAGCTAATAACACAACAAAATGTCCTTCAGGTAGGAAATAGCATATTAATACTTACCAAGAGACGGAATTATTAAAACGTAGAGATGGGCGATATTTTCATACCGGTGACCTATCAGGTTACCGCGACTACCGGTGACTAACTATTTTAAGTCCACAGTGATTCCGACTACATGGAGAGTGCGGTCATAATTATTGCCCCATGAAAAGAAGTCTAGAGGCGTTATATCGAGAGATTTTGCTGGTCATGGGTTAGCAGAATATCGCCCAATCCACTGGTCTTGAAATTTCTCATCCAACCATTCCCGAACTTCCAGCGTGCTAAGAGCGGGAGCACCATCGTGTTGGTGAAACAATTCGCTACGCCGCGCCGTTCTAATGGTAGTTCATGTAAAAAATTTAGTATTTCTGTATCTAGGTAGTGTAAATAGCTTTCTGATGTTACATTTTGTTTGAAAAAGGAAGGTTCAACAATTTGGGTGTTTAATATCCATGTCTCACACCATACATTTACTTTAAAATGGTACTGATTTCTAGCTTCTATTACGAAATTTGGGTTCTCGTCCGCTCACCATCTACAGTTTTGTGAACTAACCACACCATTCTTCCCTTTTTCTTTTCATCCAAAAACAAAAATCTAGTCGAGCGTCATAGTCCCTGTCTTGTAATACATGAACAAATTTTAAATAAATTTAAAACTCTTCTCATCGACCGCTCTGACATTCCAAAATGTTCGCACCGTTGCGCGTTGAGACAGCGGCATAAGAGCGGTTTTCACAGTGGATATAACATCCAAGCTTGCATCTTTACTGGTAACAGGCCTGCGATGAGGAATTTTGTATTTACTATCAACAGAACCATATTCGTTAAATTTACTTAAAAGTCTTGCCACTGTTGAATGAGGAACATTTTTCCAGGATGTCTGGCATTAAATATCTCTGCAGCATGACGCGAACTTTGATAATAATTATCGCCACATATTAAAACTGACTGAATTTTTTCTTGAAGAGATATCTTGTCTGCAGTCACTGCACATTAAAATGACATCATCGCTTGACAAATAGAGAAATTGTTTATTTCTTTCACAGCCACATATTATGTAAAAAGTTAGCAGAAATAAGGTGCATTGTGTTTGACTTTAGAGACATTACCTGTTCTTGTTAGTTTTTCTTTTAGTTTTGTGAAATAAATTAAGTCTTTAAAGTGTATTTTAATAGATAAATCCGTAAAATTTAAAATACTGGTTAAAATATTAGAAACGCGACACTTAAGATTCCCCTAAAACAATAATTTTCAGTTATTTCTCTATAGAAACGTACTAAATAACTGAAGATCAACACAGTTGATCGTAAAACATTTATTTAAGGGCACAAGGTGTATTTTAAAGGCGGAAACAGGAAATTTTTTAATAGTAGTATTTTTACTGACAAAAAGTGTCAATTTTTATTTTTTCCCAAACTAACCCAAATATTGTACACGGTTATAAATTTAAATTATAAACACTTTTTTCAAATACCATTTGTCGATATTTTTACAAATAGTGCGACTTTTGGCTATACAACCCCAGAAAATTTAAATATCCTGCCAAATGACAAATGACAGTCGGCATCACAGAATCGATTTTGAGTTTCAGTGATGCAGAGATAAATGGTCAAGTTGATTTTTTTCCAAATTTAATAATAGAAATTTTTTTCCCATATGTCGCACACTTTCTGCCTGTCAGTGTATATTGTTCACGTCGCGCATCAATAAGCTTTCATTTGAGACCCTACACGATGCCCCTGACAAAACTTTTTTTCAGTTTCCCAATTTACCCCCTGAAATTAACCTCCACAATCAAAATTCAACTTTTTGATAATTTTCCCTTAATCTACACATTTTTTCAGATTTTTGTGAGCGACCCTTCTGGTGATAAGGGTGGGGGACAGCAATTTTTAAGCGTTTTTTCTTAAAAAAATGAATAAAAAAATATAAGCTCATTGAAGGGCAAATTCAGCAATATACAGAGTGTTACAAAAAGATGTTAATGAATTTTAAGGGCAGATTCTACGTCCAAAAATATGAAAATAGGTTTATATAAACATGGATCCTCAAACGCTTCTTTTTCGAGATACAGGGTGTTTAATATTTTCACACCTCAAGCTCGAAGAATTAGGAGAAATATGCGAAGACGATTTAGAGCAAGTATTGAAGCACGGAAAAGCCATTTCCAGGATTTACTATAAATTTAAATCAAAAAGCACTGTTTCCTGAAGTAAAAATATTTTTTAAAAAATTCAGTTTCATTATTTGTTTTATTGTAAGAAATAAATTAATTTTTATTTCGAAAACGGTGCGTCAGAACAAAAAAGTTTAAGAGACACTTTTCAAGCAGAATTAATTGGGCTTAAAGAGAACGATATCAATTTTGCAAAAAATCAGTGGATTGCCATTTTGTTCGCTAAAAATAAAAACTTACCAGCACGCACGCTACTGATGCAAGTACTTTAGAAAAGAAATTTTTGCACGTAAAGGTACCCTTTAATGAAATACTGGCGCGTACCAAAACTCATGTCAATATCTTAACGCATTTTGAAGAAATTAAAAAGAAACATTTAAAAAGGAAAATACTAAACAGCCTGTATCTCGAAAAAGAAGCGTTTGAGGATCCATGTTTATATAAACTTATTTTCATATTTTTAGATGTTGAATCTGCCCTTAAAATTTCTTAACATCTTTTTGTAACACCCTGTATATTGTTGAATTTGTCCTTCAATAAGCTTTCATGACACCCTACACGATGTCCTTGAAATTTTTTTGTTTCCAATTTCCTATTTACCCCCTGAAATTAACCCCCAGAATCGAAATTCAACTTTTTGTACTTTACGTTTATAACTGAGCCACCACACTCTATCCCTGTGCTAAATTTCAAATTTTTACGTCGAATAGTTTCAGAGAAAATCGCCTGTGAGATGCAGGAAAGGACACCGAAGTGATTCCATTAGTATTCCGTTTCACGGAACACTAAAAAGACAAATGTTTTGTAGGTTTGCTTAGGTGTTCTTAGGCTTTTTTGCAGTAATATTTCCACAATCATCACAAGTATTATAATTTTATTATTTTCTCCAACATAAATAAGTTAATTTTCATTATTTCACTGTAATATTGTTTTTTTAACTTCTTACGAATTAAAAGACTACGCAGAATTCAATTTTTTAATTAGTTATAATTATTTTCATTCTTTCAACAGAACGCAAACCTGCAATCCACAACCTTCAACAACGTGGATCTTCAAAGAAAGCAACAAATTTTAGAGCAAGAACTTGAAAAGCTGCGCAGCCAACAACTTCTACGAGGACAGAGCCTTTTGCCACGACACAACGTTGGAATCAACCCAATTTCAAATAATCTGGATGTCACTGAGTCAGGTTTTAGCCAGGCAATTAAACAGAATTTCAATCAGTTTGACCCTATATTTACTGAGCCAGATCGCTCAATCGTAACAAAGCTAGCTACTATTGATCCTAATACTCTGTTATCTCACAACGGAGGTCCTGTATTAAATAAATGTACGCCTAGTGAAGCCATATTACCTATAGCCAACCCTGTAAAACCTAGCTTTGGGAACCAACCTGTACTTGACTTAAGAACTAGCCCTCAAAATCTTAACAACAACGATGAAGTTAGTTTGGTACCTAGCATTAGTTTGGATTCCATAATTCAAGGAGGAAAATTACCTGTGAACGCTCAAATTTTGCCAACTAAAGAACCTACAGGGTTTTTCAATTTCGTACCACAACCTAACACTCAAAATCAACCAGCAGGGCTCCGACTACAGAATTCAGCTCTATCTTTCTCTAATTCCAATCCTAGTATACAACAATCCAGTTTGAACTTGGTACAGCCTAGCTCAAACTTCGGAAAACCTAGCTCAAATTTTGTCAGGTCCAACATAAATAGCGATAGTCTTGCTCAGTCACAACAAAATCCTATAGCGGCCAGTCAAAATTTAGCGCAACCTAGCCAAACCTTCTTGCAATCCACCTCAAACTTAATTCAGCCTAGTACAAGCAATTTTGTCGGTTCTTCGGTTCAAAATAATATCCAAAGTGTACAAAACTCCAACTTTTTAAGAAATCAAGTTAGTTTAAATCAGGTTCCTAGTCAAGGTGTGACGAATTTTCAAAATTTAAATCAAAATAACGACTTTTTGACGTCAAACAGAATTTTAAGGCAAGAACAGGGAATTGCAAACCCAGGGTTGAACCAAAATAGTTTTACTATCATCAAGTCACAACAACCTTTTAACCCAATTCAAGAAATAGGATATTTTCCAGATAACAACAGGTTTTTAAGGCCGAATCAAGGTTCGTCATCTACGAATTTGGTGGGGAAAAATTATCTGAGTCCAAACCTAGGTTTGACTCAAAATAGTTTATTTAATGGTAACAGCCAAACTCAAAACAAGTTTTTCGGCTCTAACCTTGTGGGATCTATAACAAATCCCGACAGTTTTACGGTTCAGCAAAGTGTACAACCTTTTAAACAGCAAACTTTAAGCAATAACCTTCAAAATAACAGGTTTTTCAACCCTAATCAAGAGAGTACTCTTAGCGCTCCGCAAAGCTTTAGAAGTACTCAATATAATGTAGGTTTTAGTCAGTCGCCACTTGATTACAACAGGTTTTTGCGGTCGAATCAAGAAAGTACCTTTTTAAGTAACCAAAATAGGTTTTCAGCTCCAGTGGCTATTCAGACTTACAAATACAGCAACTCTTTTGGATTCCCAACAATTCCGTTAAATAAGAAGTAGGGCAAAAATAATTATTGTTACAAGAGAGCATCAGTCTCTAGATTCGGAGTATTTATTGTTATAATTTCTTTAAAAAATGAACTGAGCGTTTGATTTTAACACATTAACCCAAACATACAACTGAAGACCTGATCCCTATATTTTTTTAAACGCTAATTCAATATCAATATTAATGAAAATAGGTAGATTGGTAGTGACATTTTTTTTGTACCTTTATTTTAATACCTACATATACCAGATTACCAGTGACGGCTGGTGAAATTTCAAAGTTGTATATCTCTGTTCCTACTTACAGGACCCGAACTGGGAATGTTTTGGTAAAGAAAAAACACATTTTGTAATTTGCGAAAAAAAGTTAAATTTTTGGTGTGCCCCTCCTAGGAAAAAAATGAAAACATCTAGGTATTTTATTTATTCATTTTTCTAAACAAATTTTACATCATTCTGTCGACAGTTTTTAAATTTTGAGAGAAAAAAAGGTGTTAGTAGAAAGTTATAGTCATTTGAATTTTTTCTTAAATTTTATTTTAGGCTTAAAAAAATTCAAATGACTATAACTTTCTACTAACACCTTTTTTTCTCTCAAAATTTAAAAACTGTCGACAGAATGATGTAAAATTTGTTTAGAAAAAAGCATAAATAAAATACCTAGACGTTTTCATTTTTTTCCTAGGAGGGGCACACCAAAAATTTAACTTTTTTTCGCAAATTACAAAATAATTTTTTTCTTTACCAAAACATTCCCAGTGGGCTCACTATTAAAACCCTTAAATTTGGTTCGGGTCCTGTAAGTAGGAACAGAGATATACAACTTCGAAATTTCACCAGCCGCCACTGCAGATTACAGTACCCATGTTGTGATTCTCAGGCATATACAGTGTGTATCACAACAAGCTTTATGGGTAGGACTTTATATTAAATTTTAATAATTGGGAAGTTTATATTTTTCGTTGCTCTAGCTTTAAATAAAATCATAGTTCTAGTTTTCTTGTTCTTGTTCGCCAGTGTTAATAATAAGTTATTGATGGATGATTCTGAGACCTGCGGGCGGGCGTATAGTCTGATTTTCGGGTGTGGTGTGGTGAAAATTTTACAGTTGTTCGATTAAACTAAAAAAAAAGTATTGAGTGGGTCTCTAGACTATCCCCGTTCCATTACACCCTGTATGTAGTATAAGGTTCCGGTATTTGGTGTGAACACTGATGGTGTTTTTCAACATTTTTCCAGTAAAAATAAAAAGATCGTGTAAGAGTTTTACTGTTTTAAAGAACAGATATTGCTTAATAGCAAAGTTCTCTTTATTTTTGAATTGCAGGCCATATGTCTATTTGCCAAGGGTATTTGGAAAAATATATGTCTATACAAAAAACGCTTTTATTTTGTTTTTTTCCAGTGGCGGAGGGGTAAGCAGCTAGCTTATAGAAATAAAAGGTACTTTTCTATTAAACTAAGTCTACTTTTCAAAATGGTAGCAATTTTTTCCATAATTTTATAATATTTTTTACTGAAATGTTGAAAACCTTTAAAAAAAAGTAAATACACGGTTTTTATGAAATTGTACCCTGTAGACATGGTTTTTCAAAAGTTTCCCTGCGCATTTTTAACCCTAGAGATTAGTTGACATTTGTTAAAAATAATATTGTAAAAAAGGTGTTTAGAAAAAATCTATTTAAGTAAATACTTATGGAAAAAAATTGACAAAATTTATAAAAATTCACCAAGAAAAAGATTGAATAACTTCCCATCCAAGATCGATATGTAATTTATGTGGTGTTATTGACTGAAAATTAACAATGGAAGATAAAATAGTATATTTTTAGACCCCAAATTACTAACTTACTTTCTTATAGTTTTATATTTACTAATATTCTTGTTAAAGTGACAAATGTATTTATTAATACACGTAAATTTTGTATCTATACATAATCAACGATTCAAAGGTTAAATGTTGTAACTCCCCAAGAAACTATACAGGGAAATAAAGAAAGTTATTATGATGAATACATATAGGGTGCTGTTGCAAACTGTTTTTAATATATATATATATATATATATATATATATATATATATATATATATATATATATATATATATATATATATAGATCTATGTATGGATGTTTATAATAGGAACATTATATCCATATTTAAGAGTTTGCTCAGTGTACTGTTTGTGACATATTATAATATTTTAACTTACGTAATTTAGCTAGGTAACATGATATAAATAATCAGAAAATAGCAGTAACGTAATGTATTTGATAATTTTGAGGAGGGTTACGTCATTTGAACTTTGAAGTGCGCATTGTTTTCTGTACCTAGAACCAAGGGGGATTTACGTTTTTTGCTTTGAAGAATATTTTGTATGTAAAAAATTTTAATACAACAAATTAGAGGAAGAAGAGGTATATTCCTATGGCCAGTTTCATACTGCCATGCTTCAAAAGCATCCAATCAAATTTTAGAATCCCAAAAGGATTTTGTAACAACTCCTAGAACAAGGTAGTTTCGTGGGACGCCTGGATAAGTGCAAATAAATAGAAACAAAAAGATACTTTTAATACCTAAGCAAACCAAAAAAAAAAAAAAAATAAAAGAAAATGAATTTAAAAGCTGAGAAATATCTACCAAGTACCGATACATGTCTTTCTGTAGATATAAAGCTTTTAAAATTAAAATTATTTTATAACTATAATCTAATTCCGAAATACGACTCGAACTGATGTAAAACATCCTAAGATTTTATATTTTTTAAACCCGAAAAATGTTAATCCCCATTCCATAAAATCAGTTTTGCCACTAGGTTTAATTTAAGTAAATTTAATATTATTTATATAGTATTAGATGCTGGGCTCCAGAGGTAAACTGTATTAATTTTAGCAAAAAAGCTAGATGATTATTGATGAGTTATACTGACTCCAAGTTCAAGTTGTGAGACCCCTTTCTATCAAATTTGTAAAATATTCTACAGATAAAAAAAGTAATCTACATCGTCAGCTTCAATTCTTATGAAGCCAAAAGAATAGTAAATAATCGGATTTTTGATGTTCTTTACCCTTCGAGTTGTAGAAAATTTTGTTACTATTGTTCATATTGTTTACTTCTGGGGACCAAGTAGTATTAAGGTTATTTATGAAAAATTTAACTTTAATTAGTATTAAAGCGTATAATGTTGTAGTTTAAATAAAAACATTGTTATATTTTTTCTTTGTGTTTTATTTAGGAATCCCCTTTACAGTTGAGTATATTTTAACCGATCCCCCAATTATTTCGTTTTTAGTTACCAATCAGTGGCATGTCGTCGGGGGGCTAGGGAGCGCAAGCCCCCCCACGCCCCCTGGGGTTTCACTGCCTACTATGACCACATACTCTTCGATAAAAGCAAAGTAATTTAAGGCGCCCTTTGGAGATTCACTGCCTACTAAGACCACATGCTCTAATAAGAAGAAATTGTGCCCCCTCCGCCTTTAAAGGCCCGGCACGCCACTGATATATCCCTAAGTTTATTCTCCATGTCCTGCCTCGTCGTAGGTGATATGACATATCTTTTATCTAGCCCCACAGGAGAAAATCTAACGTGGTAAGGGCACAAGACCTTGGTGGCCATGGAAAAAAAACCGCGGCCAATCCATCTTTAAAGATAGTACAGTTCCAAATATTCTCTGGCTTCACGATAAAAGTGTACGTAATGTCACGATCGGTCACTAATAATTTAATGATCCTCTATACCTCTCAAAATATCGTTCATTGCATTTCCGTTCACGAGTTATTTTGAAAAATATTTTCAACTGTATCTCGAAAGCATTTGTCCACCCGTATTAATATATATATTTTCCCTTTCTCATATCAGGAATTTCTCTGATATACAGGGTGTTTCAAAAAACATGTGCCATCGCTTAAAGGGAGATTCTTTGAAAGAAATTAATTCAAAAAGTTCTTATGAACATGGGTCCGCAGATGCTTTGTTTCAAAGATACAGGACGTTCAATTTTTAAATGGTCTTTACATGTTAAAACCGATGCGATGGTTGGGAAAGCTAAACCAGTAAGACGGTTAATAAAATTACATTTATCTCCTAAACGAAATGAAAATTGAAAAAATATGAAGAGACAAGTTTTGTTAAGAATTTAACATACTATTTGACCGATATACGAAAATATGAAGAAATCAGTGGCGTACATGTTTTTACTGGAAAAATATTGTACCGTCTTCTCATATGTACGCCCCTGGAGGACCTGTCAAAGTCTTTTCATGGTCAGAATTATGCTTAATTTAGGTACTTTACACAACGTAAATTTCATCAAAATTGATGAAGCCATTTTGAAAATATTTTGGAAAAATTGAAAAAAATATAAAAATTTAACACCCTGTATCTTTGAAACGAAGCATCTGCGGACCCATGTTTATATGAACTTTTTGCCTTAGTTTCTTACAAGGAATCTCCCTTTAAGCGATGGCACATGTTTTTTGAAACACCCTGTATATGTCGTAGGCAGAATGCAAATTTAGGCGTTTTATAAACTTCCTAGGCCTTTTACAAAAAGCCGGCAAAACGCGAGCATAAAATGCATTTTTCGTTATGACTAACGAAAACTAACGAAATTCTGGCATTAAAGCTGTTGTTAGATATATATAATATAATTTCTTCTTGTGCCACGGAGTTGTTAAATACGTTCTCGGACAGGTTTGCTCAGTTTTAGGTTTCATCGGTATCTTTTTTATCTATCATTGTTGAGTTTACTGCGACTGCACGATTCATGTTGGTATAAAATTTTATCAACACCGCATACAACTGACATTTTATTAAATAAGACACTGATGAAACCGAAAACTGAGCAAACCTGTCCGAGAACGTATTTCACAACTGACTTTATTATGCAGTTTTTATTTCTGCACCTTTTGGAGTCGATCTGGGTTAGCTTTTATTTCTTATTCGCGTTTTGCCGGCTTTTTGTAAAATGCCTAGGAAGTTTATAAGAAGCCTAAATTTGCATTCTGCCTACGACATATACAACATGAATTAATTTACGCACGTTGTATGTTACGGTAAATGTAATAAATCCGGTAATTATTAATATCCACTTAAACACAACAAAAAGCAATGGCATTATCAATAATAATTACCTGAGTTATTCATCTAACTACACACTTAAATATTTATTTTACATTCGCCATTTTATCAAGAAGGGCGATTTTGAAGGTTTGAGAAGCAGTAGGTCCATATATAAATATAAAAAATAAGCCACCAGAAAGCTTTTTAATGGAGGTCTCTCAATCTCTGAAAGTCTATATTTTTTTTTAAATTCACCTACACTAGTACTTGACTTCATTATAGCACTAGTACGATAATAAACTTTCTTATGGTACTAAAACAGAATCTCATATTATAACGTTATTATGACATGACAGCAGATAATATTTTTACACCATTTATATTTACAAGCACAGAAGAAACACCCCACATCAGTGATTCTACAGATCAGCGAAGTGAACTAATATTATTTTAAAACCTTT
The DNA here is from genome assembly GCA_963971165.1 of Philopedon plagiatum. NCBI lineage: Eukaryota > Metazoa > Arthropoda > Insecta > Coleoptera > Curculionidae > Philopedon > Philopedon plagiatum. Next base: position 65,374,292 of record OZ020195.1, on the reverse strand, counting down.
AGTTCGAACTTCTTCTTTGACTGCCTCTTTTCCTAGCCTAATATGCACTGATAAAGTAATCACAGTACCTACCTATCACTCCCAAGATATTTTCACAACTTATACTGTAATAGTATATTATGCAATGAGCATTTAATTGACAGCTATTAGGACACGAGTATGAGAATTACGACACAAGCCGAAGGCGACTGTCATAAAAAATACGAGGGTCTTAATAGCCATTACATGTGAGTTGCATAGACTTTTTTTTCTACGACCAGTAACAATAATGAAAAACAAAAATTTCAATTTTCAAAATTTATTTTTTCGTATATTTTTGCTGATTTTACGAGTAATTGTTTGCGTCTCTGGTCTGTTCCACCACGTCTGGTAGAGTTAAATCTCAATTTCACTCCCACTAATCCACTATCGCACATTTTCACCGATATTATTTGCAAAAAACACAAATATTACGAATTTACTAAGTAAACAGTAACTATGAACTGTCAAAACTGATTGTCTGATTTGTCATGGTCATGGCTAGTGGCGCACCCAGGGGAGGGGCTGGGGGGCTACAGCCCCCCCCCCCCCCCCCCCCCCCGACCAACATCCTAGACATACAAAAATTAAAAAAGGCACTACTAAATTGAAGAAATCCACCGAATTGCATTATGCAGCAACACACCCCCCCCCCCCCCCCCGACAAAATCCTGGGTGCGCGCATGGTTATGGCAATCTTTAATATTGACCGAATATTGCTGTGATGTTGGTTATAAACTTTTATCTTAATGAAAAATCTGTATCTTAATGAATTTCATTAAAGTACAGGTAGCAAATGTCTAATAAATCCATTAAAGTACGGGAGTAGAAAAAATATTACATTGTTGGTTATTTAAATGTATTTTTTTGCAATATGAACATACATTTTCCGTATAAATTTTCAGTATACGTGATGGATTTCTACACTTCCTTTCTCCAAATTTACAATATTAGTGACACATTTGAATACTGTTGTGTACTTTTACATTGTAGTATTATAATTATGCAAGTAATAAATATTATATTGTATTACTAGCTTTCGCCTGCGACTTCGTCCGCGTGGTATTGGTGGAATAATAGTGTTGTTTTGATGTCATGATTATGAATACATGAAACATGAGTTAGGTTAGGTTAGTTATATCTAGATACCGGATTTCAATATTTAATATTACATGACGCAAAAAAAGGGGTCAGACTCGGGTAAGTGATAGAAACGGTACGTAAATGAAATGAAATTAATATTAGATTTTGTCAGGTTGTATTTATGAATTATTGCTCCTAAAAATATTTCTTTTTTGTTTCAAAAAAATTAACCAAATTCACAAAAGGAAAAGCACTGAAAAGTATAAAATAAGTATTGTTACGTATTTATTACTGCGGTTAATGATCAACTTAATTTTATTCACTTTTTTTAAATATTTTTAGTGCGCCTATTCTTATCCCCTCCCTTCATCTTATATCCCCCTCTTTAAATTTGTAACAGCCATGTTATATTAGATTTTCTGACCTCAATAACTCCAAAAATGACATTAGTTAACATTTTTGGAAAAATCCAAACCCCCGCCGTTAATTTTTATTACATTGGTTACACAAAATTAGCTTTTCTGATCTCAATAACCCCGAAAATGTCACATTAGTTAACACTGTTGCAGAAATTGCCAATCGCTTCCCTCCCTGTTAATTTTCTTAACATCTTCTACACCAAATTATATTTCTTGACGTTAATCACCCGGAAAATGACAACATTTTTGGAAAAATTTCCAATCGCCCCTTCCCCCCTCCGGTTAATTTTTTTACCATCTGTTAATCTGTTAGACAAAATTAGATTTTCTGACCCCAATAGCCCCGAAAATGACGCATTTAACATTTTTGGAATAATTTCCAGCCGCTCCTTTTTATCCCCCCCCCCCCTCCTCGATTAATTTCTTTAACATAATTAGACAAAATTTGATTTTCTGACCTCAATAACTCGTTCGTTATCATTTTTGGAGGAATTTTCAGCTATTACCTTTAAGTAGGTATCCCCCTCTCCGATAGCTTTTTTAACATCTGTTAGACAAAATTGGATTTTCTGACCTCAATAACCCCGAAAATGACACATTAGTTAACGTTTTTAATGAAACTGCCAGTCGCTTCTTTTACCCCCCCCCCCCCCATGTTAATTTTATTAACATCTATTACACAAAATTAAGGTTGGTTTATGCAGACCACTTTAAATTTAAATTTAATTTTGCTTAAAAAATTTTCATTGAAATTTAAAATTAAAGTAAAATTAAATTAAAGTTGTGGATAAACGCTCTTATGCCTTCATGTGTATTTACCTCGTACACTCGTACTAAATTAAAAGTAAAGTGAAATTAGGGTTAAATTTAGTTTAAAGTGGTCAGCATAAACCCACCTTTAGATTTTCTGACCTCAATAACCCCGAAAATGGCATATTGGTCACATTTTTGGAAGAAATTGTCCATCGCTCGTTTTATGCCCGTTAATTTTTTTACCTACTGTTTGACCAAATTAGATTTTCGGACCTCAATACCCCCAAAAATGATATATCTAGCATCTTTGGAGACATTCCCAGTCGTGCCTTTTTATACCCCCTTATTATAATATAAATATATAAAAATACCCTTTTTTCCTGTCAATGTCGATGTGTCAAAATGAATTGCCTACATGACAACAGAATTTTTATTTTAAATTGTTCAAAAACTTTAGTATAGTAACGAGGTACCAAAAATACTGTTTAGTTTTGCTTTGGTGTTTTGTGTTATTTGTAAAATACTTTCATTTGTTTATGTGGTAGTACTGTTCTGTTAGAGAGTCGTTAATACACAAAAAGTGTTGAGGATGAGAATCTAAAATGGCACTATTTTATGTTTTTTACGGTGTTTATTTGTAGATAAATAATTTCTTGGCGAAACTAGGTATATTATTAAAAAAACTTTTCTTCATTAAAAAAGTGCATTTTGCTTGTTGCGTTGATATCACCAGTCGCCCACAAAATTTTGACCCGGAAAAAGCTCACGAAGCGGCTGGTTGACATTATAGTCACCCCTAGTTTCCAGACACAAAATATCAGAATCAGAGTCTAATCAGAACTGGACGGTAACTAGTACCTATGTATGTCAGTAATATAAATTGCGTGCAAGAACTGCCAATATGAACATTGGTGATTGATTATTGCACTAAAACGTATTTATAAACCTATTATTTAACTCATAATAGTTGCGTTATACCCCAAATTTGAAACAATCAAAACTTTTGCGGAGGATTTTAATCAATCGAATATTTTTAACAATTTCTTTCCCCTTAATTATATCAACTTGACGAAAACGGACATAGGCCCTTCTTGCACCAAGCCACAGAACTATACTCGCACATTTCAAAGCGGATAACGCTAGAACCTATTTTATTACAACTTCAGCACTATCTTATTTCACCCTATATGCATATTTTTATACACACTGGGTATGGGCTTAAAAACTCCATACCGTATTTTTTAGTAGTTGGTTATCTGTGCCAGTAAATTCTTGAGATAAAATTGAGGCACATATCGCATTCAACAGAAAATAATTTCATGTATTTTATCAAGGACAAATTATTTTAATATAATAATAAATATGTAGGTAAATTATTATTTAAAAATAAAATATATTTTTCGAAAGTAATTTTGTTTGAAAACCAGCTTTTTCGAAAGATGCTTTTTTGAAAACGGATTTACGAAATGTTTTAAAAATATTTTCTCGAAAACACATATTCCGAAAGTACAAAAAAGAACTTTTTAGAACAGGTGCACATTTTCCGAAGACGCATTTTTTCGAAAATTAAGTTATGAACTATTCTTGGAAAATATTAATGAAAAGAAAAATGACAGGAAAAGATCCTGAACAAACCCAAATGATTTGACTTGGATCAGCTATTCTTAGGTTTGGCACGTTCCCTGGCGTAATTTTTTTTTAAACTTTATAATTGAAAATTGTTTTTCAAAAAAATTGAATTCCAATAAAAAGTACTTTCGAAAAAGATGAGATCTGAAAAAATTCTTTAAAAAAAATCGAAAAATTTATTTGCTCAGTGGTTTTTAAAAAAGGAAAATATTCCTAGTTTTCGAAAAACTGTGTAGGTATTTTCGACAAATTATATTTTCAAAAAATTGGACTTTCTAAAACTCGTAAATATATCCATCCAAGTTAGCAGAAGGCATGAACAAAGAAATGCTGGAATATTTACACCTTATTAATCAAACAGTTTGTCCTGTAAGCTAAGGTGACAAACCGTTCTGTTTTTTCTCGGGAAAAATATTTTTTTAAAATGGATCTACGAAGTTTTTTTGACAATATCTTTTTTAAAAAACACATTTTCCGAAAGAATATTTTGTGAAAACATAGTTTTTTTAAAATTGAAATATGAACTCTACTAGCTCAAAAAATACCAATGAAAAAATGACAGAAAAAATCCTGAATTAACAACGAACCTTTTTTTTGTTTGGTCAGGTTTCCTTAGGTTTGCTACATTACTCTATAGTAAATTACTTTTTCAAAAAGGATTTTTTGAAAAAATAAATAGTCGAAAATTCTTTTTCGATAAGATGTTCTATCGAAAAAGATGTTTTCTCAAAACACGTTTTTCAAAAAGTGATTTTAAGAAAAAATTGGAAAAAACTGTTTTCAAAAAGAATTTGAAGAACACGCCTAGTTTTCGAACAACTGTATTTTTGATAAAGTTCTGTTTTCGAGAAAAGATATTTTCGAAGAAACGTGCTCTCAAAAAATGTGTTTCGAAAAATTGTTTCCAGTCCAAATGGAAAGGATAAATAAAAAATTGCTAGCATATTTACACCTCCACATAAATCAATCAATTTTCCCTGTCACGTGTAAGCTAAAATGACGAACTGTCCTGTTTAGGCAGAACAATCTTAAAGTTTTTGTTCATTGTTGTGAGTGGGAAAAATTTCCCGTCCGGGATTTTCTTTTTTTTTATGAAATAATGTTTATTTATTAGAACCCTAAACAATAGAAGAATAATGTCGCACTCGAACTTGCCTGATTTTTTTTTGGTCTACAATTTTGTGCTGCTCGAATTGATGTTGCACCCCCCCCCCCCCTAGACGCTAAATTCGCCCCTGTTGTTAGCAGCGACAGGACAAAAACTAGATGAAAAAAATGGTGAACTTGCACCAGTATTACACCTTAAACATTTTTAGTAAATCCTGGTATTTATTTTTTATCCACCCTTTACCTGAAGGACTAGAAAGAAGTACCCTTATTTACCAATATATTACTGGTAAAAGGCTTATCTTTACGTACAACATAATATGATATTTGTAAAACAAATCGTCTCTGTGTTCAAGCAACGAAACATAAAAATTACCTTTTTTAGGGTGCTTACCCTGTACATATTTTACCGAACGTCTAACCGGTTTCCAGCCAGGATAAAGCCTAATCAAAATTTAATTTTTATTCGGTCTAGTAGTTTTTAAGTTTTCGCGCCAACAGACAGACCGACAGACAGGACCGACGACAATCGGAAACCATGATTTTCGTGATCTGAAAACCGTGAAGATCTGATGGAATCTCGAGAGCTTATTTTTTTTTACGAATCCTCCCTCTGGCGAGGAGAGAAAAATATATAAAAGCTAATTAGGACACTTGCTGATTATTTATTTATTATAATATTTTTCCTACTGCAGAAAATTACTTCGTGAATTCATAATAAAATCACGAATAATTGTGTTTTACAATAATTATTATAAGCACCTTATGGTCACAGAAAACTTACAGTTAGATAAAAATAAAACCTGAAATTATATTATCTTTTTCCTTGGTTTGAGAATTCAACATTACCGACATTTAGGTATACCAATTTTCGATATATTATTTTCTATATTTTTTAAATGTAAAAACCAGAAGATATTTTTTAAAAAGAGTACTAAAAGGGACCTATTTTTCAATATCATAGGGACTTATTTTTCAATATCATATTTTTTATATTTTTAAACTTAAAAACTTAGAACTTCCTAAAAAGAGCATTAAAAAGAGAATTTTTTCCTAAAACAAGATTCTTTTTAGCATTATTTCAATTATCTTTAATTTTATTTGCTTACTTTAAATATCTTTTTTTATTTTATAGTCATATTTTTTAATATACCTATATATTTGCTTACATCTTGTTTTAATTTTGCTATTTTTCTTATGCAGGCATATTAATTTGTATCAAGAATAATATTATGCAAAATATGGGAAACGATGGGTTTTCCATATTTTGCAAAATTTGTATAGAACGCTTATAGTATAGGATCAAGTAATTTATATTAAACTTTTTATAGTTTATTTAAATAAAACACATACCCTTGTTTATATTTATTTATTTATTTATTTAGAAAAATATCAGTATAAAAATGGGATTAGTCTTAGAAGGGAATTGCAATTTTAGCTAAATTAATAAACAAATCAGTGTAAAAAGTATCAAAAGCAATAACTAAAAAACTAATAACAATCACCATGTATAAACCTTAAAATAAATACATACATTGACAAATAAATTTTTAAAAATGCCTTAATTATTTTTTGGGTTCGACAGCCTGTTTCACCGGCTCCCCAGTCTGTTTCACCGGCTCCCCAGTCTGTTTTACCGGCACCCCAGTCTGGGTTATGGGGATGGTTTTCTGCTCTGATTCGGTAGGCTGTACTCTAGGGGCTTGAATCATCAACACACCATCAGAAGACAACTTAGATTCGATTTTGCTCATGTTGCAGTTCTTTGGAAGGGCGTACTTCCTCACAAAGTGCCTCGAAACGTACCCATGTTCATCCTTTTTCTCTTCATGTTTTCCCTCGATAGTCAGGACATTGTCCCCAGTAACTTTTACAGAGATTTCTTCAGGTTTAAACTGTTGGACATCCAGAGTCGCTTGGAACTTGTCTTTGTCGAAGGTTACCGTGGATCCAGTGTCTCTCTGTGAAGAATCGGTACGCCAGTTTCGTAAATAACCTGCAGGTGTTCTCGTCAGCATACGATTGTTGATATTCAAGGGCTGAAAGATGTCTTCTGGATCCAAGGAGAGCCCAAAGTGCTGGTCCATGATTCTGGACGGCCTCATCCAGTACGGAGATGGGTAAAATGAATCTTCGAACAACAGTGGTAATAGAGACATTTTTTGTATGGATAAATTACACTGATAAACTTTTACGAGGAACTTTTTGCTGTGAATGAACGGCTTCGAATGATTTGTTCTATAAACTCTGGTGAAGTGCCGGTGCGCAGCCTATTTATATGCTCTTATCGGCTCTCCAGTTAATTCTGAGACGTTATCTTTGACGTACAGGGGAACAAAACTGGAGGTGGATTAGGATGCGCCCGCATTTTAAATAACTGTTCATAAAATGATGTCTGTTTTGGGTAGGCTTTTGTTGATTACTAAATATGTTCTGGATTATTCTAGACTTGTCGTTATTATAACTCTGCAAAAGTACAGTAAAATAATAATCCTCCCATATCTATATACAGAGCGTGTGAAACTGCTTATACAAAACTATTATCTTTGAATCGATAGGTCGAGGTATTCCAGAGAGTTATTTTGAAAAATAAAAGGTCAATTTTGCAACGAATATACAAAAACAGTGCAAAATATCAAAAGAATGCGTAAGACAAATGAAATATTCAGTTATAAAGTCAGTACCATTTAAAAATAATTTTAGACTGTGGCGTAGCTACACTTGGAGGACCCACAAGGTTCGGTGCCTTGGCCCTTTTGTAAAAATGTTACACATACAAAATATTTTTAAAATTTGGCGACCAAGAGACAATGCAGACGCTTATTTTGTGCCCCGTCTTGTGCCGCCGAATTGTAATTACATATTTTACTTTATAAGCACTAAAAATTGTTTTACATAAATTACATTTTTAGACATAACTAAATCATATTATTGGTACAAAAAAAGTTGGCAAGTTCCCTATTGTCTTTAGGTGTTGGTCTTCCAACTTTACCGAAAGCTAGATTTGGTTGGGTCGTGAGTGGAGAAATAAGCACTAAAAATTCTAATGTGCAAAAATACAATAATTGTAACCTAGTGTCAAAGAAAATTATAGCTACGCATTAGAACTATCCTATCATCCGAGCCAGACCGGCAGTTTTACAGCAAAATTTGATTTCGGCGCTCGAATTCTTGACGATTTAAAGAACAGCGTTGTCGGATTCTTTAATTTTACTTTTATCTAAGAAATACAACAGGTCTATATAGCGCGTTAATAAACTACGCCAATACATAAAGAAAGGGATGGGTATATATGTTGATTTGTTATGTTTAGGTAACTAGAAAATTTAAGTTTAGAATGGAATAATAAAAATAGTATGTGTACCTTGTAAGAAAAGCCACGTTCCTGAACTCTGTGTTTCCCAGTCGTCATGGAATGTTAGGCTTTTCCTGCTAGATACACAATATACCATTGTTGCGTTAAGGACAAATACAAATATTTTAATACTTTTCCTTTATAGCTTTGAAAAAAAAGATATAGCACAAAACGTTGTCTTATTTTTACGTCAATTTAGCCAGGTATTAGCGATTAGTGAATTTGTCCCACAAATATCATATGAAACGCAGCCAGAATACTCTCAACATTCATCGGACGTATGTTTCTGTTTCGTTTTCGACCATAACCTACCGTTACTATCTGCTGCACAGTGCATCAAACATACAAAATTCTGGGCCAAACTTTAAGCACTTATCGACTGATTGATGAATGAGTAATTTAATATTCGTTTTACTCTAAAAATCGGTGGTTTTACGAGTATTATCATACCTAAATTATTTAGGTGTGATAATACTCGTTTTTGATGCAAGAACGCAACGAAAGACCTTATAGGGCACAATTTTCATAAATGCATATATGTACATAATCTTCGGGGGGCACTGCGGATCTCCGGGGGGCACTGCGGATCTCCGGGGGGCACATCCCCCCCCCCCCAAGAGATACCTGGATCCAACACTAGTCTAGATTAGAACTATTTAATATTATGAGGGCGTCAGGGTAGAAAAATATGGATGCTCAGATGAGACATTTTCATGCAAAAATGACTGAAAAAACGAACTGTCCAGAGACAAAAAAATATATCTTCAGGAACTTTTAATGCACTTGAAAATACAATGGCAGACGATTTTTGGCTTTACAGAATTAATGCCAACTTTTAGGGTCTCCTGCCCCACTGTGCAGCGCCTATACATTGTTGGATTCCTAACAGTAAGGAAACAACAAATACTTGCAACGTGTATGGCCGGCAGGGGCAGGTGTGGAGTTATTAATTGTTCTTTTATGTCTTCTTAATCTACAAGTCTAATTCTTGATTTTTTCTTAGCAGCTGTCACCAGGGCACCTGGTATTTTTTCGAAAACATATTTCGAACCTATATTTTTTCAAAAATGTCCCCAAGCAAACCCAACCGCTTTTTCAAAGATGCTTTTTAAAAAACGCATTTATGAAATATTTTGAAAATGTTTTCTCCAAAAACGCGTACATTTTATCAAAAATATCTCCAAACAAATAATTTTTAAAACTGGTACATTTTTCGAAAATATATTTTTTTGAAAACAATATTTAGGAAATTTAATTATGAACTCTAGCAGCTTCGAAAATGTTAATCAAAAAAGACGAAAAAGATGCTGAACGAACCCAAACAAACCTTTCTTGGGTTTGATCGGGTTTTCTTAGGTTTGGTACGTTACTTTCTCGTAAATTACTTTTTCAAAAAGCCGTTGCTTGAAAAAATTAATACTATCCGAAAAAATTTAATTTCGAAAAAGATGTTCTCTGAAAAAATGTCTTTCTGAAAAGTGATTTAAAAAAATTGGTTTAGACAAATTGTACTTTCGTAAGTACTTGTATATCCTCCCAAATGAGCTGAAGGCCTAAATAAAAAAAATGCTACAATATTTACACTTTCATGTTAATCAAACAATTATTTGTCCTGTCGCGTGTAAGCCAAGATGACTAACTCTTTTAGCTGTTTCATTTTTAAACAAATATCTTTTTTGATGTTAAATTAAGTAATTTTTTTAGAAAAACAGCTTCTTCGAAAATAGATTTTTTTAAAAAGAACCTTTTAAAAATACATTTCCCGGAAATATATTTTTTAGGAAACATAGTTTTTCTAAATTTAATTTAAAATTTAATTTAAAATTATGAATGAATGAATGCGCGAAATGTCAATGAAAAAATGACAAAAAAAATCCCAAACTAACCTAAACGAAACTTTTTTGTGTTTAGTCAGGTTTAGGTTTCCTTGTATTTCCTATGTTACTCTGTAGTAAATTACTTTCAAAAAGATGTTGTTTTTTAATATGAATATTTAAGTCTTTTCGAAACAATTTTTCTAAATGTTCTTTCTAAAAACATGATTTCTTGAAAAAATTAGTTTCAAAAAGTGGTTAACAAAAGTTAGCTTCAGGAAAAAAAATTGAAAACATCCCTATAGTTTTCGAATATCTGTATTATTGAAAAAGTTCTGTTTTCGAGAAAATATATTTTCGAAAAAATGTGTTTTCGAAAACTTTGCCTATATCAGCCCAAATGGTCAGAAGGTATAAGTAATTTAAAAAATGCTAGAATATTGGTAAATTAGGATGACACACCGTTCTGTTTTCGCAAGAACAGGTTTAGATATTTCGTCCATTATGAAAAAAAGTACATTTCTTAGAAGAACCCTAAACAATAAAAAAGCAATGTAGCACACGAGCTAGTTCGTTTTTTTTGCTCTGGACTTTTGTGTAGCTAAAGGTGACGTTGCGCCCACAACCCCCCCCCCCCCCCCGCGCCCCAGCCCTTGACGAAATTCTAAATCCTCCCTTGGACCGAAGTAGACACTCAAAGTGAAAAATGGACAATTTAACAAGCGATCTAAGCATATATGTATATGTAGATGTTCATTACCATTTTATTAATGAAAAGATAAATTAAGGTTTATTAAAAGTGAATTATTATCAGACTGATGGACAATTAATTGGCAGACATTTGGACTAAACCATTAGGTGGAGTTAAATTTAAAAAATTTAAACAAGAAATCCTGGTGACATTGTAAAATATAGGTAGATTAAATTTTTAAAAAATGTAAGTGTTAAATCATATGTAACAAATTTTGTAAAATAGTTAATAAAATCAAAAATCAGTAATTTCCAAAATGGCAGTTTGGTGACATCTAACGTCAGAAATTAAATTAACCTCATTGTAGGTTGAAAAGATTACTGTAGTGGGACTCCTCGCGGTCGTAGTTTTCTATTTGTAGAGACAACGCGATATTTTTTCGCTCTGTTTTACGTTCGCTGTCAAATGATCGGCAGACAAAAACAACACTATCGCTTTGTGTCTATTACTGAAAACTATAACCACCCGGAGTAGGACTGCTGGCATTAGATATACACTTAAAGTAATGTTGGTTGTATATCCTTAAAATAATAGTTTAGCAGAAATTTGTCTAGAGTGAGTAATAAAAAAAGATGATGAATGAATATGTTTATAGTAACAATAGTTGTACGAAAAATATGAGTGACTAACCGGCTGCAAAACCAGATAGCTTCCCCTATACAATTGTCACCTCACGCCACTGGATACTACATTAGTTTTTTTGTGTGTATGATCTATTTAACCATCTAAAATCCCGTTTTGGTTTTGATACACAATTTAGGAAAAAATTTATAAGGGCAACTATTTTGTAGCATCCAGTACGTTTAAATAAAAGGCCAATTTTGTTTTATTTCTTTATTTATTCAGCAAACAATCAATACAAAAGTGATACATACTACTCACGATACACAAATACTGCTGGAAAATCAGTCAACAAAATATCTGCCTAGTGAGTGTGTTTTTAATAACTAATATATAAACACGTATTAAGGTACTTAATAAGAAAATTTGGCAGTGTTTTATTTTTTGGACTCAACAGCCTGTTGTTTTGCGGGCTCCCCAGTCTGAGTTATGGGAATGCTCTTGTGTTCCACCTCCATGGGCTCCACCGTTGGGGCAGTGATCATCAATACGCCATCAGAAGACAACTTGGATTCGACTCTGCTCATGTCGCAGTTCTTGGGAAGGGCGTACCTTCTCACAAAGTGCCTCGAAATGTACCCGTGTTCATCCTGTTTCTCCTCGTGTTTTCCTTCGATCGTCAAGACATTGTCTCCAGTAACTTTTACCGAGATTTCCTCTGGTTTGAACTGTTGGACGTCGAGGCTGGCTTGAAATTTATCTTTGTCGAATTTTATGGTGGATCCAGTGTCGCTCTGTGATGAGTTGGTTCGCCAGTTTCGTAAATAGCCTGCAGGAGTTCTCGTTAGCAAGCGATTATTGATATTCAATGGCTGGAAAATGTCTTCTGGATCCAAGGAAAGTCCAAAGTGCTGGTCCAACATTCTGGAGGGCCTTATCCAGTACGATGACGAGTACAATGGATCGTCAAACAACAGTGGTAGAAGAGCCATTTTTTATACGCTACACTCAAAGTTTTTCAATAAAGACACAAAAATCGCTTTGTGAACTCGCTCACGATATCACGACTAGCAACGAACTTTTCAAATCCGCTTACAGATGTAAACTCTGGTGAAGTCGCCGGTCCGCTGCGCTTTTATACAGTCCTATCGATTTTCTAGATAATTCGAGCACGTTACTTGCTCTACTAGAAATGCTAGAAGAGTCGAGAGCAGTGTTGTCAAATTTCAGAAACTCATGGCGCAAACTTGTTAGTAGTGATGGATGACTGATATGATTGATTATAAATGAAATGATGATATGATAAAACGACGACAAACGCAACCTTAGGAAAATGAATGGCTCGAATATCGAAAATGCTTGTTTTCGACAGAAACTAAATTTTTCTATGACTATTTAATAAAACCATGAAACTCATGCAATTTTTGAAATATGTATAATAGTTATTATTATAAGGGTACCTAGTGAATAATAATTCATTATTTACGGTCCGTGACCAATCACAGCAAAACATTTTTATTATCACGGTTCAAAATCTCTAAAACACCTAGCCAGCCTATAAAAACAATTGCCAAATCATTGTGTCAAAAGTATACTAGCTGTTTAACTTTAACAGGTCAAAATTTCGTAAATTTAAAGTTAATTAAACTATAAAAATTTTAATAATTAAATTTTCAAACTTTTCAATAAAATAGGTAGTCGTAGGAAAAGTACTCTATTCTACTCGCGGCAGTATAATATTATTATTTCATTTTGTAGCTCATGTCGCAAAATTTCATACTCGTAATAATCACTGTCATTTGATTACCACACCTAATAATATTCTATTATTTACATTTAGTTTTCCAAAAATATTTTTATCAACACTAAATATGTACATAAACTGCTGGACACTCGAAACGCACCGATCGATTTTTCTTGCATTTTTTGATAGAAGATTTCGCACAAACTACACCATATTTTGAAATGCGGTTTTCAATACTTTGAAGTCTTATCCCTTTGTGTTTCTGTCGAAGTCGCGGAAAATTTTATCACTTCATAAACAACTTATACAGGGTGGATAATAACAGATTGAAAATTTTGCTAATTTTCATTCTTAGCGCGAATTTTATTCAGCTGATATTTTTTTCAAATTTACTGAGCATACGAATCCTTATTTTAAACGTCAAAAACAACTTTGCCCGATTTTACTTTTCTTCTCTGTTTTTGAAGATACAGGGTGATTTCTAATTTGTTGTCAATATTTTGAATATGTGAGTGTCAATTTACATGAGATGATTAATTTACAAGTTTTTTGATACTAAACGACTTAGTTTAGATCAAAAAACATAGGACGTTACGCACTTGATATTTAAGATATACAGGGTGTCTTCAATCGGCCCTTTAGATTTAAATTTCCAAAGGTAATGTTAATTTTTTATTTTCCGCTTCCGAACTGGCTGTATTGGATGATAAAACATCTATCCGTGATTTATGTATACTGGTAGGTACAATCATTAGGATTATATACTGAAAGTTTTTTTTAATTTTCTGATTCCTGAAAGTTTGTAGACGCTACTGGGTGATACATATTTTAGTATTGTTTATGAGTTCCAATGACCAATAATAAGTGATGTATTCTTTTACTTTTTGGATTTGTATAATTTATTTAGGAAAATTCAGGTTCGTACTACATTTTATACAGGGTAATTCAAATTTCAGCCTAATATCTTGTGAGACCTCCCCGTGCGTTGATAACGGCCTGACATCGCCGTGGCATACTTCTCACTAATCTTTGAATGAAATCCTGGGGGATATTTCCCACTCATCCTGTATTACTACAGCGAGTTCCTCTAATGTCTCATGAGCGTTGATTCTTGAGCACACTTGTAACTTTAATGCAGACCACACATGCTCAATATCTCAATAATATTCAAGTCAGGGGATTTTCGAGGCAATTTTAACTGGTTAGCATTGTTTGCCCCCAAAAAATCCAGGACAATACGGGCCCTGTGTGGTCTTGCATTATCGTCCACTAAAATGAAGTCGGGCCCAAAATTTTCTGCAAACGGCAAAACAATGTTATTTAAAATGTCGTCCCTATAAACGGTTGCGTTGGCTGTTCGATTAGAGATAAACAGTTCAGATCTTCCATTAAAAATCACTCCCGCCCATGCTGTTATACCTCCACCCCCAAATGGTTCCTGCGGAGCCATATTCTCTTCAATAAATCGCTCCCTAGGCTGCCTCCAAACAAGAGTCCTCCCATCCGAATGGATCAAATTAAATCTTGTTTCATCGCTAAACATACAATTCAGCTATTCTTGGATTCCCCACCCTACTCGTTCTTGGGCCCACTGTAACCTCTGGGCTCGATGTCTAGGTATCAAGCGAGGACATTTAGCTCTACGTCTTGCTCTAAAAGAAGAGTTGTGTTAAATTAAGTTTAATAAATTAAACAAACTAACAAATTTACCGTAGGTTGTTTTTGTTGAGATATCGTCTGACAGTCCTATTAGAAACGACAAGCCCTGTTTGACGTCGCATGTTTTCGTTTAATTTTCGGGAATTTTGGGTCCTGTTTACCCGTGCTTCTCGGAGGAGATTCCTCTCTGCAAGGGCTGGAATTTTTTTCCGATGTCCACCTCCATGCCAATAGGCAACGTCTCCCGTTGCAATAGACCTTTGGTTGAGACGAATTAAGGTAGCTTTATCGACATTATACAGATCGGCTACTGTCTGCTGTGTCGCTAATCCATCGTTTAACAATCTTAAGCAATTTCGTTGCTCCGATTTACTTAATCGTGGGATTTTAATTAAATTATGATGACGTATCTAATACTTGCCAAACGTTTTATTTATTATGACAATATTGAAAACCTTTGTTGAATTACCATAGTAACTGACACGTTTAGGTAAAACAATGTAATAATTAAGTTACCCGTGTAATGACGACTCACATTGTACAGGACTGTACAACCTATGATAAATTTGTTAAGAATTTAATTTATTAAACTTATTTCAACACAACCCTTCTTTTAGAGGAAGACGTAGAGCTAAATGCCCTCGCTTGTTACTTGAACATCTAAATAATTTAAATTTGCTGTTTTCCGAAAATTGTGGGCCTGACTTCATGTTAGTGAACACAAGACCACCAAATTTGAATTACCCTGTACAAAATGCAGTGCGAACCTGAATTTTCCTACAAAATCCAAAAAGTAAAAGAATACATCACTTATTATTGGTCATTAGAACTGATAAACAATACTAAAATATGTATCACCCTGTAGCGTCTACAAACTTTCAGGAATCAGAAAATTAAAAAAACCCTTTCAGTATATAATCCTAATGATTGTACCAGTATACATAAATCACGGATAGATGTTTTATCATCTAATCCAGCCAGTTCGAAAGCGGAAAATAAAAAATTAACAATACCTTTGGAAATTTAAATCTAAATGGCCGATTGAAGACACCCTGTATATCTTACATATCAAGTGCGTAAAGTCCTATGTTTTTTGATCTAAACTAAGTCGTTTAGTATCAAAACACTTGTAAATTAATCATCAGATGTTAATTGACACTCACATATTCAAAATATTGACAACAAATTAGAAATCACCCTGTATCTTCAAAAACAGAGAAGAAAAGTAAAATCGGGCAGTTGTTTTTGACGTTTAACATAAGGATTCGTATGGTCAGTAAATTTGAAAAAAATATCAGCTGAATAAAATTCGCGCTAAGAATGAAAATTAGCAAAATTTTCAATCTGTTATTATCCACACTGTATAAGTTGTTTATGAAGTGTTAAAATTTCCCGCGACTTCGACAGAAATACAAAGGGATAAGACTTCAAAGTACTGAAAACCGCATTTCAAAATATTGTGTAGTTTGTGCGAAATCTTCTATCAAAAAATGCAAAAAAAAATCGATCGGTGCGTTTCGAGTGTCCAGCAGTTTAGTATATAGGTTGGAGCTCCCTAAAAAGATAATATTTATATTATGTCAAATGGTAAATGGCAAAACGCAAAATGGCCCAAAATGCTGTTTGCGATTTTTCCTAAAACGAGATGCAACTCCGTGCTTAAAGATCGCCAAATTTGCGATAAAGCGCCCAATCTGGTAACACTGGTGGAGACCCACTTATCCTTTGTATTTCAAACAACTGTTCATGGGGTATTGTTTGTTTTATTGGTGTTTTCGTTTATGAAATTCTCCGGATAATGAAGAGTTCGATAATACTTATACCAAATAAAAATACAGGCTAAAACATAATGCTAATTCATTTAACGATGACTGATTAATATGTATATAATATGTGTGATCGTCGGTTTATCCGCTGGCGATAAAAAAAAATTAAAAACAAAAAAATATTTTTTTGTTTTTAATTTTAATACTTTATTTTATGTTCTCAGTTTAAATATTTTTGAAACTATACTGTTTATATGAAAATAAAATTTATTATCTCTATATATGTATAAAAGAAGAAATTGACTGACTGACTGACATATCAACGCACAGCCCACACCACTGGGTCTAGGAACTTAAAATTTTGCACAGAGGTTTCTCATATAATGTAGGCATACACTAAGGAAGGGTTTTTCAAAATTCAACCTTTAAGGGGGTGAAACAGGGGTTCAAACTTTGAATGGAGTAAACATTAAGTCCTATTAACTCGAAATTTCATAGAAGTAGGTACTCTAAAAAATAAATATTTAAACGCGTGTTTTACAGTTTATAATAAATCAGCCCCTAAGGGAATGAAATGGGATTCAAAATTTGTAATCAAGTACAATTGTTATGCCGCTGACGAAAGCTAGTATAATATGTGTCCCGCATTTGTATCCAATGTCACGCTTTTTTACTAGCAAATCCCGCTAAACGCAAATGGGGACTTGGCAACCCTAGACGCTAAACGCTACTCAACTCGTATCGCAAATTTATCTATGAACGGCTTACTTTTAACAGCAGTATTTTCAAGTGTTTGCATACCGAGTAGTCTCTCTTTTTTATACCATAACTTTTTTCATAAAATCTATTCTACCTGTAACCCGTAAGTTTCCTGCTTCGTCTATATTTACGTTTTTACGTGTAAGACAATTCTATTGTATTCCTAATAAATACCAGAAGTAATTATGACATTTAAGACATTTTTTCAACTTATTGTTTCATTGGTTTTTGTTATGTACAATTAAAACAAATGTCAGTTTCCTGGTCGTTAGTTTCATGTAAATTTTTAGTCACATAACTGAAAATATCAATTCTGCTCTTTTAGTATAGTTTTGTCAGATTTACCAAAACGAAAACTTGTTTACCGACAATTTTTTAATGCAAAACATGTTTGTAAGTATCCGCTTCAAATTAAAATGCTTTAAAAATTTGTGTTTAAGTAGAAATACCTACTACATATAAAAAGTAAACACCCTGTATGAAATTATTACAACTAGTGTCTATATAATTTCAAAGTTAAATGCATTATTTTTTATTATTTTCACATTTTTTGACCTCACAAAAATAGCGTCAAAACAATTCACTTTCATGGTAATCACCCAATTCGCAAACATTCTCTGGAAACTGTAAAATATTAGTGTTGGCTAACAATGTAGCGGAGTGGACCCTGCGACACAAAGGAACTTTTCCAGAATACTCTCAACATTCTTGGAACGTACGAGAAGCCTCAATTGAAAGTTTATTTTTATTATGGTTGCTTATCGATCGACCGTCGACCCTACCCTAACCTACCATAACTATCTCGACACTTCTAGAATGCCCGCGCCGAACAGTGGGACGAAACCCGAAATATCAAGAAAAAGACAACGACGAAAAAGCTAAATACAAGGTTAAATTTTAAAATTATGTTAGTAGTTAGCTAAAATACAAAGAAGGAACAAGAACTATACCCCACTAGCTTTCACCCGCGACTTCGTCCGCGGTATAAGAATTTTAATCCATTACAAAGTTTGAACCCCCATTTCACCCTCTTAGGGGTTGATTTATTTAAAACTGTAAAATACGTGTTTAAACATTAACGCTCAGATTCACTAAGAAGGTTTAAGATTTAGTACTGGTTTAAATTAAGATCTTCTAGTTGATCAATTATGTTTTGACAGGTTTTTGTCCTGTCATTGTTAATAAGTCGTCATTAAAAACTTATGAATTATTCTGATATTTCAGCGATTTTCTTCGTTTCCAAATGATTTTCATCTTGGAACGGGTTGCTAAAATGAATTTGGTTCTATTATTGTCGAAAGTGCTTACCAAAATTGCCCTTTTCTTTATAAATTTTCGAAAAGCCTCAGAAACAAATTCGTAGTATACAACTTAGTTGTCTTATTCTTACACTTGTCAGTTTAAAACTGTTGATTGTCAAATTAGACCGGACTAACGTTGGAGAATCTGGCCGTTATTTTTTAGAGTACTTTTATGAAGTTTCGAGTTAATAAAACCCTCTAATATTTTTTCTCCATACAAAGTTTGAACCCCTGTTTCACCCGCTTAGGGGTTGAATTTTGAATAACCCTTCCTTAGTGCACGCCTACGTTATGTAAGAAACCTCTGTGCAAAATTTAAAGTTTATAGACCCAGCGGTGTGAGCTGTCCGTTGATACGTCAATCAATCAGTCAGTCAGTCAGCCTAAACGTAACTAGCTTCGATTTTTCGGGGGGGGGGGGCTACTCGGGGGCTTCTAGGTCGAATTGCTACTGACAGAGGTAAAACTACACCAGTGGCACATATTTGGGGGGCTGTCAATCAAATTATTAGCGCTGAAATACTGTCAATCCGTTACATTACAATAATTTGCAGTAAAGTCTTCACCGATATTTAATGTAACAGTCTTATCTGTGATTAGATCTATCTTAAGATAGTGGATTGACATTCCACTATCTGAAATAGTGAAATGTAATAATCTCAATCCGGATTAAGATACTGTAAGCAGGGTTACTGGTGACAGATCGGGATGAATACTTGCTGTATTACTTGCTCCCTTCACGGAAGGCCCTCCTCAAGTGTAGATATTAATGTACAGTTTCGTTTCAATTTAGAAATATTCTTCGACCTTTGTTATATTTATGTATATTTTCAATGATTACTTGTTACAAATTTTGGGTTATTTTACATTACACAATAAAAAATTTTCCAGAAGCTCTATAAAAGAGAAGAATGAACATAAATGTGAGTAAAACCCAAGTTATGGTTTTTAGCAAGACACATACCAATGTCAGTATTATGTTAAACGGAAGTGTTTTTTTTTTGTTTGTGATTTGGTAGTAAAGTAAAATACCTAAAAGTAGTAAAACCACGCCATTAAGTGAGTGAATAATGTGAAAAACAACTACTCATACTTTTCACAAGAAATTTTATAACGTCCGGATTTTGTCCCGATTTTTTTATAAACTTGTCCTGGCTAGAAAATCTTTGATCCGGTAGCCTAGCCGCGCCGTCTCTTTAATGTTTTCAAAACTATCACGAAGCTTTCTAATAAAAGTTAAACTAGAATTTAACATTGTTTTGGCGATTTCCAAATCTATTTCAACAGATTGTAATGTATTTGATGTTAAATTTAAGCGCTCTAAGAGTGCACACTAAAAAATCAGTACATTCAAATTTTTCCATGTATTTTATAATGGTCAGTGCTTCCGGAGACAACATTTTAAAAACCATTCAGAATTATAGACATTTATTAATTGGATGGTGTTATGCAATAACGAGTTATTAGTTCAAAAATAGAGTTATTTCCGCTCTTTAGACTCGCAAAGTGCCATTTTACAATAAACAAAAATGATTTAACCCATAACCCATGGATATAAGGTTCTTGTTAGCGAAAATAGTTTTTGATAATTCATTTTTATGAAATTTGTATAACCGATAACCTGACAAACTATTTTGCCATTTTTACAAAACAAGCTGATGGTGGCTTGACCCATTATTGCATAACACGATTAATACTGTGGTTGGCGATGGGCCCCCTAGAAAGCTGCCCCCCCCCCCCCCCGCTATGCGGGCTTTGCAGGGGTGTACTACTGATGGCGCCGATAAATAATTTCGACTCCTCCACCCCTAGAGCCTGGCTACGCCACTGATTATAACGCATTCCTAATCCAACTGAAGAGGACTTTTACAGTACTATGACGATTTTAAATCAGTGACCTAGTCATGACTACGTCACCATATTTGGCAACGTTGCTCCGAATACTCAGTGTTTAACCTAAAAAATCAAAGTATTAAGATTAAGTGAGACAGTGTTGCCCAATGGTCTGACTAGGTCATGATTTAGTCACTGATTTAAAAAGGGCTTTTTATTATTGTAATATAATCTTAACATTCATCGAACGTCTAGCCAGTTCCAAATTAAAATTTGTATTTGTTTACCAACACACCCTACGCAGTAAGCCTCTTTGTTTACTCTGCCTGCGATTATTTTATTTACTATCGTACAATTCGAGACGGAATGTAGGCAGCGTTGGGCTTTTGATGCTTGCTGAATGTACTAGAATTTTACATACAATTGTACTAGATTGTAATAGATTGAAATCCGTGGCGTGTCCTCACTCCCATTGACAATTTTTGACCACCTGATTAGTAATACATCATTTTTTGGATGAACAAATAGCTTTACTAAATACGTTTAATTATAATTAACAAAAAATGATACTTTCAAATGACATAATCATCAAAAAATCGAAACATGAATAGTATAACATAAATCAATAATTAAACATTGTAAGTAGACAAACAAAACATTCTTAACAGGACGAATTTGGAACGATTTAGAAATCATACGTTTCTCGATTAGTCTAACGTAAAGTATTAAAAAGAGAAGAATAGCAATAGTTTGACATGTCCATTATCCGCTATACGCGCCACAGTTTGGTCATGGGAATCCCAAGCGTAATAAGAAAATTACAAACCTACCGTCAATGGCTGTCTCCTTCTCTTACATTACTTTTATTTAGAGAATGCGCTACTCGGTTGTCGGTATGTCGGTTAGCCAGACGTCGGACACGAGGCACGACACCACATTGAGTTCAAGGTTGTGCATGAAGTTGAGAATGTACTAGATTATTGGTGTTTTTGGTAATGTAGTAATAGGGTAATATTGAATGTTAAATTGTAATAGATCTAGTACAATTGTAATAGCAAGCACAACGCTGAATGTAGGATTCTAGATGTTTCTGGACGGCGACACGGTTTTCTCACAGTGGGATAAAATCCTAATTCGTTGAATCGTTGTTAAATGTTTGTAAATGTGTAGAAAATAAATCACCATTTTCTTTAGGAATCCGTATAAATGGAAAACTTCATAGTGAAGATCTTTTGGTTGAGTTATCAACCTGCCCCAAGCGTAACTCAAAAGCTGGAAGAATTCGATCGACAAACTAAATCATAAAATTTTCTTGAATTTCTTGAATGAATTCGTCTTTTTAAGTTTCTAGGCTTTAAAATATTTTTTGTAACAAATAATTGAGCTTCAAAGATGTTAAAAAAAAAACAAAGTAGTGGTACCCAATGGACTCTGATTAGGTACTAATCGTAAAGGTTTTATACTACCTTATTACTTTAGTACTTCTCGTCATTGGTTTTCCTATATTTTTTCTACAAAAAGAAAATATAAGTATCTATAAAATTTTAACAAATCGCTACTTAAAAAAATGGTTTCTTAAAACTTAGTAGTCGCTGCTTTTTTTGTTTCTGTCGATTTAGCACAGTATTGCCAAAGTTGTTGAAGAGACACGTAAAAATTGAAGTGATTTTTTGTTAAAAACTGCAAGAAAATAGTGAGAATAGTGATAATGAGTTATTTTCGTTAACTCCTCCAAGCCTCTTAAAATCGGCAAATTCTGCTACTGACAATCTTCTACCAGCAAAGTCAAACAATTTGTATGAAAATGTATACGATCATTTCACGCAATGGTGCAAGAATAAAAAAGCAGCTACAGTATCGAAAAATGCGACTCTGGCATATTCAAGGGCATATATATTGGAGGAGGTAGAGGGGGTAATTACCACTCCCCCAGAACGATACGAAAAGCAAATGGTTGATCTCAAATAAAACAATTTGTAAAAGGTGGTTGAATTTTTTTGGTGCTACCCAGGAAAAAAAAATTTTTTGGTGCTACCCCACCAGAAAAAAAATATCTACGCCCTTGGGCACATTTAGTGGAAATATTTAAAAATGCAGTCATCTACCTTGTGGTCCACATATTCTATGCTTATATCAACCTTGAATGTAAAGGGCAACGTGAACATTGCTAAATACCTTAAATTGATACCCTACCTAGAGAAAATGTCTGTGGGATATATAAAGCAAAAAAATCGAAGGTTTTAACACGGGAAGAAATAAACCAGTTTTTGGCGCAGACAGATGATCGGGACTATTTACTAATAAGGGTATTTTTTCATAGATACATTCGTATAAAAGCTTATCATTTTATATTCATATTCTTAACAAATAAATAATTACAAAGAACACCTAATATACTTACCTAAAAGAGAGTTTATATAAGGTTTATTGTACGTTTTTTAGTAACCAGCAAGATACCCAATCAGGTAGGCGCCTGACTATCGATAGCGGAATAAGGTCAACAACCCTTCAGCGTAGCTTCGGCTACATAATATTATTATGTATTTAAATAGAATAATATTTGTTACCAAATTTCCTTCTGTAATCAAAGAATTTGGTTATAATTTTATAATACTTTGTAGTTATGCTCAATTAGTGAGTACATTATGTGAAACCATAGTTGCGATTAGGTACAGTGCCCACATGCCCACTGAGACGGTGTTGTTAGGTACCGTCTGAATGTGTTAGTAAATTATTACTTATGAGAAGCACGGCGAGATAGTGTTTTTGTTTCAATTTCTAACCATGTTTTAAAGCCAGAATGTTTAAGCTAGTAGGAATAATGCTCATCTTATTATTAACATAACAGGTAAGTCATAATTGTTTTTGTTACCGTATACCATTGCCTGTTTCATTCTTCTTATAATGTCAACCAAGACGGGTGGTCCATATTTTCCCAAATTAAGTAAAGAAATTGCTATTAAATTAAAATACACATTTTTGATAAAAATGCGTCTGTGGAATTAAAAATACTTCGGATTATTTTCGGTTTTTACTAAAAATAAATGAGATGTCACGATAATATTTAAGTTTGGCAATGCCCCGGCAGAATAATTTTTTTTTTATATAATATTAGAGCCTATGACGTCAGGCTCTTTAGAAGCGTTGGATACGGGGGTGATTTAGGGCATTATTTAAAATAAAAAAAAGTGTGCGATTTAAGAGAAAAAGTATTGGGTCTGTCTAGACTACCCCAGGAGTCACCCATTCAAATATATACAGTAAATTTCATAACACCCTGTATATATATATATATATATATATATATATATATATATATATATATATATATATATATATATATATATATATATATATATATATATATATATATATATATATATACAGTTGCTCAGAAAAATATTAGATGACACTATTATCTACAAACTTCATAGAAGTACTCTAAAAAATAACGTTCAGATTTACTAAGAAGGTTTAAGATTTAGTACTGGTTTCAATTAATATTAAAAATAATCTTAATTAAAAGTATGTGACATAATTTTTTTGTATAAATTAGCTAGTTTAAGCATAGCATTTTAATTTCAAAAGCTAGAGGAATTTAGTCGCTGGTAAAATGCTTCGTCCTTTTTACTCAGTATAAAAGTTTGTGATTGGTGAATATGTGTAAAATGCAGAAACCTGATTTGTTTAATGACAGTCACATGATAAAGAGGTAAATAATCGTATATAAAACAAGCAGTCGATTTTTAATAACTTTATTTAAATCATCTAATACAAAAACATTAACCATATTTCAGCATTAATCAGGAGCTAATAATTATAATTTTTTATTAAAATTTTTATTTTAACAAAATGACAGCACATAAAAGAATAACTATACAACTATAAGAAACGTAACAAAAGTCAAACAAAAACAGTTTGTTTTTGAAGAAAAAAATTAAAATTAATGGAACTATCAACATGTCAACTGTAAGGATATACACAAAATTAACCGTACAAGACGAAAATTAGTGCTTAAATCTATTTTATATTTAGTTTTTCAAAAAATTAATATTTAGGGGCACCTCCTCTAGGTTTAATTACGGCCCTTAAATGACGTGGCATGAATTCCACCAACTTTCTATTAATGTTTGGCGATATATTTTGCCATGTAGAAAAAATAGTGTTTCTGAATTCTTCACGGTTACTAGGATTGCATCTTTGAAGTTCTTTGTTTAAAATTTGCCACAGACGCTCAATCGGAGTAAGACCGTGTCTGCGGTGGAGTATTTAACAATTTTGGTACACCATGAAGCAGCCACAGCTTCACCGTATATGCGGTGTTTTTAGGATCGCTATCCTTTTGGAAAGAAAATATACGCGCCATATTTAAGTTTTCGGCTGATGGTCTCACATTTTGTTTTAGAATATCTAAGTACATATTTTTATCCATTATACTTTGAATTTCATCTAACTTTCCAACGCCGTTAGCGCCCATATCACCCCATAATAATATGGAACCTCCACCGTGTTTAACAGATTTTATGGTTTTTTTAGTTTGAAGCTCGGTATTTTTTTTCCGCATCACAATTCGATCAATCCTGACCAAACCTGAGCAAACCTGAACAAATCATTGGGCGGAAAAAAAGAACGAGCTTCAAACTACAAATACCATAACAACTGTTACACACGGAGGAGGTTCCATATTATTATGGGGTGCTATGGGAGATAACGGTGTTGGAAATATTTACATGAAATTCAAGGTATAATGGATAAAAATGTATACTTAGATACTCTAAAACAAAATTTGAGACTATCAGCCGAAAAATTAAATATGGCGCGTATCTTTTATTTCCGAAGAGATAACGATCCCAAAGACACCGCATATACGATGAAGCTGTGGCTGCTTCATAGTGTACCAAAATTGTTAAATACTCCACCGCAGACACACGGTCTCAATCCGATTGAGAGTCCGTGGCAAAGTTTGAAAAAAGAACTTCAAGGTTGCAATCCTAGTAACCGTGCCGAATTCAGAAACACTATTTTTTCTACATGGCAAAATATATCGCCAAACATTAATAGAAAGTTGGTGGAATCCATGCCACGTCAGTTAGGGGCCGTAATTAAACCTAAAGGAGGTGCCCCTACATATTAATTTTTTGAACAACTAAATATAAAATAGATTTAAGCATTAATTTTCGTCTTGTACGGTTAATTTTGTGTATATCCTTACAGTTGATATGTTGATAGTTCCATTAATTTTAATTGTTTTCTTCAAAAACAAATTGTTTTTGTTTGGCTTTTGTTACGTTTCTTACAGTTCTATACTATAGTTATTCTTTTATTTGCTGTCATTTTTTTGATAAAATATAGAAAGAATCATATCATAGAGGTGGTGTTATTTCAATTAATACATTTTGAATTATTATGTACGGTCAATTTTGTGAGCAACTGTATATATATATATATATATATATATATATATATATATATATATATATATATATATATATATATATATATATATATATATATATATATATTTGTTGTACAAATAACGGCCGTGTAATAAATTAAATGAAATAAAGATTACGGGGATTCGGCCAGAAAGTCTTTATTATATTTTTCTTATAATGTGCCTAGCTTTCGAAATGTTTCATTTCTTCCTCAGGGCAATTATATTTAAATATAAAGACAGTTAATTTTCGAAATTTTATGAAAAAATTGGTTGAAAAATATTCTACTTGGAATTTTGACAATATTTTTTGAAGTTGATAGTAATAATAATAATAATAATAACCTTGATTTACTATCAACTTCAAAAAATATTGTCAAAATTCCAAGTAGAATATTTTTCAACCAATTTTTTCATAAAATTTCGAAAATTAACTGTCTTTATATTTAAATATAATTGCCCTGAGGAAGAAATGAAACATTTCGAAAGCTAGGCACATTATAAGAAAAATATAATAAAGACTTTCTGGCCGAATCCCCGTAATCTTTATTTCATTTATATATATATATATATATATATATATATATATATATATATATATATATATATATATATATATATATATATACAGTTGCTCACAAAATTGACCGTACATAATAATTCAAAATGTATTAATTGAAATAACACCACCTCTATGATATGATTCTTTCTATATTTTATCAAAAAAATGACAGCAAATAAAAGAATAACTATAGTACAGACTCACTTTTATTGTATAATGTACTACATATTTTTCAATCATACGTATTTTTTCAGAAGGCCACAGCCAGGAACAATACGAATGTTGCTTAAGAATGTTATTAAGCTACTTCCAGATGAAAAATATCCCGAGATAGTAACATCTTCGCATTATATGTTAGCCGATCTTTACATTCCAGCAGAGGTTAATCCCGAAAACCCTCAGTTAGATCAAACTGGAAAAGAAGATGATGAAGCTAGCGTTTACGATGACGATGATTTAAATGGTGAAGGTAATGAAAATTAATTACAATATAGCTTTGATGTTCAGTTATAAAGTTTGCGTCTTTGGTACAAAGATTGTTCAATATGTCTTTGTTTCAATTCACGACTAACAACACTTATTTATTTAATTATCTGATTTCTATCGAACTGGCGTTGTTTCATAAATATGAATATATAAATTAAGTTGCAATAAGGAATATGCACATATGTTTTTTATTGCATAAATCGTTTAAGGAATTAATTACAAACCCAAAAAAATAATATTTTGAAGAAAATTACTAGGATAATTTAGCTACAAAAAATGTTTACTTTTCGGTATAATTTATTACAATTTAAAAAGCAGCCATTTGTCCTTAGTGAAAAGTGACGTCAGGAGATCAGCAAAAATCTACAGGTTAATGTAAAGCTTAACTTAAAGTCGAACAGGTTTGATTTTCTCGGAAACAGTCAGAGGGAGAGAAATCGAATTTTTTGGGTTGATAGCGGAGTAGTTTAACTAGCTTCGGTAAAAAATTCAGTTATACAGGATGTTTCGTTTCGGAGCTATTAAACGTCAAAGACGAAATATCCGCGATTTCCGTTGAAATCGGGTACAGGTCGTAAATGTGAATTAAATGGGTGTAAATTTTCGAAGATTGTAGGGGACCCGGAGCTTCAGAACTCCCCTGAAACTGGTGAGGATCAGAAAATGGCAAGTAATTCTTTTGAATTTTTTTAGGTCGAAAAATGCTATTTCCAGACCCCTCTTTGATACCTAATAACTCGAAAACAAAACGTCAGATCGAAAAACGGACTCGTAAGTGAAACTTTAAAATCTCAAATACTTTTTTCGCAATACATTTACCTAATCGTAAACTCACTGGAAAATGGAAATATTTGGAAAAAACTGAAAATTTAGATTTTTGACCCAAATATTTCACGGCTTTTAATTTTTTGTGGGGTGCTCACAAAGAAGAGCTCGTCGAAGTATATGATATCCATATTTTTTAGTTTCTTCATTCTCTATAGGAAGGGAGCAATCGCTGATTAAATTTCGATTTTTTAACTTTTTTTGCCCTTGACATCGGACCATTTGAATCACTCGGTATTTTTTCCTATCTAATTTTTTCCCAATTTTTCAGCACTCTCTTATAAAGGGATAATCACACTTTAAAATGAATACCGAATGGGCCATCCAGGAGCGTATTTAAGGGGTAAAATTCGGATTTACTTGATTTTTATTGACTAATCCTATTTTTAACCGACATTATTCCACACTATTTACCCTATTTAGTGATTCTTTTTGGGTTTATTGTATCCTTTAATTATCCAGGAATACCTCCCACTAATTTAAATCGCTTATTTTTTCGGTAAAGTTATAAATAAATAGGTTTATTTGCATCGGGGACATCTAAAATTTGAAAATTTTTGAATTTTCGAAGATTGCCATGAAAATAAAGAATTGCAGTTTATTTACTCCAAATTATGAAGATGATAATATGTCAAAATTTCGCAGAAATGCCAATTTTTGTGACAAAATTGAAAGGTTCCTGAACCGATTTCGGCTTGAAGTATACATGAATAAGATTTTAGGGACCTTCTACTTTAAGTGCAGGGATATTTCATTGGATGAGTTACGCATTAAATACCATTTTTATTGAGTTGTCGATGACTCTACAACACTGGAATTCGCCATATACTCATGACGAGTCATAAGTTCAGTTTTGACAATACAGCAAATTTGCAGTTTTAAATCCTTTTTTTTGCTAATAAAGACCAAAATAAATGAACAACAGCAACCGCCATAAACATTTAATTTATGTAGAGAATATAAAAAAATATTTCAGATTTATTTGGGTTATATGCATATTCCCTATTAATGGCTTTCTAGAATGTATTAAAACGAATATGATCCAATCTTCCATTTCAACTGAGCCCACTTAATCACGTATTTTCTAAGAGAAATAATATATGATATTTAGGTAAACATCCGTATTTATTACCTTGATGAAGTGTTACAAATGTTACAATTTGGCTATATGAAAACAAAAACGTGTTAATATCGATTTATTAGTCATTCCTATTAAACCTGTAAACGAAGTAAGAATAGATTTTAAGACGCCACTTAGCACAAGTTTTGATCAGATAAGTTAAATATTTATAGCGCTTAGGTTTTATAATGCATCAGTGGAGTTACGTACGATATTTTTTCTACAGCTGCGCACCTATACCCCATACCCACATGAAAAAATTGGTAAAGTCACTTTGTTTCCAAATTTGATGTATCGAATGGGAAACATACCCGTGTGATGTATCTACGTACAGACGGCGGGCGAATGGGTGAGAATAAATAGCAAACATTTTTAAGTAATAAACGTTGTATTGTTTAATTCTAGCAAGACATTGCAAAAGAATTCAAAAAAAGAATTCGTTTTACATAGGTTCCGAGGTTTCCCACCTTCTTGCACCCCACTAATACGTTAAAAAAATAAACTGCCTTGATTTTTTTGTTATGAAAAAATATTCACTAATGATAATAATTACAGTTGAGATAAAAATTTTCAATCAAACTCGCAGAATCAAAAAATGTGTTTTCAAAAATACTTTAGTCACTAGTTTTTCAAATAATATATGTATTTAGTAATATACAAAAATACAACAGCGCTATAAACTATATTTTTCAAATATTTTCAATGCAATGGAAATGTGCTTTGACTTTTTATCTTTTGAAGAAATGCAAAAAAATGCGATGGAAGCCAAACGTTCACATTAGCTGTACTTCACTCTTTTTCAATGTATAATCATAAACACTTCCCCTGTAACCAGAATATGCCACGGTATCAGCCTTTAAAACTTTTTGAACTATTAAAACAAGCTAACATATATCAAGTTCACTAACTATAATACCACAGTAAAAATTCGTAATCTTAACTAATATCTGCAACATATTAACGAAGAGGTCCGATCTTCGAGCATTTAAAACAGCCGAACCAACCTTTAAAATTTAGCCAATCGTAAATGCGACAAAGAATTCCGAAAATTAGAGTTTTGCTTTATAGCCCTTTTTTAAGATATAGCTTCACACATGAATACCGATGGCATTTCTTTAAAATATTGTTTATCACTTAAGCTTGCTTTGAAGTTATAATAAAATATTGCAAACTTATTGCCACTCGCTAACGAAAAAAATTCTGCGAAAGTCTTTGCACAGAACTTCCCTTATGCAATAAATTTACGTACTTCGTTAACAGTAACACGTAAGTTACATTAACTACTCAGTTCTAATAACAAGTCAAAAATATAAATTTTTTTAACCTTCCCACCCCGTTTAACAATTTCATTTTCCACGTAAAATCCTTAGCCCACTATGAAATGTTATTTCTTTTAAGGGGCGCTCGGAAAAATAGGTATAAAAATATTTTTTGGGGTCTTCTAATGTTAACGAATAAATAATTTATCTAGCTAAAACGAAAATCGATTTTTTGAAAATTTTAGGGTGGCGTAACTCCTTAAGCTAATTTTCTAGAGTTCTAACAAAATTAAACAGATTTTTTATTACTTCGCCCTGTATTGCATAAAAAATTGAAATTGTAACTAAAAGCTTAGGTGGCCACGACTGTACATATTTTGTCAAACTTACATTCCCGATTTCAAAGAGATAAAAAAAATTGATTTACAATTGCACACCCAATTTCACACATGTTATAGTAACAACATAATTATGTAAAATACAGCTACCTACTGAATAAGTAATATTTATTTGAGATAAATAGATATATATATATATATATATATATATATATATATATATATATATATATATATATATATATATATATATATATATATATATATATATACAGTTGCTCACAAAATTGACCGTACATAATAATTCAAAATGTATTAATTGAAATAACACCACCTCTATGATATGATTCTTTCTATATTTTATCAAAAAAATGACAGCAAATAAAAGAATAACTATAGTATAGAACTGTAAGAAACGTAACAAAAGCCAAACAAAAACAATTTGTTTTTGAAGAAAACAATTAAAATTAATGGAACTATCAACATATCAACTGTAAGGATATACACAAAATTAACCGTACAAGACGAAAATTAATGCTTAAATCTATTTTATATTTAGTTGTTCAAAAAATTAATATGTAGGGGCACCTCCTTTAGGTTTAATTACGGCCCTTAACTGACGTGGCATGGATTCCACCAACTTTCTATTAATGTTTGGCGATATATTTTGCCATGTAGAAAAAATAGTGTTTCTGAATTCGGCACGGTTACTAGGATTGCAACCTTGAAGTTCTTTTTTCAAACTTTGCCACGGACTCTCAATCGGATTGAGACCGTGTGTCTGCGGTGGAGTATTTAACAATTTTGGTACACTATGAAGCAGCCACAGCTTCATCGTATATGCGGTGTCTTTGGGATCGTTATCTCTTCGGAAATAAAAGATACGCGCCATATTTAATTTTTCGGCTGATAGCCTCAAATTTTGTTTTAGAGTATCTAAGTATACATTTTTATCCATTATACCTTGAATTTCATGTAAATATTTCCAACACCGTTATCTCCCATAGCACCCCATAATAATATGGAACCTCCTCCGTGTGTAACAGTTGTTATGGTATTTGTAGTTTGAAGCTCGTTCTTTTTTTCCGCCCAATGATTTGTTCAGGTTTGCTCAGGTTTGGTCAGGATTGATCGAATTGTGATGCGGAAAAAAAATACCGAGCTTCAAACTAAAAAAACCGTAAAATCTGTTAAACACGGTGGAGGTTCCATATTATTATGGGGTGATATGGGCGCTAACGGCGTTGGAAAGTTAGATGAAATTCAAAGTATAATGGATAAAAATATGTACTTAGATATTCTAAAACAAAATGTGAGACCATCAGCCGAAAACTTAAATATGGCGCGTATATTTTCTTTCCAAAAGGATAGCGATCCTAAAAACACCGCATATACGGTGAAGCTGTGGCTGCTTCATGGTGTACCAAAATTGTTAAATACTCCACCGCAGACACGGTCTTACTCCGATTGAGCGTCTGTGGCAAATTTTAAACAAAGAACTTCAAAGATGCAATCCTAGTAACCGTGAAGAATTCAGAAACACTATTTTTTCTACATGGCAAAATATATCGCCAAACATTAATAGAAAGTTGGTGGAATTCATGCCACGTCATTTAAGGGTCGTAATTAAACCTAGAGGAGGTGCCCCTAAATATTAATTTTTTGAAAAACTAAATATAAAATAGATTTAAGCACTAATTTTCGTCTTGTACGGTTAATTTTGTGTATATCCTTACAGTTGACATGTTGATAGTTCCATTAATTTTAATTTTTTTCTTCAAAAACAAACTGTTTTTGTTTGACTTTTGTTACGTTTCTTATAGTTGTATAGTTATTCTTTTATGTGCTGTCATTTTGTTAAAATAAAAATTTTAATAAAAAATTATAATTATTAGCTCCTGATTAATGCTGAAATATGGTTAATGTTTTTGTATTAGATGATTTAAATAAAGTTATTAAAAATCGACTGCTTGTTTTATATACGATTATTTACCTCTTTATCATGTGACTGTCATTAAACAAATCAGGTTTCTGCATTTTATACATATTCACCAATCACAAACTTTTATACTGAGTAAAAAGGACGAAGCATTTTACCAGCGACTAAATTCCTCTAGCTTTTGAAATTAAAATGCTATGCTTAAACTAGCTAATTTATACAAAAAAATTATGTCACATACTTTTAATTAAGATTATTTTTAATATTAATTGAAACCAGTACTAAATATTAAACCTTCTTAGTAAATCTGAACGTTATTTTTTAGAGTACTTCTATGAAGTTTGGAGATAATAGTGTCATCTAATATTTTTCTCCATACAAAGTTTGAACCCCTCTCTCGCCTCCTTAGGGGTTAAATTTTGAAAAATCCTTTCTTAGTGCACGTCTACGTTATATAAGAAACCTCTGTGAAAAATTTCAAGTTTCTAGACCCAGCATGGGCTGTGCATTAATAAGTCAGTCAGTCAGTCAGCTTCTTCTTTTATAGAGACTACAGCAAATGGCCGGTAAATACACTTAAAAATAAAACTGTTTACGCAAAGAACTGAGATTTCTCAAATTTACTTTATTTTACAGTTGAACTGTAAAACTACATTTAGTTGTAAAAATACATGTTACCTTGCTGGCCTTTGTAATAAATTTACCAAAACACTTTTTTCAGCGTACATGGAAATATACAAAATGCAAATATTATTGCACCAAATATATTAATTTAAATGCTTATAATTTATACTTTGTATAATAAATTAATAAATGAATAAATCGATTAATTTATTGCTCACATTGTTTAAAATGATACTTACTACTCAATTGTTACATCGCTTTTAATTATCTTTATAGTCTTTGATTTTTATTAAGTTCAAAAAACATATCAAAATAAAAAATATACATATATGTCTGTGATTTTAACTATATAGGGCTCTTAAAACATTTTCATAAAATAATATAGGTACATACATATACATAAGTTTGTTTGTATCGTACAAAACGCTAGATACCCGAGGCATATTCAATTGAAAAGAATTAAATTGATCCGGATCAGTTTACGAACTTTTAGAGAAATACGTAACTGATTCAAGAAGGGTAGTAAGAAAAGATAAAATAACGTTGGAGTGTCGTAACTTGGTACGGATCGATCTAATTTTTGTCAATCGAATACTGTTCTGGATACGATATGGCTGAAATAAATCAATTAAATGATATTACAGCAAGAAGTGCTTATTCATACGTATTAACAATTATTATCTGTGAAAAGTAGCAACTAATAAAATGGCGTTAACTTGGGAAGATAAAGAAGTCAGCTTCGATGTACCTTTTGTGTAAGTAAATAAAAAATAGGGATATTTTTTGCCTACTTTAAGTATTTTCACTAAACTAAGAGTCCAAGTTGCACAAACAATTACACTAATTGGATAGTTGCTATGGGACAGCCCTCATCACTTAAATTTATTACATGATTAAAAGTTTTGAACAACAGGCTTTTAAAGATAGGCCAAGCAATAGAGCGATTTGTCGTGACATTAATACTATTAGAAAACGGCCTGTGCCATCATCTAAAAGACGATCCGTAGATGATTTCTGTTATATTTCCAGCTCTGAAATTTTTTCCATTAATTTGTTATAAACATTTTTAAGCAAAAAAACGCGATTTTTTTTAGTTTTCGGCTTATAAAATGGAAAGAAATGAAGCAATCTTAATGGTGTAAATGGACGATTTGTAGAGAATCGAAATACGAACAAAATGAGACGTCGAACGTCCCGATCGGATACGTAGCAACGGAGAAAGTCCGGAAAAAACGGAAAATTAAGAGTTGTTTTTTTAAATCATAAATCGGCCATTTTTAAACGGAGAGGGCTCAAACTTTGAAAAAAAGTTGTAATTTATAGCTACTTTATGTGTGCAAAACCTCGACGCTGTCCGACGATTAGTTTTGCCACAATCGTCATTTTAATTTTTCAATACACTTTTGCAACAGGTCTGGATGGATCGTAGGCTTCACGTTCGATACGCTCACAGTATACGGACATCGAATCCTTTCTTAATAAATCCATGATTTGAACAGAACTTTTATCATTGCATGGAAGTCAATGGTGGTCATTTTCAACATTTGTAATTGTGTAGTGGTAGTGAGTTTGTTCACTAATTTTTTTACGTTGAAAATTATTTTTATTTTAATAAATCATTAAGCATAAATAAGGGGCAGTGTATTCCTTGTAGCGATTTTTATTAAAAATACCAGTTCAAAAGTTTATTGCTCTATTTTTACAATTAATCTCTACCCTTTTTTGACAATTTTAGGTAAGAAACAAAAAGTTTTTAAATGATAACGAAAATTAATTTTAGAAATTTTAAATTAAATAATTTGAAAACCGCTAAAGTAAAAGGGCATAAACTAGGAATGGTGATAAAGATAATCTTAAGACCTTTCAAACGAGGTGCAACTCGCCCCCCTTTCCATTTTAGGGGTGAAGCCCACCCTGCCCAAGGGGTTGCAGGTAGGGGTTTGAGTATGTGCGCAAAAAGTGTCCCCCTCGAAAACAAAATCGACGTGTTAGATAGAGCGTTTTCTTCATAGCAAATAGTAAACACCCAAAAAGGCCGACGTTTCGTTTTCGTTTAGCTACCCTGTATACCTATAGAGTCACAAATTTCTCAAGTCCCTGTATAGGGAAACGTCCACAACATTGTCTTAATTTAAAAAAGTAGTTTTAACTTTTCCGCAAATATACTACCTACTATAAGAAACGAAAAAAGGAAATTTCAATTGGTATTTAGTGCAAAAAAATACGTAGGTACATTTGAGCCGGTCAGAGGAAAAGTGGTCTAACTGCATGGCGGTTTGCTTGTGCGTTATACCACTTTTCCTCTGAACGGCTCATATGTATGTATATGTTCATAGTGGCCAATAATAGTAGGCAAGGTATCTAAATCTAAGCAAGCCTTTATTTATTCTTTGGTATTCTAGACTTTACATGATTTTTTATTAGATAAAAAAATTAATTATGCAACGTTTGGATGACAAATCTAGTCTAAAGAAGCAAAACATTGCATATCGTACACAAAGTGATTTTCGAAAATTCAACAAACTACCTAACTTGGAAGGGGCAGAGGAATTCTTCCTCGACCGAGGTGGTACCACCCCAAACATCCTCTTAAAGGGCTGGTGAAATCTCTACGGATGTTTCCAGCTCTGGATGTGTGAATCGATTCCCCAGTACACCCACGGTACATAGTACTTAGATTTCGGTCTTCGTGGGTTGTCAGAAGATAAAAAAATAGAACACTTAAGAAAATGTTAAAAATAATTTACAATTTTTTTAAGTTTTTGTTTAAATTGTAAATCGCGGAAATAAACGTTTTTGTAAAAAACTTTAAGCATCATTTTTTCAAAGGACTTGCTTAATTTTGGGAAAATTTTCCCTAAACGAGACGTATAATCTCATTTGAAACTTGCGCATACGTGTACAGCCATCGACAAATCAAAATTTCAGGTCTAAACGGAAACGCAAAGCATATCTCAAGTTTGGCTGTATATCATGTCAATGGGTGTATAGGGGGGCGCCATAATGTGTACTCGGTTGTCTAAGAATTTGACCTTGGATCGGCCCTGTATACAGATTTCTTTGACAAGGCCTCACTGTTTTGATATTACTGACAAATCCGGTGTATTGGGCCCAATTTATTACAAATATATGTATTTTTTAGTGAGATGCGGCTCAAACTTGGCGAAAAAGTTATCGATAAACTTGACAACATTGAAGACACCAAAGGCAACGCTGGAGACCGCGGGCGACTAATAGTCACCAGCTTAAGAATCTTGTGGCATTCCTTGACGAGTCCCAGGATTAATTTGTGTAAGACTTAAAAAAAAGAAGTTGTCTCTACAGCGAATTTTTCCTTTTGTAACATTTTCCCATTTATTTTCAGCGATTGGTTTCGACAGCATAATTTCAATTAATACAAAAATAGTAAACTCTGTAAGTATTGTCTTGTTAATAAACAATCTGTGGTCCAAAGGAAATGGAACATAGAGCAACAGTAAATAAGAAATATGCATGTATTTTAGTGCATGAATCTTTTAACCAAATCACTACAAACCTAAAAATATTATGTTGAAGCAAATTACTGGGACAATATAACTAAATTGTTTTTCTTTTTGGTATAATTTAACTACAATTTAAAAAGCTGCCATTTTCGCGCGCCGTCAAGTGACGTCAGATAATAAGGGGCGAGAAAAAATAATCCTGCTTCAATTTCGTTGCAGCGGATAGAGGGCGCTATGTGGCACACTGTATGCTTTAAAAACGTCCAAACATTCTTATGAGTAAGAACCGAAACAGAAAGGATGATGGATGATCGAAACTTGGTACAACTAATAACTAATTAATTATGATTTAAATACTATCTTTTAATATAAATATTATTGTTTAAAAATAAAGACGGCGCGCGGAGCGGCGGCGTGCCGTATTTTTTTTATGGAGTAGTCTTGCATCATACATTAAAAAGGTCAAAATGGCACACAATTTTACTGTCCGCGCGGGGCAATCATAAATTGTCCAATGTGTCAATAATGTGCGCTCGACCATTTTTGTTTTGTTTTTGTGGGGAACTTTTTTCCCAACTTTTTTTTTCGACCTCTATTTTTTGTGATTTATATTTTTTTTTACATTCGCGCAGAAGGCCAAAATGCGTACCACCCGCAAAACGAGCGTGCTAGAGATGGGAACGGAATTTCAGGGGATGTACTATGGTCACTTTTGAGAATATATCTCCGATTGTAAAGCTACAACTACGTATTTAACATTATACACCGGATTTTAATATTACATGACGAAAAAATCGGGGTCAGACTCGGGTAACTTATAGAAAAGGTAAATGACACGAAATTATTATTAAATTTTGTCAGGTTGTATTATGAATAAAATTATTGCCCCTAAAAAATAGGATTTTTTTTCAAAAAAATGAACCAACTTCACCAAAGGAAAAGCAGTGAAAAGTATGAAGTAATATTGTTACGAATTTATTACTGCGGTTAATGGAATTTTGTTCATTTTTATGAAAAAAAATTGTTTCTTTCTTTTCAGTGCACCTATTCTCGTCCCCCTTTCATTTTATTTCTGCCATTTTAAATTCGTAATGTCCATGTAATATTAGATTTTCTGACCTCAATAACCCTGAAAATGGCATATTAGTTAACATTTTGGAGAAATTTTCAGCCGCTTCCCCCCTCCCCCCTCACTTTCATTTTCTCAACATCAATTATACAAAATTAGATTTGCTGACCTTAATGATCCCGAAAATGGCATATTAGTTCACATATTTGGAAGAAATTGCCAATCGTTTCCTTCTTATCCCCCTTCCCCTCCCCGTTAATTTTTTCCACCATTTGTAAGACAAAATTAGATGTTCGGACCTCAATAACTCCATAGTCTTGTCAAAAATAGTTTTAATATTTTCTGTGTACAGACTCCAACGGAGTCCGTTCCTGGAATGTAATATTCAAATCCGGTCTCTACTTATAAGTAGATGTGTTGAATTTTTAATGAAATAATAGATATTATTTTGTCTTTTTGCAGCTGGATAAAAAACTCAAAAAGTTAACTATATCGACTTGCCATTATAGCATTAGATGCAGCATATTTTTCAAATTTATTTCGGTATTATTTTATCGTAACTGGTATATTTCGGAAAATGTAGTAACTACGAAATAAAACCTCAGAGATAACTAAGGTTTTACCCGATTTTCACAAGAAATAGATAGATATTACGTAGTTTCATCACAACCAACCGCAACCTCTGCCAAATAGCGCACCAACAGCACTATGTTCGGGGGACCCTTATCACCAGAAGGATCGGTCAGAAAAACCTGAAAAAAATCACGAATACTGAGTATTAGGTGTAGATTGAGCCAAAATTTTTAGGATTAAAAAATTCTACGCGATCAATTGTTATAAAAATGTAATTGTTTATTTCCTTATAAATGCTAAACCGTTTAGAGAACGGAACACTAATTGTGCAAGTATGGCTTGCACTTGACCATTTTT
Source organism: Philopedon plagiatum (assembly GCA_963971165.1). NCBI lineage: Eukaryota > Metazoa > Arthropoda > Insecta > Coleoptera > Curculionidae > Philopedon > Philopedon plagiatum. The sequence continues at coordinate 65,335,672 of OZ020195.1, read as the reverse complement.
TTTATTAAAAGTTTGATACTTCTACTCATAAAAAAAAGTTTGAGTATGAAGTGTGCCACAAATAGCGTCCTCTATTCGCTGCAACAAAATTGAGGCTGTTTTTTTTTCTGCCCCTTAAGAACCTTCTATGCCAATTTTTACAGAAATGCGTCATAATTGATTCAGAATATCGAAGAAAATTGAAATTAAAAGTCCCATTTTTACCCGTTAATATTAACTTTAGGATTTTGATGCCAGGAATTCACTGTTGCTCTATGTCCCATTACTCTTGAACCATCCTGTACTGTTTGACACGGAACGCACAAAACACAAGTATGTTGACTTGGCATGCCATTTTGTTCTTTTTGCGCATTTCATCATAATTTTATAATTAAATAACAAAATTGAGAAAATTCTTAGCTTTATGAAACAGCATTGCACATTTATTTGACTATAGCTTTATCTAATAAAATTAGCAAACACAAGTATTAAGTAATAAAAAAAATAATACATTTTGTTCTACCTTATGCATCATAGCCGAATAAACACTTATTCCCTTCTCACTGTGATAAATTATTGTTATTAAGTAAAAAAGGCAACGCTGTTTTTCCGTTTACTACCAGTATTACTAAGAATCGAGAAGTGACGCAAGCGGCCATTCACATAATTCGTTAGTCGAGAGTGGAATTTTGTTTTTTGTGTTTGCAAGAAGCGTTTATGTTTTTCTTTGACGAAGCTGACATTATTTTGTGAAAAAACATTTAAATATGGTGTCAAGTATCCAGTTTGCAATAAAATGGGACTATTTAAACCCAAAAGTTTCTTTTCACAATAAGTGAGGCTATATTCACTTGTATCGAAATATCGAATACATTGGTGTAGATGGGTTGAATGTTGGACAGTGTTGTCATTTTTCAGCTATTTCTACCTCTCTTAGTTGCATCCATTGCATTTTTTGAACGGATGATTGGTTTCGCGCGAAACGATTTTATAAGTGAAATTCTTTGCGCATAGTTTTTTTTAGACTCTATCGTTCCTTTCAAGATCAAAAGCACGCTCTTTTTATAATTTTCTAGACATTTGCTTTAGAGCATACTTTCATTGAGACCATCCAATAAATAAAAATACTTATTTTAAAAATTTGTTAAATGCATAAAACTATAATTTTTTTAAATTTATTTTTCTACCAATGTAGTCGACGTAACATACAGCTTGTTAAAAATAGCTTTGCCTCTGAAAAACTTCATACCTGCGCGGACGAGGAAGTAAGATAGCATTCGGATAACAGAAATGGCAATATTAAGCGGCTTCTGCTTTGGTTTAAAGTACCTACTGTCAGCGACAAAAATAAAATTACATATTTGCTTTATAATATTCGGTTTCATTTAAATAAGATTATCCTTCCTAGTCATTAATTTAGAATAAACAGGTATCAGTCAGCAGCAATTTTGTTTGGGTTTGTTTCGGTTGGGTTTGTGTGGATTTGAGTGACAGCAATTTTGTTCTTGGATTCTGCTAAAGAATAAAGAAAAATTATTTTGTGTTAAAGGGGTTGAATCATAAATACTTTTCAGAAATTAAGGTAATTATATTTATGGTAGGTAAGGTACTAATTTCAACTCTAAATTGTAGAAGTAGCCTAACTCTAACTTGAAAGAGTACCCCGTACGTTAAGAAAGTTTAAATATTCAAGTCATCAAATAATTTCTTTTTTGTGCGGAAAAAGCCTAATTTCGTATCCTAGTCTGTGTGTTTTGTAAAGGTGGACAAAACCTTAGAATTTATTTACTAAATCATATGTTATTTTGCTTGAATTATTTTAAGGTTGTTTCCACCAAATTTTTGTTTAAAAATTTATAAAAACTTTTTGTTTATTCAGAAAAATGTTCCTCTGGTCAAATGTTAAAAATGTGACATAGGATAGTTCTGATATCAAGTGTTGTTACCGGATGCATATAATAAATTGCTACCAATCTTATTATTATTGTTATTATTAAAGCCTGACAATGACCCTTAATTTATTAAATACCTCTTATTAACTAACTGGCCGACTAATCTTAAATTAATATTATAGAGGATAAACAGGATTAAAAGGAGCAATAATACTAAGGAAGTTTATAACTTTACTTTATTGCACTCAATCTTAAACTACTTATATCTCTTTTTTTACTCTTAAGAGAACCGCTGGAATTTTAAATTGTAAATTTTTTGCGAATTTTACGCAAGGTTGGCATTTTTTTAACGTCTTCATCACAACCGTCAATGACGTTTTTACCCTAAGGGCACGTGGGGCACGAGTCCAGGGTCCCAGGCCTGATGGGGACCCCGAAATGCCGAAACCTATACCCATATATTTTTCTAAAAGGGCCCCCAAACTCTGCCCAAAGGCCCCTGCATGGTCTAATACGGCCCTGACAACCCTATAATTCAGTTTTAACGCTCGATTTTCTTCTTTTTATTAGAAGTTGAAAATTGAGAGCACTAGCCATTTTCCACTTTTCTCATCTCACTCACTATTTTTCGAATTTTGCGAATACACCTGCCGAGCAGTTAAAACACGCTTTTGAACTTTCTTTAGATCCTCGATGAGGATATTCGCTTCACCTTCTTGGTGCATTACATGAATAGTATTTGCCAAAATTTCGACTTTGCCCAGATAACACTTGGATCGAACTCTATACTGAAATACACGTCACGACAGTGACATACATAAATGAACATAAATGAATTTAAAAAAGAATGCACTTTTGTTGCGGACTGTACCTAACTCACCGATGCCGATGCAGCCGGTCTACCAGTGGCGGATTTAGGGGGACGCAGGGGCGCGCCCCCCCCTAGAGTATTGTACAAAAAGGATTTCAATAGCGAATTTTATGAAAATAAATATCGTATCGTAAAAATTAATCATTTCTACAAAATATTATAATCAATAGCAAACATATTCTACAAAATATTATAAACAAAAACAAACATTTTGCCGTCGATGTAAGGTATTTAAAATGAATTATACCAAAAAAATATGAATAAATATGAAAGACGCTTTTTAGGAATCGGATTTATAAAATATTTTGAAAATATTTTCTCCAAAAATCCGTATTTCGAAAGTACATTTTTCAAAAATGTACTTTCTAACTTTTCCTACTAACAAATAATATTTAAAACAGGTAGATACACTTTTCGAAAATATATTTTTTTGAAAACAATATTTAGAAAATTAAATTATGAACACTAGTAGCTTAGAAAATGTTGATGAATAAATGACGAAAAAAGATCCTGAACAAACCCAAACGAACCTTTTTTGGGTTTGATCAAGTTTCCTTAAGATTGATACGTTTTTACGTTCCTCGTAAATTACTTTTTTAAAAAGCCGTTGCTTGAAAGAATTAATATTATCCGAAAAAATTGCTATAAAAAAAATTTAAAAATTGGTTTAAGACAAATTGTACTTTCACAAGTACTCGTATATCCCCCGAAATGACCAGAAGGCATAAATAAAAAAAATGCTACATTTACATTTCCATAGTATTCAAACAATTTGTCCTGTCGCGTGTAAGCTAAGATGACACACTCTTTTAGCTGTTTCTTTTTTCAACAAATATCTTTTTTGATGTCAAATTAAGTAATTTTTTTAGAACAACAGCTTCTCCTAAAATATGCTTTTTTTAAAAGGTCCTTTTAAAAATACATTTCCCGGAAATATATCTTTTAGAAAATTTTTCTAAATTTAAATTATGAATGAATAAATGAATGAATGAAATGTCAACGAAACAATGACAAAAAGATCCTAAACTAACCTATATGAACCTTTTTTGTGTTTAGTCAGGTTTACGTTTCCTTGTATTTACTGTTACTCTGTAGTAAATTACTTTAAAAAATGTATTGTTTTTTAATATGAATATTCGAAGTCATTTTCGAAACAATGTTTAAAAAATGTTCTTTCTAAAAACATGTTTTCTTGAAAAAATTTAGTTTCAAAAAGTAGTTTCAGAAAAAGTTGCTTTCAGAAAAAAAAATTGAAAACATCACTAGTTTTCGAATATCTGTATTATTGAAAAAGTTCTGTTTTAGAGAAAATATTGTTTCGAAAAAATGTGTTTTCGAAAAATTTTCATATATTCCTAAATTATAAAAATGCTACAATATTGGTAAATAGGATGACAGACCGTTCTGTTTTCGCAAGAACAGGTTTAGATATTTCGTCCATCCTGAAATAGTGTACATTTCTTAGAATCCTAAACAATAAAAAAGAAAGTTAATCTGTACTTGTGTGTAGGTAGAGGTGACGTTGCGACCCCCCCCCCCCCCCCTATACGAAATTCTAAATCCGCCCCTGCAGTCCACTGCGCTTTTAGTGGGCGGGGCTAACTCAGACGCAAAGCTATAATTAGCTTTGTTCGCGGAAGACATTCCGAACCGATTCAGAACGAGATCAGAACTGATTCAGGTTTGTCGTAGTGCGCATGCTTAATTATTAACCGATTCAGGATTTGTTTTTACCGCGAACGATTTCGGAACATCGGAACTAGAATTATTTGGGATTGTCTGCTGTCAGTACTGTCAATGTATTTTTTTGGTTTTGGCGGCAATAGGGCATGGGCATAGGGCAGTTACAATAAAATCCATATCACCTTATGCAAAAAATCTGTTTCAGTATAAACTTTGGATTCCTAGCCAAACAAACACAATCGTGAAATCATATAAATTTGATAGGGGGCGTGTCCGAACTTACGATTCTTGTTAAATCCCTAGAACCGATGGAATCAGTTCAGAATGGATCTCGAACCGAATGTTGCTTCTCCGTGAACACGGAACTGTAACTAGAAATCCGGAATTTTGTGATCCGCGAACGTCATTATTTCAACTGCGCATGCGAATAGTCCCGAATCCGTTCTGAATCCTTACCGCGAACAAAGCTAGATATTAATTGACAAGCTGTACCAAAAATATGAATCGAGCGCAAGATGCGCATTGGCATGCCGGTGTTTCGTGCACTCGTATCTTACATATTTTAATACAATTTTGTTTACTAAAGTCGATAGAGTAAAATTTTATATTATATTAATTTGTAGAGGGTAAAAGGCACCACGCAGGCACTACATTTGCTGACAATATCAAGGGGAACCAGATATGAATTCATTTTTACAAATTTGATCCAAGGCAGCATGCGACATTTTATGTCAGTAGTGGGGGTCCATAAGTAAGTTTTTACAACATTTTTTGTTTTTAATATTCAACTTCTCTTTAGTGGTAGAAAAGAAGGTGTTTGAATTTTCTTTGGTGTGACGTAATAAAAAGGGGGGAATTTATTTTAAAATTTCTTACCTGATACATTAATAGAATTTCGCCTTGATGTTAATTTCGGGTTCTCCGGTGGCTGAGTTGGTACAGCGCCAGCTTTGCAACCGAGAGGTCGCGGGTTCGAATCCCGCTTCGACCATGGATATTTTGTGATTGTTAATTGTTGGAAGGTGATGGATTAATTCTTCCTCGACCGAGGTAGTACCACCCCACACATCCTCTTAAAGGGCTGGTGTAATCTCTACGGATGTTTCCAGCTCCGGATGTGTGAGTGTCATTCGATAAAAAAAAATTGCGAAAATGTATTATTTGACACAAAGAGGGTCATTGTGTTGTATTTTAAATAATTTACAGGGCGTCCGAAAAGTATGGGCAAAATCTGTGCCATTAATAAATATAGAAACACCAAATTTTAGGTGTATTTTATTAGTTAATAAATCTACTTTTTCATATAATCAAAGATATATATATATATATATATATATATATATATATATATATATATATATATATATATATATATGTATATATATATATATATATATATATATACAGCGTGTCTTCGTAAGTTCTTACCATATGGTAAAAATTTTTATTATTGATTTTATGAAAAAAGTGCCTCTTTATAAAAAGTTCTGCATCATGAGAAAATAGCATCGTCATTCCAAAATTTGATCTTGGATATACAGGGTGGCTCAAAAATGTAAAAGTCCCAATCCACGTGAAGCTAAAAAGACACAAAATCGTTATTTAAAGGTAAACTGCCACTGTAAATGTACTAGGGTTAACTTTTTTTGTATGTTAGTGAATTAGGTTTGAAACATACAGGAGTCCCAAAAATAAAAGTATTATCAACTTTACAAAAAAAGTATAAGTATCTTCATAAAAAGTTCTACCTTGTAAAAAAAGAGCATGGTTATTTATAAACTTGATGTAGGACAATACAGGGTGGCTTAAACAGCTGAAAGTCACAATTTAAATTTATATTATTTTGCCACCTGTATGTCCTATATCAAATTTTTGAATAACCATGCTCTTTTTTCACACTGTAGAACTTTTTATGAAGATATACTTTTTTTTGTAAAGTCGATACAAAAAATTAACTTTAATTTTGGGACCTCCTGTATGTTCCAAACCTAATTTACTAACATAAAAAAGGTAATTCCTGCACATTTGCAGTAGCAGTTTACCTTTAAATATCGATTTTGTCTTTTTAGCTTCACGTGTATTAGGTCTTTTACATTTTTGAGCCACCCTGTATGTACTAAATCAAATTTTTGAATGGAAATGCTATTTTCTCACGATGCAGAACTTTTTATAAAGAGGCACTTTTTTTCGTAAAATCAATAATAAAAAAACTTTCCATATGGTAAGAACTTCCGAAGACACGCTATATATACATATATATATATATATATATATATATATATATATATATATATATATATATATATATATATATATATATATAATTTAACTTTTTCAGTCCCCTTAAGGGACGACGCTAGGGAGTTGAGGTCAAAAATTTTAAATGCAAGCTTATAAAAATTAAAAATCGTAAAACAAAGTAAAAATTGAAATACCCTTAGGTATTTCTCTTATTTCTTTAACAATTGTTCAAAATGGCCACCATGACCTTCTCTTCATCTAGGAATGTTCGATTCTCTCAAAAAGATCGATCTTCTGGATCGATTCGAATCGGAGCAAAGAAAATCGATTCACTAAAAGATCGACCTACAAAAGATCGTTCTTCGAAAAGATCGATTCTTTTTTTCTACCTACTGCAAATAGCCCGCGGCGGATCGCGGGACTACGGTCGCAAACTGTCCCGATCTAGGCGGCATTGTCCCGATTTCGGGATCCCGGGATTGCAAGCCCTAATAACGATACCTTTTTTAAATTCAATGGAACAATGGTTTAAAGGTAGTAGTGTTGTAAATATCCGTATTTTTTAGATCTCCGGATAATACGGAATCGGAATCAACTAATATCCGTATCCATCATCCGAATACGAATCCATTTATTGAGCCGCGAGAAAGCGCTTAAGAAACATACGTACATACATACATACACAAATACGGAAATATTTCGGATACGGGTAGATAGGTGGATGCGGTATCATATGATTCGAAGTCGAAGGTTAGGGATAGTAAGGCACCGTCGTTGGTTCTCGTTTGAATTCGGTTCGGGTGAGGCGGGCCGAGTTCAACCAATGGGTCTCATCCCATATGATACCCGTTACCCCGATAAGTATGCCATTTTTTTTTAGGAAATGGCATTAGAAAGAGAAAGCATAGGATCAAATATGCCAAATCGCAGACCGTGTTGTTCGGTTACACTCGATCCCGATTCCGTTTTCTCTTTGCACTTTGCATTAGTAACCACCCGAATGCATATATTTGGATTCCGGATCCGTATTCAAGTTCTCGACCGGTTACGGCTAATACGGATTCTTTTAATATTCGTATCCAACGGATTTTTGAATACGTATCCTTACATCACTAAAAGGTAGGCAATAACAAAGAAAATATTAATAACCCTTATTGGAAACAATTAGAATGTAAAAGTATAATCTAATAATGTAAAATGGGTGGCTAGATATGACAAAGATAAACTATTTTTTTACTTTCTGTTCGCTTCCAATCTCTCAGATTTCGATGATGTCGCCTAATGTGATTTTTTCAAATGTGTAGTGTTTCCAGAGGTTTTCGCATCTCTTTGGCACAGTTTGCACTTACCCCCGAGTTTGAGTTTCATAAAATAAGTTCATATATCACTTTTCAAGGGAGACATTGATAATGAATTTGAAAATTTATTCGAAATCACTGTCGGCGTACGGAAATAATTAGCGGAAAATATTAAACATAAAGTTCCAGCTAAAATCTATGAAGTACCAATCATCAGCTCGAATAAATTTACTAGAAAACCGTAATATACTTTTTTAAAATTCTGTAAAGTGAAGGCAACTCTAAAAATGATTTGCAGGAAACTATGTAGGTATTTGTATCAACTAAGGTTATTGGTTCGCAAATTATACAACAGATGGCAGTATACGAGCACAAGTACTGTGGTTTTTAAAAATGTAGTGGTTATCACATCCGCCTAACACGAAAGGGGTCCCGGTTAGATCCCGGGGGAACAGACTTTTTTTAATTTCTGATTTACTTTGAAATACCTCTATTTTAGGTAATTATTTAGATTAACGTAAACAGCGAATTTTTTCATGAAATTTTGCACTGACCCTAATTTTGGGTCGTAGAACACGAATCCGAAGTCAGTTTTTGGCGGTCTCGTAAAAAAAAATTTTTTTTTTGCTCACCCAACCTGAGCAAAAAGGTTTGCTCAGTTTTGATTGATATAGATATATATATATATATATATATATATATATATATATATATATATATATATATATATATATATATGTATCTATATCAATCAAAACTGAGCAAACCTGACCACCTTTTTGCTCACCCAACAAATTTAAAGAAATTCATTGAAAAAGCTAACCTAAAAGTTTAAAAAAAAATTTTACGAGACCGCCAAAAACTGACTTCGGATTCGTGTTCTACGACCCAAAATTAGGGTCTGTGCAAAATTTCATGAAAAAATTCGCTGTTTACGTTAATCTAAATAATTACCCTATTTTATTATAATTGCAACAAACAACCTTATCGACAAAAAGGCGCTATTAACAATTTTTGCTCGGAAAACAAACCGTTCATGTTGAGAAAAATTTCTTTAGACAAGGTACCCAAAAGCGTTCAAAATGTACAGATTGACAATGCTAAGACCAATCTAATTGAAGAGTGGACATTTCAAAGGTGCTAAGTGCCAGTTTCAAGAATTTCAGTATTTTTCCTTTAAAACGAATGACGTGCCATCGGCAATAACCTATAAAATGATCCAAGTGCCAAATAGCTCATCATAAATCTAGAATACTTCCAATCGAGCTAGCGCTTTGAAATTTGACGAGAAAAATCAAAAGTCAATAAAAATCCAACATGGCAGATTCTAACACGAAATAGCGACTTCTGCTTTGGAAAGTTACGGAGTACAGGCAGTCGGTGAATACAAATAGATAAATATCATTTGCTATCTGAACAAAGAGTTACAAAATCCCACCAAAAACATACATGTAAAAAAAAACAGGGCAAGTTCTCGTCAGGACTGTGTGTTTTGATATCTGAAAAAAATAACTGAAATGTAAAAATTATGCCAAATTCCTTGCCTACACGTTATTAGCAGTGTTTTGACAAGCCCAAAAAAATAATATCTAATAATAATAATAATAATAATAATAATAATAATCGACTTTATTAGTTACCTAACTCAGTAGTAATAAAGTAATTACAAAAAAAGATGAATACAAAAAAAAATTTAAGGGCGAGGTTTAGCTAAGACCAGAACGGAAACAGCTAATATTGAGACCCTTGAAAACTTACTGTTTGGTCTGTAAATTTATCAATTCACACAATATTTTTCTGTGATTATCAAAACACTGCTAATAACGTGTAGGCAAGGAACTTGGCGTAATTTTTACATTTCAGTTATTTTTTTCAGATAACAAAACACACCGTCCTGACGAGAACTTGGCCTGTTTTTTACACGTATGTTTTCAGTGGGATAATTTGTGCACAAATGTTCTAAGCTTTAAAGTAAGCGCAACTCGTATACAAAGTTTAGACTTCGGAATTTCCAACCCGCTCCCTTTTCCCACCCCCACCCCTAATTTTTTTACATCCGTTACACAAACTCAGCTTTTCTGACCTCGATAGCCCTGACCCATTTAGCATTTCTGGATGATAAAGTCCCAGCCGCACAGCCGCTCCTTTTGATCCCCCCGTCCCGGTAATTTTCTGCTAGAAAAAATTAGATTTTCTGATCTCAGTCACACCGAAAATGACCCATAAGCTAACATTTGTGGAGAAGTTCTCAGCCGTCCCTTTTTGTCACTCCTTAATTTTTTTAACATCTATTAGGCAAAACTAGATTTTCAGACATCAGTTACCCCGAAAATGTCACATTTAACATTCCTGGAGAAATTCCCAGCGGTTCCTTTGAATCCCCCCTCCCCCTCACGGTACTTATCTTAATATCTGCTAGAAAAAACTAAATTTACTGACCTCAGTAACTGCAAAAATCACCTACTAACTAACATTTTTGGATAAATTCCCAGCTGCTCCTTCGTGCCCCCCTCCCTCTAATTTTTATAACATCTGTTAGACAAAATTAGATTTTCTGACCTCGGTAGCCCCAAAAATGACACTTCATTACCATTTTTAAAGAAATTTCCAGACGCTTCTTTTATTCTCCCAACCCCAACCCCCATCACACACCCACCCCCCCCCCCCCCCGCCACCCCCGCCACCCACCCACCACCAATTTAAATTTTCTTTTAAAAATTGTTAGAAAAGATTTGATGTTTTGCTTTGATAGCCCCGAAAATGACATGTTAGTTAACATTATTAAAAAACTCCTAACCGCTTATTTGTATCACCCCTCCCCCTCCCCGTTAATTTCTTAGCATCTGTTACATAAAATTAGATTTTCTGACCTTAATAACCCTAAAATGATAATGTTTTTGGAAAAATGACACATTAGCTAACATTTTCATTCTCAGCCTCCTCCCCCCCCCCCCCCCGGTATTTTTTTAACATCTGTTAGACAAAATTAGATTTAGAAATTTCCAGTCCCTCCTTTTGCCCCCCCCCCCCCTCCCCGTTAATTTTTTTATTATTTATGTTACACAAAATTAGTTTCTCTGACCTCAATAACCCCGAAAATGACACATTAACATTTTTGGAGAAATTCCCAGCCCCTTCTTTTATTCTCTCTATCTCCCTTATGCTAGGAAAGACTCTGGACACTGGACACCCGTAATATAATCTAATAACTAGTTCACAGCCTAAGAGATAAGCACGTAATGTAAAAGTAATTTTTTGTTTAGACTGTGAATTACGTATGTTTTTTCGACTACGACTAAAATAATATCCTGTGAATCAATATTTGTGAAGTGAATCAATATTTGTGAAGTAAAATGGCATTTTTTAAAAATATTTCTTATTTAACAATAAAATCTTGGTACAGAAGATTTGGTTTTACGATATAAACGCTTATTGCGTAAAAGTACAACTAACGAATAAAATACAAGTATGCATAGCTAATTTTAAGCGATTAAGGTTTAACAACGACTAATAATTTTTTATTTAACAATAAAATCTTGGTACATAAGATTTGGCTTTACGATATAAAGGCTTATTGCGTAAAAGTACTACTAAAGAATAACATACATATAGCTAATTTTAAGCGATTAAGGTTTAACCACGATTAATACCTGCCCTATATAATAATACATACTTTTACAAATTAGAAAAAATAATTTCTTAGGTGTAACTTAGGACACTACTTCTTTGGTTCAATAGACTGTTGTTTTGCAAGCTCCCCAGTTTGGATTATGGGAATGCTCTTGTGCTCCACTTCTATAGATTCCTCTGTCGGAGCCGTAAGTGTTAACACACCATCAGAAGATAATTTGGACTGGACTTTGCCCATGTCGCAATTTTTGGGAATAATGTATCTCCTCACAAAATGCCTCGAAATGTATCCGTGGTTATCCTGTTTTTCTTCGTGTTTCCCCTCGATCGTCAGGACATTGTCTCCAGTGACTTTTACAGATATTTCCTCTGGTTTAAACTGCTGGACGTCAAGATTAGCTTGAAACTTGTCTTTATCGAAGGTTACGGTGGATCCAGTGTCTCTCTGAGACAAATGGGCTCTCCAGTTTCGTAAATAACCTGCAGGGGTTCTTGTCAGCAAGCGGTTGTTGAGGTTCAAAGGCTGGAAAATATCTTCTGGATCCAGAGGAAGTCCAAAGTGCTGGTCTAACATCCTGGACGGCCTCATGCAGTACGAAGATGGCACGAGTGGCTCGTCAAACAACAATGGTAGTAGGGCCATTTTATATGCACCAAACTAGAAGTTTTCACTAAAAACTCGAATACGACACAATAAATTTGCAGGACTTTCGGTTAACGTATGTGTTTCTAACCGGCTCTTCCTTCTTGCTTTTACTTACTGTTGTGGTTATTCCAGCTTGCCGTGTTTTATATACACATCGATTTTCCAGGCCCTCCTAAAACATTCTGAACAACTGTTCATGGAATTTTGTCTATTGTATTGCGTTGTATTTGAAACGGATTTCTCTGGAGAATTCGGATGTTTTCTTTTGTACAGCGCGACAAGGCGAATTTTTAATTTAAAATGCTTTGAAATTTATACCGTATGTTTGAGAATATTACAAGATAAATTAAACAATACGATTCTACATTACCTACAATATGCATAGGCAAAATACGTAAAGTATGTATGAATCGGAAGAATAATAATAATTATTATAATTATAATCATAAAAAGTCAAATTTGCCGTCACGTCATTTGAATCTTTTATTAAAAAATATTAGTAACAAAGCGTTGTTGTCGTAAAAACTAACTTAAAAAAAGGTTTGCAAAGGAATTTCTGTTAATATATTCTCTAGAAAGCTAGGAAACTGTTCAAACTGAAATTTTATACATTAAAATATGAAGTCTAAAAAATGTACAATATATGGAAGTTTTAAATTAATACAGGGTGAGGGTGGGTACAAAATTTTCAAAATTACTCCAAGGACGTACTCATATTGTTTTTAAAATAACTAAAAATGCCATTAAGAAAAGTTTTGTTTGTTTTTTCGGGTGTTCCTCTTTTGTGTGGTTTATGAAATTTGGCAAAAGCATAGGTTGATCGAAATCGGACAATCCAGGCAAAATTTAGACAGTGCTCGAAAAAATAAATCACTAATTACACCTAAATTAATTTATTATGTAAAATTGGTTTTTCTGGCCACAACTATAAATATGCATGTTTTTCTATATTGCATAAACCGTTTAAGCGACTTATTACAAACCTAAAAATCTTATTTTGAAGAAAATTACAAGGATATTTTACCTTAAAAACAACATCGAAGACACAAAAGGTAACGCTGGGGATCGCGAAAGACTAATAGTCACCAGCTTGAGGATCTTGTGGCATCCGTTGACGAATCCCAGAATTAATTTGTGTAAGACTTAAGAAAATAAGTGGTCTCTACCGCGAATTTTTCCTTCTGCAACATTTCCTTATTTATTTTCAGCGACTGGTTTCGACAGCAATTAATACAAAAATAGTATGTAAACTCTGTAAGTATTGTCTTGTTAATAAACAATCTGTGGTCAAAAAGAAATGGGACATAGAGCAACAGTAAATAAGAAATATTCATGTATTTTATTATTGCATAAATCGTTTAAGCAAATCACTAAAAATCTAAAAATATTATGTTAATAAAAATTGCTAGAATATCAATTCTTTTTAGTGTTCCGTGAAACGGAATACTCGGAATCACTTCCGAGTATTCATCTTCGTGATTCTGTCACAAGCGACTTTCTCACAACCTATTTGACGTAAAATTTGAAATTTAGCACAGAGATAGAGTGTGGTGGCCCAATTCTAGATGTGAAGTATAAAAAGTTGAACTTTGATTGTGGGGGTTAATTTCAGGGGGTAAATTGGGACATGTAAAAAATCATTTTTTCAAGGGCATCGTGTAGGATGTCAAATGAAAGCTTATTGAAGCACGAATTCAACAATATATACAGGGTGTCTAAAATAGGTGATACCACTATTGCTATCTCCGAAGCGGTAAATGATACGAGGTCGGTTAAATTAGAGAAAATGTGCCATTTCTAGTCCCTATTCATATTCCGTTTACGGAGTTACCAAATTCTCTATAGTTTCTTATCTACAGGGGATTTTTTAAAAATAGTCAAAAATTTAATTCTTAAATATCTCTAAAACTATTATAGTTAGAAAAAAGTTGTTTTTACAAAAATCACACGATTTTTTACTTTCCAATATACGCGATGTGATACGGCGTTAGTGCCGTCGGCGGCGGGTAGCGCGACAAATGGACGGCACGGAACACTAATTGTGCAAGTATAGCTTGCACTTGACCGATTTTTTTATTTTTTGGTAAATTTAAAAAGCTGCCATTTTTGCGCGCCGTCAAGTTACGTCAGATGATATCTTAACCACGCGGCGCTATTTTGTGTTAAGTTCTTAAATTCAATCGTTTTTGTCTTTTTGCTGGCAATTTTTGACAGGCACGTGGTATTTTTACGACAATAATTATTCACGTGCAAGTCAAATACAAAAAAACCTCAATTTCTGTCTTTTAAAACCCTCACTTTCAACACCAACATTTTTATCAAGTGTGCTGAAAATAAAACAAATGAAATTGGCACCATCTATTTCAATGTCATGTTGACAAGTACTTTTCAACACGTGTGTTGTAAAGTACTTTTCAATACGCGTGTGATATAAGCCACTTTCTCACCAAGTTAACCGTTCTTTTTTTCTCACTTTCATAGGTGGTCGCAGGAAAATCATTTTACATGCATATCATTAAATGTTAGAGTCGCCAAATTCGAGTAAAACATATTATGTTATACATTTATTTTTATGTTAAAAAAAAACCTATGAAAAGATTGAATACAAATGTCAAAGTATGGCACAATAAAACTAAAAGAAGAAAACTTGACTTTCGGCCGAAAATAGGATAGGTTTGTTAGTCGGAAAATTATCCGAGCGCCCTTGTTGTACAGTCTTTTCAATCGAATGTAATGTTTCTTACGTAGGATAGATAGCTCCTCATCATCGGGAAATAATCAAAAAAAAAAAATAAATTAACACCCGAACTTACCGTACACCAGCCATAACAGGACTTTTGTTACATAAAATGTGATGTCACAACCAGTAGAATCACGTTTTGTAAATTTTCAATTTTTTTTTTGAAAATTGGTAGGTAATAGAAAATCTTTTTCTATCCAAATAAAACCAAAATAAATGGATGAAAGCAACCGCCATATGTATTTAATTTATGTACAGAATACATATGTATAGAATATTTAAGATATTTATTTGGAATATACATAAATATTGCCTCTTCTGATAAAAACAATATAATTTTTACAAATTAAATTTCTGACTGATAAAATTAGCAGCTTATCCCCTTTTATTTTCTAAACCATTTTAGGACAACTTAGTTCAATAAAAACGTAAAGAGACTCGCACAGAAAAAAATCACGCAAGACATGCATCAGGCGTGGATACAAGGGGGGCAGTGGTTGGAATTGCCCCAACCCCCCTGAGCCTGTCTAAAATAAATTCTTCTAGTAATTTTGGGAATAATAAAATTTATCTGTAAAATACTACAAACATTATTGCTTTATTCCGTCCTTACGCTGTTTATTTTTACACGTATTTCCTCTGTAAGTACTAACTATTATGTAAACTTTAAGAGTAGGTAATAAAAAAATTTCCGCGATCAATAATACTCTAAGGACACTCTCAACATTCTACGAACACCGCGCATTAATTAAACTTTCGTTTGTTGAGGAAGGCACGACGCACTACCCTGACCTCTGGTATTTTCGCGCAAGCCCATTTCGAACATCAGGAGAATTCTAGACGGAAAAGCGCTACACAGTAGGTTAAAATACCATATTTCTGGTCATGAATTAGATATCCAAAACAATAATAAATTTGAATAATACCTACAAACTAATTTTAATTTAAAAAGTCTCATTTCTCCAAACTGACAAAGTGGCGTACTTTCTCTAGTCAGGAAATTACTAGTTTTCTTTAAATCAAACGTTAAATTAACATGTGTTGGTAAAGTAATAGCGATTATTTTATTGCTTTAATTTTTTATCAAAATCAGAAAAAGAATTTAAACATAAAATTTTGTGTGTACCATATAAACCCATTAAGGAAGTGTACCTGTGTAGTAAAAATGAAACTTTATTCTGGCCACGACTTGTGGCCAGAATAAAGTTGTACACAGAAAAATATCACACAGCTTGATTCTTTTGACTTATTGTTAGTAGTGCGATGGGAAAATCGAAAATAAGTAGGCTATGGAATACAGAATTCTAGCAAATTGCTTGTGATTGGCTGACAGGCGGTCGATGCCTGTCGCACCTGTTTTACTTAGTTTCGATTAAGAGATTACAGGTTATTACCATTCCAAAAAGTGGCGTATACCGGGGGTGTCAAAACCCCCCTCAAAAGCCTAAAGTTGATACAACCTTTGTATCCAAAAGGGAAAAAGGAGATAAAAGTTTTTGTCTTTTTGTTGTCAGCCCCCCCACCCCCGAGCGCATTCATGGCTACGCCCCTGATTCCAAATTGGCATTTACCGCTGATGTAAAAGCGACTTTGGTTATTTAATTGTACGTCATTAATAAGCCCTTCGTGACGTCATTATGTCAGCTGACAATAACCGGTATTTACGTTCCTCACGAGTTAGGTCGATTATCCATTATCGTTTCTCTCTCTAACTAATGCGTTTTTTTTGGGTTACCTGTGTGAGATGATCAGTAACCGTTTTATTTGTCAGTTAGTTAAATAGAAAACATTTGAGGACTCTGACTGTCAAATCGTGGTAGGCGATTTGAAAATTCCATTTTTTTGGCGACATGGGACTACTAACTTTTGTAGAACCCATTAAAGCAAGTATAATAGTATCAGGGGCGGCCGGTACATAGGGGCTCTGTGGCGCGAGCCACCCCCAACAATACTCAAAAATAATAATAAACTGTATTAAATAGTTATTTAATTTAGACATATCTATACAGATTTTTCAATAAAATATTCTGAATATTTGTTCTGATTTTACATTTATTTCAAAAACAATACACAAGTTTTGCGCTTTTCCGCTAATTGGGGTTTCTTTCGATCCCACCGTTGCATCGAACCTAAAATAATTGTTCGAGCCACAGAATTCAACTTCGTTGACGTTCGTTTGGTTTTATTCAGGATAATTCGATACTTCATAAACGGAATTTTAGAACGCGAAAAGGCGCTCGGCCGCCGAGCCCAGGCCCAGCAGTCCACTGTTTTATTCCGCGTTGTCGTGGACTATTTGCGTTTATATTCGTTTCAATCGTTTCGCGATATTTTTTGGTGTTTCAATGTGGAAAATGGCAAATGGCGCGCAAAACATTTTAAAAAGTCATTTTTCGAGGCTTTCGTTGGCTGAAAAAAATTAGATTAAATCCCTTGAAAGACCTACTCTTGATTTAAATCATTCTCGATCGGATAAAACAGCAAATCGGCGTCAAAGTATCAACAAACACAACAAACAAGTGGATAGAAATACATATGTTCCAGTAAACGCAAGTGTGGTAATTAAAGACTAACACCAATGAACCTTTTTTATTTTATATTTATGTTCTGCAAAATATCAAATGCGATTTTTTAAAAATTATTTGTCGCCACCCCTATGCTCCATGCCACGAGCCGCCACTGAATAATATGTGTTCGTTGTGAATATTTCGCCACACTTTATAATTATAACCAATACAAGTGTTTTTAAAAAACATGAGTTGTTTAATCGATGTTATGTTTTTTCTAACATAATCGGGCGCGAGCGATCTTCGGTTTGGTTATCTGGAATGGCGTCATATATTAGAGAAAGGGGATATCTAAGAAAAACCAAGGAGATAACTGGTTGATCACTTTTAATCGACTCAAGATAAACTTCACTAAGAACATATTTTTTTAACAGTAATTATAATTCAAAAAGTTTAATGGTCTTAAGTTGTATAAAAATATCGTACAAAAATCGCTGGATCGTCACTTAACACTCTCTTGTGATTTCACACTCGAGTGGAAGAATAGAAAATGGCACCTAACCACTTTCCATGATCATGAAAATAACGAGTATGTTAGATAAAATAGTTTCTTATATTACAGTCTATTCATAAAAAAAATGCAGGTAACTACTACCAAAAACTTTACCAGTAGATTTACTTAACACCAGTCTACTTTCACTTCGATGGGTCTAAAAGCATACTAAATCCTAAACCCTATTTGTGAATCAAGGAATAAACAAAAACCTGCGTTTTTGTCCAACTTTAATTTAATTTTTCTTTTTGACTCGAAAATTAGGATTCCGTACCACTTGAAGAGTCTGCCGATATAAATACGCCAGAGCCTACTTCAGTAAAGTAAATACTAAAACGAATTACGCAGTAAGAAAACGAGGGAGTGCTGCAAACTGCAAACGAACGTATCAAGCGTCGTAGTTGTAAAGTTGTGTTGTAAATGTCAATAAATATAGTTTAAGTTTGTGATTGAAGAAGCGAAAAATTAATATGTCACTGTTCCCATTTTTCTCTGATCAAATGGTACGTCCGCGTCGAAATTGGGTCAGCATATTTTCTCCGGAAGAAGCCCTGTGCCCCTTCACAAATATTCTGAATGAGTTGGCTGAAATAGAAAAATACGAAGTTACTTCAGTTACTACTGTCGACAAGAATCATTTCCACGCCAGCATTGACGTGCAACAGTTTAAACCTGAAGAAGTAACTGTCAAACAATCCGGAAACATTGTCACAATCGAGGGAAAACACGAAGAAAGACAGGACGAGCACGGGTTCATATCCAGACATTTTGTGAGACGGTACGAGTTGCCCGACGACTGCGAAATCGAGAAGTTGCAGCCCAAACTGTCTTTGGATGGTGTGCTGAGTATTACGGCACCCAAAAAGTCGGAGGGTAAACAGGAAGAATACAGGCAGATTCCTATTACTATGACTGGTCCAGTGCAGCGTGTCGGAAAAAAACTAGCGGAGTGTGAACTTAAAAATAAACTATAAACACTAATTAAACAAACACGTCAGGTATTAGTGTTAAGTGCCAATATCGCTATTTTTGATTGTTTTAAGTTTTTTTTTTTCTGGTCAGTCTTAAAAGTCCCACCTAAAAATGATTAGTATATATTGCACTTTCTTAAGACTGCTTTATTTATTTATAAACTGGTAAACTATTATACATGTAGCTATCTTTTAATTTTGTGACAAAAAAGTTTCATGTTTAGTACTAAATAGTTTAATAAAGTTCCAGTTAAAAAAACATGTTTTATTTAGAAAAAACACTAAAACAACAAATAGTAGGCCATTAACCCTATCCAAGCGCGCGCTGTGACTTTTAGTTGCGCGATTAGTAGTATTCCTTTCACAGCGAAGAGGAGCTCCTGAGCAGCTCCGATGCGTGACCCACGTGTTTCTTTCATTTAATGTATGTTGCGGAAACACGCGTATCACGCCTTGGGGCTGTTCCGGAGCTCGTCTTTACTGTGAAAGGAATACGTCTATTGTTACGATTTAAGGGTCCCACAGACCAACGCGAATTCACTGTTACAGTGGCTGCGATTTTTTCATCATTGACGCTGGCAATGATAAAAAAAATAATGCAGCCTGTACGGCAGCGAATTCTCGTTGGTCTATGGGATTCTAATACGCCCAAAACAGTGTTGTTGTCTACGACTACGATTTGTAGTCGCGCAATTGATGTCATTTAAATACGCCCACAACAGAGTTTTTGTCACAGCGCGCACTGCGGTTTTTAGTCGCGCAATTGCTGCCATTTACGCGTATATGCGCCCAAAACAGGGTTACTGTCCAAGCACGCACTGCGGTTTTTAGTCCCGCAATTCAAACGCCACAAGTCGCGCGTATCTACTGAACAGATCAATACTTCAATGTAGCATTTCAATACGCGCCATGTCGTACGCGTACGCGCGGTTGAAGATACCGAGCATAAGCTATCGCGCGCGGTCGCAGGTTTACGTGCGATAACGCGCCATCATATAAACAATTGTATGATATGTCTATTTTGTACCTTTATACGCACGTAGTTGCGCGATTTGTAAACTTAGCCTTGGGCTAAGATCAGATGGCCGAACGACTACGTGCATATAAAGATGCAAAATAGGCATATACAATCGTTTATATGGTCGCGCGTCATCGCGTGTGAACCTGCAACCGCGCGCGACAGCCTATGGTTTGTCGCCCGTATCTTGAACAGCGCGTTTCCAGGATTTTAACATGGGGGGGGGGGGGGGGGGGGCGAAAACTAGGAAAACGCAGCAGACGAAAATTTTTTACGATGCATTCACCGGGCTACCCCATGGGGGGCCCGTTTCCCTATGCCCCCCTTGGGACCGCTACTGCGTATTGAAGTACTATATTCAAGTATCGACTTGTTCAGTAGATCCGTGCGACTGGGGGCGCTTAGACCTGCAAAGAGCTACACCAAATGGATTCTCAATAACTGCTATCGCTAGACTGCTGCGACTCACTCGCAACAGTCGCAACCATATGAACAGACCATACGCGCGCTACAAACGCGCGACCATCTGAACTTAGCCTTATTGTCCAAGTGAGCATCGTGTTTATTAGTCGCGCGTATGCTGCCATTTATACAGGGTGTCCCGAAATTAGGGGGCCAAGGTTAAACAGTGCATTCTGCATAGGAAAATAACACTAACTTGTTTAATAAACATGTATCGAAAAATGCCCCCTAACGGAGCTACGGCCTCCGAAAGAGGGGCCCATGATGATGGTGTTTTTCAAATTATTCCTACAGGGTTGAACATAAAAACATGAGTTTTTGGTAATTTGGTAATTTTGACATGCTGAATCTAGATCTAAAATCAAAACTACCAAAAGTTTATCATAGGCGTAACATTCGGGGGGGTAATGGTACAGAAACAGCCGTAACTTTTTTATGAGTTAATGTTTTAATTTTTTTTTCTAAAATTATGAAAATCCAGAGCTTTCTACCAAAAAAAGGTACTCTTGATTTACATCGCCTAGATTCACCATTTGTGAGAAAAATGCCTTTGAAAGTAACACTGTTTAGCATAGATATCCCATATTTTCACTAAAACTTAGTAGTAGAATGCATAACTCTAAAATTATTTTTACAAAACCACATAAACGTTAATATGCTTATAAAAATAACATTATTTTTTAGAAAATTTGGTAAAACATTCGATTTCATGGCCCGGCACTAAGTTTTATTGGAAGATTAATTTTTACTTGATCCGTCTTTGCTAAACAGTGTTACTTTTAAAGGCATTTTTCTCACAAATGGTGCATCTAAGCGATGTAAATCAAGAGTACCTTTTTTTGGTAAAAAGCTCTAGATTTTCATAATTTCAGAAAAAAAAATTAAAACATTAGGTCATAAAAAAGTTAGGGCTGTTTCTGTACCTTTACCCCCCCAAATGTTACGCCTATGATAAACTTTTAATAGTTTTGATTTTAGATCTAGATTCAGCATATCAAAATTACAAAAATACCAAAAACTTATGTTTTTATGTTCAACCCTGTGGGAATTATTTGAAAAAAAAACATCATCATAGGCCCCTCTTTAGGGGGCCGTAGCTCCGTTAGGGGGCATTTTTCGATACATGTTTATTAAACAAATTAGTGTTATTTTCCTATGCAGAATGCACTGTTTAACTTTGGCCCCCTAATTTCGGGACACCCTGTATAGGTCCGAAACAGAGTTAGGCTAAGTTAAGATGGTTGCGAGTAAGTTGCAGCAGTCATCGAGAATGCATTTTGTGTAGCTCTTTACACGTCTAAACGCCACAAGTCACGCGGATCTACTGAACATGTCGATACTTGAATTTAGTACTTCAAACCGCGCGGTGTCGTGCGCGTACGCGCTGTTTAAGATACCGGCGACAGAGCATAGGCTGCCGCACGCGGTCGCAGGTTTACGTGCGACGACGCGCGACCTTATAAACGATTGTATATGACTATTTTGCATCTTTAGACGTACCTAGTCGCGCGATTTGTAAAACGCGCGTTGTCGCGCGACAGTCTGAACTTAAGCGCGCACGTATTAGGGTAACTCTGGAGTAAAGCAAATTTGTTTTGGGTGAGTAAAATCGGATCAATTATGCCTGCTATCAATTGCAGTGCGCGTCAGGGGCGGATTGGGGGGGGGGGGGTTCCTTACACATCCCACTGCGATTTTAAAAATTTGCAAGGGATCGTTTTGACTTCTAAAGGAAACAAATATCCAATTTTTTTTAAACCTTCTTTTGAAAGTAAATTTTTTCGAAAACGGATTAACGAAACTTTCCAAAAATATTTTCTCGAATAGGTACTCATAGGTATGTATGTATTTCGTACATACATTTTTTCAAAAATGTCCTGACAGCCTTTTCAAAGATGCTTTTTTGAAAACGAATTTATGAAATATTTTCTCGAAAACACGTATTTTGAAAGTACATTTTTCAAAATTGTCTTCAAAAAATGATTTTCAAAGAATAGGTACCTACCTACAGTTTCCGAAAATATATTTTTCGAAAACAGTAGGTATGTATTTATAAAATTAAACTATGAACTCTAATAGCTTGGAAAATGTTAATGAAAAAAAGACGAAAAAAGATTCTGAACAAACCTAAACGCACCTTTTTTGGCCTTGATTAGGCAGGGGCGGCTTTTGAAATTTTAAAGTTTTATATCTCTGTTGCTACTTACGGGACCCATCCCAAGTTCAGAGGTTTTAACAGTGGGCCTACTAGGAATGTTTTCGTAAAGAAAAAAAAATTGTAATTTGCGAAAAAAAGTTGAAATTTTGCTCAGGTTGGGTTTGATTGCCTGAATCTCAGGTCATTTTTTCCGTTTTAGAGCCTTCATAACATCCAAACTCTACAGAGAGCTAAAACTTCGCGGAGGCGTAGTTCACAACAAAAAACTGAAAATCTTGCCCTTGGAACAAGTCGTGTCAAGCATGCACGGCGTGTGGAACCTGTCCAGCGACCAAGGCAGTTTAGGAACTTTTATTGTGACTAATATACGATTTGTTTGGTTTGCAGACGTTAATGAAGGATTTAATATTTCTCTGCCTTATCTGCAAGTGGAAAGTGTAAGTTCAATTTTTGAAGCAATATAGGTACCGGGGATGAATCATGTGAATTGTATTGGCCAGGAGCCAGTACTACCCGAATCCATTCTAACCTTTGTATTTGTGAGCTCACAAGCATATACGTTGACTCAATAGATAATATGCATGTGTGTTTTTATTGCAATTGTTGAAGCAAATCATTACAACACCAAAAATCGCAATTTGAAGAAATTTACTAGAAAAATCTTTTTACTTTTAGGAATAATTTTTTACGCACCGCCGTTTGCGCGTGCCTACAAGTGACGTCACATATTGTCTAAAGCACGCGTCGCTGTTTCGTGCTAAGTTCTTTAATTCAATCCTTTTTATCTTTTTGCTAGCCTTTTTTAAAATGTGTATATTCGATATAACATACTCACTACACTTAATCCAAATCGTTTATCTGTGATGTAAATAGAAAATATTTGTTTGCGAATAGTTCATTTTTTGATTATAGAGTAATTTGTGTAATTATTTTTATTAAATAATGAAATTTCTTTAAAACTACCCTATATGTATAGTCACGGTGTGCTTGAAGCAGCGATAGATATAGACGGAATGATACCAAAAACGGGTTGTGAGGCTTAATAGACAAGTATCAGTAGTTTCAAAATCCGTCTTAATTGAAATCCTACTCGTTCATATAGTCGAAATATCGCAAAATCAAATTTTTACACAGAAAAACGTGATAAAACTATGTATAATACTTTCTTTTCAATTTGCATGAAAATATTTTTCATTCTAAAAAGTTATAATAGGTACTATAATTCAAAGAAGAAAAACATTCAAATCTAACTTGAATTCCGTAAAGGAAGCGTGTTATTGTTGGCAACGCGTTAATCAAAGTAGTTACCTGTCACCGACGTGCATTTTTTGTGCTGCGTGCGGAATTTGTGTGCTATCAAATTGTGTGGCATTATGGATCCTGTATGTAATATATTATTGATGAAAAATATTATCAATTTTTTATTGTTTATGCACGTTAAAACTTATTATATTTAGAATGATACATTCAAAAAAGAGATTTCTAATTTTTGTTTAAAGTTTCAGTAACTGATCCCACGCAATCCTACCAAATATTTGTAGAAGTAAAAAAGCTTACACATTTCTTGTATTTACCAAATTACAATTACCTGCTAATATACGCGAACTTAAGAGAAAAGTTAAATCACGTAAAACAGGTCACAATGGAAGAAAATGAGTAAATTATTTTTATTATAAAATATTTATATCGTAGCTGAGTATTTGTATTCTTTTATAGATCAAGAGCAAGTTACATTGCCTTTACAAGGCGCGAACTGTTTAAGATACTTGAAAGCTGTCCTTCCGATAATTTTAAAGAAAAATGCAGATATTTACACAATAATATTAAATAGAGAATTGGGAGTGTGGGACTATTTACATATATTACTAATAATACTTTTTACCTTTATACACCATAATGCAAAAAATATAGTAGATTAAGAGCCAGCGACCGCCAGACATACGTTATAGTATTAAGCCTAAGATTTTTTCTGTAGGTGTACACTATAGTAGGTAAGAACGTTTGGATGCTATGGTAACAGGTAATAAGGGTATATAAAAATGTAAGAGAAAACGTTAAAATAACAACTGATTTTTTAATATGTCTAACAAGACAGTACTTATAGTCCGGGAGCCGGTGACACTAAAAGTCCCGTCATCGCGGAATCAATTTTTTTTATGTAAATTGATAGTTAATAGTCATACGAACAAAATGAGCTCGGTACGTGTTGATTTATTAAGACGGAAGTATTTTTTAAAAAATTCATTATTATAAAAAAGCAAAAATGTTTTGCCATTATCACGAATCGCAATGAATTATATTCCATTCGATAGGAAATTTTGTAATTAAACAGAAAAAAATTGGCTTACCAGCTTTATTTGGCCGAAAGAGTCTGGCATAACTATTTGAAAGGTGTGAGATGGGGTAAAATTTTACCATTGCCATGGGAAAACTTTTTTTTTAATTTTACTCGTTTCGATGTGATTTTCAAAAATATCTTGGTACGCCTGCCCAAAAACTGCCGGAAGTATCTAGCATACCAATTTTATTGCACAGGCTCGATTCAACGATCCAGAGCATACAGCGCGGGACGTTAAAGAGTTGATACTGTATAGCGTACCAAGAGTGTTGGAAACGCCATCGCAATCCCCAGACGTTAACCCGTATGAACATGGTGGGGATGGGAATCATGGTGGGTGGGAATCCAAAGAAAGGGTGAAAGCACATAAAATTTCCAACAAAGAGGCGTTAAAAGCAAGATGTCAAGAAGAATGGTCCAAAATTGAAGTAGGGTTTATTATAAAACTGATAGGGTCACTGCCTAACAGGTTACCACGAATTATAAAATCACAAGGGTACCCCACACGTTATTAGTTTTGGCATGTTTGGACGAATTTCGCAAAAAATGTTGGTGGACGAATAATTTTTCTCCCTTGGTTTTTAAGAAATTATGTTTTATTTTTGAAAGGTATTGCTTAGGTTGGGCTTAATGTTACTGTTTTTAGTACATGAATAGTTGTTTATATTTTGTAATGAAAAGCAAATAAACTTAAGTAGTTTCAATTTTATCCCAATTTTTTTAAAAATTTATAAGTCGACGAATAAAATTAAGCCCCCGACTGTAGGTATGCAAAACAGTTAGATAAAAATAAAAGAGGGAACATCTGAAAATATTTATTTTATGAACTACGTCGTCTTATTACTAATTATTTAGGTATCGTAGACTACGATACATAAATATAATTAGTAATAACACGATATAAATAACTTAATAACAATCTAATAATAACAACAACATTTTTAATTTTTGTTATTGTCTGGGTAGTGAAGTCATTTATATTCTAAAAATAACACTGTAATTTTTAATACTTAACTGAACATAAGGCAAGGAGGCAAAAAGGTCAACTAGATTTCTTTATAATAAGATTTTTCGAGCTTTTTTACAAGCGAATGCATCTATAATACTTGAAACGTCTATATATATATGTATATAATATATATATATATATATATATATATATATATATATATATATATATATATATATATATATATATATATATATATATATATATATCACTTTCAATAGAAATAGTAGTCAAATTAGTAAGTCTTTCTTGTGAGATTGTTGATCTTAAATATTAATCAAACTTAATTTTGAAAAACTCCTTTCACCCGTAGCAACACTGATTGGTATGGTCAAAAAATACTAAGCGCTATAGACAAATTAGGAAAACATGGTATTAAATCCTAACTAATTATATGACTTAAAATTTCTAACGGCTTCAACCAGGAAATGTTGGGAAATATATCTCGAAACGTTAGTAGTTCATTGTGCAATTGTATACCGTTTAAGTTCTTTTCTATTTTTCCAGTTTCATTTATTTGAAGTTTAGTACATTTGGCCGAAAAAGTAAAGAGACGTGAAAATGCATTCATAATTTTATGGACACATAAATATCTTAATCTAATCAGTATTTTTTTTTTAAATTAAATAGGGTTTATTATTGATAAAATGCGCCCCAAAAAATAGCACCCTATTTTATTTTGGTACTTTAATTTTATTGCAGAACAACACCTTTAATATTTCCCACGAGCCGCCACTGAATTTAAGGTTCTCTTATTTTGTGTGTAATATTTTTAATTCTGAGCAATAAAAGAAGAAGTAATTTTTTCCTAAAATGAGTATTTTTCATACTATTTAGGTTAATTTATTGTTAAAGTTGTTCTTGGTGCCAGATATCTATAAAACTCCAATAAATATACACATTATTAGACATTTTGATAAAATTTTGTACAGGGGGTTTTAGAAAATGAAAATTCTACATAAATGACATTATTTTCTAAAGAAAGAAAGCGACCCCCCCCCCCCCCAAGATGGGTAAAAAACATGTAAGATCTTTAGGTGTTTCAATTTTAAATGAAACATACTGTATGTTACAAAAAAATATAATATAACACTATTAAAGTTACCAAGATTAAAATAACCAAACAAATTTAATAAAATGCGACATAGAAACCAAGGACAAACCACGCTAATATAAACACAAGTATCAAATAAAAAAATAAAATGATCTATAAAACTAGGTCTAGGTCTAGGAAAATTTCAGTTAGTGTACCAACAGACCAGGGTCACGTCACCGTCGCTCAGCCGAATTTAATGAAGCGAGCCGAGATTTGTATAAAAATTCATACAGAGTGGTCCAACTTGCGATTTAAATATTGTTATCTTTTGATTGTAATTTTTAAACAAAGTATGTATATCTGTTTTCCTGTTTTTGATTACACCTTTTTTAAATTTTAGATACGTATAAGAGATTCTAAATTTGGAAAAGCCCTGGTAATAAAAAGTACCGAACGTAGCGGACACTTCATATTGGGCTTCAAGGTCGACCCGGAAGAAAAACTCATCACTCTGTTTAAGGAATTGACCTCACTACACACTGTATTTATGAACAACCCGGTATATGGAGTGGAGTACAAGTGGAACTCGAAAAGTAGCAATGCTGCGCAAAAAAGAGATCTTTTGGAAGATTTAGAGGTATGTTAGTTATAGGTGCTTATTGTCTAAATTAAGACCAAAATTCTTAATTTCGATTCGTTTTGACGGGAAAAAGTATTGAGTATGTCTGTAGACTACCTCAGGAGCCACCCATTCCGATATATTACACCATTTCCGTAACACCCTGTATACTACAATTTAACTTGTTATAGTGGTCGTTTTTGGCCCGATAGTAGTCATGGTCACGGATGACAGTTAAATTAAAAAACAGAAAAACAGGTTTTTCGAAAATGAATTAACGAAATTTTTCAAAAATATTTTCTCGAAAACATATTTCAAAGATGCTTTTTAGAAAAGGGGTTTATGAAATATTTTGAAAATATTTTCTCCAAAAACCCGTATTTCGAAAGTACATTTTTGAAAAATATCTCCAAACAAATAATTTTTACAACAGGTAGATTTTTCGAAAACATATTTTTTTGAAAACAATATTTAGAAAATTAAATTATGAACTCTAGTAGCTTGGAAAATGTTTATAAAAAAAGACGAAAAACGATCCTGAACAAACCCAAACGAACCTTACCTTAGGTTTGGTACGTTACTTTCTCGTAAATTACTTTTTAAAAAAGCCATTGCTTAAAAAAATTAATACTATCCGAAAAAATTTAATTTCGAAGAAGATGTTCTCTGACAAATGTATTTTTAAAAGTGCTTTAAAAAAAATTGAAAAATTGGTTTTAGACAAATTGTACTTTCATAAGTACTCGTATATCCCCCCAAATAAACAGAAGGCATAAATCAAAAAAATGTTACAATACTTACACTTCCATATTAATCAAAGAGTTTGTCGTGTCGCGTGTAAGCTAAGATGACTAACTCTTTTAGCTGTTTATTTTTTCAAGAAATATCTTTTTTGATGTTAAATTAAGTAAATTTTTTCGAAAAACAGCTTCTTCGAGAATATTTTTTTTAAAAGAACCTTTTAAAAATACATTTCCCGGAAATATATCTTTTTCTAAATTTAAATTATGAATAAATAAATGCAATAAATGTCAATGAAAAAATGACAAAGAGATCCTAAACTAACCTAAATAAACCTTTTTGTGTTTGGTCAGTTTTAAGTTTCCTTGTATTTGATATGTTACTCTGTAGTAAATTATTTTCAAAAAAGTATTTTTCGAAACGATGTTAAAAAAATGTTCTTTCTAAAAACATGTTTTCTTGAAAAAATTTGGTTTCAAAAAGTGGTTAAAAAAATTCGAATTTGGTTTCATAAAAAAAAAATTTGAAAACCTATTTTTTTGAAATCCCTAGTTTTCGAATATCTGTATTATTGAAAAATTCTGTTTTCGAGAAAATATATTTTCGAAAAAATGTGTTTTCGAAAAATTTTCATATAGCAGTCCAAATGGACAGAATGTATTAAAAAAATGCTAGAATATTGATAAGTTAGGATGACAAACCGTTCTGTTTTCACAAGAACAGGTTTGGATAGTTCGTGGTAGGTGGTCGGTGGAAGGTGGTAGAGGAATTCTTCCTCGACCGAGGTGGTACCACCTCACATATCCTCTTAAAGGGCTGGTGAAATCCCTAGGGATGTTTCCAGCTCTGGATGTGCGAGTCGATTCCCCAGTACACCCACGGTACATAGTACTTAGACTTCGGTCTTCGTGGGCTGTCAGAAGATAAAAAAAAGTGTACACATTTCTTAGAACCCTAAACAAAAAAAAAGTAATGTCCAACCCAACCCAAACCAACCCCCCCCCCCCCCTAGACGAAATTCTATATCCGCCCCAGGGAACATCCTGTAGTAGAACCACTTTTTCCTGTTTTATTTATAAATAAAAGCATCCTTAATTTTATCTTGTAGCTTATCGAGGATCCAAAAAACGAAATTGGCAATACATTAGCAGCATATCTTGCAGACGAGGGACACAAGAAAGACAGACTACCCGTTTATTCCTCGGAATTGGGACTAGCAGTAGAAGCTGTCAAAGATGGCTATAGTCTCAGAAAACTTTGGGAGGTTATTCCTTCATATTAAATTATTAATTCTGTAATTTATTGTAAATAAAATGTAAAGTTAAATATTTGGGTTCCTTTAAATTATTTATTAATTAAAAACTTCAAGGACAAGTTAAATCCAAAACGATTACTGTAGTACTAATCCTTGCCTTTATTATAAATGGAAAAATATGTTTCTTTGTTTGTTTGTTACTCAATCACATCTCAACGGAAGAGCGGATCGCGATAACACTTGACATAGAAGAAGCTTACTTAATTAATTAATTAACTCATCGTTGGTTATTAGTTCATATCTTATACTAACAATATGTAACACTTGATTATAAATTAAAATTCATCATTTAATAACAAAGATCACCCCCCCCCCGTATATCTCTCCCGTTTCTCTCAAGGATTGAGATAAACTTCTTTTTCCCCATGTTATACGTTGCAGATATTGTTTCGCAACCGGAAAAAGCACACAGAAAAAACACTATCGTATATTGAATTGGATACCCATTCACTCAATTCCGTATTTTACAATACAAATTCGGTTTATTTCAATGATTAGTTTATCATTGTTAACCAATAGGTTATAAGATTGCTTGAAATATAAGGTTTCAGGATCGTTCAGATATAACAATTATTTGATGCCAGTAATTACACTTATTTAATATAATGAAGAATTTCTATTACTTATGTTTCAAACAAATGAAACACGCTGAATTATTTTAAAATAATTTTTATTTAGTATTATTAAACATACATTGTTTAGACATTCTGTAAACATTTAAATATAAAAACACACACACCACACTGACGCGAACACCGTAAACTTTTTATATTTATTTCACTCCAAATATAGGATCTGCTTCTTTGCAAAACTGTCTGCTTTTGGCTTGTATGGGTACAGGATGCAAGACGGAACAAATTTGACGCATAAAACTGCATTCGAATCTCCTAAATTTACAGCTAGATTTGGTGGAAACCATGTCTAAAAAATACAAATTCAACAATAAACTTGCGATCGTATTTTATTTAATGTTAATAGTTTTTTAACACTACGTATCGGCTGAGTAAAAAGTCTTATAATAGACTAACCAAAAGATATTTACAAATAAAAAATAAACTTATTCCTGAAAATCGTTTAGATTTGTTTTACTTACCATAAAACACTGAAATGAGTTGCCCAGTCCCAAAAATCTATTATTTTTGGCGTATAACGCAATAAACAAGCAGGCTGCAAGCTTAAACGACGATTGAACAAACAAATACCAACAGCACAATTTTAACCCCTCCCTTCGCGAGCAATAGAACTAATATTTCAGCCAACAATAGAACCCATTGAATTAATATTTTTTATTATTTCTCTAATACCTTATATATTTTATAACAGTGTTTATTTTGATTGAAATGATATAAGAATAATTCACTTAATTTTTGGATTTTATTATTTAAACTGTAGTTGTTGTTCGTTTAATAAAATATATTTTAATTTGAATCACACCGACCACAAATAGCTATTTTTCACCCAATTATATTTGAGCATTCTCGTCAAATAATTTAATGTTTTAGCTTAAACAATTCTATACTGTAAGGAATAATAGTAATTTATAGGTTTCCAATAAAATTTTCGTAACTGAAAAAATGGTAATATAGTTTTCAAAGAAGTAAGACTACTTTTGAACTGTAATGATAAGTCTATATTTAAAGCTATGTTTTTTTTTTGTTATTTCAATGATGTTTTGTTGAAACAGTATTAACTTTAATATAACCAAAGTGAAAGTGGTCAAGAATAATACTATTATTAACAATAGCATAGCAGTTTTTGTGATTGTTTTTGTGCATGTATAGGGGCATATTCCAAAGTACAGTCCCATCATAAAATATGACCAGGTAGCAAAATAAACTTTGCAAGTTAGGGCCTCGAGGAAAACTCCGTAAAAATATGCACCTAGAAACTCTACCTGAGGGGTGAAGTGAATTATAATATAAATTGAGATGTCAAAATATTAAAAATAAATTATATAGTTTTAAAAAAATTATAGGTATATTAATATTAATGAAAATGAAGATACTGACATTGTTGTTATAATATATGTAGACGCTTCACTTACCGTTCGCTTCCCTTTCTTTGCGACTCTGTAAAACTCTCAAAAATAATGACAATTAAAAAAATAAGCAGGTTAAATTAATTGTCAGAGAATGCTCTATAAAACAGCACTAATATATTTTTGCATAAAAATAAAAAATAAAAAAGTTCTATCGCCTGAAAGATTCAATTACCTTAAATTTTAGTCTTTTCTAGCTCATAAAATTTGTATTAACAGTGATACGTAAAAAAGTTTAAAATAAAAGTTGTAGACTTGCTACAAAAAAACTCTCCAAACAATTTTTATACGACTTCCGGTTACAGAGATATCGCCAAAAATCTGATTCCTTCTTTTGAAAATGACGGCCAAATGGAGGGGGTTGCAATACCGAAAACTGTGATTTACACTCACCAATGGCTCCTTTACACATCCTAAAAAAACACTGGTGCCTACCCAAAATAATTAAGGGGTTATATACAGTCAGGAGGCCTAAAAAAATTTTCAAGAATTTTTCCTGAAAAGACTTTTAAATTTATTAATGTGTCAAAAATTTGTACACATATGTGTATGTAACTTTTAACTGTATTTTAAGATTTTTGTATTTGTAAAAATAATAATTTTAAAAGCTGCTATAGCTGATCTCCAGGAGTTCCTCTCAAAAAAGGCATCTTGCGGTGACAACGATATATCTGGACTGGATCATCGAAAATGAAAAAACCAAACGGATTTCGTTAAAGTAATGTATAATCTCTAATTAATCGAAGGAATAAGCAAAATAAAATTTGTTGACAAAATGGCGGCTTCTAAAAAAATCGATTTTTGACCAAAATTTTGGACTTAAATTGTTTATAAAAAAAATATATTTATCGGTGAGAAAAAACCTTCGATTTAATACTTACGAAGCTTGTGTTAAACTTTGAGACTGATCGGTTCAGCCGTTTCCGAGAAATCTGCGTCACCGACTTTAAAAACACAGCTTTGAGAAAAACGCGTTTAAAGTTTCAAAAGCAACATAGCGTACAATCGCTCTGACACGTCTTTACAAATATGCGTGTAACTTCTAAAATAATCGCCGGATTGCCTTTAAATTTTCTGTGTGTGTACTTCAATATATGTACATTACGAAAATGAAATTAAAAAAATCAATTTTTTGAAAATTCTAACTGTATATAACCCCTTAATGAAACTACTGTTTTTATTTTAGTTGCAGGTGTTATAACTTTCACCTCCAAAAGGTTATCTTCAGTTGTCAAACACCTCGTGTCTGAAATGTCACTCAGACATTTGACCACTGAAAAATGAATTTATTTAAAAATTTGCTAACGATAGCCCAGAAGTCGAAATTGCGTTATCCGAATCGGTGCTTCCATGAGACGCAACGTCTGAAAGCCATATTTTTAGACTGTTCCCCCAATGCCCAGTTAGACAAAAGTATTTCAGACAGGCAAGTACCTATATCACATTTTAAGAGTCCAATAAAACCGAAATTCCCAGGGCCGCGCCTACGCCGCACCCGGACCGCAGTTTTAAGGGGCGGCAAACTGAGGAGTTAAAATAAAATTATTGGACGCATGGAAAAATATTTATTTATACTTATATAACCTTTTTTTATCTGAGACATCCCACGTAGACTTCAAGCCTTAAGTACTAACGTACCGTGGGCGTCTGAAGGGAAGGGAAATGTAACCTACTGACACGGGATTTAAAGGATTGGAGGTTGGGAGGGGAAGGGAAAACATCTGCAGGCAGTCCGTTCCATAATATGGAGACCCTAGGTTTAAATGAGCGAGAGAAGTGGGATGCTCTAGGCTTAGTTTTATTTAAAAATAAGAAAGTACTTTTCTACTATAATAAAATACAATAGTATAAAAAAATGTTACTATTGTCCGGAGATATTAACAATAAAAACTGATGACCGTTCAAGATGATTTAAAGAAAAGGAAATGCACAGCGGCAGCGGTACCTAGGCACTGACAAAGCGTGGATAAATGAACATTGTCAATACAAATTAATTTCTTCCAGGAATATTGTAGTTTCCTGGAATTTTTTGTTTTTAAAAACATATACAGGGTGTTACAGAAGATGTTAAGAAATTTTAAGGGCAGATTCTACATCTAAAAATATGAAAATAAGTTTATATAAACATGGATCCTTAAACGCTTTTTTTTTTCGAGATACAGGGTGTTTAGTATTTTCTTTTTTAAATGTTTCTTTTTAATTTTTCAAAAATGCGTTAAGATATTGACACGAATTTTGGTACACGCAAGTATGTAATCAAATGGTGCCTTTACATGTAAAATTTTATTTTCTAAAGTACATCAGTGGCGTGCGTGCGGGTAAGTCTTTATTTTTAGCGAAAAAAATAGCACGCTACTGATTTTTTGCAAAATTGATATCGTTTTCTATAAGCCCAATTAATTCTGCATGAAAAGTGAAAAATTAATTTATTTCGTACAATAAAATCAAATAATCAAAATATTTTTTTAATATTTTTTGTTTAGAAAACGATGTTTTTTGTTTCAAGTTTATAATAGATGGTGGAAATGGCTTCTCCATGCTTCGATACATGCTCTAAGTCATCTTCGCATATTTCTCCTAACTCTTCGGAATACTTGAGGTGTGAAAATATTAAACACTCTGTATCTCGAAAAAGAAGCGTTTGAGGATCCATGTTTATATAAACTTATTTTCATATTTTTAGATGTAAAATCTGAATTAAATTTTAGGTACATGTGTCTACCAATTCCAGAACCAAAATGTCAAGTATCTTACCTTTGGATAGACGGTACCGGCGTTGACTTACGTACGAGAACCAGAGTTCTTGATTTCGTACCCTCTGTCTACAAAGATTGTCCCAACTGGACCTTTGATGGGAGCAGTTCACATTTTGGTAAGATTTTTATGAAAATAAAAAACATGAGACAAATTTTGCTCTCACAAATAAAAAACCATTCATCTGACTACCCACCAGGCCAAAAAAATGTACTGTTTTTGTGTTTGTTTATTTTATACCTTTTGGCGAACGAATTTCGGATTTTGTCGAATATTTGTTGCCTAATTTATTTGACTATTCTCTGAACTGAAAATTGTAAAACATGACTTATCGTTAGGCCTGAAAAATCCCTAGCAGGCCAGACATTTTCATTAGACGACGACGTTAAAGCTTCTGTGGATGCCTGTTTCGAAAACTTGACAAGTCTAAATTTTATCAAGGTATAGGTAGAGGCTTTGGGTCATCGCTGGTCTAAATGTGTCGAGGGGGCAGGGGATTATGTGTATAAATAAACGTTAATTCAAATCGCAATGTTCTGTTCTTTATTTTTACTCCACGGAATCGGTGTTATAAACTGGAACAATCTACAACTGCCGAGGAATTGCGAAAATTTTATAAGATAACCATGTCAAAATGGACAAAACTATCCGCAGAAAAAATTGGTTTGGATACGAAAACATTCAAGGTAACTAATCATTCTCATCGCGCGTCTGCAATATCTACACTTGCAAAGAAAGGTGTTGGAGAGCAACAACTGATCAAAATAACAGGACATTCCAGCGTCAAATTCCATTAAACCATATATTCAGATGGATCCAGAACACCACATGAAATTGATTCAAAACCCGAGAGAAAACGAAGAAATCTACCCAACTCCTTCCCCTCCAGTTCATCTTCAAACGAACAACTCACTGGTTGAAAAAAAAGCACGGACAATCACTAATATATCAATAACTGTTATAACTGTACTTTTAATTTGGTAAATCAATAAAATATTGTTGTTAAATAAATAACTCTACCTAAAAGTGTTTTTTTTCATGAAATAGTCATGTCGCATACAATTCGAGATAAAATTTTGTAGACAAAATTTTTCTGTTGTATTATTCGAGTTTGTTGCTTTTTGGCAATTTCGTTCATGATATTTTAGTCAAAATCACTCGACTGACGTCTTGCGGCTTTGTTTAAATGTCATTCTCGAAATTGCCAAGCAATAAACTTTCTTAACAATTATTGAAAAAAATTTCGACAAAATTTTCTCTCCTATGGTATTACATGTAAGTAAATACTTAAGCACGTAAAAACTTGTCTCTACAATTTATCGAAAATTTCATTGCCGGGTTATGTCTACAAAACGTAACCCCAAACTTAATTAAAATTTGTATTACCTGTTCTTTTGTCCGAGAGTGTATTATAAGAATCATATTGCACTTACTACATAATAAACTATTATTTCCAGATTGCAAGGTAGACAAATCCGACTACTACATAGTTCCCATTGCGATGTATCCAGACCCTTTTAGACGAGGTAAGTATAGTGCCCCGAAAATGTAACCAAGCGGGCAGTGGCGCAGCCACGGGGGGGGGGGTTGGGGTTAACCCCCCCCCCCCCAAGGCCTAAAGATTACCCTACCCATTTCCCAAATTAACGAAAATAAAGCAATATTTGTCAAAATTTTTTGTCAAACCCCACCCCCCCCCCCCCGCCAGAGCGTATTTGTCAAATTTTTTTTGTCAACCCACCCCCCCCCCCCAGAGCGTATTCCTGGCTGCGCCACTGCAAGCGGGGATAATCCCTTTTTTAATTACCCCTTATAAAAATTCTTACCTAGCTCAAAATACAAATACAAGATAACAGCATACCTACATGCACATCGGGTGACAAGGGAGTACAGACATACCCCCTAATTTTTTCCGTAGTTTTTTAAATGAAAATATGCCAATTTCACGGCACTCCAAGTGCATCAGTTGTCATTTTTTGGTAAAATCGAACTTTCAAAACAACTTCCTGTGTAACCGGAAGTGGTATTAACTTTTTTATTTTAAATGGGAATCTACGGTTTTTATTAGATATTTGGATTCAACAGAAAATTTCCTTTTCGGTGGAGTATCACACATTAGCGTCTGTTTTTAAAATTACATCTCAGCTCAATTTTTCTCATTTATCGAAATCAAAGTGTAAGTAAAATAGTCCTAATCGTTATATAGGGTGTTATGGTAATGGTTTAATATATTGAAATAGGTGACTCCTGAGGTAGTCTACAGACATACCCATGGATTTATTAATTAAGGATTCAATGTCCGTATACTGTGAGCGTATCGAACGTGAAGCCTTATATTTGTTGTTTGTTATGAAACATTTCCCCTAGGGGTTTAGTTTACGAACTACGTAATTAAATCAAGAATGGTAGTAGAAAGAGATAAAATAGCATTGGAGTGTTGGAGCTCAGAAATGTTGCTGTCTGTGCTGGTTGCTTAGGAAAACGGCTGAACCTCGGTCTGAATACTCGGTTACACGTACGTCTTTGTCTAATGAACTAGGAAAGAAAAAGTGCGACTTATAGATTTATAAATGACTCGGAGCGACTTTAAATAAACACCTTTAGAAATAACATAACCTATAAATAATAAAACCTTTTTAACTTAAATTTATTATTATTTAGCAGAAAAATAACATATTTTACGCCATTTATTACTTTTAGTAAATCTTGTGATGCTTCTAACGCATTTTTTGTACCAAAATACAAGGTAAAATAAGGTGTGGCCAATGTTTACAAATTGTGTTTACAGTGTCGCTTAGAATGGTTTGTTTTGGCTTCAAAGAATGTTAAATCATCCCGTATCCATTCTTAATAAATCCATGGACATACCCAATATTTTCCCCTCAGATCGCACATTTTTTTTACTTTTAAAAATACCCTAAACCACCCCCATATCCGACGCTTCTAAAAGGCATGACGTCATGGGCTAACGGGGAAACAAGCGATCCAGCCGCGGCGTAGCCAAACTTAAATATTACCTTGAAATTCCTTTCTTCAGTTTAAGTGAAAACCGAAAATAATCCAAAGTATTTTTAATTCCAAAAACGCATTTTACTAAAAATGTGTCTTTTAATTCAATAGTAATTTATTTGCCTAATATGGGAAAATATGGACCATACACTAGTGAAATTAGGTTGACATTGTAAGCAGAACGAAACAGACTCTCTTATACCGTTAACACAAATATTTATGACTTACCTATTATGATACATGTTTTTATTTTTTTGTGGACAAAATGGTGTATGATAATAAAAATAAAAAGTTATTGACGTTTTAAATTTGCCTCCACTGCCATGCCTCCACCTGATTGGTCGCCAGAACAAGATAAAAAAAAATAAGAATATTCAATCAAAATTTGCATGTTCTTAAATTCTATTCTGTCCCTTCTACAAAAAACATCTGCTGAATTTAAGGACACGCCTAACAGGAGTTTTTTAGTTTTCTGTTAACATTATTTTTGTTAAAACTCCCAATCGTTTTCAGGCGCCCGAAAAAAAACCCTTTTTAAATTAAACATTACTTACCACTTATCACATTTAGACAATTAAAAAACAAAGTTTAGATTTAATTTTCTTTTTGTTTATTCTTCAATCTTCTTGCTGTACATTAACAATTCTGATTGTTTCAACTTTAACAGCATCCTTCTCATTTAAAATACTTATAATGTTGTCTAAATTTTTCTCCATAATTTTATAAGTACTTTCAGACGTCGTGATATTTTTGTTAAGTAACGCTAAAATAAGTTCTACTTTTCTGACTACGTTTTCGTGGAAGGAACCTTCAAAAATCGTTATAATTCGAGGCGATTTGATTAAATCTTTAATGTCTGCTTCAATCGCATCACTACCATTATTTATACTTCCCGTATCTTCTTCATCATGTTCTTCAAAATCAAATTCGGGACATTCGTCGAGAACTGTCCTTTCTTTGTCCCATAGATTATCACCTTGCACCTAAAAAAAAGATCAAATAAGATTGAAATGAGCTCTTTCACTAGGATGGGGTTAGCTATATCATATAAGAATCCAATTTTTAATTTTTTGAAAACTGAAAAGAGTTAATTGAAATTTGGCAGCAAAAATGATATTAGGACCTTTTCACGTTTATCATTTGTAATAAGCAATTTTATTAATATTTTTTTATTTAAAAATTGTCTAATTTCTTATCATTATTTTTATTATTGTAAAAGACTTATAAATAAGCTTAATGAAACATATTAAAATCCATTGACAGCCGCGCATTGCTTGTTATCCAAGTCATCTATATATCGCGGACTGAGAACCAGAGGGTTCTAAGTAACATTTTAAGAATAACAGAGATTTCGATTGTATTTCATCAAGTATAGAATTCTTTACATCATAAACGCAGTAAAACTCTAATTAGTACCCCCAAAAATTTACAACCCTCCACCATATGGCCAAAATTTTTGGCCATATGCTGAAGAGGGACTAGGGCTTAAGCACCCCTGAATTTGACTGCCTAACTATGCCTATGCTTTACATATTGGTATAAAAAGGTCGTTCCTAAGTTAATAGATGTCGCCGCAAATTTTAGAGAAATATGATTCTAAGCTAAGTACATATCACGCTATCGGTTTGGAATCATAAGGTTCTAAGTGACAAACTTGTTGGCTAGCAGGGGCAGATCCAGGATTTAGGACGGGGGGGGGGGGGTGGCTAGACTTAAAGCGTTGCTAAAACTTAAACATTAATCCCCAAATTCACAAAGAAGTTTTAATATTTAAGGTTTAAAAAAAGGTCTTCGTAATTAATTATGGTAACATTCTTAGCAAACATTAAAAATCTAAACTGTCCTGTTGTTGACCGGTCAATGGGGGGACTCACAACCCCCCCCCCCCCCGTACATCCGCCACGGTTGACTAGTACGAGTTCAAGTAGTGAGTATTCGAATTATTGTCTACTAAATTACACATACAATGGTACAAGACGATTTCGTAGCTTCGGCAAACGGCAAAGTTAATTGAGTTTTTGAATTTTAAAATTAGTTTTCTGACGAAAAAACTTTTTGTGACATCCATGTTTTTTTGCAGTGGACTCTTCAATTTTACAAGGTCCCGAACTTTCTTTTTACGTTTCTGTAAAATTTTGTTTTTGCGACTTAAAACCATATGTTTCTAAGCCCACGATATAACAAATATGTTCTCAGACGAATAGCGGAATTCTTGTAAAATCACGTGATTTATTTAAACAGTTTTAAAACCCTAGAAAGCAGGAAAAGGAGATATGGGGTGTTTTTATCGAGTGTACCCCCTTAAAAAACAGGACTTGCAAAATCAAAATTTAATATTGGTTTATCAATTTTGCATGCAAATATAATGTTTTGAGTAGTTAAAATGAAAAAAATATATATATTGGGTCCAAAATTACAGGTTTCTCGAATTTAGGTCACTTATGGACTATATAGTAATATTCATGATTATTTCACATGAGATTTTTTTAATTTGTGAGATACGTTTTCGACATAGTACATGGAATTTATAGTAAAGAAAGTTTTCGAGCTTCCTTATTTTCTATTGATCTAAAACTGCAGTTTGTTGCGTATCTTTAAGGCTGATTTTTTTAAATGATCCAATTTTGAAATTTTCACGCTTCAAAGTTTAAAATCCATTTTTCAGCTACTTTTTGCAACTTTTCGCAAAATCCAATATTTTCATTGGAAAGCTCGGAAAAAATCTATCGAAAACGATATTCAGAAAATTTTAAAAAAATCGTATGTCCAATAATCATGAATATTACCATAGTCCACGAGTGACCTACATTGAAGGGGGCCTGTAATTTTGGGCCTAATATATTTTCTTCATTTTAACTGCTCAAAATATTGTATTTGCATGCAAACTTGATAAACCAATACTAAATTATGATTTTGCAAGACCTTTTTTTAAGGGGGACTTGATATAAAACGCCCCATATGCATAATCATATTAGAAAGGCAATTAAATTTTAAAACTTTCTTTAAAATGTTCCGGAACGGGTTACTAAAGTAACTCATGCCAATCAATATGTTAATCACTACTGTGTTTAAAATTCATGGTTAGTTGAGTTCACTGTAGACTTACTTAGGTTTGTTCAAGTTTCTATTTGAGATTGAAACTTGAGCAAGCCTAAAAGCTAAGTTTGCGAATATGAATTCTTACTATGCAGAAAATCTTTTTTCTAATAATTATACCCACACCGAAACCAACATGGAGGGCTTTCTTACAAACGCAATTTTATGAACAATCTGTTAATCGACCATTAACATTTCATATTATGTAAAAGGTAAGCACTTACTACTTTCTACACCGTTACTCGGTAGCATTGCCCCTCTCGTTAAATTCATGCTTTTTCACCATGGTTACTAATTTTTAAGATATCAGTATTAATAACAATACATTAAAGGTATTCACACTTGAACTATAAGTTAACCTGGACTTTCAAAAAATACTCAAGTCAAAATTCACTTACCTCATTATTTCGACACCGTATTTTACTATGCTCAATATTAAAGTCTCTTACAATATTATGTAAGTCTTTTCGAGTTATTAAAGATAATCTGGGATTTATGTCTTTGTGACTTAAATCAGCATTTCTAATCGAGTTCAATATCTGGTCGAAGGATTCGCCATTTTGAAGCCTCTCTGAAAATAGACGAATTTTTTAATTGAGGACGTTACTATACCGTATCCATTTAATTTTGAGAATGATGACAGAAACCATTTTACAACGGAGAGATCGATTATGTCCCTCTCTCTCTCTCTCTCTCATGTTCTTTCTCTCTCGTTTTTTTTCTCTCTCGTCTTCTTTCTCTCATACTCGTAAAATTTTTAGAGCTGGTAGAAAGATAGGTTATGTGAAAGACACACATGACATATTATTTGAAGCCTGTCCCATGATAATAATATGTTGTTTTTGCAGTGTAAAAATATACTTAAAAAGTTGATATAAAGTATTAGTAGCTTAAATTCCTGTGTTCTATGAATCTGGGACTGACTAAAAACTATTGAAATATTATGCAAGGTACATATTCGTTCTCCTTTACGTATACATTACTTGGACCGGGTGTTATGGGAATAAGTAACAGGAACGCCGACCTGATATAAAGTTGAGAATAGTGGACATTACAGAAGATTTCTTTAGTTATTGAGAAAGTAGTGAAAATTGCGCCCTAGAAACGTTTGGTTTCAGTTTAAAGCTGAAGTAACAGTGCCATTACAAAGTGTATCTGTCCTTCTGGAACTAAGACTCAACATTTACAGTTAAAAATTGTGAAACTACTTGGTATATTCGATCAAACAATTACTTTTATCGCGTCTTTAACTTACACAAACGTCACTGTTCGCAGGTAGGCTGTATTATAGATCTATTTTCATTATATATCGGAGAATAGGGAATATTTTTTTACCTTATTATAAATTGTTTATCTTAATAAAAATATTTACTCATATTTGCAATTTTTTCTTTACTTATTTAAAATCTTTTCCTTCGATCCTTTTATTGCAAATTATTGTTTAGAGCGAGTATTGTTACTTGGGTAGGAAACAATTTTTAGTAGGATAAAATAAGAAGGTTAATGTGGCTATGCTGACACTGCTTTTGCTTATTAAAAACGAGATTTTTGCAAATGCTGTTTGTGTTCAGTAAAAACAAAGGTCTTTTGCTATAAAATCATAAAACCTGCGTAATTTTTTTGTCAGGTTAGAAATTTATTTTTTATAATTCCGATTAAACTTTCACAGTAGGCAACCAGAAATACTTGCACAAACAATGCCGCCTGTGATAAAATGTTTGATTATTCTTTTTTATTGGCAACAACATCGTTTTTATTTGTCTTTTACTAATGTCCCTTTTGCTAATAAGGATAGAAAGAAATCGGATTCCGTTGGGATTTTATCAGGAAAAAAAAAGAATTTTGCGAGGACTAATCTTTCGAAATATATAACCAGCAATACTTCCACAAGCAAAGAATATACAGCGACATACAGAATATAAGATAAAAATTTGAACAAATTCTTTTTTTATTTGTCTTTGTCTAAGGCACTTTGGCCAACACGGATAGAAAGAAATCTGATTCCTCCGTGATTATCAGGAAAGAAAAGATGAATATTGTGATCACTAAAATATGTTCTGGTGTAAACTGTCTATGGAACTGACCAATAGGGTGAATTCTTGTTCAATTGTTTTTTCTGTCATCATTCTCACATAAAATTGGATACAATATAGTCTGGTGACTTGTTACAGTACGAGTTATTTACGACGACCAGACGCGACGATTGCGTCGAGTTCAGACATTCTAAACAAGTGGAGTAAAGTGACCAAATATGGAATAGGTGCTTAATATGGAATATCGATGTATTTCAAAAACTATTTGCGCCATTTACTAACTGAAGACTGACACATCAACAAACGCTTATTTTTGCATTGCCGCGAAGTCTTGGTAGCCATATTTGCATTATTATGGATCATACCGCCGGTAAACACTTTTGCTGATATTGAAAGTTTATTTCCTGGCAAGTATTTTTCTGTTTTCTGGTAAGACGTCTCAGTTTAATTGAATTTCTTTGATTGCATGCCTATCCTCGAATGTCATTGCTTTTTATTGTTGGCATTGTTAATCGTTAATTT
Organism: Philopedon plagiatum; assembly: GCA_963971165.1. Lineage (NCBI taxonomy): Eukaryota > Metazoa > Arthropoda > Insecta > Coleoptera > Curculionidae > Philopedon > Philopedon plagiatum. Next base: position 65,292,513 of record OZ020195.1, on the reverse strand, counting down.
CATGTTTTTAGCAAAAAAACAAGGTTCAATTTAATGTGAGGTTAGTGCCAAATATGGAATATACCTGAGCACACCTGAGAAATCTGGATCCAGTGTATATTGTGCAGTCACTGGGTACACGAATAATTCTCAGGTGCACTGATCGAGCATTTTTTTGTGACTTTTGCAAATAACTTGTGTTTGTGTCTTGCACAATTAAAGTCTCTTTTTATGTGTAAGAAAGTCGTTTTTCAGTTGCTTTACTTAACATTTTTTTAAAATTTGCTTAGATTTTATATTTTCTTTGAAAGCAGATAGTTTTCTGGTTGATGTGTTTGTAGATACTATTATTTTTTAGGATTAAATAAACGTTTATTTAACATATTTTATTTATTTAATAAGGTATTCCATATTAGGTTCACAAAATATAGCACACAGAAATATGCAACTTTTTATTTATAAGCTCATATATTTCTGTTAGAAGAAATTTAATCCCTTATAACCCCAAAAATATTTTCAGATGATCCTTAATAAACGGTTTTAGTAATAATATAACAAACCATTTTTGCACAAAAGAAAAATTATAAACATAAATAACAAAATGGTATTCCATATTTGGTCACTTTACTCTACTGTAACAACCGCTTAACGGATGTGTATTGTAAATACAACATTTCATACTGTGCTTTCGATATTCATCGATTTAGCTTGTTTAATTTAATACCCAGCCCATAAATTGAACAAAATTTATCATTTTAAGTTGCATTACCTACTTTTATTTTATAGCAACAGTGCATATATTTTGTTTATTCTTTAATAAAAGTTGTCATTTTACCAAAATACACCGGAAAGTTTTCTAGCAACCTATTATTGGCTCCGATACCTCTCAACACTTGTACAGACATTGATAATTACAACTTTTAGGTTTAAATGGAAATGTAATGCATAATATGTGAAAGTTTGTGTTGTCAATGACTGTACATATTTTATTCGTTTATGTTCCTCTTTAACCATAACTTTTCTACTAACAAGCACATCTATCCAACTAGGCATAAAACTGATCTAATACCAGAAAAATGTAATTATAGTATACAGGGTGTCTAAAATGAGTGATACCACTATTGCTATCTCCGAAACGGTAAAAGATACGAGGTCAGTTAAATTAGAGAAAATGTGCCATTTCTAGTCCCTACTCATATTTCGTTCACGAAGTTGCCAAATTCTCTATAGTTTCTTATCTACAGGGGATTTTTTTAAAATAGTCAAATATTTAATTCTTAAATATCTCGAAAACTATTATAGTTAGAAAAAAATTGTTTTAACAAAAATCACACGATTTTTTACGTTCTCTCAAGTGATGATATTGTTTTGTTTATATCATTAGTTTTTATTGAGTTACATATACTAACTTGCTTTTTTCAAATATGGACCTGTACTTTTTGCTGCATTTGTTGAAAGAATATTTCATACCCTTTACATCTGTCTATCACTTGATTATTGTTCTCGACGTTTTGGTGAAGAATAGCATCATCAGGATATTCTACCAGTACGGACCTGGCATTTTTCAAGTAAATGCGCCATTTCACAACCACAAAAACCACAAACCATAGCGATAGGTTGTGAATTGTGCCTTAAGATGGAAGATTCCAGGTCCGTATAGTCAGAAAATTCTGATGATGTTACTAGTCGTGATCAAAACGTCGGAAAATATTTTCAAGTTATACACAGTTGTAAAAGGTATAAAGTATTCTTTCAAAAAATGGAGCAAAAAGGCCAGGTCCGTATTTGAAAAAAACAAGTTAGTATCAGTAACTCAATAAACACAAATGGTATAAACAAAACAATAACGTTACTTTATAGAAGGTAAAAAATCGTGTGATTTTTGTTAAAACAATTTTTTTCTAACTATAATATTTTTTTAAATATTTACGAATTAAATTTTTGACTATTTTTAAAAAATCCCCTGTAGATACGAAACTATAGAGAATTTGGCAAATCCGTAAACGGCATATGAATATGGACTAAAAATGGCACAATTTCTCTAATTTAACTGACCTCGTATCTTTTACCGTTTCGGAGATAGCAATAGTGGTATCACCTATTTTAGACACCCTGTATACGAAAAAATATCTCCTACACGATTAAAAAAAATTATGATAGCATACCAAAGAATGTTTAAAACCCGCCTCAGAGACGAGTTAAATTGATTACACGAAATTTCTTAATTGAATGCATTTTATAATGATCCAGATAGGATTATCCTCAGATCTGTTGTGAACTCGGTTGTGAATTAATCTAAAGACATGTTAGGTATCAGATGTGGTTTGAGGTGCAACTAATATGTAAGATCTGGGTTTCCACTACGTGTATGTGATAGATATGTGTCGCCGTGTGCATTTTGTAGATGCATTTTGATTAATTTGAATTTGTAATATATACTTTTTAATAAAAATATATTTCAGCACAGTTTTAAGACATGTACTAAACTAATTGTTAATGTAAAACATTTTGTCTTATTCTTGTGGATAAATAAACGATTGTCTTTCTATTCATTTATACTGCTCACAAAACTTGATTTTTTTGCACTGCATCACGCTTGTTCAAACAATCTCATAGAAAAACAACAGCATCAGCTTGTTGGAATTTTTTAAAACTAAACATCGTCTTGTTCTAAAGGTTTGTTCATTTGTGTTATACAAAACTGCACTAACCTGCACTGACTTTTTCAAAGGGGTATGTCTTCTCCGAACAACAAAAAATAGTTAGGTTAGTGCAGTTCCATGCAACACAAGAAAACAGACCTTCGTATTTAGTCCTAAATGTACAAGATACCTGCAATGTCTGCTCTTGTCTCACTGTTCAACGAAATCCGGCTCAAATCTGTCTCATGTCCGCAATGTGTCTTCCAAAATTTTACTTTTACCAATAATGATCGCTCCTCACTCTCTAACACACTTACTACAATTCTTGAAGGGCAAGCTTTCCCGATCTTATTCGAACCTCTAAACTTCAAACATCTGACGCCTGTTCCACCTGGTCTGAAAAAATGTGATCGGTGACAATTGTAATATAGTTTCTGAACTCGGGTATCGCCGAAAGGGACTCTTGCTAGTACTTTGGGAGAGCTGTCTCGTGTATATAGTGATAAGTGTTGTTGTTGAATTGTACTTTTCCATGTTTCAAAACCTAGAATGGGACAATAAAAATGACTTGTAAAAATTGTCTACACAGTACACAAAATATAAAGTACAGGGTCTTCCAACGAGGACTGAACAGGGGCTCATTTTTGAGCTTCCTTGTATTTAAAGAAAAATCTAAAATAGCCAATCGATGTACTTTTTCCTGCAGAATTCAAAAATGAAACCAAAAATTTATTTGAACCAGAAACAAAAGAGTTACGCTATGGATAAGGTGTTTTTTAAATGGAACATACCTTTTTTTATACGATTTTCGGAACGAGTGATTTTTTTTATGTCCGTTCTGATTAAAATATTTAATATTGTGACAGCTATTTTTATTAAATTTTAATGTTTTATCCAGTATAATTTAACTTCAACCTGTTTGAAACATACACTCGGTAATAAAGGTAAAAAAAATCACCTTGAAATCCTCCAAAGTCAAAAAATTTGACAAATTTACTATAATATTGCCGAAATGAAATATTCATTTTCTTGGCATTTGTAGAACAAGATAACAATCTGCAATCTCTCATCTAATGAATATTTCATTTCGGCAATATTATAGTAAATTTGTCAAATTTTTTGACTTTGAAGGATTTCAAGGTGATTTTACCTTTATTACCTAGTGTATGTTTCAAACAGGTTGAAGTTAAATTATACTGGATAAAACATTAAAATTTAATAAAAATAGCTGTCACAATATTAAATATTTTAATCAGAACGGACATAAAAAAAATCACTCGTTCCGAAAATCTATTAAAAAAAGCTATATTCCATTTAAAAAACACCTTATCCATAGCGTAGCTCTTTTGTTTCTGGTTCAAATAAATTTTTGGTTTCATTTTTGAATTCTGCAGGAAAAAGTACATCGATTGGCTATTTTAGATTTTTCTTTAAATACAAGGAAGCTCAAAAATGAGCCCCTGTTCAGTCCTCGTTGGAAGACCCTGTACTTTTCCTAGAATTTACCATTTATAATTTTTTTCCTTTACATACAGCGTGTCCAGAAACCCATCTTAACATATGGGGAACTTTTTTATTTTTGACTATATGGAAAAAAGTTATTTTTCATAAAAAAGTCCTGCTTGTTAATAAAATAACACGCAAGAAAAATATTATTTTCAGATGGGGCCACTTTCACCTCAAATAGAGGGGTGTGTTCCCAAAACTGTAGGTGGTGGAGTGACTAGTTGTTATTGAGTTACATGATCAGTATTATTTCAAGACAAACGTTTGGTGTGTTTTTAAGAGCAAAGTGTTGTAGAGCCGTACTTTTTTCGAGACAATATTACCGGTGAAATTTGACTGCCACTGGATATGACATAAGAAACACACTTTGGTTCCAACATGACGGTGCTCCATGTCACAGCTCTGCAAGAGTGACAGAACTTTTACACTGGACATTTCCACAGAGGTGGATTGGACGAAGGTCAGAATTTGCTTGGCCACCACGGTCCCCAGATATAACTACCTTAGACCCAAGTTTTTCTTATGGGGATTCTTAAAAGAAAAAGTATATGCCCACAGACCTTTCGGAAACATAGACCATTTAGAGAAAATTATCAGACAATGTGTCCAAGAAATTTCCCCGGAGATGGTTATAACTGCAGTGGCGGAATTTTCACAACATACAATAGTTTGTTGGAAAGAAACTGTGAACGTGTTGAAGCTTAGTGTAGTATTTCATAAGATGTTATTGTTGTTTATTTTGGTAATACGTTATTTAAAAAGCATGTATTTCAAAACTTTCTTACATTATTGTACTTTGCAATTAAAATTAAAGAGTTTTTCTTCTACGGCATGTGTCGTTTTTCCTTTTTTTGACACCGCGTATATGTTGGGTCAAAATTTTTGATTTGAGTGTTATTTTTTCAACAAGCAGAACTTTTTATGAAGAATAACTTTTGCCCGTAGAGTCAAAAATAAAAAAGTTTCCCATTTGTTAAGATGGTTTCTGGATACGCAGTATATTAACGAAATTATCTCTATAGTATATCGAAGAATAAACTGACTGATTGATTGAGGTATCTACGCACAACACAACCCACACCGCTTGGTCTAGAGAAACTTGAAATTTTGCACAGAGATTTCTTATATAACGTAGGCGTGCACTAAGGAAGGGTTTTTCAAAATTCAAGGGGTGACATTCATGACATGACAGGGGGTGAAACAGGGGTTCAAACTTTATATGAATACCAAATATTAAATGGTCCTAATATCTCGAAACTTCATAGAAGTACTCTAAAAAATAAATTGTTAAACACGTGTTTCACAGTTTTTGATAAATCAGCCCGAGGGGGGGGGGGGTGAAATAGGGATTCAAAGTTTGTAATGGAGTAAAATTGTTATACGGTTCTATCACCTTGAAACTAAGTACGTCAAATACTCTAAAAAATAAACACGTTTTATAACATTTTAGAAAATCTAAATGTAATAAATGTTACGAAAATTAACGTGTGGTGGGGGGTATAAAAAGAAGCGGCTGGAAATTTTTCCAAGATGTTAACTAAATTAACTAATATATGATTTTTGGGGTTATTGAGCTCAGAAAATCTAATTTCGTCTAAATTGTTAAAAAATTTAACGGTGGGAGGGGGTGATAAGACCGAGCCGAGCGTCTGGGAATTTCTCCAAAAATTTTAGATGTTTCATTTTTGGGGTTGAGGTGCGAAAATCTAATTTTGTCTAACAGATGGTAAGAAAATTAACGAGGAGGGGAATAAAAAGAGAGCAATTGACAATTTCTTCCATAAATGTGAACCTATATGATATTTTCGGGGTTATTAAAGTCAAAAAATCTAATTTTGTGTGATAGATGTCAAGGAAATTGACCGGGGGGGGGGGGGGGGGGAGCGCCTGGCAATTTCATCAAAAACGTTAACTAATGTGTCATTTTCGGTTTATTTTGTCTTGTCAATTTTGTCTGACAGATGTTAAAAACTTATCGGGGAGGGGGATAAAAGGGAACGGCTGGAACGAAATTTTTCCAAAAATGTTGTGTCATTCTCGGGGTTATTGAGGTCATAAAATCTAATTTTATCCAACAGATTAACAGATGTTAAATCAATAAAACGGGGGAGGGGGGCGATTGGCAATTTGTCCAACAATGTTAACTAATGTGACATTTTCGGGGTTATTGAGGTCAGGAAAGCTAATTTTGTGTAACGGATGTTATCAAAATTAACTGAGGGGGGGGGGGGCGGAATTTCTTCAAAATTGTTAACTAATATGTCATTTTTGGGGTTATTGAGCTCAGAAAATCTAATATTACATGGCTATTACTTAAAGAGGGGGAGATAAGATGAAGGAAGGGGGAAGAATAGGTGCACTAAATAGAAAAAAATGTTTTATAAAAATGAACAAAATTAAGTTGACCATTAACCACAGTAATAGATATGTAACAATATTATTTCATACTTTTCAGTGCTTTTCCTTTTGTGGAGTTGCTTCATTTTTTTGAAAAAAAAAGAAATGTTTTTTACAAGCAAAAATTCATAAACATAGCCTGACAAAATCTAATAATAATTTCATTTACCTACCTTTTCTATCAGTTACCTGTGCCCGACCCCAATTTTTGCGTCATGTAATATTGAAATCCCTCGAGATATAACTAACCTAACTCATGTTTCATGTATTCAGAATCATGACATCAAAACTACACTATTATCACCTATACCACGCGGACCAAGTCGCGGGAGAAAGCTAGGCATTTTACATACAGTAAACACACCTCTAGCACACTTTATGTAATACTAGGAACTCCATCACTAGGTATTTAATAAATTTTGAATCTGGGGACCAACTTTGATAGATAGATAGAGAGTCTAGTGTCTGACGATATATATTGTGGGACACATACCTTACAAAACTCACTGGAGTCACTTAACACACTCGTGTGTGTTAATATTCACACTTGCATGTTAGGTGCCACTTTCCAGGCTCCTTATGTACTATACTATTAAATGATAACCTCTATACTGTAAAAAATTTGATTTTTATTTATTTATAAACTTACTTTCCAAGGAATCAAATTCAAGATTCTCCTCCTCTACTACGACAGAATGTTCACACAAAAGATGATGTCTTAATGATGCATAAAGGGCAAATCTTCCATCACACTCCTCTTGTGGGCAAAGTAATCGAGACGTCCTTGGCCTAATTTGATGCTCTTCAAGACCAATTTCTTTATGTTGCAATCTTTTATGTTTTGCCAGAGTCGATTTATAGGAGAAAAGTTTAGAGCAAATGTTACATCTAAACCTTGCGTCAGATTTTTTTGTAAACACCGGCTCAATGTTGTGGAATTTTCTTAAATGGGCATAGAGATTTTTTCTTTGAGTAAACTGTGCTGTACATTCGCTGCACTTCATTTCGTTAGAATACCCTTTTATTTTCTTTCGTTAGAATCTCCCCAGCCTCAATAATCTCTCTAGCGTCTTTTCGGCTTTTTTTGCCAGGAATTGCCTTTCCGATTACATTAATGGCTACTGTTAAATAAACTAATTAAATTTCAAATAAGTATTTATAACTTCTTTCAACAATTTGAGCAATAAAATTATTTCAAACACAATTCGTATTATTTACATAACAAAAACTTAACCTCAATCTTACCTGTGGCACGAACCGCGTTCAAACCAACAAACCCTTTTTTTCTGTGGTTCAAACTTTCGAACATCATGACATGGAGTGGAATACTTCGCGAATGCAGAGTGTTTCGTCCTTAGACAAGGAAAGAGACTAACGTTTCCTCAATGAAACACAAAATGCTAATTATATCATATCAGAATTCCATTAAACAATAGTAACAGCATGACAAAGTACATTAAAAGAGAAATGTATTATTTGCGATTAGTACAGTGTACCTACATAATTTGATCTAAGGTACAGTTACATATCTTAGTTCATTTGAGAGTTACATACTTGTAAACAACGAAGCTTGTAAATAAAGAAACTCATTTACTAAAGTCTTGTTTCATGTAAAGGTGAATCACAAATTGCGAATATTGTTCTATATAAATTGGTCATATTCAAATTTTAATGTGGAAATGACCAATGAGAACAATATTCGCATATCGCGATTCGCGTTTATTGTTCTCATTAGTCAATTTCACAGTAAAATCTGAATCTGACCAAGTAGAACAATACTTAGCCTTGTTTCATATAAACGCGAAATGCGAATATTGTTCTCACTGGCTCAATTTCATATTAAAATTTGAATCTGACCAATTAGAATAATATTCGCATTTCGCGTTTATAGGAAACAACCCTAACAGCACAAAGTCGTCTTATGGACGTCCAGAAAACACCGTACTCAGACATTCCGGACATCTTACGGACGTCCATTTTAGACATCAGACATCCATAAGATGTCTTATGGACAGCGGATGTTACAAATGACAACGTCTTAAAGATGTTGTTGCAAGATGCCTTATGGACGTCTGATCTAGACATTATTTATACACCTCCTCCTTTTAATACTGATAGTGTCGATAGGCTGTCTCTTTAGTGTGTCTATAGGTCAAGGGTCACATGGTCACAACGGATGCGTGATCACGGATGCATGTGATTTCAGGCTCAGGGTAATTAGGGAGAATACGGCAAGTTTCGGTAGATTTTTGGCTGACAATCATTTGAAACTCGCGCTTTGTCACGAAAATTTAAGGTTCGACGATATATGGCGTTTGACCAACTCTCGTTTTGGGTGAACTAACATTGGATTTTCTTAGTCAGTAAGACAGCATGAAACCAAAAACATACTATGTTTTGACATTTAACAGACATCTCTTGGACGTAATAAATGGATGTCATAAAGACATCTTTAAATAGATATCCATAGGACGTCTTTTCTATATCTTAAGACGTTCAGACATAAAGTGGATCTTAATAAGACGTCTTTAAGACATTTTGTGCTGTTAGGGAAGCAGGCTTAGCGCGAAATATTTTCGTTAGAATTCGGAAGAATACTTGCAGATGACCTCGTTACATACAGGGAAACGTATCATTGGTCCGAATTCGTGCTACCTACCTGTAAATAGGATGAAATATTCGTTCGAAATATTTTGCACGAAAACGCATCCAAAGGATGACCGGCCTATGGCTGGTCAGAAACTGCGATCATGTCAGGGATTTATTAAGGATCATGTATTCCAGAACCATGTTTAAAATTATTGACGTCACTAGTTCGTCGCGATATCTCCTGTGCTAAAACACCGCGACCAGTTTTTTGTCGCCAAAATTCAAAAAACCTATTTTTCCCTACCATTTAAACTCTCGCCAAGCAGTGACGTAGCTCTAGACTCTAGGGACAGAGGGGCGAAATTATTTATGGGCCTCATATTATATTTCCGAGTTTCTGATTTAATACTGAAATAACGGAGTGCGAAATACCTATCTACTTAGTCGAGCAGCAATAAAAAGAACTAAGGTAAATGTACCGATTGCTGACACTGCAGCTAAAACTGACACTTTTTATTTAATACATTATAATAAGGGTTTTAATTGGTCTTCCCCACTATTTCTGTTATCCCATGATAGTTTGATGTTATTGGTCTATTTTAAAACCATTTTGACAGAACTCGGAAAATCACAGTGTTTTATTCGTTTTCAGTGTTGCCAATGATACCACTTAAGTGGTGTTTACACCACTATTCACTCTTTGGTTCCACTCTTTTTTTTCGTAATTTACTTCAAACACCACTATTTTACCATTCTCATATTCTCATCTTTTTAAACCTTTTCCTAAATATACCACTATTTCAAGTCTAGTCTAAGTACCACAGTATACCACTGTTTGAGTACAGTTTGAGGTGCCCTGCACCACAGTGGAAAATTAAATCGTGACAACGCTGTTCGTTTGATTTCTGCGCTTGAAGATGACCGGTAAGGACGGTAACGTATTTTTTCTACGAATGTCAATAAAAACCTTTATTGTATGTTCAATAGTAATTTCGGAACATGGTGCATTGTGTTTTACACATTTTCATTGTGCTTCAATCACCATGGTGATTGAACTACAAAGTTCCCATTGTGCACGGGTATTTTTTACAAAGGTGGCGTTGACATACAAAATCTTTATAATTTTTATTTGTGGAATGTCAGATTGACATCTTAAAAGGAAAAATATTACTAATCCCATTTTATGTAACAGTAACATTCGTAGAAAAAGTATAGTGTAAAACTCGCATGGAATGACCATTTCCTACTCGTATGATTTGCAGCATTCGCCTGCGGCTCATGCTGCAAACGTCATACTCGTAGGAAATGCATGTCATTCCATGCTCGTTGTACAATATACTATTTACTGCGAGTCTTATAAGATTTTCCTTTGTAGAACCACTTTCAGGTAAGTAAATTTCTATCTAAAAAATGTTCCGTAGCTAAAATACTAGGTAGGCTTGGTTATTGAAGTAAAAAAAGCTTAATTTTTATGAAAAACTAATTCGTTATTAATTGTAACCTTTAAATATTGCTAGTGTCACAATTAGGTTCGGTCTGTAGTTATATTTCCTAATACTGACATAAGGTGTCAGAATTATGAACATTACGTAAAATGTAAATATCTTTATTTTGCATGCAAACACATCGTATTTGTTGTCCTTTTTTGTATTTATATCATGTTAAGGCAAGTTTTCCTATTTATGACATGGGGTGTCATAATTAGGAAAATGGCTGCTTAAAGTGACACTATATAGAGTTGATAGAAATATAAAACAAGAGAACAGCACACTTACGATATTTTTATTTAAGAATCACCTATTGTTTATGTTTGTAGCATGTCGGAGAAAAAGAAAAATCGCCAGTATGATTCCGAAAAACTAAAGCTTGCTTTAGAATCTATAAAAAATGGCATGCCGGTGCAAACTGCCAGCAAATTATATAATATACCGAAAACTACTTTACACTACAAAAACACTGGAAAGTACTCAGTAGAATGTACACCAGGAGCTCCTCCAGTATTAACCCCGGAGGAGGAGTCTACGTTGGTTAAATGGATTATTCATATGTCAAAATCTGGATTTCCTGTAACCAAGGACCAACTATTGGGAAGTGTGGCAATGCTTCCATCTCCTTTTAAAACCATACTGTTGTGGCCAAATAACCTACCAAAATCCGAAAAAAGGAACTCTAAAGTAAAACTTTCAAGTGTAGCAAGTTCTGAGCAGTGGAAAAATTATTACAGACAAAAAAGAAGAAGCAAAGCAACGACAAGAACAAGAAAAAGAAAATCGAAAGAGAGCTAGACAAGAAAAGTTAGAGGAGAAACTTAAAAAACAAAAAAAAGTGGATCGTAAAAACGAAGGCCGGGAAAAAGCAAAGCGTAAAGTCTTCGATCCTCATACATTAAATACAGATTTAAAGATAATGTTATCAAAGACAAAAATTTTACGATTGACGATTATGTCATTGTAGACTATGAAGGAATATATAAATAAATATATAATAATATACCTATATATGATATATATAATAATAATAAAATATTATAAAGAATCTCCGAGCAGAACAAGCATTTGTCAGTGTCATGATGCCAAGTGGCACCAACTGGAAATAGCCTGAAAAAGAGGATTCTCTTTGGTATGAATTTAATGATGTTATAGAAAAGATAAATATTCCTTCAAGCAAAAAAGAGGCATTTTCAATGTTCCAGAATTAAACAAATATCAGAGTTTTCAATTTATTTAAATTATATATTGTCCCCGTTTTTCTTTGTTATATTATATTGAATATACTGATATTTTTAAGATACATAATTGTGTTTTACCTATTAAAATTTAAAATCGACCCCGCCTAAAATTAGAAATATTTTTGCGTACAAGTGGCCATCTAGAAAGAAAATTCCAACAAATTTATTTTTTCCAATTTGTTTTAATTATTATTTGGTCACTACCTTAGGCGTTCACAGTATGGTAAGAAATTGGTTTCGCATATATTGGAAGTTGGAAGTCACAATTAAGTTCAAAAAATGTCATAATTTGATACACTGTCATATTAAGAGACATTTGGGTGTCAGAAATCCAGACAGCGTAATAACTTTCATGTCAGAATTGGGAGCACATACATTAATGCTTTATAAAAAAAGTATTTCATGGATTAAAAGGAATTCCTAAATAAGATTTATAGATTAATTTAAATTGTTTAAACTAGTATATCTTCTATTAACATAAACTTTTGGTAAATTAACTATAAATTAAATTTTTGGAGCCTAAAGAAAGCTGAATAGCCCTTGACCTGTCAGAATTTGGGCCATTTACCTTACTTTTTGTACTAAATGTGTTGTACTCCACTTAAGCCTTTGTGTGTCACTTTTTCTTTTTTGTCCAATAAGTACTTAGATAAATCACTTTTCATCGTTTCAGTGTCATCACAAACGGAACAAAATAGGCATTTATATTCAAAAAATCCTTTATTTTTTAATTTTTTTATTAAACATAAAACAACAAAAAAGTAATTCCTCCAAACAAAAAGTCTAAAAAACACGATTTTCAGTGTCATCACAAACGGAACAAAATAGGCATTTATATTCAAAAAATCCTTTATTTTTTAATTTTTTTATTAAACATAAAACAACAAAAAAGTAATTCCTCCAAACAAAAAGTCTAAAAAACACGATTACATGGGCTGGGTGGGGCTGACCAGTGGAGGACGGGGGGATCGCCCCTTTGCCAACCTTTGACTACGCCACTGGCACCAAGATACACCAACGAGATAGTCAGCGCCGAAGTTACATTATGCAGAAAGGGCTTATATTATGCACTAAAGTACTAAGGCCAGTGCTGGTGCTGCATGGTAAAAAATAGTGATCAAAAGAATGAGTTGTGCCGAAAAGGCCAATTGAAGAAAAACACAAGTTTTTATTAAAGAACTGAGCAATACTGAAACCCTTGAAAACTTGCCAAGTTTGGTCTGTAAATTTATCAATTCACACAATATTTTTCTGTGCTTATCAAAACATTGCTAATAACGTGTTGGCAAGGAACTTGGCATACTTTTTACATTTCAGTTCTTTTTTTTTGGATAACGAAACACACAGTACTGACGAGAACCTGGTCTGTTTGTTTAAATGTATGTTTTTGGTGGGATTTCATAACTTTTTGTTCAGATACTAAATGATATTTATTTATTACTTAGTATATGTGTAATACATGAACGGTATTTTTTCCAAGCAAAAATTTTTAATGATGGTTTTTTGTCGATAAGGTTGCATGCATTCCTGGTATCTCTGTTTGTTGCGATTATCATAAAATAGAGGCATTTGAAAGTAAATCAAATTTAAAAAAAAATGTTTCCGCCCGGGATCGAACCGGGGATCTTCCGCATGTTAGACGGATGTACTACTACTTTTAAGACATTTATTTATATACATATTTACATTACATTTACAAAGATCTCTTATGCGCGCACAGGCGCGCGGATATGTACAAATACTGCAGATACATCACTAACTCTAAGTAATATATCACAGTACATGCACACTATGTAAAAAGTTTATATTCTAGAGGTAAGGAATAGAACTCCCATCCCTCTGGGAAGAGGCTAGTAGAAACTGGGGGCTGGTCTTAACCCTGGAAGACCTTCGGTAACTCAAATTGTTTTGTGGGTAATCCAACGGTGGGTAGTATAAGTATACAGCACATAGGTATTACATAATTTCTGCTCAAGAGCTCAAGAACTAATTAATTAGAATAAACAACAATTTATTTGGAGGATTTTGTTTGTTTCTAGTGGAAAGATTCTTGGCAAAAAAACACTTTGATTTAACGTTAGATGGATGTGATAACCTCTACACTACGTACCCATATAATTTTTTAAAGCAGAAGTCCTACCTATTTCGTGTCGGATTGGATTTTCCATGTTGGATTTTTATTGATTTTTTATTTTTCTCGTAATTATTACCTTAAACACTATTTATGTTCCAAATTTCAAAGCTCTAGCTCGATTGGAAGTATCCAAGATTTATGATGATCTATCAGTCAGTCAGTGAGTGCCCGAAATTGTGATTTTTGGACACTAATCGTATCTTGGAAAATATTCCACCTAGACGTATAAAATTTGGAATACTGCTTCTTTTTGGTAACCTTGACACCCCAGAAAAAAATCAGTCCTGTAACGCAACGAGCCTCGACGATAGAGGGAGATCGAAATGGTTCGTGTAAATATAGCGCAGTGCGCGCGGTAGGTTTTACGAGAACTGGCCGGCGCACTCTGTGCGCTTTGATACCCAAACAAGTGTTCATTGCATGCTTAACATCTCACCTATTTTATGTTTTGTTTGTTTAAAAGAAATCGAAAAACTTTTTCAGGCAACAATAAGATAGTGCTATGTGAAACATTTACACACGAGAAGAAGCCTACCAAAACAAACAAGAGACAAGCAAGCATTGAAGTATTAAACAGAGCATGCGATCAAGAGGTCACTTTTGGTTTTGGGCAAGAGTTCTACTTTATGGGCCCTGGTGGACGACCCTTTGGGTGGCCTTGTGGCGCGATACCTATGTCGTTTGGTAAGGTTAATATTTTTTCCTTATGCTCAGGTCACATCTGCGTTAACGTCCAACCAGTAAAAACGCGTCAATTAATAAGAGAACAAATTACATAGTGCTACTAAATGGTAGTACTTATACGTTACGTGTGACGTGGTAATTAACGTGTTAGCACATTAGGTATATGTGTTTTTATTCGAATATCCCGTATATAAAACGTTCCGTTTAAAAAAGTTTCAGAAATTCGGGTACTTTTTATCAGACCAATTCGCTGCATAAATTGATGATTTTAACTCTGCCCGTCAAAAGAACACGTCTACAATAAGGTCTGTTCTTTGTGTTGCACGAAATTGCACTAACCTACCCTTTTTAGTGTTCCGTAAAACGGAACACTTATGGAATCACTTCGGTGTCAGTCCGTCCGTCCGTCCGTCCGTCTGCCCGTCTGTCCGTCTGCCCATCTGTCCGCCTGTCCGTCTGCCCATCTGTCCGCCTGTCACAGACGATTTTCTCTGAAACTATACGACGCAAAAATTTGAAATTTGGCACAGAGAGATTATGCCCAGTTATGGACGTGAGGTATAAAAAGTTAAATTTTAATTCTGGGGTTAATTTCGGGGGGTAAATTGGAAAATGAAAAAAAAACGTATTTTTTTCAAGGGCATCGAGTAGGGTATCAAATGAAAGCATATTGAAGCACGAATTCAAGGGTAAATATGATGTATTTTTACATGCATTTTTTAAAAACATTTTTCGAAAAAAACGCTTAAAAATTGCTGTCTCCCACCCGTATTACCATGAAGGATTGCTCAGAAAAATCTGAAAAAATCATGAACATTGAGAATTAGGTGTAGATTGAGCGAAAATTATCAAGATTGACAATTTCTAGCGCGATCAATTGTTATAAACAATTTAATTGTTTATTTCCTTATAACTGCTGAACCATTTGGCTCACAGCTCCGCGCATACGCGATGCGATACGGCGTTGGTGCCGTCAGCGGCGGGTAGCGCGGCAGATGGACGGAGATCGGGCGGCCGAGGTTTGCTCAGGTTACGTGGGGGGCTGATGGCACGGAACACTAATTGTGCAAGTTTAGCTTGTAGTTGAGCGATTTTTTTTATTTGTAGACGACACCCATTAGAAAAAAAAATCAGTAGTGCACTTCAGTTTCGTGCACCACAAAAGAACAAACCTTGAAATTGCGATGCACAATTAATGAGTAGTAATGCAAGTGTATAACTAAGTTCAACAACGCGATACATAACACGTTGTCTCATTGTCTCTGATGTGTCAAAGAAGATCGCCACCTGAGGTATCGCCTAACGCCTAATGTCATTAGCAATGCCGTTATAAAATTAGTGCGGTAATTCGTAACTTTTATACACTTAATTAGTAAACGCGTTAAAGGACATTAAGCGTCACATTGACCTTAAACGCATGCGCTACCTCAGTAGTAGGGATAAAATGCCTACTGTCGTTTCGCATTGTAGAGTTTGTAGTTGAGTTAGATTGTGAAAGATTTTTATTTTCTACTGAAACACTCTGAATTTTAGAGATTTAGTATTTCAGATAATCTTGTAATTATTGTTACTTTCTAAATTTTGTGCATCATCTAAAAATTATCGGGTGTTATTTACTGTCTATTTTTTATAACTAGTAACTAGGCTATTGATAATTTGTATGCCTTATGTTAATTAAACATTGTTGACATTTGTAGGAAAAAACTACTGTGGAATTGGCTCCCACCGAGTGGTTGGTAGAGAACTCATCGAATGTACGTCCAGATGTTGTCTATACGCAGGAGTTGACTTTTATGGTTCAGCAGCAGAGGTAAAGGGCCATATATTGTATGTTCTAAACCCTAGAAATATCAAATAATGTCGATATAAAATTAGCGAGGATATAGTGATGCTTAGCCCGACCATAATTTGATTTGAGTAGTGATGTAATTGTAACCGGAAACGGATATGAAAAATCGTATTTAATAAGAAGAGCAGAAACAAACAGAAATAGAAGGGGAAACGAAATTAGAAGTGACTATTAAAAAATTAAAGAATTAAGTTAAAAGGTAACTGAGATACTTGAAAATGACACATTTTCAAAATCGCCTTGTATCTCCGAAACGAAGGGGGCTATGAAAATTCTATTTGTAGCATCATACGTTTCACGAAAAAGTAGCACGGTATTGCGAAAACCGCAGCTCTCTATCTTTAAAGATAACCGAGATACCCTGCAAAAGTGTCGAAAACGGGATACCCTGTATTTAAAATTTAATACATTATTGCAAAGCTGATGGCAAATTCTATTGTATAGAAATAGTATAGTAAAAAGAAAATGTGAAATCAGAATACATTATAGTTACCTAGTATCGGTACATTTCTTCTCCCTGAATAAACGTTTTACGGTTCGGGGACTTAAATGCCTTAAAATCGTTTTTGTACAAATTTGAAAATTAGCAATTTTCTCTTTTGAATATTTCAGCAGCTACTAACTTTGTGTTTTCAGGTACAATTTTATCTATTATCAGCATAAAATGGAATTGTGAATATTTAAATTTCGTGCAAATGCATACCTTATTTTAAGCCACCTTTAAATCTACGTCAACACGCGCAAAGGGAGTTAGGGATGCGATAGGATATGCGGTAGATGAAAAATTATAAAAGAACAGCTTCAATATAGCGCTTTAGTTATTAAATTAGCTGATGAGTGCGTAACTATTAGGGTACATACTCACGATGATATATTTTCCCGAGATTTTTGTCTCATGATTTTTTGGCATACTCACGTATGACCAAAAAATCATGAGACAAAAATCTCGGGAAAATATATCATCGTGGGTTCCTTCAAATTTACGACATGAGATACACCTACTTAATTTTGTTTCCAAATGATAAATTAAAAATAACGGACTTACAGGGCTGAAATTCATGTCATAAACAAGGATATATCATCCAATAAAAAATACACATTATTTAGTAATAGGTAGGTAGGACACTTTTCACCTTGTCATAAATTGTATTTTTAGAGAGCATATTGCCAATGGGAAATTCTCACCGGACCTACCTTAAGTATAAAAGCCGCAGATGACCTATGGATCACCAGATACATTATCCAGAGAATAGCTGAGGACTATGGGTTATCTGCTACGTTCAGGGCGTGTCCACCAAATTACGGCGAAATATCGGGTAATTCGCAGCTATAGGAAGAGAATATTATAGACTAGTGTAGACGGTAATATTCTTTGCTATAGTCAAGGTCTACAGAAACTTGTTTGCTTTCAGGCGCGGCCCGTCCATAAGGTCATTTGATTAATGATCCACCTAAATTTATTTTCAATGATCCACCTAATAATTTATTTTTAAAACCAAGCTTTTCTTTCAAAAAAATACAAGTTCCATGCGAGAATTCTCCAAGAAAGAATCAAGCTAAGCCATCGGCGAAAGATATCCAAGTTTGCTCCGGGCTGGGTCGTATTTTAAATTGGCCTCATAGGTTTATATGGACTATATAAATTCATTAAAACTAAGATAGAAACAGACATACGCGCTTTAGGCAGTTAAAAGAGACAAAATTTGTCGACGGCCCACCAATAATGTCGCCCCGCTCCCACTATGGAAATATACTCGAACCGCCCCGTGAACAAAACATTTGGATTAGGCCGCGCCACTGTGTGATAGTCATCAAATATAACGGCATCGGCACGGGTTTTCTCACATTAGCAACGTGGTCCAGAAGTAGAGGAGTGGGCCAAAAGGTCGTGAGTTTGAGGTGTGCTCAGGTAGCCTTTCTTTAAATTTTTGTTATTTGAAAAATTAGGTCGGCTCTAAAAGGTGTATTGGCAACAAGTTTAGCACTTGTTCCTCGATAAAATATTTTTAAAATTATTGGTAATCTCATATCTACTACAGCTGGCAGCCTGCGCATGCGTAGACAAAGATCGATTACTATGTCTAGCTGCCAGTATTGCATTTATTAAAGAAAACAGATTTTCGGCTAGGTTTCCTAATTTTATTTTACGAATAATCATAGTTTTAGTATCTACAAGGCGCGACCTCTACTGAGGAGACGCAGACGTATCAAAACGGGAAGCCGCCAACAATCTTAGACTAAAACACATAGAGAAGTAATACTAAAAGTCATACCTAAACATCTAGAGTAGCAATATTCAACATACTACAGTTTTATGATTTTTGCGGTATTTATGTGTAGGTAAATAATTTCTTGGCAAAACTTGGCACATTATTAAAAAACCTTTTTTAATTAAAAAAGTGTATTTTGCTTGTAGCGTTGATATCAGTAGCTGCCCACAAAATTTTGACCCACCTGTAAAAAAACTCACGGGCCGCGCCTGTTTGCTATAGTCTTCGACAGTGGCGGCTGGTGAAATTTTAAAGCTGTATATCTCTGTTGCTACTTACGGGGCCCATGCCAGGTCAGGTTTTTTAATAGTGAGCCTACTAGGAATGTTTTGTTAAGGAAAAACATTATTTTGTAATTTGCGAGAAAAAGTTGGATTTTTGCGGAGCCCCCTGAGAAAAAAAATGAACACGTTTAGGTAACTTATTTATTATTTTATCTAAACAAATTTTACATCATTTTGTCAAAAAATTTTAAATTTGAAGAGAAAAAATGTGTTAGTAGCATATGAATGTTCTTAAAAAATATATTTTCGGTGTAAAACAATTCAAAAAACTTTCTACTAACACATTTTTTTCTCTTAAAATTTAAAATTTTTTGACAAAGTGATGTAAAATTTGTTTCAAAAAAATAATAAATAGAATCCCTAAACGTGTTCATTTCTTTCCCAGGGGGGACCCCCCTCCCCCCCCCCCCCGGATCCTCAAAAATTCAACTTATTTTCGCGAATTACTAAATATTTTTCTTCTTTATCAAAACATTCCTAGTAGGCTCACTATTAAAAAACCTGAACTTAGCATGGGTCCCGTAAGTAGCAACAGACTAACAGAGATATATACATCTTTGAAATTTCACCAGTCGCCACTGGTCTTCGCTATAAGAGCGGACCCCCAATAAATTTACGTGTTGCTAAAATGTTATGTTAGTAATACGTATCCTGATGTCAGGCATGTTTCTGAGAAGGCGTACCCGCCACATCAAATTCACTGTAGCAGAGCACATTGCAAATTAAGGTTGTAACAAAAATATTTAGAACTCTTGCACACGGATACATTTTTTATTGATACATACGCGATACAACCGCAAAACAACGCGATACTGTCGCACACCTTTTAGGATAATACACACGAATACTTTTTGTATGTAAACAGTCGCGATACAATCATAAAACAATCGCGAGACATAGGCGCTACTGTCGCGATCCACACATGGTATCTGTACACATCAGCTTATGGGAAACAACACGTCCCTGGCTGGCGATGCATACGACATTCAGTCGCGCGACTGATTGTATCGCGACTGTATCGCTGAAAAATGTATCCATCTGCATTCAGTCTTAGATTAGATTAGTTAGTTACAGTGGCGGCTGGTGAAATTTTAAAGTTGTATATCTCTGTTGCTACTTACGGGACCCTTGCCAAATTCAGGGGTTTTGATAGTGAGCCTACCAGAAATATTTTGGTAAAGAAAAAAAATATTTTGTAATTTGCGAAAAAAGTTGAAATTTGCCCTGGCACACCCAGGGAAAAAATGAACACGTGTAGGTATTTTATTTATTATTTTTTCTAAACA
Organism: Philopedon plagiatum; assembly: GCA_963971165.1. Classification (NCBI taxonomy): domain Eukaryota; kingdom Metazoa; phylum Arthropoda; class Insecta; order Coleoptera; family Curculionidae; genus Philopedon; species Philopedon plagiatum. The sequence goes on along the minus strand of OZ020195.1, from coordinate 65,272,165 downwards.
AACTTTACATTATTTTGTCGAAAATTTTTAAAGTTTAAGAAAAAAACGTGTTAGTAGAAACTTATAGTCATTTTAATTTTTTTAAACCTAAAATATAATTTAAAAAAAAATTCAAATGACTATAACTTTCTACTAACACATTTTTTTGCTCTTGAAATATAAAAAATTTGGACAAAATGTTGTTTTTGCTAACCAAATATTTAGAACTTTTAGAATAACCAGGCAATAGTTAACTTTTAAACATAAATTCTGTTACTGAACAAGAAAGGCGCACCAAATGTGTAGTTCAAATTTAGCAGTTTAACTTATTTCAGCAACTGTTTGTAGACATATTCATTGCGAAATTAACGTCCAGATTCACTAAGAAAGTTTAAGATTTAGTACTGGTTTAAATTAAGATCTTATAGTTGATCAGTTATGTTTTGACAGGTTTTTGTCCTGTCCTTGTCATTAAAAACTTATGAATTATTGTGATATTTCAGCGATTTACTTGGTTTCCAAATGATTTTCATCTTGGAACGAGTTGCCGTAATGAATTTAGTTCTATTATTGTTGAAAGTACGTAATAAAATTGTACTTTTCCTGATAAATTTGCGAAAAAGCTCAGAAATAAGTTCCTAGAATAAAACTTAGTTGTCTTATTCTTGCACTTGTCAGTTTAAAACTTTTGATTGTCAAATTAGACCGGACTAGTATTGGAGAATCTGGCTGTTAAATGTTTTGGGACATATGGCTTAAAAAAGAGACCGCTCTGTTTTTTTTTCACTACTCTGTGAATTTTTCCAGTGCTTTAACTTTTTGTTTTTTATCTTAAAAAAAGCACGTTTGTATACAGGGTGTCCGAAAGTCTTAGTATGGGCAAATATCTTTGCTGTGCTATTAGTGAAGATAGGGACACCAAATTGTAGGTGAATCTTATTGGCCAATAAATCTATTTTTCATGTAATTTAACTTTTTCAACCCCTTTGAGAGGCGCCGCTAGAGAGTTGAGGTCAAAAATTTTAAATGCAACCCTATACCGTGTGATACCTCATTTTAAAGTTCTTCAACATTTTTTTTATCGCAAACCCGAGGGCCGTATCTTAATTCATTTTTAAATGGCAAGCCTTTAAAAATTACAAATCGTGAAAAAAATTAAAAATTTAAATACCTTTATTTCTCTTATTACTTAAATCGATTTTGGAACTCACATCTCACATTTTCGAGAATGCCAGGTGTTACTTCTTGGCAGAGTTCCAAAATCAAGTTTATTACTATTACTATTACCCCAGAATACCTTATCTACTAAGGCATTCTGGGCTATTTTACTGCCAAGAAGTTCATGGTAGTCATCAGTGTTGCCAGGTCAAAAATTAAAAAATCACTATAGATTTAAAACTAAAGGAGGGTGATTCGTTAAATAATAATAAATCTTATTAACAAACATGTTACTTTATTTCCAGCATAAATTAATTTAATAAGAAAGCACAAAAACTTAAATACGTCATACAAATTCGTAAAATATTGTTTAAGACCCAAAATATCTACCGGGGAAGCCCCGCGTTACGTTTTACCGAACGAATCCGATCGATACAGACCAGCGACATGTATGTCGCTGATACAGACGCATAATACCCTTAAGGATAATACCGCAGCGCTGATGGATCGCAACTACGATTTAACGGTTTAATGTTGGTCCATTTACCGGTAGAGGTCACTGATTGGTGGAACGAGTTTCAAATAATAATTAAACACAAAGGTAATTGAGAAAATTAAATTGTACAAAAATAGATCCAAATTTTAAAATAAATTACATTTTGGATGTGAAAAAAAGCACTATAAAGGGGTAATTTTCCCTCAATCACTAGATCTAGTGAAATTTCACTAGACCTGGCTACTCTGGGTGGTCATTTTTAATAACTTTTAAAGTAATAAAAGAAATACTTAATTTTTTTTCACGATTTATCATTTTTATAGGCTTGTCATTTAAAAACAACTTAATATACGGACCTCGGGTTTGCGGTAAAATGTTTCTTTTTTAAAGACCTTTAAAATGATGTACCACACGGCATAGGGTTGCATTTAAAATTTTTGCCGTCAACTCCCTAGCGTCACCCCTCAAAGGGGTTGAAAAAATTAAATTACATAAAAAAGTAGATTTATTAGCTAATAAAGATACACCTTAAATTTGATGTCTCCATCTATACTAATAGCAAAGATATTTGGCCCATACTAAAACTTTTCTGGCACCCTGTATATCGGATATTGTAGATATAATTTTTTTTGAAAGCTGCCAACAAATTTGGATTTGGAAATAGATTCTAGTAGTAAAGAATATTTGAAAATGATGCGATAATTTCACATTTGCGAAAACGACTGAACATATCCTTCTCAAAGCCTGATTAACTAGAAGATCTAAAATTAAACTACCACTAAGACTTAAACCTTGTTAGTGAATCGGATCAATTTTTAACGAAGCGAGTTTTGTTCGTTTTACTGAAATGACAATTTAAATAAAACTTATTCTATTCCGTTCTGTTCATAACATTTATATTTATTTTTTAGCATTGCACGTAGCTATGTCTACGAAACGAACGAGAGAAGATGGTGGTCTCAAGTACCTTGAAGACTATATTAAGAAGTTAGAAAAAAATCACAAAGCTGATATTAAGCATTTCGACAGTGAAGGAGGTAAGTTTTATTGACTAATGTAAACCCGTTCTCAATGGGAATAAAAAAGAAGTTATTTCATATTAAAGAAAATTTAAGAAATTTATTGAACACTCTATCCGGGACAGAGTTTACATGATCAGTTGTGATCAGTTTTAAATAAAAACCCAGATTACAAGCTTGTCTTCGAGAAAAAAGTTTTAGTTTTGCGTTATTGTTATTTTAATCAGTCAAAACCATCGAATCATGACACAATCCTCCGGATGACGTAAAATTTTGTAAACGATTTCTTCGCAAAAAGTTTTTGACTAGCACAGGTAAAAATCTTTCTAAATGGTGACGGCACCTTAACTAAGTTGTAGAAAGTGGTAAGGGTAAAGTGGTAAAGAAACTTCTTTCCCACGCTTTGAACGTAGAGTCATCAATTTTTCGCTGCAGTGAACTGTTTCTAGCAGTGCTGCCACTGCTGCCAGAGCTACCGTTTTTGCGGTAGATCTACCGTTTTGACAGTATCTACCGTTCTATCGCAGAGACACGTAATTCTACCGTAAAATTGAAAACAGATATAGGTAGGTAATAGAATGTAGTACCTTATAAAAGTAAAGTAAAAAAAACATTAATCACTTAACAATCAATCGAACTATGAATAACGATTCGGTGCCAAATCGTTCGTGAACAAGTCATTCAAAATATACTAGTCATTTAAGTTTTTTTTTTTTTTTTTTAAATGGGGCGTAGTCGAAGCACGCTTCGAACAAGTGGCCCCACTGAACGTCTCCCATTGATCCAACGGTACCGCCATTTCTGGCATATCTTCGCTAGTATCGGGCGGTCTTAGATTCTTCAGCCTACGTCCCCTGTCCACAGTATGTGATTAGGGGTTCGGCCTGGTTTACCCCCTACCTTCGCTATTTCTCACTCTTATTATGATCATCCTGGCGGGCGCCCATATGTCCTTTGTCTCTCATTTCTTTCTGTTTCCTTGTTCTTCATTATCCTGATTATCATTTCCTGGATGATTCCCCATCTCTGTCCACTCTCAATCATGCTTTCCAGGAGATTATCTGCGTGAAGCTGATATCCGAGACTCAAGTAGGTCTCCTGTCTAAATCTTTCCCATCTTGTGCAGTTGAACAGGGTATGTTCCACTGAGTCAGTCTCTCCACAATAAATACACTGATTACTTTCTGCTGCCCCGATTCTATGTAGATATGTCCCGAAGGACCCGTGACCTGTAAGGACTTGTGTGGTGTAATAATCCACCTCCCTGTGACCACACTCCAACCATGGCCCGAGGTGAGGGATTAACCTCTTTGTCCACTGCCCCTTTGTAACGATATTGCCCCACATTTCCTGCCATCGTTCCAGTATTCTTCGTCTTTCCACCCGCTTGGCCTCGTTTTTATCTCCTTGTGTCTGGTATATATTTTTTCTTTTAATGACTTGTAATTCTATGGGTATAATTCCTGTGATAACCTGGAGGGCCCTGGTAGAGGAGGTGCGATAAGCGCTTGCCACTCTCAAAAGCACCTTCCGTTGTGTCCTTTCCAACATGTCTTTGTATTTTTTTATGCGAACCACTTCGTGCCATACCGGAGCGCCGTATAACAGTATTGAGTGCAACACCCCACTCAGGACTACTCTTTCGCGACTGCGAGGACCACCTATGTTCGGCATCAATTGTGATAATGATGTTATTCTTACTGCCGCCTTTTTTGTTATCATGTTTATATGATCAGAAATCGACAGATGGTTGCCCAGAACTATCCCTAGGTATCTTACTGATTTGCTGGGTTTTATATGGGCTCCCCTTAACTCAAAAACTATGTCTGCTGTTCTTCTCCTCCCTCTAAGGATTACCGCCTCTGTCTTTTCTGGTGCCAGTTCCAGATCATGGCACTGCAGCCACCTGTCCACTCTCCTTAAGGCTTCGTTTGCTCTCAGCATTAGGAATTCAGCATCCTTGGCCTTCACCAAAATAGCCAGGTCGTCGGCAAAGCATATCGCCCTTACGCCTTCCCCCAGATCCAGTCTTAATACTCCATCGTACATAATATTCCACAGGGTTGGGCCCAGTACCGACCCCTGTGGGACTCCAGCTGTCATGTCCCTTTCCAGTCCTGCAAGTTTAATTTTTCGGTCTCTAAGGTATCTTTCGATGACATTTATCAAATACTGCGGTATTTCTCGCCTTTGAAGTTCCCGAACAATGTAGCTCCATGTGACTGAATTAAATGCGTTCCGTATGTCCAGGGTTATTAATGCACACCACTTCTAGTCCCCTTTCATTTCTTAGGCTACCCGTCGAGCTAGTCGATCCTCTTCTTGATAAGGGTGGTGATCTTGTTATTGAAGACCGTCTTGTAAACGGGTCTTCAACGCTTGTCCACTCAAGTTCTAAACTAGCTTTCCCTTTGATTGGTACTTCAATATCGCTTCCTTGACTAAGTAACTGTCGACTTTGATCTTTTTTGGTCAAATTGTCTCTGCTTCCTCCATCCATTAATTTATTTGTTTTACTTTCTTCCATATTTTTCCCACGAGTAGGGTCGATATAAACGGTCGAGCACGGCAGTGCGCCCTTACCATGCCAAGGCTGAAAGTCCCCTTTGGTTAGCCACCTCCTCCGGGCATCGCTAGTAACACACTTTACCCCCTGTGCTATGCAGCTCTTCGACGCGATGGTGCTACATCTTGAGCTTAGGGTTTCCTCGCTCCTCCTGTCTTCGGCATTCCTCCCCGTGTGTTGAATGTGGGTGTATGTGTGGTGATGTGAGTGTGTTGGTGGTGCATGACATGAGTGCGATCCATCGCGGGCTTAGGGGCCGCCATCTCCCGCCCCCCGGGATTGATCGCCCTCATGACACAGTGTGTGTGTGTGTTTCCGCACGACATCTGACAGACTGCGGGGGTCTGTCCGACGTCGCGGAGACTGGGGACCGTGGGCTCGTCACACCCATAATACTTCGACTTCGGAGTGGGTAAAAACCCCGACCGAGACGAAAAGTACCCCCTGCGGGGACGAGTCATTTAAGTGACCGGTGAACGAACCACTCGGTTCTGCTAAATGACTCTTTCAAATCGCCAAAACACACGAATGTGTTATTTTAGTGCAGATTAAGCACAATTTAAGTACCTATATGGTTAAAATCTTGTAAATGTACAATAGGTACGTTAATAAATAAATAAGTAAGGTTTCTATTTTATTATTGCATCGTGACGTCCTCCTAAGATGATAACGTTAAAAACGCTGTAAGCGTGATGTCACTTAAATAAGACCGTTGCAAATCGCTGTATGCAGCTTTAAGCATCTGAAAGGTCAAAAATGACTTTCAATTTCAAGTGTAAGGCTACGGTTACGGTTATTATTTAGTTAAACAACGGATTGGCCAACTATGTTGACCAGTAAGCCAACTACAGTTTCAGAAACATATTATCTGAAACAATAACTCCGAGATGTGAAACGTTTCGTATTTTGCTTCAGAGATATTTGTAAAACATCCCTGAAACCAGAAATGACCTACCTAAAATATGTTTCACTGAAACATTTCAAAGATTGATTTATGAAACACAACCAATTTTAGTTTCTGAAACATTCTTGAAACCATAAGTGATCTATCTCAAAAACGTTTCGTATTTGGCTTCAGAGATATTTGTAAAACATCCCTGAAACCATAAATGACCTAGGTACCTAAAATATGTTTCACGGAAACATTTCAAAGATCGATTTAGGAGACAACCAATTTTAGTTTCTGAAACATTCTTGAAACTATAAGTGATCTATCTATATATTTCACTGAAACATTTCAGAGATCGATTTAGGAGACAACCAATTTTAGTTTCTGAAACATTCTTGAAACTATAAGTGATCTATCTATATATTTCACTGAAACATTTCAGCGATCGATTTAGGAGACAACCAATTTTAGTTTCTGAAACATTCTTGAAACTATATGTGATCTATCTATATATTTCACTGAAACATTTCAGAGATCGATTTATGAAACATAACCAATTTTTTATATACTTATTTGTAAATGAGAATCAGCTCTCTAATCACCTGGCGATACCTTATATTATAAGGATATGAAACAAATAATGTTAAAACAGACATTCTCCGGGCTATATGCCCCTCCGAGCGCTGGATTACATACCAAAATTTGCCGTATTTTAACAAACACTGTTAGACAACAAACTACCAGGAAGAAGGAAGCCGTTTCTTTAGTTAGGGTAGGATGTCGTTACCTGCATACCGGTTTCGAACTGTTTAGTTCTCGTCAGTACAGGATAAACGAACATACCTACAGCAATCCTAAAAGCTAACCATGTCGAACTGTATAAGCAGTATGACACAGCCAGCGCCATCCATTAGCAGTTTCAAGCAGTCGGAGGAGTAGTTTGTAGGAAATATTTTTGAAACATGCATAGGTACGCAACATTTCGGAAACATGTATGAAACCTTCAAAAGAATGTTTCAAATGTTTATAAGTATTACCAAATTCAAACATCTCACAAATGGTTAGTGTTTACTGGAACATTTCTGAAACATATATGAAACCTTCAAAAGAATGTTTCAAATGTTTATAAGTATTGCCAAACTGATAAGCATTTCACAAATGATTCATGTTTTCTGGAACATTTCTGAAACATGTATGAAACCTTCAAAAGAATGTTTCAAATGTTTATATAAATATTACCAAATTGAAACATCCCACAAACGATTCGTGTTTTCTGGAACATTTCTGAAACATGTATGAAACCTTCAAAAGAATGTTTCAAATGTTTATAAGTAATACCAAATTGAAACATCTCACAAATGGTTAGTGTTTACTGGAACATTTCTGAAACATGTATGAAACCTTCAAAAGAATGTTTCAAATGTTTATAAATATTACCAAATTGAAACATCCCACAAACGATTCGTGTTTAATGGAACATTTCTGAAACATGTATGAAACCTTCAAAAGAATGTTTCAAATGTTTATAAGTAATGCCAAATTGCAACGTCTCGTGTTTACTGGGTGGTGATAAAGTTTAATCCACTGTTCTACTGTTAACCGTAACCGGGACCAAAGGCTCCAAAAAATACTCACTGCTTACTTATTTCTAGGTGCTCTTGTCAAGACCCGCTTAACAGGCCACCATCAGACGTGCCACGTCGACAAGTTTAAATCGGGCGTGGGTGACCGGAGCGCATGTATCAAATTATCGCCAGCGGTGGCCGACAAGAAAAAGGGATTTTTGCAAGACAGAAGACCGAGCGCATGTGCGGATCCTTACGCCGTTATAGCTACTTTAGTAAAAACTTGTCTTTTGTAGAACTTGACAGTGGAATGTACCCTTTATGTAAATTTACTATTTTATTAACAAGCTAATATATTTTTATACGTATAGCAGGTTTTTTCATTATTACTTTATTTACTCTTTTTAGTACATTATTTGCTTCTTAAATCTAAAAACGATGGGTTTTTCCAAAAATAGACTTAAAGAGAACATATTCTTAATTGAAATCCATATTTTCTTATACAGTGAGTATAGTAATGACGGTAAATGTCTTAGAGAAATAATTTCTCTAACAATAACCGTTTTTGAGTTAGAGCAATGTCCTCTAGTCTGAAATGGTCAATTAGGAGCATTCCTGTTTCAAAATTCTCAAAAGTGTTCACATAAATACTATCTGGGAAATACTGGGAAAAGGAAACAACGTTGCACACATGTCCGTAGACCTCCTTCTGAAAACCGAAAAGTTTCATCAGTACAAAATAAGGCTTGTGCAAGAGCTCTCTGAAAATGATTACGACAGGCGCTTGAAATTTTGCGAAACCATGATGGAACGTTGCAATCCAGATTTTGTCCACCGAATAATTTTCGACGAATCAACATTTTTTTTTAAATGGAAAAGTTAATAGGCACAATTATTGTCGATATTGGGCCAGGGAAAATCCTCACTAGGATACGCGAACATCATACCCAGTTACCCCAAAAGGTAAATGTTTGGGCTGTTATAATAGGTCGGAGAATAATTGGCCCCTTCTTCATGCAAGATACATTAAATGGAGAAAGATATTTGGATCTTCTAAGAAATGAAATTGTCCCGGCTCTTGCACAGCTATTTCCAAATAACCGTAAGTAAATGTAAGTTTATTTTTCCTGTTGTATTGAATATGATTTTTTAGGCAATAATCAAGCACCAAATGATGAACTATGGTATGCGCCCATCGCCCATAATATTCGGCAATATCTCGATGGTGTTTTTTTTAGAAGATGGAGTGGACGTAGGGGTACAATCGAGTGGCCAGCTCGATCTCCGAACTTGACGCCCCTCGACTACTTCTTGTGGGGCCACCTTAAAAATGTTTTTAAAAGTAAGCCAAATAACGTCGATGATTTAAAGTTAAGGATTGAAACAGAATGTAGAAGAATCGAGGAAACTGGCATTCTTCCAAACGTTTTACATGTTTTTCCACAGCATTTGGCTTACTGCCAAGATGTAAATGGACAACATTTTAAACATTTGATTCAGTTTTCTTCTTCAACTTTTATATTATTTCCTCCTGTATTGTTTATTCTTGTACTAAATATCCAAATAGTATAGTGTTTTTTACGTTTACATTTTTTTTAAACTTTACTGAGGTACAGTAGATTTAGTTAATGGATTTCTGTCAGGATATTTGTCATTAAAAATATTACAAACTTCTGGCTGCGTTCGCATTCTGTTCCCACAACGCAGTATTATTCAAAATTTCAGTTCTTTGGGTTTCTGTTAAATGATCAATTTTTGTTTGTAAATAAACGAAACTGACAGTGTCGGACATTTCAGGTATACTTTCGTGTACAGGTATTTCAAGATAAAATACAATAAAATAACGATTTTTGACCACCGTTTTCTTAAAAACTGTTAGCTTTGGGAAGAAATGTTCCCAATAACAAGTATTCAGAATTTTAAGCTGAATTCGAAAATCGAATAAAATATAGAGCTTTCCATTAAAAAAAAAATTCCTGTCTATTTCAGGAAAACGACAAACTTGACAACATTGCGGAACACACCATTGGATTGTGCGTAATTTCGTTCCTAAGTGTACAAACGTTCATAAAAATCGGATGAACGGTTCGCAAGATATTTCCAGGTTTCCATATTTTTGTTACACACTGTCTATTTGTTTTATTGATATTACTACCAAGCAATAAATAAAACGGTAACGTCACTGGACTTACTGGCATTTGCACGGTGTAGTAATCAGGGTAAGGGTTATTCTGATATTTCGTGTAAATAAAACACAGCTCTTAAAAACCTTATCATAATATATTTACATTTGAAAAACAATCCAAACATGATCTCGTTAAATAATAAAAATAAATAAAAATCTAACTACACAATAATGTACAGATAAATATTTTCAAAACTTTTGCAGGAGGAATGAGGGACAAAAACGTATTTACACAAAAACCGATGGTACAAAACACATAAAAGTGGTGTTATGAAAATGGCGGAATATATTAAGAGGGGGACGTTCTGTTATTAAAAATAAATGAAGCAAATTTTATACGTGGTCACCGTGTATATGCTTACCACTGTATATATATAGGGCGTTGCAAAATTCGATTAAAAAAATTTTGTAGGCCAATAAGAAAAAAAGGTCCTACTAAAATAGGTCCGGAGGCGCTTCGTTTTTAAAATACAGAGTGATAAAATGTTAATATTATTTTGGTTTTATTTATTTTACACGTCTTCCGAGATAGTCCACCCAAATTTCGTACACAAAACAGTTTTTGGAGGTATAACCATTGGAAATAATTTACAGAGTGATATTTTTTCGAGGGTCACGAACCAATAGATAAAACTTTATTTAATGACAATGAGAATAAAAAAGCCAATACACCATATTAAAAGTTTTGCTTGGTTTTAAGTCATAACTTGTTTCGTTTTAATATATTATGTACTGTTTGTAAGTACATATACAGGGTTTTGATAAAGAAACGGATCACCCATAAATACAGTGTGGTCCATTAAGTGTGCAACAAATGGGATTTTTTTATTAGTTGCACAATCGAAATATAAATACCGCCAACAGTTGGTGCATGTCCGATAACCATATCAGGTGCACTTAGAATGGCTTCAAGTCCTGATATGGTTATCGAACATGCACCAACTTGTGGCGGTATTTATATTTCGGTTGTGCAACTAATAAAAAAAAATCCCATTTGTTACACACTTAATGGACCACACTGTATATAGAATACCGCTTAATTTATCTAAAATCGCTCGGACCCGTCAATTTTAATTTTTTTTAAATGCATTTTTTCAAAAACAGAATTATACAAGAAAGTGAAACGTGTACGAACATTTATTTTTTAAACGAAAACCCCTGTAGTATTTTGACATTTTTGGATTTTACAGTCAATTCTAGCCATTTTTACGTAACATATCCTATTGTTGTCAACTAATTTTTGTAATTAAATAAACTTAAATTGACCAGGTACACCATATTAATTAAAGAGAAAATATAATAGAAAATGTAAAATAACGGAACCAAATACAGAGAGTCGTCATGTCGTCATCTGAAAGACGCCTTCAGAGTTCAGACCGAGTGTTGTGTTTACGTGAAGTCAGCGGTGTCGGTCCCGAACTGCTTCCAAGAAACCAAACAATTCAAGGTTTATTATATGGCATTCGGCTTTCCGCTGATACGGAGGTGTCGATAACATTCGGCCATTCCTGACCAAGGAGCGACTCAACTGCTTTCAAAATATTAACACTTTTAAAGACATTTTTTATGTAACATGTCATATATCAACCAGTTAACATCAAATAAATCATTAAATTGTCACTAAATGGGGTAACACATAACTCATAAAATTGTCAATAAAATTTTCAATTTTACTGTGCGTACGTCCTGCTGTGCGTCCAAAATGCGCCTCGCTGAAAATGATCGCATAGAAATTTTGATTATGTTGGGTTGTAACGATAAAAGTAGAAGTCATAGAGAATCCGTGACATGTATAATGATAAATACCCACATCGCCCACCTATTAGTCAATCGACAGTATCTAGGGTAGCAATGAATTGGAGAACGTCTCGTAGTATTAAAGATAGTGTTAAAAGTAGCCACCACGTAGAAGAGAAAAAATTAGACATATTAGCACTACAGGAAGATCCTCATTGCTCTAGCAACCAAGGTGAACGTGATAACAATGTTCACCAAACGATCGTAACAAAAGTTTTTTAAAAAAGAAAAATTACATCCCTATACAGCGCAATAATTGGTCCAAAAGTTATTGGAAGATAAATGACGGAGAAATAATGACGGAGCTAACAGACAAAACTACAGGTACTGCGCAAGAGAAAATCCTCGCTGGTTCGAAGAAACTTACACTCAGTATAATCAAAAGGTTAATGCTTGGGCGGGAATTGTTGAAAGTAGGGTAATCGGGCCATTTTTCTTCGATGAAAGCCTTACTGGAAAAAGATATTTCAATTTTCTCCAAAATGATCTAGTTCTAGCTCTAGCCATTGTGAGGGAATATTTAAATATTATTTTTTCAAGGCGATGGATAGGTAAACGAGGGACAATAGATTGGCCACTCAGATCGCCCGATCTTAACCAGCTGGATTTTTTTTGTGGGGCCACATCAGATTTAGTTTATAAATCTAAACCCGACTCGGTAGATACGCTTAAGGAATCTATTCGACAAGTCATATGAGAAATTTCTCCACAAGTGGTACACAATGTACAACAGGAATTTTAGACCAATATTGGTCTACTGCAGAACAGTTAGTGGGGGACATTTTAAACATCTTATAAGATAATTTTTTTCCATATTTTATTGTTTGCTTTCCTAATAAAGTGTTTACTTTACTTAAGTTTAAAAGGTAAAAGTGTTAATATTTCGAAAACAGTTGAAGATAGGTATAGGATATGTTACATAAAAAATGTCCATAATTAACTGTAAAATCCAAAAATGTAAAAATATACAGGGTGTTTCCTTTAAAAAATAAATATTCGCACACGTATATATTTTTCTTGAAAAATGCATTTCAAAAAAATAAAATTGACGGGTCCGAGCGATTTTAGATAAATTAAGAGGTATTCCATATATAAGGGTGATCCGTTTCTTTATCATAACCCTGTATAAAAAAGTCTAAAATACTAAGAAATTAGAAGATAAAACAATAATATTATGTTTTTACCAAAGGATACCTAGTGTTCTCCTAAAAAATTGGGATTCAAAAGGATCGTGACGTTCAAGAAAATACCACTCTGTAGGTTTTTCGAAAAGTAGTAGGGATATTCCACAGGTACTTCAAAAATTATATGCGGAATTTGAATGGATTATCTTTAAAAATTTGTAAAATAAATAAGAAAACCCACAATAAAATTAAAATTGTATCACTCTGTATCTCAAAAATAAAGGATTTCCGAAGCCATGTTTACAGAAACTTTTTTCAACACCCTGCATACCACATAAAATGATAATTTCTTTGTCCAATTTTAAAAACTGCAACTTTTAAACCGATTTAGGTACATATTAAATTTTTACATATAGAGTTTAATCCTTTGAAATTTGTTTATTTATTTTTAATGAATAGAACTTGAAAAGAGAGGGTTGTTTTTACGACTTTTAAATAACGTGCCACTCACAAAGTGTTCTAAAAGTACTGTAAACAAAACCGTGTCCTATTTAAACCACAGCGTGTAAAACATAATAATAAAAAACAACTTAATCCTGCTTTGTAATTACAAAGGATACCTACAATAAACCTATACAATAAAAAAAACGAATAAAAATGCCTAGTATAGAACTATATTATTTTAAAATTATGTTTATCAAAAGGGGACCAAAAGTAGCCTGCCAAACAGAAAATTATTTAGACAAGAGATCCAAACCTTATTTTTTAAATTATGTTTAAAATATTCGGGTGAACCAAACCCTAATAAATATGCAACATTGTAACTGTAAAGCAATTTTTCTTAATATTTTAAATTTGGCGCCTAGTTTTCTAATAAGCATGGGCCAATTATTGTCATCTTGTAATATCTTCATATCGACAACTGTTGCCTTAAAAAAGTCATTTTGAACTCACGTATTTTTGTAATGACTAAAGCTTTGCAAATGTAGGTAATTCCAGGGCTGGAATTACAAAGCGACGGACGATGTTGATGTCAGGCCGGCAGGCGGCAGAGCGGCTATTGTGTTTCGCAGTAGCAAGCAGTGGTATCACGACGGGCTGCTTATCGGATACATTCGCGTTTAGCATGACCATGGCGATGCAGAGACCTCGTCGCTCTTTGCCGTTTTTATATCGCTTTCCTGACCTAAAGTACAAAGGAAATAAAATATTCTGTTTGTGACACTTGCATCGTGGGTTGGAGTTCCTTTAGTGGCAGACAACATATTCAGAGGAAAAAACACGAGTTAAACCGGTAGCTGCAGATGCCTTATTGGGGCTTTATATATGATCTAATATTTGTATTAAGCTGTTGCATTAAAGAAAGTCAACAACACTTTAATCACCCTACAATCGAAGCAGATTTGCGTTCAATAAACGCAAATTATCCTGTATTAGTAGATGCTATTGACAATATCAATATAGTTATGTCACTTCCTGACTCGTTTCACAAAGTTGATACTGTAAATATAGCTCTACAAACTTTAAAAGATGGCCCTGGTGTTGAAGCTGCGAGCAAGCTCAAGTCTTTGTTACACAAAAATCCGGATTTCGCGTAACTACATGATCTTGGGCAGTGCTCAAGTGCGGACAATTGCGGCGGCAACTTGCAGTGTTTTAGATACGCAAACATTACATCTTTAGATGTACAGCGTTCATTTTCAGTGCAATCTTTACTTTAAAGCGTACAAGCTCAAAAGAGTCTACTGTTGAAGGTCTTATAATGATGCAGGCGTTTACGCAGGCTCAAAACTAGATTACCCGCATTTGGTCTCAGGGTATATTGTGATATCCATACATTGGGTGAGTAAAATATTTTTCTATTACCTTAACCGAAGGCTTTTCGTATTTCGCATTTTCAAATTACACAATGTGGATAAATAAATATTTATATTTTATTTTCAAATCGGATCCTAATTTTATTTCCATCTAGGGTAGAGACGTCCCCGGAATAACCTATGTTTACAATGCTTTAGTAATGACAGTTGTCAGATTGAAACGGTAACTGTCAAAATAACTATCGCTGTAAAATAACAATAACTGATATATCGGAAATAATAACTGTCATTCTAAAAATTATAATTTGTGGCATGTGTGGTATTTGTTAAGATGACAGGTGTCATCTCATAATCACAAATGTCACCTTAAAATCTACATTCCATTTTAACAGTTTTGTATCAAGTTGACAATAATGGGTTTAAATTGAAAATGAAGTTTTGCACTGTAACTATGGTTACAGTACATGTTGGTTTTAATTCTAAATTCATGAAAAGTACAAAATGTAAAATACGCAATGTTCTTTTCGATAAAACTGTATTGTTGCAACATAGGGCCAGAACAAAAAGTCATTAATTAGTGACAAAACTGAACTGGTGAATCGGATCAGCATTATGACTTAGACGGTAGTTGTCTTATACTTGCCTATCTGAATCTCCAACTATTATATGGAACTGGTTTCAAGGAGTTTAATAAACTAATCGATCAGTAAAATTTCTTACCTATTTTTTTGTAGTCACACCTTTTACAATATTTACTCATTTTCATAACACCACATACAACCGTTCAAATCATTAAAAATACACATTTTTTATAAAATATTCATCTTTTTTGTATAAAGGAATAATACTAAAAATATAAAAATTAAAAACTTTGTAAATATATTCAATCTTATTTATAGTAAAACTCTCTATTGGTTTGTTGCTAAGGTTCATCTAGGTATCTGGTAAATTGTGATAGTTTTTGCACTTTGGGTCGACTTATTCAATAGGTATTTTTCTCACAATGTACCAAAAAAGGCCAAAAACCGAAAAAAATTAGCAATGATTGCAATGGAACATTTTGAATTTATAAATTTTACTTTTACAAAAGTATACAAGCCTGTAAACGCCAGTTTTATTTAGCAATAAATGGAAAAAAAAATCGAAATCTGATAGCAAGACTAGGTTGCAAAATGTGACAATATGCCATCGCGCATGACATGCTGTCGCGCCTTCTACGATTTATTGCCATAACCATAACAATCAGCGGCGTGCGATGAAATTTTAAAGTTGTATATCTCTGTTCCTACTTACAGGAACCGTACCAAATTTAGGGGTTTTAATAGTGAGCCCACTGGGAATGTTTTGGTAAAGAAAAACAAACATTTTGTAATTTGCGAAAAAAGTTGAATTTTTGCATTGCTTCTACTGGGAAAACAATGAACACGTTTAGGTATTCTATTTATTATTTTTTCTAAACAAATTTTACATCATTTTGTCGACAATTTTTAAAGTTTAAGAGAAAAAAATGTGTTTGTAGAAAGTTATAGTTATTTGAATTTTGTGAAACAAAAAAAATTCAAATGACTATATCTTTCTACAAACACATTTTTTTCTCTTAAAATTTAAAAATTGTTGACAAAATGATGTAAAATTTGTTTAGAAAAAAATAATAAATAAAATACCTAAACGTGCTCATTTTTTTCCCAGTGGAAGCAATGCAAAAATTCAACTTTTTTCGCAAATTACAAATTTTTTTTTTCGTTACCAAAACATTCCCAGTGGGCTCACTATTAAAACCCCTTTTGGTGCGGTTCCTGTAAGTAGGAACAGAGATATACAACTTTGAAATTTCACTGCACGCGCCTGATAACAACACATACGTTATTTAATAATACGATTTGTTTGGCAATAGTTCAAATACCAAAAGTGACTGTGGACATCTTCCGGTAGCGCAGTATGCAAATACTATCCGACAGCCCTGAAAACACGCTGTGCAGCATTTATTTAGTTTTATTAATGCCCTAAGCAATTATAAAGAAGTATGCAGAAACCTTTGCACAAAAGTTATTATAAAAATAAAGGTACAAAGGTATGAAAGAGAAAAAATCACAATTATCTGCAAAAGATTCTTAACAAATGAATTGCATTAACAACAATTAACAATTTATACAATAACATATACAATGTACGTACATACAATAAGTTATATAGTCCTTAAACAAATAGTAGTTAAGAGAAATCATTTTTTATCCACCCTGTATCTAGGGAATTAGAAGTGCCTTTATTTATGTCGATACTTAGCTTTTCTGCTTGGGCTTTATATTACTATAATGGTCGCTTTCTCCAAGCAATTTAATTAATACTCATTCACCTGCTGTAGCACCATATAAAGCGACTACCGCCTGCGACTTCGTCCGCGGTGTAACAATTTTACTCCATTACAAACTTTGAACCATTTCATCCCCTTAGGGGTTGATTTATTAAAAACTGTAAAACACGTGTTTAAACATTTATTTTTTAGAGGGAGAGAACTTTCGAGTTAATAGGACCATCTAATATTTTTTCTCCATATAAAGTTTAAACCCCTGTGTCACCCCTTTAGGGGTTGAATTTTGAAAAACCCTTCCTTACTGCATGCTTACGTTATATAAGAATCCTCTGTGCACAATTTCAAGTTCCTAGACCCAGCGGTGTGAGCTGTGCGTTGATACGTCAGTCAGTCAGTCAGTTTCTTCTCATATATGTATGTACAAAGTGTTATGAAATCCACTGCATATATTTGAATGAGACTCCTGGGGTAGTCTACAGACATACCCAATACTATTTTTCCCTCAAATCGCACATTTTTTATTTTTAAAAATGCCGAAATACCGGCATTATAGAGAAAAAACAAATGATGCAGCCGGGGCATTGCTAAACTTAAGTATTATCGTGACATCTCATTTTTTTTATCAGTTTTAGGTAGGGGCGTCTACTGCCAGGGGGCGCAGGGTCTCGCACCCCCCAACTAAATTACCAACTAACATAATAAAAAAAAAAAAAAAATATTTATTTCATTAAAGCAACTCATAGCACCAAAAAACTGTTCAAACTCTCCTCGTAACGTAAATTACAGAGCTAGCGAAAGCACAAATATAAGTAATGCAGCGTTTTTGCGTGGAAGGCAGTTTGGCGTACCTTGGCAAAAGTCCACGTTATAATCTGAACGGTGGATCAAGGGCGAACCTAATCCTTACTTCCGCACGGTCTCAGCTTGAGAACAACCACGAGATGATGTCACGCAAAACGACGCGGTGCTCGATGACCAATCGGATTGCGAATAAATCTGTGGTTGCTATGACAACGGTCGGCATAGTACACGTGCTTCGGTCTCAAAACTTCTGCAGCCTTTCTGCCTTTGCCGTTAAATAGTTTGTTTTTTCTGTTTTTTCGGTATTTTCATTGTCAATATTAATTCTGTAAAGTATATTTTAGAAAACAGACCTGTTCGATTTGAAGAAAAAGTTGCAATCAAAAAGTTGGGTCGTCCAACACTCGATTGAGAAATAAAATCAACGGTATTTATGAGGATTTGAAAAAAAAACTAGTGCAAGGCAGCATTAGGCGCTTTTCACTCCTCACCTTGAACCCTCCTCCCCCTAACAACTGCTTTGCACCCCCCATATTCAAAAACCACGAACCGCCACTGAGTTTTAGGTAGTGAAAACCGAAAATAATCCAAAGTATTTTTAATTACAAAAACGCACTTTACTAAAAATGCGTCTTTTAATTTAACAGCAATTTTTTTACTTAATATGGGAAAATATGGACCATACATTCGTGAAATTGGATTGACATTGTAAGCAGAACGAAACAGGCTATGTTATACCGTTAACATAAAGAATTATCACTTACTTATTACGTTATTAAGCATTATTCCTACTAGCTACTTTCAGCCTATAAAAAAAGGTTAACAATCAAAATGCCTCCATCTCGGTGGCCGCCGAGCCTCTAATTTACTAACATATCCAGTAACGTGGTCGCATCAAAGTCATATAATTTACTATCACACTAATTGAGCACAACTACACAGTATTATAAAATTATAACCAATATTCTTCTATTACAGCAGGAAATTTTGTCAAAAAAAACATTCTGTTTAAATACATAATATTATGCCAAGCCGAAGGATTGGCATTCCGCTACTGTATCTCAGGCCCCTACCTGATTGGTCCGCCACCGTGCCTCCGACCTCCATGATTGGTCCGCCGAACACGTGCGTCGTGCGTCAGCTGTTCAGTGTGATGCAAATATGGATGCATATTGAGGAGTTTAATAATGCCGTGTAAATTTTTGCTTTCTGTTTCTTAATTTGTGAAAAAAATGTTAAGGCCTTTTAATATTAACAAAATATCCTACGCGCTTAGTGATGTGCATTATAAATTAGTAAAACACTAATTCCTGAGTGTTTAGTTGAAGCTAACGTATTTATTTGTTGGTTTAAACAGCTGTTCTCTGGATTTTTTTATTTGTGTTATAGGTAGTATTTTAACTTCTTGAAATTGAGAATTTTGAATGAGTTAATAGGACTTCTTTCTTTAAAGGTAATGTAATAAAAATATTATTTCCTCAAACTTGTTACGTAGAAATATTGTTAAGAGACCTGGCGACACAACAACCTAGCTCACTGCTCCTTCGTTCTTCATATGGCCATGTGTTTTATTATCAGTGGTGTGCAGTGTTTAAAAAAAACCTTTTTTGAGGGGCGATACCTAGCTTATCGCGAAGCGCCGTTTATGACTATTTTAGGATTTACCGATTTCAATATATGCAGTGAATTTTATAACCCCCTGTATAGAGAGAAAGAAAAGATTTTTTCTTTTTTTGTCCATTTCGTACTATGTAAGAATGTTCGGGTTCATTCGTGCTTGCCGATCCCATATACGAATATTTAGAAATAGAAAGAAGGTTTTAGCTCTTTTCGTCGGTGTTTCTACCCCCAGTAGTTTTACAATACAGCAAATACCAGAGATTTTCGACTTTTTGAAATTAAGAAAATGGTGTTCTTCAATCGTATAATAAATGCGCAAGAAAATAAATTTTTATTTAGAACTTTATTTCTTTTACTTTAAAACTGTGGGTAACTGACTAACTCCAATTATTCTTCGTTTTGACTGGCTCTAACTACAAAACAGGTGTTTTTAGTGTTAATAGCAATAGTAGTAAAAAATTAAAGAAATATCCGACCTCAGCCGAATCGTTATAGAAAAAATTCTACATGGTATGAGACGAAATAGAAAAGAAAATTCTTCTCTTTAGCCTTTCCTTTCTATTTCTGTTTCTATGATGTTACATAGTGCCGGCACTGGACTCTTATAATGTGACAGCATACACGTTAATGCCATTGTCAAAGGTGACTTTTAACGTCAATTAAAGGGTCTAGCCGGTTAACTATATGAAAAGTGACCCAACGTCGGTTCCATGTTCTTACCTCGTAAATTATTGTTCTTTGACAGAAACATTTTTACACCAAATTTCAAACCCCTCCTCTCAGTAATGAGGGAGATATGGGGCTGGTAACCCTTAACTTAAAAATTCATTATCTTTAAAACTATTTGAAATATCTCAATCAAATTTTAACTGTGTATAGTTATTTATAAGGTTTATATAATATAATTTTTTCAGATTTTTATCTCATTAGTGAATGGTAAAAAACAAGATGTTTAATTTTTAGGGGTGGTTTATCATACTTACCCCCGGAGTGACACCAACTAAAAAAAAATTAGTATAATCGTCTATTCTCTAGTAATAACATAAAAAAATTACACAAAGCTCGAACACGTGGAACATTGTTAAAAAAATAAAAATCAATGTGTTATTCCCGATTCCTTCATTTGTACGACATACTTACATTAATTCGCCAAAATATATGCTTCTTTTTATATGTCACATTGATTTTTATTTTTTTTTTAACAATGTTCCACCTATTCGAGCTTTGTGTAATTTTTTTATGTTATTACTAGAGAATAGACGATTATACTAATTTTTTTTAGTTGGTGTCACACCGGGGGTAAGTATGATAAACCACCACTAAAAATTAAACATCTTGTTTTTTACCATTTATTAATGAGATAAAAATCTGAAGAAATTATATTATATAAACCTTATAAATAACTATGCACAGTTAAAATTTTATTGAGATAACTCAAATAGTTTTAAAGATAATGAATTTTTAAGTTAAGGGTTGCCACCCCCATATCTCCCTCATTACTGAGAGGAGGGGTTTGAAATTTGGTGTAAAAATGTTTCTGTCAAAGAACTATAATTTACGAGGTAAGAACATGGAAACGACGTTGGGGCACTTTTCATATAGTTAATCGGCTAGACCAGTGGTTCCCAAATAGTGGTTCGCGGACCCCTAGGGGTCCGCAGGTTATTTTGCGGGGGTCCGACAACTTTGGCTTTGAAACACTTGATGCCCTTTTGCACGACGTAAGGGTGAACAAACTTTCTCTGAATACATTCTGCTAAAATCCAAACAAAGAAATCGGCTGGATGTTGCTTCAGATCTAAGATTAAAAATTTCCGTTCAGATTTACTAAGAAGGTTTAAGATTTAGTACTGGTTTAAATTGAAATCTTCTAGTTGGTCAGTTATGTTTTGACAGGTTTTTGTCCTGTCATTGTTAATTAATAAGTCGTTATTAAAAACTTATGAATTATTCTGATATTTCACCGATTTGCTTGGTTTCCAAATCATTTTCATCTTGGAACGAGTTGCTGTAATGAAGTTGGTTCTATTTTTGTCAAAAGTACTTACTAAAATTGCCCTTTTCTTTACAAATTTGTGAGCAAGCTCAAAAATAAGTTCATAGCATAAAACTTAATTGTCTTACACTTGTCAGTGTAAAACTTTTGGTTGTCAAATTAGACCGCACTACGTTGGAGAATCTGGCTGTTCAAATCTTAGACCAGATTTAGAAAGAACTGACAGGAAAAACAGTATTTCATTCTTCTCATTAAAATCCAAAACTGATGGATGATATATTATATTTTTTCTGCTAGAAAAGAGAATATATTTTGTTCATTGAGTTCAGTTTTTCAGTTACTTTTATAGGATGCCGTTTTTATTTATAAATAGCATGATGCTTTTTGGTGCAAATTGCCAAGCCATATTAAAGGCATTGAATAAATCGGCACTTTTGAAATAAATATTTTTTTAACAAAGGTTGTTTCTTTTATTATTTTTGAAGCTAAACTGTTCATGGGGGTCCGCATGTTACTAATTTCTAATTTTGGGGGTCCGGAATTTCGAGACATTTGGGAACCACTGGGCTAGACCCTTTATTACTCGATTATATGCTTCGAGAGCGCAACTTCTTTTGTAAGCCGCCAGGCGCCGCTGCCCGAAAATGTTTTTACCACTTTTTACACCTACACTACTTCCGAAATAAATTTTAAACAGTATTAAACAATCTGAATGTACTATAATTTAATAATATCTTAGATGACGCGATTGTAGACTGATTACGCCGTCAGGCCTCGATTTATTTTTATTACCATGTAAATTCATCCTGGATTTTTTTCTGTTTGATCCTTTATAACCTTTTTGTTTTTAATCCGCATTTTACAGTTCTTTGGCATTTTATAGATAATTTCATTAGGAATGTACTGTATTTTTTAATGATTGGTCATGTTCGATAGGGCGATATTATACCGGGGTGAATCAATCTGTGTTTTTTATCCTAAGTGTTAAACACCCCTGTGGAGAAATCGGAGCCGTTATTTTTCATACTAATAATTTCTTTATTAAGTTTCATGTATTCCTAACATTTTGCATTTTGAATCATCACGTTATCTCCATTTTTAGAAGAGATACGATTGTCTAAAAAACACTGCAAATTACATTATTTTATATTGTTAAATTAGGTCAACTTATGCGATTGTTATAACTATTGACAGTGACAGCCCTCAAAATAATTGTGGGTGTCAGCATGGTGTTAACTCATTGACATTAAAAAAACTATAGACAAAGCATTTCATTCATAAAATCGTTTCGCGCCAAATCATTCATCCGTTTAAAACATGCAATGGATGCGACTAAGAGAGGCAGACACAGTGGAAAACATAGCAACACTGTCCAACATTCCTGGCGGCTGCCTCTTCCAACACCAGTGGCGTGCTTTGTTGTAATAAATTTTTGTTACCTTTATATTACTAATGTGTAGATATATGTAAAACTACACCAATGGATTCGATACAAGTGAATACAACCTCACTTACTTGTGAAAAGGAACTTATCGGTTTAAATAGTCCAATTTTTTGCAAACCTGACACTGCCGCGCCATATTTAAATATTTTTTCGCAAAATAATGTCAGCTTCTGTAAAGAAAAACACTTAAACGCTTCTCGCAAACACAAAATATCACAATTCCACTTTCGAACAATGTAGCAAACGTCAACGAATTTTATGAATGGTCGCTTGTGTCACTTTTCAATTCATAGTAAAACTGGTAGTAAACCATCAAATAGCGTTGTCACTTTTACTTAATAACTTAATAATTTATCACAGTGAGAAGGGAATAAAAGTTTATTCGGCTATAATGCATAAAATAGAACAAAATGTGAGTATTACTTTTTTTATTACTTGATACTTATTTATGCTAATTTTATTAGATGAAAATATAGTCAAATAAATGTCGTGTAATACTGTATTGCTTGGATGGCATCAATCAGGACATTTTGTACCTACACTTTGGCAACCGTCTGCAGTTGACCAGTCAATACAGTCCACTAGTTTGTAGTGCAAATTCAATGACTGATTGCTTTGAATAGTAAATAACTTTGTCTTTAGTTTTTTAACTACAAAACAGAAAAATTGTTGCTCTGATAGATGGTCATAATAAAAGTTATATGGCTCGTACGTTGGGATTTTCACGTGCTAGGGTACAAGATGCTTGGAGTAGGTACTTGGAAACAGGAAATTTTACTAGACGGTAAGGATCTGGAAGAAAGAGCAAAACAACTGCAGCTGACGATCGCTTCCTTGTGGTAAGTTCCTTAAGGGAACGAAGAGTAACTTCCGTGGCATTAAAAATGAGTTGCGAATGGTAATGATAATATTAGTGACAACAAGGTTAAACGAAGCTGCGCTCCGTTCACGTAGGTCGGTAAAAAACGATTACTTCGGCATCATCAACGGGAAAGGCTACGATTAGCCAGAGAACATTTAAACGACTGTGGAGTAGTGGAGTAACGTTCTCTTCACAGATGAGTCGAGGGTTTGTCTTCGGTCGCCGGATGGTCGTGAACGCATTTATGGGAGACCAAATGAAAGATTTGCCGAATGCACTAACAGAGGTAATATTGTCACCAAATCATTTTTCCCTCACCCCTACCGGGTCACCCTTCCTGCTTAATAAGCGTTGTTCGACGCGCGTCGGCATATCGGGCCGGAGGCGGGGCGGAAGGGGTCGACTTGGGAGGGGAGATTAGCAGTACACGACAGTCTACTTCTCGAGCCAAGCGAGACCGTTGCGAAGCCAGAGCACGTCCCAGAACCACTTTCCTCGCCTCGGCGGTGAATTATGAGTTAAGAGGTAGGACTCTTTCCGGTACTTACAAATTGTATAAAATATAAATGTTCATTTTAACTTAGAAATAAATGCTGCAGTAATTAATGATGAAACCAGTGTTTTAATAAAGATCCAGTGACAATATCTTAAGGTGGTTCCGTTATGGTGAGGGCGGATGTTATGCGCGAACTGAACTAATATTTATGGAAAGTTGAGCACTAAATGCGCATCGGTATATTGAAGATATTCTGCAAGAGGCAATTGTCCCACTTGTTCCTTTAATCGGTGAACAATTTATATTGATGCGCGATAATACTAGGCCCCATGTTGCATGGGTGGTAACCGAATATTTAGATGAGATTTGTATTCGAAGGTTAGATTGGCCTGCATGTAGTCCGAATTTAAACCCCGCTGAACATTTCTGGGATCAATTGAAAACAGCTGTTCGTCGTCACCCTATGCAACAAGGCACTTTACAGGAGCTAAGGATAGCACTTTCTGAAGAATGTGATTTAATCCTTCAAGAAAGAATCATCACTCTTATTCATTCAATACCTAGCAGAATGCGCCGTCATGGCAGCTAGAGGAGGACATACACGTTACTAATTTTTTTAAAATTTTACTATTGTTTTAAAATTGTTTCAATAAAAAAAGCTTCAAAAATAGAGTTTTACTACAAAATGCATATCTCTTCTAAAAATAAAGATAACGTGATGATTCAAAAAAGAAAATGTTTGGAATATATGGAATTTTCAGAAATTATTAGTATAAAAAATAACAGCCCCAATTTTTCCCCAGGTTGTTTAAAACACACATTGATTCACCTCGAACATGACCCATTATTAAAAAACACAGCACATTTCTAATGCAAATTGTAAATATCGGATTACAAACAAAGGAGTTATAAAAGATTAAACTTAGCAAAAAATCCAGGGTGTCGATATTTTTTGTCCGGGAGTATATATATATATATATATATATATATATATATATATATATATATATATATATATATATTATATAGTGTAAGGTGTATCTTATAATCCCAACAGTAACATTTGCTGCACTTGCCTGCGTCTCGGGCAACAATCACACGAGGAGTTAAAAATGCTTTAGCCACGTCATACACACGCTATTTTTGCACTCCGTATTATTTGAAGTAGCTTTTAAATTCTAATTGTTTTTTATTAAAAAGACCTAAACAGAGAAGCGCCTGCCGTCAGGTTCCCAATCCGATGTTGCAAAATATATATATTTGCCCATGATTTTGAGTAGTAATATAAGATTACCAATAATATAAAAAAAATTATCATCCTATGGAAGTGCTAACCCGTTTCCGATACACCTTTTAGAGCATATCTAATTTTTTGAATAACTTTTTTTAAAGTCCACCCGAGCACGGGCTCGAACCCACTACCCCTCGACCATAAGCGGATACTCTACCGCTGGACCAAGTTACTGATGGAAGAAAACCGGTAGACGTGTTACTATTATAGTGCATCGTATGTCATACATATTTGGCAACATCGGATTGGGAACCTGGAGGCAGGCGCTTCTCTAAATAGCAACGCCAATCGGTAAAGGTAATGTAACATAGTAACTATGGTAACGCACAATACAAAAAATTTAAATTAGAAGTTCTCTCGTCAATTAAGTTTTCCAGCTGCTTAATTTAAAATATATGGACAACTTCCAAAATATTAATTTTGTTACTTGTATTGTTGGTCACAATAACATAAACATCAATACCTCTAAGTAATATGTTGTAATTTTGATATTTTTTAAACCATAAATAAATTGTTGGTAAATGACACATTTGTTCATTTTTTATTTAATCCTTCAGGGATTAAATGCAACACTTTAGGCTTCAAAAATGAGAATTAAAACAGTATATACAATCTACGGAGCGCAAAATTTTTTAAACGGTTTCTAGAAAAAATCTAGTCACTGGCGGCTTGCGAGCTTTTAGAAAATGTGATTTTCCGACCGCTCCAAAGAATTTTTTTTGTAAATTAATAAGGAATAGTAAGCACCTTTTTTCTGTCTCATTTTACTGGTTTTTGGCCCCGTTTAACAATGAATGTACAAATACGTTGTTTGCAACGCGTCAGTCTATAAGTACGGCCTATCTACTATGTCCAGAGGTTCCTTCTGTTCGGCACCCAAGTCACTGTCCTCCTTTTTGTCGCACTCCTCCAGGAATTTTATCACTCGCTCCGTCGCCTTCACTGCGCATACGCTTGAGGCCTCCGTCTGAAAAAAAATATTAAGTTACACGCTAGTTCCTCAGTGGAAAAATATAACTAGCATATATATATATATATATATATATATATATATATATATATATATATATATATATATATATATATATATATATAATCTAACCATACTTACCGATGCAGTCAAATTCATAAAATTAAAGAACTTCTTAAGTAATTCGACCATGTCGTTGAAATTGCTGCCCCTTAGGAATTGTCGGATATTGTCTTGGTACACGGGGTTCTCCATAATCAGGAATCCGACTAGCATCACTATGTACGAGGCCAGGAATGTGTACTCCATGTGAGTGCCCGCTTTTTGTAGAACTAAAAAAGTAAAAAAGTACGAAAGAAAAGACGAACATATACAGTTTGGTTCCAGAATGAATTATCATCGGAGGTCCCTGTGCAAGACAGAGTGCTTGACGTACATCAAAGTCGTGGCAAGTGTAAAATTAAGACAACGTGATAGGGCTACACGTTTTATTGTTTATCTAGTCATGTATTTTGTCCTTGTTACTAGAACTAATTTTTCATGCTAACTGGATATAAGGCAGTATTAAACCGTATTTGAAATGGATCGTCAGGGATTAAAGTTTTAAGAAAATGAATATTTTGTTGTCATGAAAATTTAGCACTTGCAAGCATCTCTTTGTTGTAAAAATATTACTTAAATTTTGACTCCAAGCGATTCATATTTGTATCCTGAGTAACTAAGTCAAAAAAATATATTCACTATGAAATATTTGATACATCATTTACAAAATCACCCTGTATCTCCGAAACGAAGGGGGCTATCAAAATTCTGTTTGTAGCATCATAGGTTTCACGAAAAAGTATTGCGAAAACTGCAGCTTTAAACATAACCGAGAGATCCTGCAAAAGTGTCGAATATTGGACACCCTGTACTTTTGTTTATAAACTTCGAATCTACGTAAAAAACTACGTTTGTGTGCGATTTTTTTTTTGATTTGCTTTTTCGGCTACGGAATTATGGTGAACTAAATTTTGATTGAATTTATCAAATAAATAAATTTAACCAATAAATCAAGTTCACTTATTTCAGAATTATTATTAGTTTCCATGGAAATGCGTTATTTTTACTTAAGTCAGTTGAGAGCTTTAACGTTTTAACGATTATTTCTCAACTGGCCTGCCAGGTCCCTGGATCTGACCCCCCTTGACTTTTTCTTGTGGGATTTTATAAAGGATAAAGTGATGGCGGCTGCACCTATTAGATAATATGAAAGACCGAATCCGCTTTTCCTGCTTATTAGTGACACATGTTACAGTGGGTACGAAATTCATTACGAAAAAGAGTGAGAAAGTGTTTGGAAGTTGAAGGGGGACATTTCGAACAACTTCTCAAGCATGACAGACGATAAATAAGTTGAAATTAAATGGCAAATCTTTTTTTTATTTTATAACCTAATAAATCATAATTCCGTAACCGAAAGACCAAATAAAAAAAAATTGTACCCATACGTAGTTTTCCACGTAGATTCGAATTTTATAAACAAAAGTACATCATCCCATTTAAAATTCCAAAGTTACCCCCACCCCTCAAAATAGAGAGAGGAGGTAAATGTCAAAAATATGTTTAAATATATCCCCCCATCTCCCTATTAACTCACCAAAGTTTCATGAAAATATTTTAAACCGTTTTCGAGATTCTTTGTAACACTTTAAAAAACTCACCCTGTATATTTAACAGTTGCTGTATGTAAAGAAATCACATTTTTTGTATTTTGAAGGAAGATGAAAGCCTACAATTTTTAGAAAAATAAATAGAGTTTAAAAATCCAGAGAAGTATAGAATTTTAACTGATAAAAAATACAAAACAATTTATGTTTTATTATATATATTTATATATATATATATATATATATATATATATATATATATATATATATATATATATATACAGGGTGTTTCAAAAAACATGTGCCATCGCCTAAGCTTAAAAGAACATTCTTTGAAAGAAATTAAGGCAAAAAGTTCTTATGAACATAGGTCCGCAGATGCTTTGTTTCAAAGATACAGGACGTTAAATTTTTAAATGGTCTTTACATGTTAAAACCGATGGTTGGGAAAACTAAACCACTAAGGCGGTTAATAAAATTACATTTATCTCCTAAACGAAATGAAAATTGAAAAAATATGAAGAGATAAGTTGTGTTAAGAATTTAACATACTATTTGACCGTTATAAGAAAATGTGAAAAAATCAGTGGCGTACATGTTTTTATTGGAAAAATATTGTACAGTCTTCGCACATGTACGCCCCTGGAGGACCTGTCAAAGTCTTTTCATGGTCAGAATTATGCTTAATTTACATACTTTACACAATGTAAATTTCATCAAAATTGATGAAGCCATTTTGAAAATATTTTGGTAAAACTGAAAAAAATTAAAAAATGTAACACCCTGTATCTTTGAAACGAAGCATCTGCGGACCCATGTTTATATAAACTTTTTGCCTTAGTTTCTCACAAGGAATCTCTCCTTGAGCGATGGCACATGTTTTCTTAAACACCCTGTATATATATATATATATATATATATATATATATATATATATATATATATATATATATATATATATTTGAAGAGTTTTTAGGATATATTTAATTACCTTCATTAGCAACACCAAATAGTAGTCGGGGAAAAGTACTTACGTTTGGCCACAGTCTCCTCAATAAATTCCTCACTACTCTTGTTCGGAGTATGCGACGTATCCTCGACGTCCTTCTCGCCGTCCAAAATGGCGTTCGTTTTGTTTTCCGCGATTTTCGCGCATGCTTCCCAATCGTAGAACTGAACTATCAGCGCTTCCACTGCACCCTCTTCTCCTATAATTGTAGAAAAAACAGTTAGTATTTAAACAGCATTTTGATTAGTTAATAGGATCATTTCGAGCGTGTAAAGTTTCATCCGAGTAAGAAATACGAGTTGAATATGATACTTTATCTACAACAATGTTAATAGTTTTTTTTTCTTAATAATTTACAGAAACAGCTATACAGGATATTGGCGCTAGCATTTCGGTAACCATAAGAAATAGAAAGTTGGCAAAAGTTGCATTATTTCATGCTAATTTATAAGTAATGCGCCACTTTCGGTTCACTTCAAATACCGTACCGTCGGGCTATCGGGTATCTAGGCAAAAAAAAAAGGAACGAAAGCAAGTCAACGCAAGGCGAAGTACATATTGTTAATAAATAGTTTATTTCTATCGCTGTGTATGCAAAATTCCTCAACTTATTATACCGGCTTTTCATGACTAAAGAGTTTACAAATTACACAATGTAGGTAAATAAGTATTTGTATTTTATTTTCAAATCGGATCCTAATTTTACTTCCAAATAGTGTAGAGACGCCCCTGGACTCACCCATGTTTACAACTTTTTAATTATGACACTTAAAGGTGAGTTCGCGCTAGTAAGCGTGTTTGTTGAGGTTTATGTATGTATGGTTGTAACAAACCATTTAAATTGATTTATTTGTACTTAAAAATGCTTTATCCTTACATGTTATAATAAAATTCAGTTTGTTTGTAACTTTAACGGACAGGATGATAAAAAAACTATACAAAAAAAGTGTAATTATCACTATTTGTATTTACCCCTTTTTATTTAATATCACTTACTGGAATATATGCTCTCCAACTTTGACGGTGCTTTGGCTTCGATGAGAAGCTTCTTGTTCGAGTCTTGATCCTGTATGAGATTTATCAGCAACATAAGTACCTAAAATCCATAAAAATCAACGTCTTATTGATCTGATTGATCTTTATTGATTGTTTATTAATTGGTTAAGAGAGTAGAGCAGTCGACCAGCAACCTGACACTGCAAAACGTTTTGCCGCATCCGCTTGACTAGAAGTTGTATCATACGGCAACATCGGTGCTTTGAACCCCTTTGAACTAGATTAGATTTTTAAAAAGCAGAGTACAGTGCGCAAGCGTGTGAGTGCTTAGTGTCATGGCCATGAGTCATAACAGATAAACCTCTAGGACACCATTAGGTGATATATTATATACATATATATATATATATATATATATATATATATATATATATATATATATATATATATATATATATATATATATATATAAATAAACATATATATATATATATATATATATATATATATATATATATATATATATATATATATATATATATATATATATATATATTATATATAATGTATATGTACCATAGTTCGGAATTTAAGAAACTTTTCTATGTACAACCAGTTTAACCTTTCGAACATATTTCTGATTGGGGTTATCTCTTTTCTCTCCCAGAATTACGCGCATTGCTCTATTTTGCAGTTTTTGTAGCATATCAATTTCATTTTTATTAGCTAAATACAAGATAGAGGAACTAAAAACAATATTAGGAAGTAGATTTTGATTATACCAACATATTTAGTACTAAATTAAATAAATTAAAAAGTAATTTTAACATTCAGGTTTGTATTTATTTTTGGCCAGCTAGATTACCCCAACCGATCACAGTGCGCGCGCTCTTGTTAGCTCTTCTAAAAACGTATCATAGGATAAAAGCCTTACCAACACTCCCAATTCGAATTTCTTCTGCTCAGGTATGTAATTTGGTACTTGAAGGAGCAAATGTAGGCTCGTTTCTATAATTCCAGACCTGCCACCCACCAGTTGGCTACCGATAGCTGAAAAGTACAACATAATTTTATAAATAAAATTATTAAGTGTATTTACAGACTACCATACCTTGAACCAACAATAAACTTATATAAACCATTAGGATATTTAAACATTGATAATTTGTATAAATTAAAAACATGTATATACATTCAATCTTTAATATTAAGTAAAAAACAAACAAACGTACAGATTTATCCCATTAATGATTTACATAATCATAACACGAGGCAAACCGAATTATTGCAAACAGCACCTGTAAAAAGCAATTTTGGCATGCAGTCTTTATTACATAATGGCATAAAAATTTATAATGACCTTCCAAAAAACATAAAGAAAATCAAGAAATTATAGTTATTTAAAATACATTTGAAAACACATTCAAACCCAATCAAACTCCTTAATCTGTCAATGAAAACGATTAGGATATATCCGCCGGTGCAGATACGCGTTTA
The DNA here is from genome assembly GCA_963971165.1 of Philopedon plagiatum. NCBI lineage: Eukaryota > Metazoa > Arthropoda > Insecta > Coleoptera > Curculionidae > Philopedon > Philopedon plagiatum. The sequence continues at coordinate 65,240,628 of OZ020195.1, read as the reverse complement.
TTATCTAACTCGTAATCAATCTTCAAAATGGCGGACACCGGAAAAGAAAATGAGGTTTGAAATACTGGAAAAATGACTGGTAATAAACATTTTATTATTAACAGATGAAGATATATATATATATATATATATATATATATATATATATATATATATATATATATATATATATATATATATATATATATATAAGTTTATATGTGGATTTTTGCATATTGGCACAATAGAATAGTAATAGGGCAGTTTTAAAGAAATTTCATTCATTCAAACTACACACAAATAACACTATAATCACAGAACGAACTATATGCAAACAACAAATATTTTCTATTAACATCATCGATAAACGATTCGGGTTAGGTGTGTTAGTCATATACACTCGAGGCCGTGCTCCTTATCTTTCGTCAGACACGTGAGTAATTGCTGTAAATAATACGATTAATCACATGACTGGTAAAAACGTCCAGTAAAAATATAAAAGAACTGAATGTAAGAACTTAGCACGAAACAGCAACGAGCGCTTTAGATGATATCTGATGTTACTTGTAGGCACGGACAAATGGCTGTTGTTGAAATTGTAATAAATTATACCGAAAAGTAAATTTTTTTAGTTAAATGAGCTTCAAATTAACATTTTTGGGTTTGTGATGAACAATTTATGCGATAAAAAGAATACGACATGCATATTCTCTATACATAGCGCGTCTGTAGACACACTGTATATTTAACAAATTCTGCATACTTACACTGTTGCCTATAATGGTGCGTCAAATTGATCAAAACTTTCAAAGTGACCAGGAGTGCTTCCCTGATGATGGCCCCCGTTGAGACTTTATCGCTGATATCCGTTACGGGGTATAGAGGAATTTCCCCATCGCACAATTTGTACAAGCTTACCAGGGTCTCGATCATCATGCCGTCGTTGTACTTTAGAATATATGTTTGGTTTTCTTCGTTATTTTGCGTTACCTTAAAAAAGTCAAGGTATATGATACTTTTCGACATTTGTGATCAAGTCAAAGATAGAGACAATTTTAAATTTAATCTCTTCAGTTGATTAGTTAAATCTTAATACATGATTATGAGAGAGGTCTGTTAACATATCGGGTGTTCCTAAACTTGTAAAAATATTATTCGGTAAAAAAAATTTAAACAATTGCTCCAAAATTTACTTTTTTTTCAGCTTTTTTTTTATCCTACAAACTTCTTCATTTCATATTTTTAACTTTTGTAAAAGGTTAAATTTTAGTACTACACTGACCGGCACGAAAAACTGGCACTTTAATATCTTAACAAATTTTAAACCTCCATAACTTTTTTGTGCTTGAACCGATTTTAATGATCTTCTAAGAAATTTGTGGGTTATTTTATTGACTTTAAATCACTCATTTTAAATTAAACAGAAAATAGTGTATATGTCATGTTATACGAGGAAAAACAATATGTTGTTTTCTAAGCTTAAGTTAGAAACACCCTGTGGAGTTCTTCGACAGACCAGGACATTTCAAAAGTGATTAGCTGTCGAGGTTTGACTTTCAACATTTTGTTTTTTGATTCATCTTGATAGCTTTATTTTTGTCAGAGATATTAAAATTAAAAAAAAAACACTGACGTTCAGATATACTAAGAAGGTTTACGATTTAGTACTGGTTTAAATTAAGTTCTTATAGTTGATCAGTTATGTTTTTACAGGTGTTTGTCGTGTCATTGTTAATAAGTCGTCATTAAAAACTTACGAATTATTCTGATATTTCAGCGATTTGCTTGGTTTCCAAATGATTTTCATCATGGAACGAGTTGGTGTAATGAATTTTGTTCTATTATTGTCGAAAGTACGTACTAAAATTGCCCTTTTCTTTATAAATTTGCGAAAAAGCTCAGAAATAAATTCATAGTATCAAACTTAAATGTCTTATTCTTACACTTGTCATTTGTCAGTTTAAAACTTTTGGTTGACAAATTAGACCGGACTAGCGTTGGAGAATCTGGCTGTAATAGTTCACAGCCATTTACTCCTAATCTTAATTAACGCATCGGTGGAATATTGTTTGCGTTTCCATGGATGCTTTTGCAAATGTCATTCGAATAACATATTTATTGTGTGTTGTCAATAATTACTCTGGCAAAGATGGTTTTAAGTCCAGAAGTGGTATCGGTTATTGTAGCTTTGATACAAGATGGTAGAGACCAAAGTTATGTAGCCAATAAATTTAGGTGTGCGCGAAGTACAGTGTAACGTGTGCCTACAACAGGCGTCTAGGGACAGGTCCTCGTAGAAGAACTTCTAACAGAGACGATGGCTTCATTGTAACTTTAACGCTAAGTAATCGACGTTTACCAGTAGTACAAATACGAAATGAACTACAGCATGTAAGGTAAGTAAACGTAAGTGAACGAACTGTTAGAAGACGGCTAAATGAAGCAAATCTCCTGTCAAGAAGACCTGCTACGGGACCCGAACTTAATAGGGTACATCGGCTCACTCGGATGCGATTTGCCAGAGAACATCAGACCTGAGATGAAAATGGGTGGAGTCGTGTATTATTTACCGACCAATCAAGATTTTGCTTAAGGTCTCCAGCCGGAAGAGAAAGAGTAAGGCGACGAGAAGGTGAACGTTATGCCGAATGCACATTCAGTTCCAGAGAAAGTTTTCAAGGAGGTTCAGTCATGGTTTAGCTCGGAATTTCTATGGAATCATGCACCAAGTTATATCTTATTTCCAGAGGATCTACCAATGCTGAAAGGTACATCAATGACATACTAGCAGGTTATGTTATTCCACAGGATCAGTTGGGAGATAATAGTTTTCTCCTTATGCAAGATAACACGCGCCCGGATAGTTCGAGATTACTTAAATGACGCTAACAATCCACAAATGGACTGGTCACCACACAGCCCAGATTTGAACCCTATCGGGCATGTTTGGAATATGATCGGAAGAATTAGAAACCTACTACCGGCCCCCAGACCCTTGGATGACCTGCGCAGAGCACTCTCCGAGCAATGGGAAGCTATCCCCCAGGAAGATATAAGTCGCTTGATGCAACGTATGCCGGGAAGAATAAAAGCTGTCATCCAAGCTCGTGGGGAGTATCATTCGATTTTAGTACTGTTTCTATGGACATTTTCAATGTTATTTTGTTGTGTTATTGTTTAATAATAACATAAGAAATTTAAGGTAAAATAAAAACTAATTCAAAATTACTAGTGTTTTTTTAAACATCATTATCTCTGACAAAAATTAAGCTATCGAGATGAATCAGAAAACAAAATGTTGAAAAAAGTCAAACCTTGACAGCTAATCACTTTTGAAATTTCCTGGCCTGTCGAATAACTTCACAGGGTGTTTCAAACTTAAGCTTAAAAAACAACTTTGTTCTTCCGCGTATGACATATACACTATTTTCTATTTAATTTGAAATGAATGATTTAAAGTCGATAAAATAACCTACAAATTTCTTAAAAGGTCATTAAAATCGGCCCAAAAACAAAAAAGTTATGGAGGTTTAAAATTCGTTAAAATATTGAAGTGTCCGTTTTTCGTGCCGGTCAGTGTATTTACAAAAAAAATTTCGAAAAGTTCAAAACTAGTCATATTTTTTCTCGTATCATGGTCCCATTAACCCTCCCGAATTTTATTTTAGGTAACCGACTTCTTGTAAATAAACCCCTAGTATATTTTTTAGTTTTAAAACATTTTGGTCTATTTATTTGCATTGTTTTGATATACCTCATTTTAAGCTAAGATGTTTTTTTCGCTAACTTTTGTAGATGGTCCAATTTTACTTTTGCAAGATTATACTGATTAAGTACAAACTGTGGTCACCTTTAAAGGATTCTATGCACATGCTATGTGGTTACTTAAAAAGTTTATTCTTGGTAATTTAGAATATTTTTCTTGTTGCATTTTCTTGTTGTTCCCTCTCAAAATCTTAGTTTTACATCTATGTATTTCGATCTTCAGAGATCGATAACCATTAAGAATTTTAAATGTTTGTATCAGGTCGGCTTTTAATCTTATTCGCTTTAAAGTTGACAATTTTAATTCACCTAATCGTTCTTCATATGGAAGGTTTTTAAGTTCTGAAGGAATTTGCGCAGTTTTTCTTTGAGTAAATCTTTTTGATCTCAAAAATATAATATACAGTATGCACAAAGCGATATTTTACTACTTATCATAAGAATCGCAATAACTAGAAATAATTAATGTATGAATCTCAACCAAAATTGGTAAACATGTTTAGCTTTGTTTTGTTCAAATTTAGAACTATTCAGAGCGGAAGACCTTGAAAAAATTACGCGTCTGGGGAGGGGACGACCTTGGGGAAAATACGTGCCTGGAGAGCGGACGACCTTGGAAAATATTTCTATGTGTAGGTGTTTGTATGTATGTAGCGATACGGATACAAAGGGCGGTCTATTCGTGACTGAGGATACCAAAGAGTTTTAAAACTAGGTTAGGAAACCGATTTTTTAACTAATATTATCAGGATCATATAAAAAAAGTTTTATAGAAAAAGACATAAGGTCTTGGCATCCGTCAGTTAATAAACTAAAACGAAGGTTTTACACGTTATTCGTTCTGTCAGGCATCATCGGACCTAAAATATTATGTGAACCTGGGCGTTTAAGAGCTCATCACTAGGGCTGGGCGATTGTCGAAAAAGATAATCGATTTTTGATTATTTGAAATAATTGACTATTTCCGATTAATCGACTAATCGAAATTAATCGATTAATCGAAAAATCGATTAATCGAGAAAATTTATATTAATCGATTAATCGAAAAATGGATTAATCGATTAATCGGACTAAATCGATTATTGAACTAGTCGAAATTATGTCATTACTAATGACATAATGAAAGCGACTCCAGCGCTTACCACTTGCCTATCCTGAACACAATTCCGGCGGGCGATTTAAATTTTAGACCCTTAAGAATTAAAGGAGCGCGGATCGAAAAGCATTGAAATTATTTCGTTGAATACGTGTTTCATAGTCGAGTTATGATTATAAAAAAGAATCGATTAATCGAGAAAATCGATTAATCGAAAAACTCGATTAATCGAATGATCGAAAAACCGATTAATCGAAAAATTTAATATTTAATAATAAATTAATAATCGATTAATCGATTAATTTTCCCACCCCTAGTCATCACCTCAGAAAAAATATCACCCAGCAGGTATATGATTTTAGACGTTTCTAATAATTTCCTATATTAACAGTGGTAAAATTTAGCCCTATACAAAATTTGAAATAGTCATATGAAAAAGGGCTAAACAAAAAAAAATTAACATATAAATTTAAGAAATAAAGCATCTTAGGACATACATTTTTTATGAACTTTTCCTAAAATTAGCTCAGGAATCGCACTCTACTAAAAGTTTAGGAACATCCTGTTTATTTTTAGACTACTTAATAAAGACCATGTATAATCAAAATAACTAAACTTACATTTTCCAGGACCCTGAGACATCGATCGACCTTCTTGAGTTTGTCCAGCAACGCGTCCGTCCAGGACACGACGTAGTCCGAGACTTGTCGGCAGCACTCGTGGATGGTCTTCATGATGTGCTCGAGGCCGCCCAGCTCTCGCAACTCCTCTTTAAACCACTCGCCAGCGCGTTTTGAGGTTAGCGAGAGGAGGGTTTCCATTGCTAGCTGCCCAGTCTGTGGAAAAAAAGTGAGAGTAAATTAAACGTGACATATGGCAATGACATATTACAATGACATATGACAATGACATGACAATAACATTGACATATGACATGACAATGACATATGACAATGGCATATGACACTGACATATGACAATGACATATGACGTGACAATAAACAAATTTTTGCGAAGTAACCACAAAGTAACCATGTAACTATTTTATGCTTTGGTTACATGTAACTACATTTTTGTGTGTAACCCCAAGCTTACTATGACGTATTACTGACGTTGATCATACCATACCATGTAACTACCCCCTTCCTGATAGTTACGATTTGTGTGTCTTTGTTTAATGTACAGGGTCTTTGATTATATTTACGTGGCTATCTGGAGCCTTTATTTTTGAAGATAGAAAAAAATGTTTTATATAAAAATTGTAGTTTTTTTTCCATATTATCTTTTGAAATTATCAGTAAAAAAATATCGCATTAAAAAAATGGAAAAATATAGGCAACTTCAATTTTTTTAAATGGAACACCCTGTATATTATGCGCTACAACGAAAGATCTTTTTATTCTCATTTCAAATATATATATATTGATGATATTTGGGGGAACCATTTTTGAGATATTTTAGCTTAAACTATAAATAAATTGCAAAAAAATTTCATATTGGTATCAAGAAAGCCATGGAAACAATAAAATTGTTATGTTTTATAAATTTATAGTTTAGTTATTTTCTACAATTTGATTGTTTCCATGGCTTTCTTGATACCAATATGAAATTTTTTTGCAATTTATTTATAGTTTAAGCTAAAATATCTCAAAAATGGTTCACCCAAATATCATCAATATATATATATATATATATATATATATATATATATATATATATATATATATATATATATATATATATATATATATATATATATATATATATTTGAAATCAGAATAAAAAGATCTTTCGTTGTAACGCATAATATACAGGGTGTTCCATTTAAAAAAATTGAAGTTGCCTATATTTTTCCATTTTTTTAATGCGATATTTCTTTACTGATAATTTCAAAAGGTAATATGGAAAAAAAACTACAATTTTTATATAAAACATTTTTGTCTATTTTCAAAAATAAAGGCTCCAGATAGCCACGTAAATATAATCAAAGACCCTGTATATAAATGATACGAAACAGAAAAAGCGTTTTTGTCAGTTGTTTAGGAAGAGCGAACTTAACCTATTTTTTTTGATATTTTTGGTGGATCAACATTTTGAAATGGAACCTTTTATTAAATAAAGTGCCTGTTCGATTCTTAGTGGATAGAGACAACTTAGACCTCTTAAGGGAAGGTAATTATTTCGCATAGTAAGTAAATGAGAATGAGAATTTAAAACATTGTATTTTATGTTGATGTACCTCAAGGGTACTAAACTTATAGAATGTCTCAGGCAACAATAATGTACTTTTTTTATTAGTAAAACAGTTCACAACCGCAATTCAAGAACTGACTGTCTGGTCGTCTTTTACAAATGTAGCTATAGAAAGCTTCATTCGTTTAAAAAGCATCTTGAGTAGGTACCACCAAAGTACCACCGACTTTACATATGTTAATTTCTGACTATCAACAAAAAACTAATACAAATGCAGACAATAGGAAATATTCACAATCCACAAACGCGAAATCAAAAAAATAAAAATGTCAATTTTACAATTAATGGCAAAACATACCATGACGTCACTTAAACCATCATACCGGTATGCTCGTGGTTACTTCGCAAAAATTTGTTTAATGGCGTATGATAAAGACATATGACATGACAATGACATATAACAATGACATATGACAATGACATATGACAATGACATATGACCATGACATATGACATTGACATATAACAATGACATGACAATGAAATATGACAATGACATATGAGAAATCAATGGCATATGACAATGCCATACGACAATGACATATCGCGAGGTGAGAATTATATTGTTCTATCTGTCAATATCCAGCAATCTTATTGGTTCGGTAGGTAGAACGTAATAATAAAATATTGTGTACTAAGATATAGAACATTATTAAATTAAATTTTTACTGCAAGAGTAAGAAGAAAATGTTCCAATTGTATTTAGATAGAAGAATATAAACCGGAATTTATGACATAAAATAATGTAAAATTTAAAAAAAGTGTAGGTAGAACAATATAATTGTCACCTCGCATTATGACAATGGCATATGACAATGACATGTCAATGACATATGACGATGACATGACATGGACATGACATATGACAATGGCATATGACTATGACAATGACATATAACAATGGCATAGACATATGACAATGACATATGACAATGACATGTGACAATGACATGTGACAATGACAATGACATATGATAATGACGAACGAATGAAACGATCAAACTTTTAAGACTATTTCCTGCAAAATTTTAAAATACGAACTTTGTATAGCCTGCTTCTCAAGTGGCGAAATTTTAACAAAGACTCGAGTTCTATTTATGTACACTTTTGAAAGACTGACAAAACTAACGATATTATAAATAGCATCACAAATAAATCCTATGGAACTTGATATACCGTGATATTTTCCAGGTTGAGGTGCATGGCGTGTCCTTGGCTCTGAATTTCACCACACAACTCTCTCACTTTTTGCTTGTTTTTTTCTAATTGTGAAGTTGTCAGTCCACATACATCCAGCGCCTAAAAAGTATATAAAATTAATGAAATTAAACAGAATAAATTCAACGAGTAATGAGAGAAAATCAAAAAAATCCCCCATTCCATTCATAAAGCTTTTTTTGATTTCTAAACCAAGTCTAACTTCACATTTTTACTAACATTTTTGGAAAAAAAATCTTTCTATTATAAGTTTTTATACTGACCTGCTGGTAACTAACATCAGATTCTAAGAGATTCAACATTAATTCTAGGCAGTCCCGGTCCAGATCCATATTCAACCTGTCCTGACTTAGAACGAACATTACAGTCGCTGTACATAGGCCTAAACTCTACAAAAGAAGAAAATACATAATACAATATGTCGTCATAATTTCTAATTTATGATATTTATCTTTTTTATTCCTATTCTTGGTTAAGTTTTTAGGGAAAAGACTGCATTACTGATAGTACTAATGGTGCTCTCTCACACTTGTAACATTAAAAAGGGTCAATAAAGTGCGCCAATGTAATCCTAAATACTGATAATAAATATCACGTAACTTTTGACGTTTTATTCGCTTTCACATACTACGTCATCCCAGAATGACTCAACTTTTACAAAACGATTTCAAAATTTTTTTAGCCATAATAAGGTAGAACCTGGTACCACCACTGCATCTAGTAGCAGAGTCGGAGGCTTAAACGACATCTTACCGATTTAAAATCAACAATTCTTTAAGAAGCATAGGGAGACCTAATACCGCAATATTTCTAAAGAGGGACAAGGAAGGCATCTGTAGTATGCATTAGGATAGAAAAAGAACAGCGTACAACTTTGACAAACCCTTCAGAATTCTGATTCCGAAAAGGGCAAGAAAAAGAACTGGAAAATAAAAATCATCAAGGATCTGTCTGGTACACAGATGGATCAAAAACCGATGTAGGGGCTGGAGTATACGAATCAGCAACCAGGGAGGGATTATTCAACAACCTGGGCGCATACGTTACAGTCTTCCAGGTAGAAATAATTGCAATAACAACCTGTGCACAGACAATGATAAGGAGAGGTTATACAAATAGACAGATCCATATATTGTCAGGCGGCCCTAAAAGCACTAGAAAGGCCGGAAATAAACTCCAAAACCGTGGAGGAATGCCTTGCAAACCTGAAAATTCTAGCACGGCACAACAGGGTCACTCTGGAGTGGGTGGCCGGACATCAAGAAATACAAGGAAATGAAGCAGCCCACCGGCTAGCTAAAAAGGGAGCGATAGAAACCTTGATTGGCCCTGAACCCACATGTGGACGGGAAGCAATACAGGAACAACTAACAAGACAACATCAGCTATACTGGATGGATCTCCCTTGTTTAAGACAATCGCGATCTTTTATCAGGGAGCCGGGCTAAAATAGAACCAAAGCACTCCTCCAACTAAGCAAGAGGAAACAGAACTCAACATCATTTGACTAGAGGAGGATCCTACTTGTAGAGCATGTGGGGAGGAGGAAGAAACTCCTCATATGCCACTGCCCTGCTCTAAGCATGGTAATACTTAGGCACTTCGGGGAACCATATCCTGAACCTGAAGAAATAGCAAAAGTCCCTATCAACAGTGTTTTGAGCTATGTGGAGAACACTTGACTGATGGGAGATTGATCCTTAAGGGGCACAATAAGCCGTCAGTAAGCTTCAATGCAAGTGGGCAATGCATCACAACCCTAAGCGAATAGAATAAAATCGAAAGGGTCAAAAAGTTCACATAATTACATACTATTACTATGATTGCCATTAGTACAAAGATAAACTTCATTGAGTCGGTTTTCAAGAAAATCGAAAATATCTAAATTACTATGTGTCGTGTTGTGCTTGTATGTATCTATGGTGTCCGAAAAGTCTTTGTATGGGCAAATACTTTTGCTATTTGTACAAAGATAAACTTAATTGTCGGATTTAAAGCAAATCGTATGTATTTGCATTTCTATGTGTACGGATTTATATGTTTGTATACAGGCTGTCCAAAAAGTCTTGGTTTCAGCAAATACTCCTATTAGTACCAAGATAAACTTAATTAAACCGGATTTCAAGCAAATCGATTATATTTGTTTTTATATGTGTTGTATATACGTATACAGGGTGCATTCGGCTGATTTTACAAAATTCAAGTGAGTGCAATAACGAAGTACTAACTATTACATAATTACGTATACTACTATTTTTATCTGATATAAAATTTTGATATCCGTCATAACTGAAAAAGTTTAAGATTACCAATATAAAACTTTATGACCACACTAGTGTTGTAATGCCTTAACTAACTCAAAATAGTGCGCTTTGCAGCATATTACCCCAGTGTTGCAGAAAAACATACTTACTTGGTCTTTAGTGGCGTCGTGCAGAGCTTTAAAAAACTTTGCCACGATCCCGTGCGCTCGGACGTGCATCCTAAACGCCGGAACCATACATTTTGATGCGAGCGTTATCGCCGAGAGACACCTAAAATTTATGAGTTACATGAATGATCGCTTTCATATTTGTAGTAAACATTGATTGGCATTTACCGCAGTTATACTCTTAGTCATTTGTGGTTATAGACCACCAAAACAGCTTGAATGTGATTTAAAGGATTTTTTTGCAGCATATTGTTTCACAAACGGCATCCAAATTTCAATCACAGCTTCAATTTTGCGGTCAAACGGTTAGTCAAGACAGAGTTTACTGGCGGTTAACCGCCAAATGATTTCTGTGTCAAATTGTTGCTTAGTACATGTGCAGTCGTGTATTTTTGCAGGATTTTAAATTCAAAAACTTTAACAGTAACCTGTATATTTTCGTTACCTTTAATTTCAAAAACTCCGATCAAAATAAAACATACCGGTTAACCGCTACGTTTTAGCATAGACTAAATAATACCTAGACGAACCCTGCCGTCAACGAAAAGCGGGTCTCCCTTGAGACATTTGGTGGGTTTACTGGTTTATGGTTTAAAAGTTTGTTTGCCTACCCTTATATAAATATCTATACTATGTATCTACATGTATATATAATGGTGGACAAACAAACTTTTAAACCAAAAACCACTAAACCCACCAAATGTCTCAAGGGAGACAGGCTTTTCGGTGTATTCGAGTGTCTGTCTATATTCTTTATAGTCTCTGGTTTTAGCTATGGAAGACTTGAAGGGAGGAGACCAATCGGCAATGGCTGCATTTTAAATTTCTGTCCCTGTTTTTGGTTAGTTCGTTAGGTTGCCGAGAGATGCGCTCTGTTCGTTAGCGAGTCTAATTTTTGATAGAAAGTATGGTGTTTTTCTCGTTTATTTGTCGAAATCACTTTATTATTAATTTTTTTTTCTTAACACTATTGACAATGAGTAACGGTAAATCATATAAAAGTAGAGTTTGATTTGTGCCGGGATGTAAAACAGGGTATTCTTCCGATAATAAGCTCGAGAAAGAACGCGGTGATAACAACCAAAGCCTCCTCGTAGCTCCAAAGGTAAGTTAATTTGCTTATAAGCTGTAATTAAGGGCTAACAAACTCATGAAAATAGTATATTATGCTGTCCATTTTATGCATATTTTGTTCACTACATCACGGTCGTGTATTTTGCACACAGCCTAACCTAAAAAATATATTAAATTAAAAATAGTTTCGTTTCGTTTCTGTAAATATTGTATTAAGACACTAATATTTAAGTGAATATTACGAATTTCTGAAATAAATTCAGGCCGAATCACTACTTTATCAACATCTTTGTACATAAAATACCATTGGAACTATGTTCTGTTATGTGTTGATTAAATAAATTATAGGTACCTAAATTAACAACAGTATAATTGTGAGGTATAATGGTAATTACAAAAACCACAGTCACATTTTACTGTACAATTATTTATTTTTATAAGTTTTCTTATTATTCCCATAATTTTTCAACAATAGCAACGAGCAATTGTAAACAAATGAATCGCATTGACGAAGCTCAAAGAGAGAAAATCAAATGTTTAAGAAAACAATCAAAAGTGTAAAAAAGCTAATGAAAGATGGGGTAATATATTTATCCCTGACCAAAAATTAGCTAACTGTACAATCTTACTGCAATTTTATACTTGAGTAATAATTTTGTAATAAAGAATATAAATAATTATATTTTTTTATATTTGTGATTTTTTGATTCTATATCGGAATAATAAAAAAATATATTATATTAATAGAGTTGTACAGTTGTTTACTTATCGAAAAATAAGTTTTTTGTGGCTAGAATGTTTAATAACCTGTATTTTAAAAACCAAGCGTCGCTGGAACTACATAGAGGAAACCCAACCCAACCTAAGCAAACCCAACCCAACCCAATCAAACCCAACCCAAGGGTGTTCCAATACGCGTGACAAAGTAGATTTAACTTTATATAAAAGTCGTTATTTGTTTCTCTAAAAAAATAATTTAAACAAAAATAGTTATCGCGCCCATAAGAATCCATGTATTTGAAACATCACTTGGAACACATGCGCACACAAATCGTAAAGCTGAATTACCGATGCAAATTTGAGACCGCGACCAACTTATTGCGATCGGTCTCCTTCCTTCAAGTCCTCCATAGTTTTGGCGAATAACGTGAAATGTCAAATTCCCCGCGATCGTGTAGGATGCTGTCAACGGTTCAAAAATATTAATTTTCTTTAAACTCTAATCGATGACTTTGTGTTTCGAATACGGTTGGCGCCATCTACCGGTTGTTTATTAAAAGATACGTGTCGTTGTATCGTAAAATTCTTTAGTAGTTTAAAATTTCTTTGGCCACATTAACTAAAAATCAACAAGTTTTGAGATGATATTCGGTCGAATATGAGCGATATGTTACCTTAAAGGTAAACGAAGGAAAAAAGTTTATAGCCTGAAAACAGGAGGTATACGAAAATAGTACTAGACCTGCATACCTTGTGCTTAAGGGGCTGCTTTCTTGGAGAGCATCCAAAATATACTCCACGTCATCGTTAAATTCCTGGAATTCGCCGATTTCTTGAATTTGATGCGCTTTTTTCACGTTCCTGACGATCATGTAGTACTAGAAATGAATAAAGTACGTTAACATAGAACGGGAGCTTTCACCGAATTCTTGCAGAGTGGAAATCTCTGACGATGCCTCGTGCAATCGAAGACTTATTCCACTTTAAGATGGTCTAAGTCCAAGAACTATGATTTTTTACAAGCAGGATAAATTGAAAAAAGCTTTAATTTTCTATAATTTACAAAAGATATACAAAACATGGACGGCCATATTCTCTAACGCTAAACCAGTCTATTTTGACAACCAAAAGTTTTAAACTGACAAGTGTAACAATAAGCGAACACAGCGAATTTTTTGGTTTTTCCCCAGTGGTCTTCAAAAAAACCAAAACATGGAAGAATTCAAAAAATAATTATTCTTTATAAAATATATTCCAAGTATAAAAACTATATGAACAAATTATCGCAAAATAAAACTAATAATCCAGTACAAATTTTCATGTACAGGGTCTTCCAACGAGGACTGAACAGGGGCTCATTTTTGAGCTTCCTTGTATTTAAAGAAAAATCTAAAATAGCCAATGGATGTACTTTTTCCTGCAGAATTCAAAAATGAAATCAAAAATTTATTTGAACCAGAAACAAAAGAGTTACGCTATGGATAAGGTGTTTTTTAAATGGAACATAGCTTTTTTTATACGATTTTCGGAACGAGTGATTTTTTTTATGTCCGTTCTGATTAAAATATTTAATATTGTGACAGCTATTTTTATTAAATTTTAATGTTTTATCCAGTATAATTTAACTTCAACCTGTTTGAAATATACACTAGGTAATAAAGGTAAAATCACCTTGAAATCCTTCAAAGTCAAAAAATTTGACAAATTTACTATAATATTGCCGAAATGAAATATTCATTAGATGAGAGATTGCAGATTGTTATCTTGTTCTACAAATGCCAAGAAAATGCAAGAGAAGCAAGTGGAAGATTTATTGCAAATTTTCACAGAAATTATATATATATATATATATATATATATATATATATTATATATATATATACAGGGTGTCCCACGACGAACTGCCGCGATCGATTATGGAAAAAGTATAAATAGCAAAGATCTGAAAATTTGGTAACATACTAATGTCAATGGGGGCAATTCGGCTAAAATATTTTCAAAATGGTGGCACTTCCGGTTGTACCGGAAGTAGATATCAACTTGCTTATTTTAAATAGAATACCCTATATATTATTTCATTTTCGGATTTTGCGTAAAATTCTAATCGCATTTCATGTATAATCTCCTATACCTACCTCTAACCGTTTTTGACATATTTCAAATTTTATGCCAAAAATGACGTGTACAGTCCGAAAAATAATTATCGATTTTTCCTACATGAATGCCTTTATGATTTAATTGGGGTTGGTTTCCTTGTGGAAGGAGATCTACTTGAGTAGACTGTGTTGATAATTTGGTAATAAATAAATACAGGGTGGTCAAAAACTAACATTAAAAATGAAATTGAAAAAATCGTTAAAAGTCATTTTTTTCAAATGGAAGCCCCCTATTTTTATAATTTTACCCTACTCAGCATTAAAAATAAGGGTAACTTTGTATAAGGTTGTCTATTCCGAAAATCGATAGTTTTAGAAAAAATGGCAGTTTAACATTTTTCTATTGTAAAAATCATATACGGTTTTCAAGTTTTGTTATTAGTTGGCCATGACCGCGAGGCGCGGACAAAAAAAAACACTCGAGTACTACAGAAATGTCATTATTTCCTGCCATTTGACAATTATTGATAATAATCATGCAAGGGCGATTAAATTATACAAACAAAGATTATTTAAATTTGTTTATTATCTATGGGGAATGTAACAAAGTTTTATCAAGAACATGCGAGACATTTGCTGACAGATATCCAGATAAACAGAAACCGTCACGGAACAGTGTTAAACGAATAATGGAAAATTTCAAAAATTTTGGCACTGTTAAGGCAAAAATGCATAAAAGAAAACCCATTCTCAATGATGAAAATGTCGAAATTGCAAATTTGGGATATTTTGCGGCATATCCTATGACAGCATTAAGACAAGTGGCTCTACAAACAGGAATCTCAAAGAGCTCAATCCATAGAATTCTGTTGAAAGCTCATGGTGGAAATTTTGAACATTTATTAAAATAAGTTGTTTACCTGAATTTTTGAAATTTTCCATTATTCGTTTAACACTGTTCCGTGACGGTTTCTGTTTATCTAGATATCTGTCAGCAAATGTCTCGCATGTTCCTGATAAAACTTTGTTACATTCCCCATAGATAATAAACAAATTTGAATAATCTTCGTTTGTATAATTTAATCGCCCTGGCATGATTATTATCAATAATTGTCAAATGGCACGAAATAATGACATTTCTGTAGTGCTCGAGTGTTTTTTTTGGCCGCGCCTCGCGGTCATGGCCAACTAATAACAAAACTTGAAAACCGTATATGATTTTTACAATAGAAAAATGTTAAACTGCCATTTTTTCTAAAACTATCGATTTTCGGAATAGACAACCTTATACAAAGTTACCCTTATTTTTAATGCTGAGTAGGGTAAAATTATAAAAATAGGGGGCTTCCATTTGAAAAACATGACTTTTAACGATTTTTTCAATTTCATTTTTAATGTTAGTTTTTGATCACCCTGTATTTATTTATTACCAAATTATCAACACAGTCTACTAAAGTAAATCCCCTTCCACAAGGAAACCAACCCCAATTAAATCATAAAGGCATTCATGTAGGAAAAATCGATAATTATTTTTCGGCCTGCAAACGTCAGTTTTGGCATAAAATTTGAAATATGTCAAAAACGGTTAGAGTTAGGTATAGGAGATTATACATGAAATGCGATTAGAATTTTACGTAAAATCCGAAAATGAAATAATATATAGGGTGTTCTATTTAAAATAAGCAAGTTGATATCTACTTCCGGTACAACCGGAAGTGCCACCATTTTGAAAATATTTTAGCCGAATTGCCCCCATTGACATTAGTATGTTACCAAATTTTCAGATCTTTGCTATTTATACTTTTTCCATAATCGATCGCGGCAGTTCGTCGTGGGACACCCTGTATATATATATATATATATATATATATATATATATATATATATATATATATATATATATATATATATATATATATATATATATATATATATATATATATTATAGTAAATTTGTCAAATTTTTTGACTTTGAAGGATTTCAAGGTGATTTTACCTTTATTACCTAGTGTATATTTCAAACAGGTTGAAGTTAAATTATACTGGATAAAACATTAAAATTTAATAAAAATAGCTGTCACAATATTAAATATTTTAATCAGAACGGACATAAAAAAAATCACTCGTTCCGAAAATCGTATAAAAAAAGCTATGTTCCATTTAAAAAACACCTTATCCATAGCGTAACTCTTTTGTTTCTGGTTCAAATAAATTTTTGGTTTCATTTTTGAATTCTGCAGGAAAAAGTACATCGATTGGCTATTTTAGATTTTTCTTTAAATACAAGGAAGCTCAAAAATGAGCACCTGTTCAGTCCTCGTTGGAAGACCCTGTACGTAAACTAAAAAAGACACACGAAAATATTTTGTATCCCGATTATTATTCTAATTAATCATCATTTTCGGTTTCTAAAAAGGAATCATATTCGTTATTGTAATTTTTTTGTTTTTCACTTTCTACTTCTACTACATATTGGCAATGAAGCTGATCATCATTATCGTAACCAACATCTAGTGATGTGGCTGGTATTTGGCGATAGTATTGACAGCGAGTATTCTTTTTGGTTTTATTTTTCTCATGTAGTTGTTCAATCCTAAGATAAAGGCTACTGCGAGTTGTAACAAACTTTTCCACTCGTTTGTTTGTAAGTCTGTTTCTTTTTTTAGAGTGAATATGCTCAAATGATGACCACTTTCTTTTAGATCCTGCCGATGTGGGTATCAACTGTAACAAACGAGTAGCCACTGGTTTAAGGGGTTGGTTTGCACAAAGACCTTGCCACATACCAACGGATCACAATCATTTCGTGATACAATATCCCATAAAATAGATCTTGAATAGAACACTGGTCTTTCATATAACTGTTAATTAAAATGTTATGCTGTTTTACTGCAAATAAATCTAAATAATGAATTTTTCCCAAAAAAAAACGCTCTTTTCGGAAAAGAACCGGCTTTTTATTTGTTTTTTTTTTCGAGACAAAAACCATTTTTTTAATACACTAAGAATAAGACAACTGAATTTTACAATATGAATTTTTTTCTTCTCACATTTTCGGGAATGGCAGGTGTTACTTCCTGGCAGAGTTCCAAAATCGACTTTATTACTGCCAACAAGTTCATGGTGGTTATTTTGAACAACTCTTAAACTAATAAGAGAAATAAACTTAAAATGTTTAATTTTTTTTCACTATTTTTAATTTTTATAGGTTTGCCATTTAAATACGAATTAAGATACAGACCTCGGCTTTGCGGTAAAATGTTTATTTTTTAAAGACCTTTAAGATGAGATACAAGAACGCATAGAATCGCGTTTAAAATTTTTGACGTCAACTCTCTAGCGTCACCCCTCACGGGGGTTGAAAAGTTAAATGACATAAAAAAGTAGATTTATTAGCCAATAATATACTCCTAAAATTTGGTGTCTCTATCTTTACTAATAGCAAAGATTTTTGCCCATACTGACTTTTCTTCAAGCAGCTATTTCAGAAAGCAGAAAACTGAGTATACAAACGCTAGATCGGGCGCTAAACAGAAAAGGATAGGCTAGAATCATAGCTTATTTGTGTTGTTGAATTTGAAAAAATCGGAAATATGCAGGTTTATGAATGGTTGATTACAGTAGCCTTTTCCTGGTAGCCTGCCGAGCAAAAAAAAAAACAAGAGAGCTGGTCGTATCTGTGATAAACGATAATAATAAGATTACTGACAAAAATAATATCAAGTGTTACCTGTAAGTTTTACACAAGACCATGAAGCGACCATAAGACGGCATTAGGACACCTTTAAGAAATAGGGGAACACCAGAAGCCGTAATAAAAGGAATTCAAAATTTATTGAAAGACATAAAAAATGGAAGATTTATAATAGGTACAAGGACCTATGGATAAGTTGAAAATCGTTTCCAATTTTATTAAAATTAGTATAGTTAAACACTTACTCCGGCTTTTAATATTCACCGTATAGATATTAAATCCTTTATCGAAATTATTTTTGCTTTCTTCTGCCTTGACCTTAACGCAAAAAGCAAATGACATAAATGACAGTTACCAGAACATCGATTCACTAGATCGACCGCAGCGATGACAGTGTTGACCTTAGGGGTGGGCAAAATATTCGATTAATCGATTTTCCCGATTAATCGATTTTTTCTATTAATCGATTCTTCGATTAATCGATTATTCGATTAATCGATTTTTAGATTAATCAATTTATCGATTTTTTCGGTTAATCGATTTTCTCGATTAATCGATTCTTTTTTATAATCATAACTCGACTATGAAACACGTATTCAATGAAATAATTTTAATGCTTTTCGATCCGCGCTCCTTTAATTTTCAAGGGTCTAAAATTTAAATCGCCCGCCGGAATTGTGTTCAAGATAGGCCAGTGGTAAGCGCTGGAGTCGCTTTCATTATGTCATTAGTAATGACATAATTTCGACGAGTTCAATAATCGATTTTCCCGGTTAAACGATTTTTCGATTAATTTCGATTAATCGATTAATATAAATTTTATCGATTAATCGATTTTGTCGCTTAATCGATTTTGTCGCTTAATCGATTTTTCGATTAATCGATTAATATTTTAATTTCGATTAATCGGAAAGAATCATTATTTTTCGATAATCGCCCAGCCCTAGTTGACATATGATAGTCGTATCTTACCGCTTTTTCAGGATACCGGTATGGTCGAGACACTAAACCCTAACCAAAGCTAGAAACAGAACTTCTGATTTAACCATTCACCTGGGAACTGGCGTATTTTAATTTAATTATTGATATAAATTGTTTTTTAAGGGGAGAATCAAATGATGAAGGTTTTGTACCTACATCAGATGGATCTTTTATAAGCTTTTGCTATATTTACAAGAAAAAACCTTTCTTGAAACTCACCCCTTTATCACTCTTTGCACACTTAACACTGGTCTTATCTTGATCGTCCACAATTTCAGTCACTCTTGTCAGTGGTTCATCTAAAAACAATAATAAACAAAAAATATTAGTAAAAATATCACTGGGATTTAAAAAATGCTATAAATTAGCCCAATCTAATGTGACAATACTAAAATAAACAATAATTGGTAAATTGGTCAAGATCAGCGGTTCCCAACCGCGTGCACAAAATTGGGGGTTCGCGACAGAAAGAACGGTAATGGCGTTTTTAATATTTATAATGTCATTTGGAATAAAAAATGCGAGTATATACATTTTTAAATGGTTTTAATTTTATATCTTAGGCACAGATTACTCCTACCAGATGCGAATCTTACGCTGTCGACGGCGGCCCAATTTAGAGAAATTATAAGGTGGCGATGCACCATATTTAGTCTGTCGCCGAACGGTGAATTCCTCGCTGTTAACGTGTGCGAGCGTCTCGGTGGAATAGATAGCAGGCTAATGTTATTACATCAGTTTTGTTGCGTTGATTTTATGATTTAAATTGTGGCTGTACTAGATTGTAGTGTAATTTTAATAAACGATACACGTTTTTGTATTTGTTAATGATATAATTTTATATAAAATGCCACACAATATCATGATTTAATATTTTAAAATATAATCTATAATTTCTCTGAATTAAAACCTACCAAACGCGTGGAAAATTCCATTCACGGCATCGACGCTCGAAGCGACCGGCCGCTCTGTCCGTATCGCCAAGACCGCGGAATCTTGATATAGGAAATTTATTAAGAGATTCGCATCTGGTAGGAGTAATCTGTGTCTTAGGTACATACAAAATTGGGTGGTTCGTAAAAAAAGTATATTTTTTTCAAAGGGGTTCGCGGTTCAAAATAGGTTGGGAACCCTAGATCTTTTTTGCTCTACAGGGTGAGTTTTTTAAAGTGTTACAAGGCGATATCTCGAAAACGGTTTAAAATATTTTCATGAAATTTTGGTGCGTTAATAGATAGATAGGGGAAATATTTAAAAATATTTTTGACATTTACCCCCTCTCTCTATTTTGAGGGGTGGGGGTAACTTTGGAATTTTAAATGGGATGATGTACTTTTTTGTTTTTAAAATTCGAATATACGTAAAGAATTACGTGTGTACATTTTTTTTATCTGCTCTCTCGGTTACCGAATTATGATTTATTAGGTTATAAAATAAAAAAAATATTTACCGTTTAATTTTAAGTTACTTATCGTCTGTCATGCTTAAGAAGTTGTTCGAAATGTCCCCCTTCAGCTTCCAAACACTTTCTCACTCTTTTTCTAAATGAATTTCGTACCAGCTGTAACATTGCAGGTGTCACTAATAAGCAGGCAAAGCGCATTCGGTCTTTTATAATATATAGTAGATGATATCATCTAAAGTTGTAGGTGCAGTCACAATCACTTTGTTCTTTAAAAAACTCCACAAAAAAAGGCAAAAGGGGTCAAGCCGGGACCCTAGCAGGTCAGCTGACCGGATTTAACCCCTCTTAACTTTTTCTTGTGGGGATTTATAAAAGACAAAGTGAAAGCGACTGCATCTCCAACTTTAGATTATATAAAAGACCGAATCAGCTTTGCCCGATTATTAGTGACACCTGAAATGATACAGCAGGTACGAAATTCATGTAGAAAGGGTAATAAAGTGTTTTGAATTTGAAGGGGGACGTTTCGAACAGCTTCACAAGCATGACAAAGATAAATAAGTTGAAATTAAATGTTAAATATTTTTTTTTATTTTATAACCTAATAAAACATAATTCCGTAACCGAAAGCGCAAGTAAAAAAAATTGTCCACAATATGTAGTTTTTTATGTAGATTCAAATTTTATAAACAAAATTACATCATCCCATTTAAAATTCCAAAGTTACCCCCACTTCTCAAAATAGAGAGAGGGAGTAAATGTCAAAAATGTTTAAATATGTCCCCATCTCGCTATTAACTCACCAAAATTTCATGAAAATATTTTAAATAGTTTTCGAGATATCGCCTTGTAACACTTTTAAAAAACCCACCCTGTATAAATATCAACTCGGGTTAGTCTGGCTGTCATGGTGTTTTTAATATGCATATTTCAGATAATTAACGGGCCAACAGTTATGTCATTATATCATATCAGGCGCGGCCCGTGAAATTTTAGATGTGTCGTATCTCCGTTCCTACGCATGGGACACACACCAAATTATCGTATGTTACTATTGGGTACTCTAGAAACATTTTCGTAAAAGAATATTTTATTTTAAAATTTGCGAAAAAAGTTAATTTTTTGGGCCGCTTCACCTGAGATCTGAGAAAGCTCTGAAGAAAATTTTACTTCCAAGGTTTATTCATAAATTTTATCAGATCTTATCAATAAAATTCAAATTTCATTGAATTATCTCTACTTAATATCTTGAAATTAATTAGTTTTTAAAATTTTTACCCTAAAATATTTTGTCTAAGAAATAATTTAAAATGTCATTTCTTTAAGGAAAATTAGAATATTTTCACGAAATTTGGAATTTGTCGATAAAATTTGATATACTTTATGAAAAAATAAGCTGAGTAAAATTTTCTTCAGAGCTTTCTCAGAAGTCAGGTGAAGCGGCCCAAAAAATTAACTTTTTTTCGCAAATTTCAAAATTAAATATTTTTTCACGAAAATGATTGTAGAGTACCCAACAGTAACATTTTATAATTTGGTGTGGGTCCCATGCGTTGGAACTGAGATACGACAATCTGAAATTCAAGGAACCACCACTGTATCATATTATCTAGGAATTGTACCGAATCTGAATAGTGTTAACTTTGGCGAATAGGGTATATTTTTAGGCAATAGCCTTTGTTAGTTATGCTGCCAAATTGTTTGAAGATTTGCTACGCGTTACCATCGTTTTGCTTTCATTTTCCGATCTGTTTTTAGGTTATAGCACTGATTTTTTTGTTCTTGCATTTTAAATATTAAAAGTTGTATTTAATTTAAAAATCTTAAACCTGTCTCCAGCATCAAAAGTATATATAGACCGCCACAGACGCAGCTCCTGTGTATTGAACGGCCTTAAACGACGCTATTAATTTCTAGCAATCAGCACGTCTAAAACTACGACCACTGCATCTTTTTACCTTTAAAAGTAAATTCTCCCTCCAAATCCGCATTCTCAGGATGCGGTCTAGCAGGGGTCTCCCCTCCTCCTTTACCATCTTTGTCATCTATCCACTTGTGCACGTACCTCGCTCTTCGTTTTTTAGAAGCATCGTCCACCTATATAAAATGAAAAATCATATAACTGGATGACCAGGCAAAATACAGCGAGTCCAGTAATTGCAATTTATGTCACTTGTATATAGGGCTTTATTGGACGAGTCTGTTTATTTGTCTGTTGTATGTTTATTTATAAAAGGACGAGTCCAGTAAAGCCCTATTATGTACGTGTGTCATACAACATTTTATGTACCATATTATTTTTTCGCCATTTTTCAGTAATTTTCAGCAAAAAAAAATACCAATAATGAAAATATCGGTATTCAATATAGCAGAGATTGCTTTGAATTTCGTCATGAGACAGAAAATGGAAGTTAAAAGTATCTTCGATGAAGAAATTTCCTAGGACGTTAAAATTATTGCAAATGAATGGATGCCTTCGTACCATCCAAATCCAGGTATTTATACGAAGAAACTTATGCTGCTTATAGAACATACAAATACTTTATTTCATCCTGTACACATGTTAGCTCCCTCGCCATGGGCGCATCCAGGATTTTGTTTGGGGGGGGGGGGGGGGGGGCTAATGTGTCTTGAGGGGGGGCTGATATGTCTTGAAGTGGGCTGAATAATGCAATTCGGTGGATTTCTCGAATTATAAGTAAGCGCACTTTTTTAATTTTTGTGTGTCTGGGACGTTGCTATTGTGGGGGCCGCAGCCCCCCACCCCCTCCCCTGACGTCAGTCCAATAAATACGTTAATGCATGATACAAAATAAAAGAAGATATGATACCGCGCAGGTAGGCGTGGCCATTTACGTCACGCCGTGATCAATTCCGCGATATTTTGTAAACGAAACACGTCTTTTTTAAAATCTCGTTGT
Organism: Philopedon plagiatum; assembly: GCA_963971165.1. NCBI lineage: Eukaryota > Metazoa > Arthropoda > Insecta > Coleoptera > Curculionidae > Philopedon > Philopedon plagiatum. The sequence goes on along the minus strand of OZ020195.1, from coordinate 65,216,995 downwards.
GTTTTCAACTATTTTTTGGTGTTTTTATATTACTTTTAGGAGAAGCGTGACGTCATGCGCGAACCCGGACGAATTTGACACGGTTTGGTATCATACCTTCTTTTATTTTTATCATGGCCGACGACGAGGCGACGCGAGGGCACCAACTGCGCTCTCGTACTCGCGTTGCCTCGTTGACAGTGAAGAGGTAGCATGATTTTTTTTCCTTTCAAATATGATTTATAACTATAACCGAACAAAGATAATACTAAATTATGTTGTTGATCGATACGAGAATTTTTTAAAATTTTTGATAATCACGAAGTAGGCCCCCAAATCGCCTTTTTTGGGACTTTTAGGTTAGAAGATCTCGGAAAATCGGATATTATAGCTGAATAAGGAATATGCACGTATCTTTTTATTGCATAGTTTAAGAAAATCATTACAAACCCAAAAAAAAATATTTTAAAGAGAATTACTAGGATAATTTAGCTAGATTTTTTTTTACTTGTTGGTAGAATTTACAATTTAAAAAGCAGCCATTTGTCCTCAGTGCAAAGCGACGTGAGGCAATGCAAAGTGACGTCAGATCAGAAAAAAACACAGAAAGTTTAACCTAAAGTAAAGGTTTGTTTTTCGTGGAAACAGTCAGAGAAGGAGCAACTGAAATTTCTGAGTTAATAGAGGAATAGTGCAACTAGCTTTAGTAAAAAATTCAGTCATGCACGATGTTTCGTTTCGGAGCTACGTTATATAAGGAACCTCTGTGCAAAATTTCAAGTTTCTAGACTCAGCGGTGTGGGCTGTGCGTTGATACGTCAGTCAGTCAGTTTCTTCTTCTATGTATAGAGATTACCAAATTTGGTGATCATACTTAGGCTAAAATTACATTTTAAACAATGCATATACGTATTACTACTATATAGCGAACGACGAAAAAATGTTGAAGCAAAGACGTAGCCTTTGGAAACAATTGCTAACCAGTCACGTGATGTCGTGAACATCCCTCATAAATCACCACGTGATTTGCCCAGCCAATGAACTCAATACTACGTACCGTCCGCCAATCAAAACACCAAATACGACAACATGGCCGCTCGCGCCTGTCATATTCAAAAGTTTCGATTTGAATCTGACAAGCCGTCGATTTCGCCGTAGCGTTATTTTGTGAATATTTATTTTAATTTATAATAAAATATCAGAAAAACCAGTAAGTATAAAGTATTATACACTTTAAACTACAATATCGAAACAGAGTTAATAATATTTTAGATAGAAAATGAGATCTTGTTTCGCCTGTCGACGGTCAGTTGAGAAAGACAAAGTGATTTTGCATAGGTAGGTAATTAATTATTTAAGAAGATTTTGATTCTAATTATAATGTATTATATATAAATTAATGATTACAATAAATTATACTTACGTATTTTGAGCTTTCATTCGAACTTAATTAATGTGTTTTTTTTAGATTTCCAAACGATGCCTCGCTTTATTTACGTAATGTTCTTACCCGTTTTGCCCCAAAATCTCAAATTAAAAATTAAAAATGATGTATTCACTCTTCAGTTTACATTCTTGTGAAGAATATCCGCCGCTAAAACTACAAGTAATTTCTTCACTTCTTGCTGCTTAAAACTGGCATTATCGGTACATTAGCTACGACATTATCGTAAATAGGCTAATAATTAACTTTTAATCCACTTTTCACAAATAAAAACACATTAATCTTTACTTTTGAAAGGTAAAAAGACGAAAAGGAAACCGACAAGCTCACATTTTAAACTGCTGTCAGAACTGACAGTGACAGTTCCGTCAAAACTTCAAAAGTGCTGAGACATCACGTGGTACAAAACCAATGAAAAGCAGATTTTATCTTTGCTTCAAATTTTAACAACGGGTAGATTGGATGCTAACAATATAGTAGTAATACATATATGAAACAATGTATCACATAACCTCAGTCCCCATTAAAAAATATTAGCGATGACGTCATAACTTTGACAAATGTCAAAATTAAAAAAATTTAAAATCAAATTGTGTAAAATTAAAAATCAAAATCGACGTGGTTTTCCTTATTTTCTTAATATCTCCCGTTTTCAATATATTTTCATGTTTCCAGACTTTAGGTCCTCAATGTATAATTTTTAACAAAACACACCATAAAATGTAATATGCTTGGCGTGAAAATTTGCACTTTCAACTTCAAGTCCTTCGAAGATAAAAGTCAATGCAAAGTCAAAAAAGTAAGAATTCGCCAAATGAGCACATTTTAATTTCTGTATACATAAGGTCCAAAGGTGTTTAATAAATTTCAGAAAAAGCGCAAAAAGACTTTTTACTGAAAATAATAATAGGTTTATTACTTACCAACGCCCTACTCTTAAATATGCTGCCCTTCTTCTTGGAAATGACCAATTTGACTGGAGGTGGTTCGGGCGGTTTTTCCAGTATTTTGTCCAAGATTTTATCTTTGTGCCTTTCGATTTCGTTTATAAGAAGTTCTGGATCAGGAACTATTTGTTTTACCTAAAAAAATCAATTCAGTTGTATCTAAATGCAAAACGATACAGTTATATGTACAGTAGGGTGCTTCGTTTTAGACGACTATTTTTTTTTTTTTTGGTCCATTGACGGAATAACGTTATAAACATATAAAAAAAAATTCTCACCAAAGATGAGCTCTTAATTTTAATTTTAAGTACTCGCTGAATGAATTTGAAAATTTCCCATTTAATTAACACGTAAATTATATTTTTTTTTCCAATTATCTATAGCTTTGCGACATTTCATGATATTTAATTGGCAATAGGTGGAAATTACAGAAGAATATTTCCTCTTTAAAAGTGCCTGTAGCCAATTTATGTTTTGTAAGCGACCTCGCCAGTAAAAAATCTTGAAGCCAGTTTTTTTTCGAATTTCATGGTTTTTTTTGTTTCTCGTAAACCACTAACTGTACAACAAAATTGTATTTGAGTTTTTTATAGGGAATTTAATTTCCTACAAAAAAGTTATGTAAGCCATAACCGTAGAGCTAGTAGTTTTCGAGATAAATCCAATTAAACATCTCAAAATTTGAAAAATTCGCTGTTGTATCCAAGATTTTAGTACATTTAATGAAATCATTGCTGAAAAAATATATAATATATAAGAATGAAATGTAAAAATATATATTACACATTGGTAAGTAATCACCAAAAATATTTCGTGTAATATGAAGCCGTTTCTTATTACCGTATGCTAGATCTCAATACTTTTAATAATATTATGGCTAAAGAAATACATAATATATACATGTAAATACATATTTACCAGTAATACGGTAATAAGAAACGGCTTCATATTACACGAAATATTTTTGGTGATTACTTACCAATATGTAATATATATTTTTATATATCATTCTTATACATTATATATTTTTTCAGCAATGATTTCATTAAAAAGTACTAAAATCTTGGATAAAACAGCGATTTTTCAAATTTTGAGATGTTTAATTGGATTTATCTCGAAAAATACTAGCTCTACGGTTATGGCTATTTTTTTGTAGGAAATTAAATTCCCTATAAAAAACACAAACACAATTTTGTTGTAAAGTTAGTGGTTTACGAGAAAAATAAAAAAAACCTTAAATTCGAGACAAAATTGGCATCAAGATTTTTTACTGGCGAGGTCGGTTACAAAACATAAATTGGCTACAGGCACTTTTAAAGAGGAAAGCGTCCTCTGTAATTTCCACCTATTGCCAATTAAATATCATGAAATGTCGCAAAGCTATAGATAATTGAAAAAAAAAATAAAATTTAAATGTAAATTAAATGGGAAATGTTCAAATTCATTCAGCGAGTACTTAAAATTAAAATTAAGAGCTCAGCTTTGGTGAGAATTCTTTTTTATATGTTTATAACATTATCTCGTCAATGGACCAAAAAAAAAAAATAGTCGTCTAAAACGAAGCACCCTAATGTACAGGGCAGAAAATTCTTTCATGAAATATAGTGTGTGTTGTTGTTATTGCTACCCGAAAAAGGATAAATTTAACTTCATAGTAAATTTTGTAAAAAATATATATGTAGGTAACATACCTCCATTTCTGGTGAGGTACTATTTGAATCACTGTCTGTACTCCAATCTTCCTCTATATTTCTTTCCACAGCCTCTTTGCTACTCATCACATTCGAGGTTTCTTCCACTTCAGGAATAACAGGAACAGGAACCACCTCCTCTACGACAGGGACAGAAACCTCCTCCTCCGCAACAGGAAATTCCTTTTCTTTAACTTCTTTAACTTCTTCATCTTCTTTAATTTCCTGTTGTTTTTCTTCAGTTGCTTTTTCTTCCTCTATGAGCATCTCCTCTTTTTCTTTAGCTATAACCTTCTTTTTTTCTTTAGCTACTTTCTCTTTCTCTTTAACCGCCTTTTCTTTTACCTTAGTAAGTTTTTCTTTCTCTTTGACGGTTCTTTCTTTTGTTACTTTAGCTTTTTCCTTGGTAACTATTTCATTTTCTTCTAATAATTTTCCAACAATTTCTTCATTTATTTCTTTAGTACTAACGTTTTTGTTTCTATTTCTGAGCCCTGCTCTTAACCCCGGCCTTGTGACAACAGAGATTGTTTCTTTTGGAGGTTCACTTACCGGTGTTTCTTTTAATTCTTTCTGTCTCGTTCTGCGCCTCAACTCCCTCACTGGTGGACTTTTTACTGTTACTGTATTTTCTATTTCTTTCGCTATATTTTCTATGGTCTCCAAAGTTTCGCCTGTATTTTTTTCTAATGATGATTTTGTTTTTCCGGCATTATCTTTTATCTCTGTTGTATCTTTAATTTCGTCCTTATTTAATTCTTCCTAATAACAAAAATAAACGTAAATAACTTTAAATGTTGTAAGACACTGATTTCAATGTTTAATATCATCTAATTATTATTTTCAGCTCTTACCTCAGAGACCGAATCTTCTTTTTTCATATCCAAAGAAGTATCTTCAACAGCCTTGGAAACTATTTCCCCCAACTCCACTTCAATATCCAGTGGCTGTTTTTCAACATCTTGTTTTACCTCATCTTCTTCTGGACTATCCCCACTTTGAAGACCATGTAACTCCGCCATTGCTTCTTCCACACTTCCATTTGAATTATTTCTGACCAAATCGTTCTGGTTGTTCTCTTCGGCTGTGGATTCTTGCAGTTCTTCTTGATCCTGAGCAGATATCAAATCCTCTTCTTCCATTTTGACCATGGGGTTAGGCGAATCGGGCTTGAGCAGACTTGCGTAAAGAGCTCGACGCTCTTCTTCGAATTTTTCCGCTGGGACGTACTGAGGAGAAAGGTCGATATCTAAGGATTCTAAATAAATGAATGAAATTTTATTAAAGAAGTTGTCATCTATAATAATAAAACTCTAGTGGTGGGCAAACTTTTAAAAATATATTTTTAAAGTATGTAAAAAAATTACAATACATCACCAATGAATAATTACAGTAAATAAAAGTTAAGGAATCCATGAATAAGTTGACACGTCATGAACTTGTGAAATTAGAAAAACTGACCAACTCCTAAGCTGCCTTAGTAGTGGAATATGTTCAAGTAAACCATAATTTGTTCTATGAAACCTACAGAAAAGAAATCTGCACAAGGTTATGCACAGAATTTTCTTCGCAAAATAAAATTATAATAATTAAGATACCTAATACCTAAGAACCAAAAACTGTCAAAATTATCTGTAAAATATTTTTTATGATTGTCTTAAATCTTAGCTAAAACACGGCTATAATTTTTTAAGTCATATATCATGTAAGTATACTAGACCAAACCTTCTTAGTTGAAGGTAAGGCTCAAGCTAAAATGTTAATTCTTTTTGAATGTTCCAAAGTTACAGCAATTAAAAGAGTATTTAATTTTAATTCCTGTCTCCTCCAATATAAGCTATACTGGGATTATGGAACCTCTGGCATATTAACCCTAATTTCTGCGCAGATAAAAATCAAGATTGCGCACACATTTCAATGCTAAGTAAGGTTTAAAAAAGTACACTTATAGAGAATTTAGCTAAGTTTACTTATATTTTTATCATACTTGCCAACTCTTTGGATCAAACTGTATTTCTGCATTTCTCAGGATAAATGGAAAAAGAAATTGATAATGCGACAATAGAATTATGAAAAAATTTGCTACCATCTTAAAGAGTACATCTAGTTTCATAGCAAAGTTCTAATTATGTATGAACTGTATATCCTTCTGCCACCAGAAAAAAGGGCAAAATTAGAGCGATTTTTAAAAAAGTGGACGTATTTTTTTTAATTTTTTGGCAAAGGAATACAATATAGCCTGTAATTTAAAAGTAAATCGAATTTTACTATTGGCCAAGATCCGCTCTGTAAAATGGTAACAAATTATATCTTATTACATCGAAAAACAACATTTGCATACAGCACGAAATACTCGGTACTTAAGTACTTGCTTTGATATTAATTTCTAAGTCCTACATTTTTAGTTTTTATTTGCCCAATTTATCTGGGGTTAGAAATAAGTAAGATACAGGGTAAAATATAAGTTGTTAGTTTGAGCTACAACTTTTAGAGGCGTGTTTAGTTTATTTTATACCTGTCTGTGGTGCCCAGAAAATATCAGCCTTAAATTATGTTATTAAATTCAGTCTTCTCAGCAAACCCGAGCAAAAAATCAACCAAAGTATTAATCTTACACAAGCCATTCTCAAACTGATTTCAATTTTGTTTTGTTATGTTTCCTCTTTGTCATCTCGTATCAAATAGACAAGGGCGTAAGAATTTCAGCACAGTGATGAACCACCTGTAAATAGAATTTTCGTAATTTTGAAACTTTTTGATCGGGTTTTTTAAGAAAGAAAAATCAGCGGTTTGTGTAGGTGGCAATGTTGAGACTTGTAATTTTGCTTCCCAATATACTTTACATATTGCAAAATACTCTATTTTTCAGCTTCTTCTTTTCATTTTTCTTTTTTTTGTTATATCAGCAGCGGCTGATCTCGTAGAGGTCATTTACAATAGAGTGGATCAGGGGTGCCATGTCGCTGGTCTCTTTTTAGACCTGTCTAGAGCGTTCGATAGTTTGGACCGTGAGTTCCTACTCCGAAAATTGTCATACGATGGCTTCAGAGATGATTTTCTTGGATTTTTTGTGTTCGTACTTGGGGGATAGGAAGTTCATTAAGATCGAGAGCGAGTACTCGACGTACAGGGGTGTCAGAATTAGGGTTCCGCAGGGTTTTGTACTGGGGCCTCTCTTATTTTTGGTCTTTGTGAATAAAATACCTAAATATATATCAAAAGGGCTTACACTCATGTCATGTGCTGATGATACCTTGGTGTGGTCTCAGCGCAGAGCTTTGAGGAACTAAGCCGAAAGGTGGATCAAACAATTAGAGAATTTAGTAGTTGGTGTGCTTAAAATAATCTTAAATACTGACAAAACCATCTACATGAATTTTAGCTGCTCAAAATTAAAAGAAAAAAAATTAAACAATTTGGAAGGTGCAAACAGCACGAGGTTTCTGGGCCCATATTTGGATGAGTGTCTGTCTTGGAATTCTCATGTAGACTACGAGTGTCAAAAAATTAACGCCAGTTATTATGCGATCTGTCAGCTGAAGGACATAGTGGATAAGTCTGCATTGGTCAGTATGTACTACTCACTAGTGTATTCTCACCTTAGTTACAACGTTACCTTATGGAGAAATAGTACAAATAGCCAGAGTTCTTCTTAATCAAAAAAGGATAATTAGACTACTTAAACGAAACACAAAAGCTAGGTGCAAACCGACTTTCCAGGAAAAGACAATTTTGATTTTGCCTTCTCTATCTACACGGTGTCCCATATAAGAATGCACACTGCAGGGATCTCGTAAACCAGAAGAGATACAAAGATGATTAAATTAGAGAAAAGTTGCGCTTTGCTGAACCCTTCAAAGTCGCGATTCGAAATCTAAAAAATCCGATTACTTCCGAAGATATTTGGGAAAAACCGAATTTTCCCGATTTGGTTTTTATTTTTTTCTGACTCTATTTAAAAAGATATGACAAAATAAATTTCACATTCTCATTGCCACTTTTTCTGCTCTACAAGCCGGCGTTCTTAGATTTTCAATACGACGTTTCGTTTCTTCGCAACCATCATCAACTTCATTTTTTTAAATAGTCGAAAAATTTTGTTTTATTCCTAAAAAATTCTAATTTTAATTATAAATCCCACGAGATATCGCTTCTTACATTTATCCGACGTTTCGGACGAAAAAATCATCATCAATATTATTTGATGATTATTACGAAGGAACGGAACGTCGGATCAAAAATCTAATTACGTTGTCAAGTAGAGGAGAAAAATCTACATGGGAATGTGGATTTTATTTTGACCTGTCTTCTTTTGTGAAATCAGAAAAAAATTAATTGCCAAAATTTATGTTTAAAATTTCAACAATTTGTAGATTTTTTTTGATTCTACTGTAAGAGATAGATTAAAATAAATTTTACATTTGTATTTTCGTTTTTCTCCTCTACAACATGACGTCATTCAATTTTTGATTCTACGTTTTGGCTTTTCTCGACCATTATCAACTTTTTTTTTAACTGTTTTAAAATAAAATTTTCCGATTATTTAAAAAAAAGTTGATAATGGTCGAGAAAAGCCAAAACGTAGAATCAAAAATTGAATGACGTCATGTTGTAGACGAGAAAAACGACAATAAAAATGTAAAATTTATTTTAATCTATCTCTTACAGTAGAATCAGAAAAAATCTACGAATTCTTGAAATTTTAAATATAAATTTTGGCAATTAATTTTTTTCTGATTTCACAAAAGAAGACAGGTCAAAATAAAATCCACATTCCCATGTAATTTTTTCTCCTCTACATGATAACGTAATTCGATTTTTGATCCGACGTTTCGTTCCTTCGTAATAATCATCAAATAATATTGATGATGATTTTTTCGTCCGAAACGTCGGATAAATGTAAGAAGCGGTATGTCGTGGGATTTAGAATTAAAATTAGAATTTTTTAGGAATAAAACAAAATTTTTCGACTATTTAAAAAAATTAAGTTGATGATGGTTGCCAAGAAACGAAACGTCGCATTGAAAATCTAAGAACGCCGGCTTGTAGAGCAGAAAAAGTGGCAATGAGAATGTGAAATTTATTTTGTAATATCTTTTTAAATAGAGTCAGAAAAAAATAAAAACGAAATCGGAAAAATTCGGTTTTTCCCAAATATCTTCGGAAGTAATCGGATTTCTTTAGATTTCGAATCGTGACTTTCAAGGGTTCAGCAAAGCGCAACTTTTCTCTAATTTAATCATCTTTGTATCTCTTCTTGTTTACGAGATCCCTGTAGTGTGCATTCTTATATGGGACACCGTGTATACTAATATATAAAAGAGTAAATTGACTGACTCAGTCATTCATCAACGCCCAGCCAAAACTACTAATGCTAAAAAGTTGAAAATTTGCACACGCTTTATTTTACGCCGTATGCGTTCACTAAGAAAGGATTTTGCAAAACACAAAGGGGGTAAAAGCAACCCGTAAAAATTAAATTATTTTTTATTTTAAAAGCTACGAAGTTTTAAGGAAAACGCCAAAACATATCAATTTTATTTTATTTTTTTCCATAAGACCATTTTTTTTCGTAATGGAATTTTACCCCTAGGTGGTAAAAACACACTGAATTAGGAAGGCCCAGCCCTAACTATCAAAGATTGAAAGTTGAAAATATGCATACAGCTTTAGTTTATACCCCAGACGTCCAATAAGAAAGGATATTGCAAAAGTCACCTTCCCAGAGGGTAAAATCAACCCCTAAAAATTAAATAATTTTTCAAGCTCAAACCGCTTGACATGGAAAGCTACATTTTGGCATACATGTTTATTTTAGGGTGTAAGGTTTCGATAAGAAGGGATTTTTAAACTCAAATTCCAAGGGGTTGAAACAACCCCCTAAAAATGAAAATAATTTTTATCTCAAAAAGTATTTGCTATTTAAAAAAAACTGTAAAACACGTCAATTTTATTTTATTTTTTCTACGTAATATATCATTTTTTCTATGTTCGATAAGTAGTATACAGGGTGTGTAACGAAAGTGGACCTTGGACTATTACTTGAAAACTGGACAATCCATAAATGAAATTACAAAATTCTGCCAATAAATTTAAAGTGTGCTAACTTTTCTTAACAGTATTTTATACACAGGGTCTGCCACACTGCCGAAAGATTATGTATGCAACGCAGGGGCAAAAATGTTTTGTCAAGATTTGTTCACTGTAGGAAAATAGTAACAGTTTGCACTATTATTGTGTATAAGTCATAGTATACAGGGTGTATCCCGGATATATGTTGTACTATGATTAATTTTTCATGATAAGATACAGGGTACGCAACAAACGTCAAAGTTCAATAATACATAAAGGAAATAACTTACACGCGTGCGAGGCCGCGGGTAGGTAAAAGCTATATATATTATATATACTAGCTGGTACCCGCGGACTTCGCCAGCGTGGTTTAAACATGAAATATATTTTTAGAATATACAGGGTGAGTCGCAAGGAACGCACCAAATTCTAGGAGTGTATTCTACACGTAAATACATGTAAGTCAAAAAATCCCGAAAGTTGCAATTCAATTTTTATTTTTTTATCGCCTATTCACCAACAAAAAAAAATGAAAATAAATCGTCTCTATCATATTTTTACAACGTTGTAATTTGAAAACAAATAAATATCGGATTACAACTTTTGGGGGTTTTTGACTTATATTTACGTGTAGAATACACTCCAAGAATTTGGTGCGTTCCTCCCGACTCACGTTGTATATTCTAATAATTTATTTCATGTTTAAAACACGCTGGCAAAGCCCGCGGGTACCAGCTAGTATATATATATATATATATATATATATATATATATATATATATATATATATATATATATATATATACTCTGTAAAATGTTGACGTGCAGATCCATGTAGTTGGCTTATATACAAATAAAGAATCTATCTATTTATCTATCAAAGTCCTAATTTTTGCTTTGTTCTTATTACCTTTTTTTGAGGTAGGAGAAAATATGGTGAATTCCGCGGGCGTATCGGCGGTCGCAGGACTACTACTGGGATCCTGCTGCATACTCCTTCGCGCACTGCGCGTAATGCGACAGTTCGAGGGCCGGTTGCTGACTTGCGAGTTTGAGGTCTCGCGGAGGGCGCGGGGGGACGTAGAGGCAGACGTCGAAGGGGTTGAGCTGTAAAACAAATTATAATTAAGTACAAACGTTTTAATTTTTCTAAGGGATGGAAAATTTCATTGTTGGAGTAAAAATCGTTCCTTATAATAGTTTGTGCTTGCCATTCAAATATGATTTACTTTGAGAAAATTCAATTTTTGTCTGCGGAAGACTCAAAAAACTCCGAGACAAAGGTTTTCTTGAAGAATAAAATTATCTTTGATTGTAGGATACAATGTAAAATGAGAAAGCTTCAAATTCTACCTGCCGTTAAAATTCAAGATTTTTATGGAACATTGAAAATTTATTTACTACCTGTTTTACTTAATAACACCTAACTAGAGAATGGATTTCAACAGTGTCCTGTTTATGCTTACTACTAAAACTACTGGGTTCTTTATAAAATAGAATCTTGTTGGTTCTAAATTTTCCTTTTAACTTTACATTATGTTGTTAGAGTTTACGATCTGTGCACGGCAGCATCACTCTTTTGTTATTGCGCCTCTTCTTATTAGGCCTTTAGGCCAATTCCTAGGATACTGATATGTGAATAGTAATGCAACTTCAGTTGAAGATTTATTGGCATCACCGTACTAGATTTTATCAAATTTTGTGTACAAGTCTGAAAGCACCAATCCAACAACATACAACCGTTTCTTATCTACAGTTCTGATAATTTTCTAATAAAAATTTAAAAAATAGAAATTCCGCTGTTGAAACTAAGTAAACTTCCTTTGTATTGGAATGTGCCATTTTATGTAAAAATAGGCTAAAGCCATTTTAATAATCACAGCCCCACAAAAAGTGTTCCGGCGGACTAGACTAGTCATTTCCCATGTATTTTAAGCCGCTGAATCCAAATCTTTTGTCGGAATTAAAAGTTTAGCCCTTATTTTTTCTTAAATTGAAAAAAATTAATGTAAATAGAACAAAATAGGGAAAACCTGAAGGAGGCCCATGAAAAATTAATGAATTTGAATATGTTGACGTTTTGATAGTTTTACCCCATGTGATTTTCACCGCAGAATCTAAATCTGAAGCCAGATGTGAGCCATTGACCGCCCATTTTTTTTAAATGGCAAGAAACCCACGAAAATCACATTATTTCAGGCCCCAAGTCAGCAGAGCCAATTCAAGTCAACGTTGTAGCTCGTGTTCTAAATACCAAGTTGGCATTACCCTAAAAAGTAGCCTAAAGTATACTTTAAAGCAACAGCCCCAAATGAAAAATTTATTTATTGGGGTGAACTTCAGGGGTGAATGTCGCACACTAAAAAAGTTTTTCCGACAAATAAAAAACATATTGGTCAAATATTTTTTTTTTTGTTACTGTACGAATATTCATAACAATTGAAATTCCATTAAAATTCATCCCTTTTTTTTTGGGTATCTTACTCTCTTTTTCTCAAAGGATCTATGCAATGGATTTCTTTTTCGTTTTTGTCAAACCGCCCCGTGAAATATACTCTTTAAAAACATTTGGGTTAGACAAGGAAAAACTAATTAGATACCTAAAATGCGCATTGTATTTGTATTGTATTAATGTATTATTAATTAGCGGCTAAACACAGAACTACGATGTCTTAGCCACGCCAGTGTTAGTCATCAAATATAACGGCATCGGCACAGATTTTCTCAGATTAGCAGGGTGGTCCAGAGATAGAATCTCAGCGAGTGGACCAAGAGGTCGTGGGTTCGAGTCTGTACTAGGGTACTTTATTTTTATTTAAAAAATTAGATCGGCTCTAAAAGGTGTATTGGCAACAAGTTAACACTTGCTCCTCGATAAAATATTTTTAAAATTGGTAATCTCATATCTAGTACAGCTGGCAGCCTGCGCGTGTGTCGACAAGGATCGTATTACTATGTCTAGCCGCCAGTATTGAATTTATTAAAGAAATCGGAGTTTCGGCAGCTTTCCTAATTTTATTTTACGAATAATCATACTTTTAGTACAAGGCGCGACCTCAATTGAGGTCCATAGATATATGTCGATGGTTAAAACCTAACTGATTAACTAGTAGATTGAAATTTAAAGCATTAAGTCATAAACCTTTTTAGTGAATCCGGTAGTCGAATTTCAACTAATTATGTATATTACAATGAAAACAACCCTTCATTTAACATTTTGCCCTTATATCAAAAATAAAACTAGTTTACTCCTAAAGAAAATTATTTTTCTATTTTTTGAACATCCTCAACCAATGAATTCAAATTTCATAAATACCATCTGTGGACATACTGTATAACTAATAATTATAATAAAATTCACTTTTATATTTCCCTCAATAAAATTACGTTCACACCAGGCGTCCGGCCTGGTGTGACGTCCGGTACTCACCTTGGTGTAACAGTCTTTTCAGACTCATCCGTATCGTTTACCAACTGTGACTTCCCCCGACATATCCTCAGAACAATCGGGGGCTTTGAAGGCTCGCTCGTATCGCTCCTGTCAGAGTTCCTCCTTTTGCTGGCCGTGTTCAAAGTGAGCACTACCTTTTCCTGGCTGGAATTTTTCGAGGAGAAGAATTTTTTAGGAGAAGTGTTGCCCCGTGTTTTCCTACAATAAAAATATAAATGAAAAGTTAGAAACTTAAGCAAAATGTATTGACAATGAGTAGGTTCTGTCAATGTTCACCGATCTGAATGACTATTTTTCATGGAACATCCCATGATACTTACAAATAAAAGAAGGTATGATACCTAACCGTGTCAAATTCGTCCTGGTTTGCGCATGACGTCACGCCGTGACTTATTTTTGAAATTTATAATGCGCAATATAGAGTTTACGTTAGTTAAAGGCGATTTTATATAAATTCTATTGGCAATATACTTTGCCTCCTGCTTATAATACAAATTTTATAGTATATGACTTAAAATAATCATATAAATAAAGGGATAAATACATACATTGATTATACTGATTGACTGATTGTCCACATAACAACCATACACAGCACATCTCATTTTTACTTTTAAACTCCTAAAAGTAATATAAAAACACCAAAAAATAGTCGCGAGATCTTAAAAAAGACGTGTTTCGTTTACAAAATATCGCGATATTGGTCACGGCGTGACGTAAATTGCCACGCCTACCTGCGCCTATCATATCTTCTTTTATTTGCATCATGGGAACATCCCATATGCTCTCTATTCTAAGTTTAAAATGTAAAAGGTTTAAACATTTTTTGACACGCCAATATCTTACCTATCACTGGGCTCATATGTTGTGCGGGCTTTCTTCGAGGCGGGGCTATAGCTAGCAGGAGACTGGTAACTGGGGGAAGTAGTACTGTTCGCATCTTGACTCGAATCTCTACTTTTAAAGAACTTTTTTGGCTTTGGGGCGCTATCCGCTGTATTACTGCTGAAATATAATAAAAACATGTTTTAAACAAATGACAGGTTTAAAACAAAATTACAAACGGGTTGATTAAATTAACAAAACCTGGTCAACTATGTTCATTTTCGGTGCAGTCATATTTGGGCACTTTTCATTTTCAGAAAACCTTAGCGTTAAAAAAAGTTCACTTTCTTTTATCCCAATAGAAATATGCACATATTTTTTATTGCATTATTCATATTTTTTAGTTTCTTCATTCTTTATAGGAAGCGATTTTTAAATTTTTTTGCCCTCGACATCGGTACATTTGAATCACTCTGTATTTTTTCCTATCTAATTTTTTCAAATTTTTCAAAACTCAAATCATAAGATCTTAATTTAAACCAGTACTAAATCTTGAGCCTTTTTAGTGAATCTGAACGTTTAAGTTTAAAATTCGACAAAATTGATAACATTTTCCAGCTTGACGTCATCCCCTGAAAAACAGCTGAATGTAACGAGCAAGGTGATGAATCCAATACAACACCGCCATGATCCCCCAAGCGAGATAAGATTTTTGACAAGTGTCATTTTGACATCGTGGGACTACGTCACCAGACGCCATCGTCCCGTTTTATAACCAGCGATGTTTGATCGCTATTTTAAGGGTGAATTCGATCAAAAAAAATTGTAAACTGCATTCCGCATATTCCCTATTGAAACAAAACCTACTCGTCTAAAAAAATAATTGAACGAGACCTCCATGTTGTTGCCACAGTTACAGCGTTTAGACATATCAAACCAACATTTTTAAGTGTCAAAAAATCTTCAGATTTCGAAGAAATTAACAATGGTAGAAAAAATATTGTTTAAAACACAGTGGCGTAACGCGAAATCGTAGCTACCCCCCAACATTGGACCCGGAGGTGTAGCTACAAATGGGGTCCTGCCCCTCCAGATCCAGTTGAGCTCTTACAAATGTCGACCAAAAGAAATCGCACAGGATCCCCGCTGTGCGGGATTGTACATTACGCCACTGATGAACCACATGCATAAAGTGTTTTTTTTTCACTACTAGGATTGCGGCCCGTGCTCTAAATTTTCCTATTCGTAATAAAAGTATTACTTTATGCACTTGTTGCATAAATTACTATTACTTCATACTGTATGGCAGATCTACTGGTATGTTTACGTCATGGATTTATTAAGAAAGGATTCGATGTCCGTATACTGTGAGCGTATCGAACGTGAAGCCTTATATTTGTTATTTGTTATGAAAACATTTCCCCCAGGAGATTAGTTTACGAACTACATAATTGAATCAAGAATGGTAGTAGAAAGAGATAAAATAGCATTGGAGTTTTGGAGCTCAGAAGTGTTGCTGTCTGTGCTGGTTGCTTAGGAAAACGGCTGAACCTCGGTCTGAACACTCGGTTACACGTACGTCTTTGTCTAATGAACTAGGAAAGAAAAAGTGCGATTTATAGATTTATAAATGACTCGGAGCGACTTTAAATAAACACTTTTAGAAATAACATAACCTATAAATAATAAAACCTTTTTAACTTAAATTTATTATTATTTAGCAGAAAAATAAAATATTTGAGGGCTTTTATTACTTTTAGTAAATCTTGTGATGATTCTAACGTATTTTTTGTACAAAAATACAAGGTAAAATAAGATGTGGCCAATGTTTACAAATTGTGTTTACAGTGTCGTTTAGAATGGTTTGTTTTGGCTTCAAAGAATGTTAAATCATCCCGTATCCATTCTTAATAAATCCATGGTTTACGTTATTAATTTCAGTCCGGTAACTGCTGTATAACAGTATAAAAGCCCCGTCAGGTAACTTACCGGCCTATTTTAACCAAGCGGCAAAATTTAATACCGTTGCTATGCAACAAAAGCACGTGATGCAACTTATAACGATAACATTTATTTTATTTATGGACACAGTATTAAACAAATTAAAAAAAAAGCGGAATATCGCCAGCATAGTATGAAGAGAATGTTGTATGTTGCACACCCGGTAAGTGATCGTTACAGAACTCGTGCAGAAATTCGTATATACTCGTACAAGTTTACTTACAGAACTAGCAACGTAAATAACTAAGAATTCCGCATATTGCATCATTGTTAATCAAAAGGTAATGATCACTAGCAAATAATGTAATAAAAATTGTTTTATTATTAAAAAAAATTGCAAACCATACCTTCCTTTATTATCATAATGATAATATGGCAGCATGTTGTCTCATTCACAACTTTATATTCGTAATAATAATTTTAAAAGGTAAGTTTCTTTATCTACTTATAAACGTTTACGATTTTTTTTATCTCCTGTTAGATATCAGGCAAGGTGATAAATTACAGAAACCAGTAAGTATGCAATTAAATAAAATTATTTATGTAATAATAATAGAATTATTTTACAAACAATTTAGGACCAGCTAGTATGCGCGGCTTTGCTCACGTATTATGATATACAGTGTGTCCACGGATTGACTCCGGAATAGGAAAAACTTTTTTATTTGTGGATTTAGGAAAAAATTCATTCTACATAAAATCTTTTGCTTGTCCTAAAACGTCCAAAAAAGGTGTTTAAAATTTTATACAGGGCCTGTAAAAAATATAAAAATGGTCACGATTAAAGTACCATTGTTTTTGAAGTTAAATAAAAAGTTTATTTAGAAAGTTTTTTAGGATTGAATTTTATGTCTAAATATGATGTAATGCTTGTCATTCAAATATCGACTTTTCATGTCTTTTGTGGCATGTTATCAATATACTACAAACAAAGTCTAGTTTCTTCACCTCAACGCGCTGGATCCAGTGCTGCCGTTCAAATACCATTTTTTTTTTAATTTAATTAAGTTTTTGGTAAAAGATTCATAAAATTATCACCTTGGTACCTAATAATGTAATGTATTGCATGTAACTGTCAGTACAATCAGTTTTTTTAAGTTCGTTGTATCAAAATGTTAACTTTAGAACAAAAAGTTTTTATAGTCCAGTGTTATGATTTAGGGGAAGATATTTCTTACCTAGGTGAAGTAAGAAAGTTTCATGAAATAAATTATAGTTTAAAAAAGTTAAAAATAATTACTTTCCTTTTATAGTAGTACAAGTTAACAGAAAACAGGGGTGTGCAGTGCGAGCAACGTCAGGGAAGTAAAGCAACTAACAAGCTGCGCCTTCCTTTACTCCGCACACATGCATTCCCCGGTTTTCTGTTAACTTGTACAGATATAAAACATTGGGTCTTTAAATAGGTAATTAAATTTAAAAGCGTGGGTCGCACGTACCTATGTGCTTACCATCGGCATAATATTATTTATTTATTTATATTATTTATTATATATGTATAACTACCATACATGCACCTAACTAGGTAACTGTGAATAAACAAAATATAATGTAGTTACCTACCTACATTACATTTTGTTCATTATGTCTAGAACGCTATATAAATATATATATATATATATATATATATATATATATATATATATATATATATATATATATATATATATATATATATATATATATATATATATTATTTCTAAATTTATGCTGGGCAACACCGTACTGAACATTAAGAAGAAAAAATCGAGTCTCAGCTAAGAAAACGCTGTTTCAGCAACAGCATTTCATATTGCATTCAGCGCACCTGTATTCCTGAAAAATTCCTACGAATCAGAGCAAGGGACAGTGGCAACCTTGGAAAGTCATTTTTACAGGTTATTTATAAAGCTAACATCGTAAAACCGTACAAACTAAAATTTATCCATACTTTTTAGAACGGCGGCGACGCTAAGAGGCTAGATTTTTGTTTGTCGATTGATGAACAATATAGGATCGTCGTTTTACGCAAAATATTATCTTTTCAGATGAATCCACTTTTTCCACAAACGGGGTAGTAAGCTCACAAAAAACAATTGTCAGAATAAAACAGTTTATTATAGTAATAACATGGTATAAAGAGAATGTTAGGTTTACTTTTAAGTAAGTCCAAGCGATATTTATAAGTGTGTACAAAGCATCAAATCAATGAGGGAGGAAATAATGATTTGACCCTGTTAATGATTAAGCTATCCTTGCCCATCATTATTGATCATGTGACTCACATTATAAATTGCTGCCTCAAACGAGGGCATTTACGGAAAAATTCTGATGTCACCCCAGTTCATAAAACAAAGAATCCTGTTACTATGAGTGATCTACGTCCTGTCAGTCTACTTCCCGTCTTATCTAAAGTTTTGGAAAGGGTGGTGCACTTGCAGATCTCAGAGTATCTTAAAACGAATGATTCCAAATCATCAATTCTTCTTGCAGGGCCATAGCACAACATCTGTACTACTTAATATCACCGATAATATTGTTAGAGCCCTTGATAAAAAAAACAAGCAGCCCTATTAGTACTTCTAGACTATTCAAAGGCATTCGATTTTATTTTATCATGACCTTATGTGTGCTAAGTTGTCTTTTATGGCTTTGATGAGGTTTCAACATCATTTCTCTGTTCCTACTTATCCAACAGGTCGCAAGTGGTGCGAATTAGAGATAATGTCTCACAACCTGGGGTGGTGATGTCTGGAGTGCCCCAGGGATCCATTCTTGGACCTCTACTGTTCGCGATTTCCATTTGTGATATTTTTTCCATAGTCTCAAACACTCACATTCAAGCATATGCTGATGATACACAGCTTCTACTTAGATTTGACCCCTCAGATCCTACAAGAGCAACAAATACGTTAAATCAAGATCTACACAGTGTAGAGTGAGAGTACCTTATCGCTCATCTAAAAATTCGAATTGGGAGTAAGGTTCTTGGTTTTTCCAAATGTGCAAGGAACTTGGGTCTGTATTTGGATGTTGGTTTGAAGTTTCACAAACATGTTCAAACCTTGTTCCAAAAAAGCTATGTTAAGATGAAGCTCCTGTATTCAAATAGGTACACCTTAAGTTTTAAAATGAGAAAAAAACTTAGTGAAACCCTTGTTATGTCAATATATAACTACTGTTACATAGTTTACTATCTATTTTTAAATGTTATTACAAAGAAAAGAATACAATAGGTACAAAACACATGATGTAGGTTCATTTTTAACTTAAGAAAATATGACTCTGTATCTAACAACATCGGACAACTTGGTTGGCTAAAATGTGATGATCTTTACAAATTGTATTCTGCAATGTTCATTAGAAAGCTGCTTGATAAAGGAGAACCTGTGTACTTATATAGAATTTAGGGCTGATGCACATACTTTAAATTTAGGAAATACTATTCCACTCTCTATGCCAAAACACAGATGTTCATTATTTCGAAAATGCTTTTCATACCGTATGCTGGGCCACTGAATTCGATGACAGAGTACCTCTCAGGCGATGTAGTATAAATAAATTTGGATTAGAATATCAAAGATTTCTATTTAACAACTAGATAACATTTTTCACTTAAATTTATTTTTATTTCCATTATGTTTATATGTTTTGATTATTGCTTTTTATTATTACGGTTTCCTCGCATGTTACATGTAAAGTATCATTTGTGAGCATGGAACGGGGCACGGCTGGTTAAGTGAAAGAATGGCCACCAAACTTCGTCAGCTGGGTCACACGTGTGTGCATATTTTATATTGTATAGTATGCATACTTAATAAAGACGTTTATTATTATTATTATTATAATTATTAATATTATATGAATAGAGTTAAAACAAATTCTCAGCCATTATGTTTCATATTTCATACCACCCCAAATTATATATAACTAGCTGCCGCCCGCGACATCATCCGCGTGGTATGTGATATACTTTCACGTAGTTTTAAGGTAGGTAATAGAACAGTATAACAATTTTATTCCATTACAAACTTTGAACCTCATTTCACTTCCTTAGGGGTCGACTTATTAAAAACTGTAAAACACGTGTTTAAACATTCTTTAGAGTACTTTTATGAAGTTTCGACTTAATAGGACCATCTAATATTTCACCCCCTTAGGGGTTGTAAAACCTTTGCCTTTGTGCAAAATTTCAAGTTTTTACACCCAGTCAGTCAGTTTCTTCTTTTATATATAGAGATAATATATATTTCTTTTATTTAACCGATATTCCAAGCTAACTTTTCAAACCTAAGCAAATTTAAGCCCGCAGCTTTGCCAACGTGGTTTAAATCTTACATGCCTGACGCAAGCAAAGCCGCGGACAACTATGATGTGTATATTCTGTTCAGGTTTTTAAATTTTTCACAAATTTAAAAAAAAAAACATAAATTCAACAGAAGCCATGAACTTTGTTTTAAGTAAAGATTTCTTACAGTGTAACCACAAAGAAGAAAGAGCTAACTACGGATGTCAGCATTTTGCAAAAGACCGATTTTTTAAGTCGATCTAGATTGAATGCTTCAAGATCGATTCGTAATAATATTCGCCTAAAAAAAAACGATATCTGATCTTTTCTAAAGCCGTATATTCAGCAACAGTAATTCACATTTTGCTAATAGGTCACGTCATTTATAAAATCACCACCTTCTTTGCACATATCAGTGCAACGTGTGGAGAGATATGAGTAAGCACATATCCTTATTCGATATTGACGGATGTACTATTTTGACAACAGCGATTGAGCAGATTCGACTTTTAAGCTTTTATGCGCGAATTATGATATCGCCGGGCATAATTTAGGTACGAAGGAAAAGCGTGGTGAAGTATTTAATCATTTTTCAATACAGCTCTTTGGTCACAAAGTGCCTTAAGATAAGAACCAATATAAACTGAAGGATTTTGGCATTCGACTGAAGCAGGACTTGACGGCCATACAGAGATCCCACATCAGGAAGATCTACGCTGAGCTGGATCGGAGGAGGCTAAATGGAAAGGAGAATATCACCATTTGCTACAGAGATGGCATTCCATTCATCGCAAAACTCCGCCAGGAAATAATGACCAAGGTCAAAAAACGTACAACGGAAAACCTCCACTGCACCCGATCATTAAATTTATTTTACCAAAATGTGCGAGGGCTTAGAACCAAGCTTGCTGATGTGCATTTGTGTTCTCTAAGTACAGATCATGATATTATATTTCTATCAGAGAGTGGGCTTTCGCACCCAACCCAACCTGACACTGAGGTGTGTTGTGAACAGTTTGATGTGTTTCGGAAAGACAGAAGTTGTGTAACCAGTAATAAACAACGTGGTGGAGGAGTGCTGATCGCGGTGAGGTCTAGTTTTAACTCGTGTTTAGTGAAAACGGACATTACAAATGTTGAGCATGTCTTTGTTGAAGTTAAGATGAATCGGCAAAATTTGATACTTGGTTGCGTTCCGATTCCTCCCAGATCTGACTCAACAGTGTATGTTGATCATGTACAAGCAGTGAAGAGTATTGTCGAGAAGTACAAACAGCACACCTTGGTTTTATTTGGAGACTACAACCTTCCAGATCTGTCATCGAGCTGCAGTACTCTGTCGGCTGGTAATATATCTAATGAATCAGAAATGGTCATATGTAATGAATTCTCATATTTGGGTTTATCTCAATTGAATGATATACTTAATAACGCCAACTCTTCGTTGGACCTTTGCTTCTCAAATAAATTTTTGAATGTGTCTGAGAGCGATTCCCTAACTCTCTGTGATAATTATCATCCGCCTTGGAGGCGGGGGAGGGACTCGAGCTTTCTTTGGAAGCATGTAAATAACTTAAGGAAGTCAAGTTCATATCCAAACATTGTAACTTTGGATGATAGAATGACTGATAATGGTCAGGATATTGTTGATCTCTTTGCTGAGCATATCTCTAGGACATACGCTAGGTATGAGGGAAGTATTCCGAACTTCAGTACGAATCGGGTGGTGGATTTGGTGTGTTGGTTTTGGAGTGGGGGAAATTTTCGAGGAAGTTTCCAGTCTGAAGACCCAATTTTCTCATGGTCCAGATGGGGTTTCATCTGTGGTCCTGAAAAGATGTGTATGTGTCTTGATGAGACCTCTGCACCAAATATTTAACCTTTCTTTATCAACATCCATTTTTCAGACTTCTGGAAGACCAGTTTAAAAACTCCTGTTCATAAAAGTGGTGATAAAAGTGATGTCAATAACTATCGGGGAGTTTCAATTCAGTCAGAAATACCAATGCTTTTTGACAGGTTAGTCACAGAGACTTTCTTGGAATTGTAGGAGGGTCATAACTGAACAGCAACATAGGATTTCTGAGGGTAGGTCTCCGGTGTCAAACTTGTTGCTGTATCAGCACTCTCTGTTGGGAGCTTTCAGGAGGAGGGTCCAAGTGGACTGTGTTTACACTCACTTCTCGAAGGCGTTTGACACGGTGAGTCATAACATTCTTATTAGCAAGCTTGGGACTATGAGCTTTGGTTCTGGTCTCATACAATGGTTCAAGAGCTATCTGTCTAATGATGTTCAGTTAGTTCGTATAAATAATTATATTTCACAAAAGATTAAGGTTTTTTGGGGGTACCACAGGGTTCTCATTGTGGTTCAATGCTTTTAAATTTGTTCATTAATGACACTGGTGATGTGACCAAGCATTCTTCTTTCCGTTTGTTTGCTGATGATTTTAAAATCTGTACATACAGAAATCTCATCTGATTTGGACAAGCAATTACTTCAGAGTCGCATTGACAGGGTGTTTGAGTGGTCGCGGGCCAATGGCCTCCAACTTAATGTAAATAAATGTTTTTGCATTTCCTTTGGACGATCCCCGAATGTTTCTTGCAATAGATAGTCAATAAATAATGTGGTGCTTAAGTCTGTTTCGCCAATTAGGGATTGGGTGTTGTTTTGGACAGTAAGCTAACATTTTCTACCAACATAACTGACATTAGCAATACAGCTAACAGAAATCTGGAATTTGTATTGAGAAATAGTGTGGACCTATCGGTACTTTGTCTTGAAATGCTGTATAATTCCTTTGTGCGCTCGAAATTGGAGTATGCCTCTGTGGTGTGGGCACCACCATCTTGCCGGTGGTGGTAAAAAATAGTCAATCAATCAATCAAAATATGCTTTATTGTTATAAAGAACAAGTTCTTGTAACAAAGCTAACAAGTAACCTAATATTATTATACTACTCCATAACAAATTAACCAGTACCTATCCAACACTACATTCCTTCTGGAAACTCTAACAACCAGATCATCTGGACATGATGACGTAATACAGTCTTACTAATAATATGTCATGATCCTAAAAATCCTATCCAACTACCCAGCGTCAGAAAATAAAAACACGAAAAGATAAACACAATTGCCATAAAGTCAATATGAAATATATATAAAATAAATGTAAAACAAATATAAAATAACGTTATTGTACACTAATAAAACAAATTGGGTTAAAATTGTTAAAAATTGCACAAGCAAAATGATCACAACAGATTGACTAGCTAAGGTAATATAGAATAATGAAATTGATATTTATTGTCGATTGTTGGGTACAATTCTGTAGTAATGTTTATTTATGTCAGGGCTGCCATCTTGTAATTCATGAGTATACTTAATGTAACATAATTATTTGTAAAATGGTTTATACCATAGATAAATAAATAAATATTAACAAATATGGTTTTCTCAGGTGATTTAGATGCTACCATGGGTATCATTATACTAAGGACGAAATGTCACCTGTAAGAGTAATTAGGTATTTTGTTTTGTATGACATATTTTTATATTCTCTAAAAAAATTTCACTAAAAATTCATAAAATTCGAATATAATATGTCCACTACCGCTGTTCTGGTATTATTAGTGTAAATTATCAATGCAAACATATATGTCAACTATCAGTGTCCAGCTATGCTTTTCCCTAGTGAGGCAAGATGCAAGGGCGGTCCCAGTGCGGCTTTGAAATTTTAAAGTTGCATATCTCTGTTGCTACTTACGGGAACCATGCCAAGTTCAGGTTTTTTAATAGTGAGCCTAATAGCAATGTTTTGGCAAAGAAAAAAATATTTTGTAATTTGCAAAAAAAAGTTGAATTTTTGCGTTAGGTACCCCCTCTGGGAAATAAATGAACTCGTTTAGAAGGTATTTTCTTTACAATTCTTTTTCTAAACAAATTTTACATCATTTTGTAGAAAATTTTGAAATTTGAAGAGAACAAAATATGTTAGTAGAAAGTTATAGTCGAGGTTATAGTCATTTGAATTTTTTTTTAAATTATATATTTTAGGTTTAAAATAATTTAAATGACTATATAACTTTCTACTAACACTTTTTGTTCTTTTCAAATTTAAAAATTTTCGACAAAATGATGTAAAATTTGTTTAGAAAAAATAATAAATAAAATACCTAAATGTGTTCATTTTTTCCCAGGGGGTAACGCAAATATTCAACTTTTTATTGCAAATTACATAATATTTTTTTCTCTACTAAAACATTCTAAAAACTATTATTAAAAAACCTGTACTTGGCATGGGTCCCATACTTAAGTAGCAACAGAGACACGTAACTATAATATTTTAAAGCCGCTACTGGGACCGCTCTTGGCAAGATGCTGTTTTTAACCATATTATATGTTATACCTGCTAAGATCCTTTTGTGTTTTGTTCCCAACATGAAGCTTAGAGGTGTATTTAGCTTTAATTCTACGCAATTCGCCACATTTTGTGTTTACACTAAAAATCAAGCAGGCCCCAGACCTAGAGAGAGGCAATTTTACATACAACTTTTAATAAACTTTACCTGATATCATCAACAAAAGCATTTTAATGTATTACATGCATACACACATGGTTATCCAACAATCTTAGAATTGCGAATTTTAATAACAAAATGGGATATCTATGAATAAAAAATTCAATCTTTTCTATGTCAATTACAGCACTGTAACGTAACTGTCAAATATCAAATGACTGGTAAGTTTTAAAATATCCCCAGGCTCTTACATTACTGTGCTTGATTAAACCTACACATGGATGGTATTCAGAAAGCTGAAAGAAGCTTTTGTTGAGAGCATTTTATCATTGGTCTGAAACCTGTTGTAGTCCTCTATGGAGTGGAATTCTTTGGAGTAAAAGAACGTGAACTACTAAAAATCTAACCATCATATATCAGCAAAATTTCAAGATGTCAACTAATGTTGTAATAGTACCAATATGGAGAATAAATTATAAATAATAATAGCTGTTATAAGTTTAATTTCTTTAAATTGTTTATACTTATTCCTATTTTATTATCCCTAAGGTATTAGGCACCATGTCATTTAATATTGGCCTAGATAAGGTGAAATATGAAAAAAAGTCCCCAATACTGTCAACTATTGGTACCTACCCACCTTTACCCCAATTTACTCTGATGTGAACTAAATACTCATAAATTTTTTTATAAAAGGTTGAAGGACTTCAGTCAATAGCCACTGATATGTTATCAGTAAAACACATTAAGTAGGTATACCTAAATAAAAAAATAAAACAATGTAAAACTTTCTATAATAGTAAAAATAAGATGACTGCTAATCAAATTTGACCACACACTGCATAATGAAATATTTCGTTCTTACCTAGGTCCTAATTTCTCTGTTAAAAGGTCTAGATCCTAAGGTAATGAGAAAATATAATGTTTTATGAAGTCAAATTGTTTGGTTAGAATAGGTACCTAAACCATTCTGAGACTGGTGATTACAGCCCTATATTTCCAAAATAACAGTAATATAAAAGACTAAAATTGGTAATTATTGATATTACTGTAAACAGCGAATTTTTTCATGAAATTTTGCACAGACCCTAATTTTGGGTCGTAGAACACGAATCCGAAGTCAGTTTTTGGCGGTCTCGAATGGTTTTTCCGCAAAAAATTTTTTTAACTTTTAGGTTACCTTTTTTTATAGATTCCTTTAAGTTTCGACACTTTCACTTAAACATATCTGTAAACTTATAATTTTTATTTTATTTCGTCACACAAAACACCACATTTAGCCAAAAATAGCTAAGAAAATTGCTTTTTCCTATATAAAATTCCATTGTATTTGGTAGTAGACGCCATTACGTTCCCAGCTGTCAAATGTCCGGCGTTGCCAGGTTTACTTATTTTTCAAGACAAAGTTGTAAATTAGGAATAATAAAAAGTTGGCGGGAAAATGCGAAAATGAACCAAATTTAACCAAAAGGGCAAAAAGATGACCCCAACCAACACCCTGGGGCACCGATCCCTCTTCGCCTGCGAGGAAAGAGACTGGTCAGGGCCCCTAACCAGGTGCTAACCCTGTTCCGACCTTAGGGTGCCCTCCGATCCACCGTTCGTATCAAAAACTTTTCTAAGTCGGTGAATTAGGTGACAGATCTAATATTTTCGATATAACGGTGGTATAACGGTGGATCGGAGGGCACCCTAAGGTCGGAGCAGGGTTAGCACCTGGTTAGGGGCCCTGACCAGTCTCTTTCCTCGCAGGCGAAGAGGGATCGGTGCCCCAGGGTGTTGGTTGGGGTCATCTTTTTGCCCTTTTAGGGAAAATAAAATGCTATCTGTCTTATTTTACTCTCATATTGCCATCTCTTTTTTTGGATTTATTTATGGCCGGAAATTGTTAAAATTTGCGAGAAAAATGTTTTGTAAACGTGGCAACGCCGGAAAATTGACAGCTGGCAAAATAATGACGTCTAGAGCGATAAAATGGAATTTTCTATAGAAAACAGCAATTTTCTTAGCTATTTTTGCCTAAATGTGGTGTTTTGTGTGACGAAAACTAATAAAAATTATAAGTTTACAGATATGTTGAAGTGAAAGTGTCGAAACTTAAAGGAATCTATAACAAAAAGGTAACCTAAAAGTTAACCTAAAAGTTTTCCAAAAACAATTTTTTTTTGGAAAAACCATACGAGACCGCCAAAAGCTGACTTCGGATTCGTGTTCTACGACCCAAAATTAGGGTCTGTGCAAAATTTCATGAAAAAATTCGCTGTTTACAGTAATATCAATAATTACCCTAAAATTACTTAACTTTATGGAGTATAAAATAAAAAGTTTTACTTACCTTGTCTCATTCTCTTGTCTGCCATTCAATGTCCGGATACTTGTGAAACTAGTAATACCCCATTTACCAACAGAAGCCGCAGACCTCGCAGCAGAAGGCCTGTTGCTATTTTCCTTAAAAAGAGTATCGAAATGAAAGCTATGGTGCGTCGTGCCTCTTCTGTACTTTCCAAAACCTCGAGACATGTTTCACTCGATGAGTTTCCTTCGGTTACTCTTTATATATTAACAGAAAACGTAGTTTTCTATGAAACATGGCTATTATGGGTGTCTTAGCTTAATTTACTGTAATAACGGTCAAAATTTTGTTTTTTTGTGTAAAGAAAACACTGAATAAAAACCATTTAAAAACACTAGCATTGATTACACATCGCCATTTTCTTTATGAAAACAATCGCCTAGTCGGCGTTTTTCTGGTTGCCTGTTTCAAAAATTGTTCGCTGCTTTCCAAAAACACCATTCGTTCTTATTTTTAATTAGAGTTTTACAATAAAATTGGCCTAATTTTGGCGAATTTTTGATTTTTCGCTTGTCAAATTGTGGCATAAACACGCTACGGCACTACGGCTACGCTTCGTAAATAGAGCTACGAACTTTTCTACGGTGTTAGTAGAATTAAGTACGAGGGTTGTTGCAAAAGAAGACTCTTTTCTACGACCGACTCCGATTACATAATAGGCCCTCTTCTCTCTCTTCTTTCAAGATAATTATCCAGAAATCAATGGTAATGCTAATGGTGGTGATAGAAATGCAAATTAATACACCATAGAATTTTAAGTAGGTACTATGTTGGGCGAAACTGAACTAACCTACACTATTTTTTTTATTTGTAGAAAATTAGAAAAAAGATCCATGCAGTTTAGTGCAGTTTCGCGCAACTCAAAACACAAACACACAAACCTTAAATTTAAATAATATGTATTTTACATATAATCATAATAGGTATGTACCAATGTACAATCAAATCAAACTGAATCAAATACAGCTTTATTATCACAAAAAAAATATATCATTGTCAAAGCAGACTTTAAAATAAAACAGAAAGAATCGAAGTTACTTACTATTTTTCAGTTAGTCTAGTTTAGTTTAGAGCATAGGTTCTCAACGTGGGCGATAACGCCCCCTTGTGGGCGTTTGAGACTTTCGGGGGGCAGTAGAAGACCCAGAGAAAATTAGGGGGCATTGAGATGGCGCAGAGGGGGCGTGGGCAGATTAAAAAATGCAGTCTAAAAAAGGCAAAAAATACACGCTAATCACGTACTAAACTAAAGTAAAGTAAAAAGTAAAATATCGTTTAATTTTTGTTATTGTAGGTATATTATAATCATTTTTATCACGTGTGCGAAAATTCACGTATTTCGGTAAGACGGGCGGTGGATTAAAATCATCATTACTAAAAAATTATAAAATAAAAAGTACTACAATCGAGGTTAAAGTACAGAAATTAAGATTAGATATATAAATTTTAATTTCCAAAAGATACTTAATATTTGTTGAAATTATAATAAAATAAACATACACAAAACGTCGATTAATAATTATTAATCGATGTTTTGTGTATGTTTATAATCTAAACTGGCAAGCGAACCGGTTTGGGGCCGCGGTCAGTGCGGTCACCCCCAACCATAAAATTTCACATTTATTTCACTAAAATGGCATAAGTATTCCGAATGGTTTTTATTATTTCAAAATGAAATAGTTTAAATGAAATTATATTAATGTTTTGATCGTCAGTGTCTTCGGAGCATTCGCGTGTCAGCAAGTGATATACATGCGTCGACAGGTCTGAGCCCGCACTCTGCTCCCTCGTCGCCCTTGCCCCCGGGTGACGTCCGAATTTACCTTTCGCGCGGGGTTTAATCAACGGGTCACTGCATGTTTATCTTATTCCTGTCGTTACGTGTTAAATGTCTCCAACCTATATAAAGGCAATGATTGTTCATTTTATTTTCATTAGTATTATTGCGCGCAATTGAAAATAGGGTTTTAGAAGTTGATCTTTTACTCACGTATCTATAAAGTGCAAACCATGTCGGAAGTAAAAAAGAAGAGACGGCAGTATTGTGCGGATTATATTAAATACGGATTTATCGAAAATCCCTCAAATCCATCATCGCCATTGTGCCTTATTTGTAAAAAGACATTTTCCAATGAAGCGATGAAGCCTTCTAGGCTTCAAGATCATTTTAATAAAATACACCCGGATAAGAAAGACAAAGATGTGATCATGTGACCTATTTTGAAGACCTGAAAAAGAAGTACGAAATTCAGCCAACTACATCAAAACTTTTTTCATCAGCTTCTAAGCAAGACGATGACGGACTTCGAGCTTCGTACAATATCTCATTGTTGATTGCTAAAACCAGGGAAACCACACACTATTGGGGAAGATTTAATTTTACCAGCAGTAAAAGAAGTAATAACCACTGTGCTCCATAAACCAGTTGCAGATGTTATCCGAAAAATTCCTTGCTCTCCTGTGCAAAAGACGAATTGATGAGATGGCTAAAAACATTGAAGAATCATTGTGCAATTATCTGCAGACTTGTTAATTTTCAATTTAGCTGGATGAGTCCACTTTACCCACCAATGAAGCATTGTTATTGTCATACGTGAGGTTCATTAAGGATGAGAAAATATGTGATGAACTATTGTTTGCTACAAATTTGGAAACGGATACCAAAGGAGAAACTATATTTAATACTCTGGAAAAGTTTTGTGCCAAAAAGGAAATTCCTTTGAATAATATTTTGTCAGTTGCCCCAATCAAACCCAACCAAAAAATAGCATTGCTGCTTTCGTATCTAAACTATTATTATACAAAAGAAATATCGGCAGACGGGAATTTAATAACTTCCCAAATTTATCAGGAGTATCACTCCATAACGACGACTTGCTTGTTTACTGTCAACATGGAAAACCTCCACAGAGATTTCAAGGAACGATTCCAGGACATTTTAAACATGGGCATACCAGAGTGGGTTTTGGATCCTTCTTCAAATGTTAACACAGCAGGATCATCCCAGTTAGAAGAAGAACTAATAGAACTGACGACAAATGAGGAATTAAAAATTAAATTCAAGAATGGCTACCAAGAATTTTGGCTGCAAAAGCCGATTTCACAACTGTACCCAGGATTATGGTTGATTGTTCAACGATTTTTGATAGCATTCCCATCTTCCTATTTAGCTGAACGTGGATTTAGTTCTGTAGCAACGTTGGTAACTATATAAAAAGAGAAATCGACTTCATGTTCCTGAACGCGGCGACTTACGGTTGTTTTTAAGTAAAATTGAGCCTGATATTAACAAACTCCTTAAAATGCATCAAATTCAATCTTCTCATTAGTTGTGTCATAAATTTGTGTCTTTTGAATGTTAATAAAAATATTCCTCAATATAACTAAGTATGCGTTTTAATTGCTCCCATTGAAACATTCTTCTTTCATTATTCATTTTAAACTCAGAAATAGTATAGGGGTCATATCCTGTCTTAGGACTATAATATAATATTAAACGTTTAAATATAATCGTAGCAATAGCTGTGCTGTTTTCAATTCGCGACAGATGGTAAGTAAAACTAAGATGGGAGACTCTAGAAAAAAACATATTCGCAAAGTGGGCGGTGAGCAAAATAAGGTTGAGAACCTATGGTTTAGAGGAACCGTTGCGTTGTTGGGAATAGCGGTGACGGATATTATAGGGGGCAGGGGGGCACATGAGTAATTTTTCGTAGTAATTTTTTTTTGTATTTAAGAACCTACTTATTGATTCATTAAAAAAAATGTAGCATAATATAAATAACCCTAAAAAAATGTTTAAAAGTTAATCTTAATTTTCGGACGCTAGATCGGCGATATTATATTACCCACTGTGCGCCGCAGTAAAAAGGACATGCCCGCCGCCCGGTATACAATCTGCTGGGTTTGCCGTATTTCGGGCCATACAATGCATTAAAGTAAACACGCGAAAGCAGCAGCGGCACCGTATACATATACGGTGGCAGCGGGCAGCTAGCCCGGCGACCATGGGGCGACAGAGTTGTGTGTTTTGACGTCACGGCCGATAAAAGCCGCGCGCGAAGTTATTACATAAGAATTTGAATAAGTTCGTCAATTTTGAAGATATCGAGATATTTTTTTTTTGTTTGACAAGTTAAGTGAAAGACTATTAAATTATATTGAAGTTACTCGATATTTCTGAAATAGGAAACTTCCTAATTTCCAAAAATATTTTTAGGTCAGCGACGAAGGTTACGAAGTTTGTGTTGGTTGTGAGGAGCCTTACCTGTTAACCAAGAAATCTGTGAACTCGATACAATGTATTATTCCATTGTGTGGACGGTGGTTACATGAGGACTGCACCAACTTTTTGAATATTTTTTGTCAGTCCTGTGGCCATTTTGCTGCTAAGAAAAAATGAATTTACCTTATAACTCTATATCACCAACTGACTCCTACCTATCACCACTTAACCTATATCTAGTAGGGTGAGAAGCTGATGACACAATCTTTTTTAAGTAGGGTTTTCTTTATTTAAAGTGACCATTCGTCCCGCATTAGGCGGGACAGTCCCGCATTTCACCTCTCTGTCCCGCATTCAAACTGTCCCGCATTTCGTCCCGCATTTATCCAATATATAATTTTTGTGTAATTTTCTATATAAAATTAATAGAATCTCTCTAATATTTTTGATGAGTTTTAATATAATATTATAAACATAGATACGAGTACGTTATTATTATTTTTACTTTATTATCAAAACATTACACATTGTATATATATCATCATCATCATCATCATTTCCAGCTGTTTCAAGCATTTCCAATTATGGTGTAGCCTCCCTTACATATTCATTTTTCATTTCGGCCCATTGTTGTCTATTGTTGGCTATGCGTATGCGTATGCTATGCTATGCTATGCTATGTATATATATATTACATAAATAATTGTATTTCAACACCCCCCCCTCCCCCCCCATAAAGCGTCCCGCATTTCTGGAGTGGAAATCGCTGGTCTCGTTATCTTTATTATATTTAAAAAATTGTCGCTTAGACCACCCAGCATAACTTGTTTATGTTCACACAAATATATGTGCTTTTTTGCAAAGTTAAATAAATTCAGGTTAAACATTTAAAAGTATTTAGAATTTTTATCGCCATTTATCCCTGGCTTACTCTACACTAACCTACTATATATATGTACCTATATGTTTCGAAATTTTCTGTAATTTTTGAATAAAAATTTTAATTTTTTTTTGCTTTTGGCGCCCTTTACCTGCACCAGCCTCCTCCGCCCCCAAACCCACGACACGCCACTGCCGGGAGATTGGATATTTAGGTATTTTTATTTAATATTTTTTGTGCTTTTTTATGATTTTGTGTTTACTCTTTTGGGCCCCATCTTACTGGGCCCTAGGCAAACACCTATAATGCGCCTAGTGGTAAAATACGGATGATACGGACTTAGCTTAAACTTAGCGTCCATCGAGAAAACGCGGTCACGAATGACCTGGGCGGATGGTAGCCCTTGTATTAAAGTTGAGTATAATACTCCGATTATGTAAGGCCTCCTCCATAGTGACTCACAGAGCAATACCGTCTAAAACGTCTTTTAGAGGGTATAGCAGAGAGGCTATAGGCGAATTTGACACTGTTCGAAGAACAGAAAATTTAGGGTGAAGTTAATTAGCGTGGAAGGCAGGGTCGTAGCTAGAGGCTCTGGGGCCTCGGGGCAGCAAGTGATCGAGAGGCCCTTTATCTCCTAACTTCGGGAGCCCCCTATGCTCGGGGGCCCCGGGGCACTGCTCCGGCGGTAGCTACGGCCCTGGTGGAAGGTTTAGAAAGGTTTTGCAGGAAAAGTAAAGCAAAAACCTGCTAGATGGAGTCTCAAAAGTGTTATATTTTTTATTTTATGTTTTATTTATTTATTGTTATACTTAATTAAAAGATCTTTTTAGATGAAAATTTTTAAAAAAAGGTTACGACCGAGCAGGGACTTTAACCCTGGACTCTTGGATTAAAAGTTCAATTTTGTTCGAAAAAAAAAGGTAACGCCCGAGCAGGGACTTGAACCCTGGACCCTTGGATTAAAAGTCCAATGCTCTACCGACTGAGCTACCCGGGCTTCTAAAAGAATAGTATCAAATGAGGAACAAATGTTAAGTAATTATTTCGCCCCTGAACGAATAATAATTTATTTTTCACAGATATAATTTTCCGTAGATTTTTATGACATGTTCTTATTAAATATTGCTTAAAACCCTTGTTTTTTATGATTTTCTAACTTAGTAACGACAAAAATTTAATTTTATTTTTTAACGAGGGCTTGGTCACGTTCTACACATGGATAATTAACCGATGTTGTCGTGCACCGCAAGAAATCCTTAACCTTTTTTGTAATATTGCAGTATATAACTCAGTTCACAGTCACAGTTGTCTTATTTTCTTTACTTATTCTTTGTCAATTTAAACCCATGATTGTCAACTTAAACACAAAAATCTTCTTGTTAATATTTAATTAGAAAATTTCATTTTGTCTTCGAAGATTTAATATTTGTGACTTCTGCAAAACAATCTGACAACGTTGGACTATGCACATTTTCACTTGTTTATTTACCTTTGGTCCTTTGGCCATTTGAGGTTATGTTTCTTTTACCTTGTTGACAGCTTTCAAGATCACGAATCACGATCTTTGTTCTTTGGAGATTCTATAAGATTATTTTCATTTTTTCCGAAAATAATGGATAATTCCGACAAGAAACGCATTCTAGTGTCCCTCTCCTAGAAGGACAAAGTGCCGGTTATATAAAGGGGTCGAATTACCAAAAGTTTCAACATCAAAATTATAATTCTTAAAACACAAGGTTCTCTGTGGAAACATGAAATTTTTTGAAAATTCCACCGTTTTTAATTATACTTGGGAGCAAGTGGCACAGGGATTTTGGAAGAGATACCCTAATCCAAATAGGTAGGTAGTACAATTTTGTTAATTTCTATAAGCATAGGTACTGTCAGAGCTGACAACTAAAGTTTATAAATAGTGTAAGTGCTGAATCAAAGAAACAACAATGAGCGTGCAAAAAATTACTTTTCAAATACCAGGTAATGAATAACTACACATTACGAGAAATTTTTAATTCTTAACATCTTTTACCAGTAACTTGTTTTGTGTTATTTTGATATTCTACATAAGTACCTAGGTAGGTACTTACCTAATTATTTTTGCATACTTTTAAAATTGAATCAACCTAGATGAAATTCAAAACAAAGCTTTTTTTTCGCCTTTAACAAAGCAGGCTCTTTTTAGTGTTCCGTGAAGGGGAACACTAAAAAGATGGATGGAATCACTTCGTTGTCCATCCGTCCGTCCGTTTATCAAAGGCGATTTTCTCTGAAACTAGGTACCTATTCAACATAAAAATTTGAAATTTAGCACAGAGATAGAGTGTGGTGGCCCAATTATAGACGTGAAGTATAAAGAGTTATCAAGCGATCAATTGATATATAAACAATTTAATTGTTTATTTCCTTATAACTGCTGAACCATTGGTTTTAGAGAAAAAGTTTTTTGACAAAAAATATTTCTTACTATGTAAGGAACAACTTTTGTCCTTACACGATTTTCAAAAATTTTTATTTATTTATTTATTAAGTGGGGAGCTAAAGGCACGGAACACTAACTGTGTAAGTATAGCTTGCACTTGACCAGTTTTATTTATAAAGAATTTAAGGGTTCTCTTATAAATCCTTAAATAAATAAATTTCTCTGACTTAGCTTTGAGATACCCACATTGAAGCCCAGTAGCCCAATCAATCTCTTAAAAAAATTATATTTTTCATAGATTTTAATTAAAGTCCTCATTTACAGTCTATACAAGTTGAAACCGAGGTTGAAACATATAGTTATCTATCCTATCGGTATAATAATATTTATTATTAATTGGATTAAAAAATCTTTTTATTGAATAAGTACCTACTTAAAGGAATAAATAAATAAATACATGAATAAATACCTAAATAAATCATTAAGTGACGGTAATTTAAATTTTAAAAAGATGCACAATATTGTTCTGTCACCTTTTCCAAAACTGTATGACTTAAAACAGAAATTTCGTATTTTAAAATTGTTTTTATAAAAAGCTTAAAAACATCAAAATATATGTAATCTATATACACACGTATACCGCGGTATAACAATTTTACTCCATTAAAAACTTTGAACCCACATTTTACCCCTTTAGGGGTTGATTTATTAAAAACTGTAAAACACGTGTTTAATCATATATTTTTTGGAGTACTTCTATGAAGTTTCAAGTTAAAAGGACCATCTAATCTTTTTTCTCTATACAAACTTTCAACCCCCTTATGACTCCCTTAGGGTTGAGTTTTGAAAAATCCCTTCTTAGTGAGTCTCTACATTATAAAATAAAACTACTGACCAAATTTCATATTTATAACTTCAGCGGTTTCGGCTCGCCCGCGACTTCGTCCACGATATAACAATTTTACTCCATTACAAACCTTGAACTCCCATTTTACTCCCTTAGGGGTTAATTTATTAAAAACTGCAAAACACGTGATTAATCATTTATTTTTGGAGTACTGCTATGAAGTTTCAAGTTAATAGAACCAACTAAAATTTTTTTCTCCATACAAACTTGCAACCCCCTTATGACCCCCTCAGGGGTTAAATTTTGAAAAATCCCTTCTTAGTGAGTCTCTACATTATAAAATAAAAATACTAACCAATTTTCATATTTATACATTCAACGGTTTCGGCTCGGCGATGATGAATCAGTCAGTCAGTCAGGACATGTTAACATGTCCTGACTGACTGACTGATTCATCATCGCCGAGCCAAAACCGTTGAAGCTATAAATATGAAATTTAGTCAGTAGTTTTATTTTATAATGTAGAGACTCACTAAGAAGGAATTTTTCTAAATTCAACCCCTAAAGGGGTTGAAAGTTTGTATGGAGGAAAATAGTTGGTCCCATTAACTTGAAACTTCATAGGGGACTATCAGCCCCGGGCAGTGGGCTAAAGGGGGCGGTGAGTGGAGTAAGAATTGTAAAGCTGAAAAACAATAACAGTTGTACAAAAAAAAATTGACACAACTGACACACAAAACTGTTGACATTTTCTGGCGTGAAATCTTTTATTCTATTTTTTGAAATTCCTTGAGCTTTTCTCAAAGATAAATTGGGATGACGTTTGAAGAAATTTCTAAGCCATTTTTTGCCGGCATTCGCGTCTTTTTTTCAAAACGGATGAGGAAGGATATTCCTTATAGCAAGCTGATACGCCAGTCTGCGAATATCTGCGAGTCCTAGACCATAATATCTTTTGTCCATTTCCCAACAGTACTGTACCAAGTCTTCTTCCATTTTAGGCGATAAACCGGTTTTCGACCCATTTATAGTTTACATTGTTCTTCTAAGGGTTGCTCATGTTTGACATATAATTCAAGGGTTATTTTTGGAACGTTGAAGTTCTTTGACGCCTTTAAATACCCCATTTCCTTACTTTCAACTGCGTCAATGGCATTCTTCGTATTCTCTGGACTCCATTTTTTATGTGGGAGTCCTTTTTTAGGCATTTTACTGATTTTTTTTCCTATACCTAGATAAAAAAGTTTTAAAACCGTACATTTAGTTGGGTTCCTAATTTTGGATAGCCAATTTTCGGACACCTTTCTATCCAAAATTAGGCAACCTTTATGATTAAGGTTATATGATTAAAATAAAAAAAATCTTAACAGATTAAACAGATGTTTTTTTTCAAACACTTCGGCTTATTCTACAACTATTCTATTACATGCATGCGAACTTTCACTTTCCTTCGCTAACTACTTACCTTTTTATAATAATTTTTAGGCACAGAAACAAAAAACGCGATGTCACAAATAAACACATAATATTATGGCGCCACCCAGTGGAGTATTCAGGGAGAGGGGGTTAACCCCCCCCCCCCCCCAGCTGTCTGAAGAAAAATATTTTTATTTCGATTTTATGACGAACTTTGGGCGCAACCCCGAAGAATTTTCGCCCGCGGCGCTTTTCCACATTCCGCTTTCCATTTAGTGGCTGACACCCCCCCCCCCCCCCCCCTCCCCAAACAAAATTCTGAATACGCCACTGGCGCCACCTAGTAGCGAACACTAAACAGCCCCACTGTGTGCTCCACACAGGCTCATTCTATGTGAAAACCCTTTCGTTTTGTGGATTCAGTTACAGGAAACTATTGAAAGTTTTGAGATGACTATCCAAGCAACTATCCAATATTAGGCGACTTTCCTCTACACTTATATATTTTTTGCTCTACATCTTAGTGTTTTTATGTTCGTTTTATTCAAATGGATAATACCTAGTGGAAATAAAAATTGAAAAATTGTATTGGCGGGGGAGGGGGGCGGTCAGCTTTGAATAGCCCCGGGCAGTAAACAGCCTTAAGCCGGCACTGCATAGAGGGACTCCAAAAAATAAATGATTAAACACGTGTTTTACAGTTTTTAATAAATCAACCCCTAAGGGGGTAAAATGGGGGTTCAAAGTTTGTAATGGAATAAAATTTGTATACCGCGGACGAAGTTGCGGGCGCAAACTAATACTTCATAATCAGTGGCGTGCCGTGCCTTTAGAGGCAGAGGGGGCACAATGATTTGGGGGCGCCAAATTTTTTTCCTTTTATTGGAGAATATGTGGTCATAGTAGGCAGTGAATCTCCAGGGGGCGCCGTAAATTATTTTCCTTTTATTGGAGAGTATGTGGTCATAGTAGGCAGCGAATCTCCGTAGGGGCGCGAGGGCGCCGTTAAAACAAGGGCGAGGGGGGGGGGGGCTTGTGCCCCCTAGCCCCCTCGACGGCACGCCACTGTTCATAATATGGATTTTTTTTCTGGTAGGTATTATAGAATCCCGAGTAGAATCCTAACAAATTTAAAATTTAATAAAAAAAAGTCCATTACTACTGATCAGTAATGCTTTGCAAACGGGGGTTATTCCAGGGATGGCTCTAACCTAGTTGGAAATAGAATTAGGATCCGATTTGAAAATAAAATACAAATATTTATTTACTCACATTGTGTAATTTGAAAATGCGAAATACGAAAATACTTCGGTAAAAGTAATATGACATACAGGGTGTCTAAAAAGTCTTAGTATGGGTAAATATCTTTGCTATTAATAAAGATAGAAGAAATTGTAGTTGTGTCTTATTGGTTAATAAATCTACTTTTTTAGGTAATTTGACTTTCTCAACCCCCTTGGGGGGTGACGCTAGGGAGTTGAGGTCAAAAATTTTGAATGCAAACCTATACCGTGTGGTCCCTTCTTTTAAAAGTCTTCAAAAAAGATTCACTTTACCGCAAACCCCGTATTTTAATTCATTTTTAAATGGCAAGCCTATAGAAATTATAAATCGTATAATCGGGCGGGGCATAAGTCGACTCTTGTGCCATACAGCACCAGTCTGCGCGCACATTTATTTTTTGTTTTGTGGGGCACTTTTCTTTCTAACTTTTTTCCAACTTTTTCGACTTCTTTATTTTTCGTTTTTGGACATCTGCGCAGTGGACCAAAATGCTTACCATGCGCACACCGAGCGTGCTAGACCTGCGCACGGAATTTCAGGAGATGGACTTTGGTGTCTACATTTGCACCCATTCACTTTTAAGACTATATCTCCAATAGTGAAGGTACCACTATGTATTTAATTTTATAACTTTTTTCCCAATTTTTTTTCTACATCTTAATTTGTCGTTTTTGCGCAGTAGACCAAAATGCGTACCACACGCAAACCGAGCATGCTAGACATGCGTACGCAATTTTAGGAGATGTACTTGGGTGTCTACATTCGAACATATTCACTTTTAAGGATATATGTATCTGCAATAGTCAAGGTACCACTACGTATTTAACTTTATAACTTTTTTCCCAAGTTTTTTTCGACTTCTTTATTTTTTTTTTGATATCTGCGCAGTAGACCAAAATACGTACCTCCCGCAAACCGAGCATGCTAGACATCCGTACGCAATTTTAGGAGATGTACTTGGGTGTCTACATTCGAATATCCACTTTTAAGAATATATCTGCAATAGTCAAGGTACGTATTTAACTTTATAACTTTTTTCCCAAGTTTTTTGTGACTTTATTTTTCGTTTTTTGCCATCTGCGCAGTAGACCAAAATACGTACCACTCGCAAACCAAGAGGGCTAGACATGCGCACGAAATTTCAGGGTATGTACTTTGGTGTCTACATTCAAACCTACCCACTTTGAAGAATATATCTCTAATAGTAAAACTACAACTACGTATTTAACATTTCTGCAATTTTATGACGTCTTACGTTTTTGAACATTCTTAACTATGTGACACTGTGACACCGCACAACAAGAATATGGGATGAAACATCAGCAAATTTAATAAACGCAATCTTACGGTGGTACGGAACCCTATATGCGCGAGTCGAACTCGCACTTGACCGTTTTTTATTTTACACAATCACAGCAACGCCCATGAATAAAATTATTTTTGTCAAATACCGTATACGTACGTACTTATTTTCGGCATTGACGCCTCTGGGAAGCCTTACTAATCAGTTATATAACCTATACGCACTGCCTTATTTCAGGCATGGCCGCCTCTTGTTATTTATTCAAGGGTGAGCTTTACCATAGTTATTGAGACTTTTGCGTCCTGTGAGAAATTCACAATATAGTATGTGGCCCGGAACCCTCTATGCGCGAGTCGAACTCGCACTCAGCCGATTTTTTTTATTTCACACAATCACGGCAACGCCCATGAATTAAATTATTTCTGTCAAATACCGTATAGGTACGTACGTACCTACTTATTTTCGGCATCGACGCCTCTGGTAACAGACCAGCAGTGCCTGCCTTACTTATTTTAAAAGTTGTTTAGAATGACCACCATGAACTTCTTGCCAGTAATAAAGTCCATTTTGGAACTCTGCCAAAAAGTAACATCTGCCATTTTCAAAAAGACCTTTAAAATGAGGTACCACACGGCAAGGGCGTAGCCAAGGGAGGGCAGGGGGGGGGGGCACGTGCCCCCCCTGTCACGAGCAAAAAGCCAAGATTTACCAATGTGCCATTCAAATTTCCCGTACGTCTTATTCCTAAATCAGCAGTCAGCTGCGGTGCCTGCCGGTCAGTGCTGTCGCAGCTGATTTTCAAAGCGTACTGAATGTAGGGCAGAAGATTTAAAAATCGAAACGTTTAAGAATTTAAAACATTTAAAATAGCTTTCTCTGCAGTTTAAAATCATTGAGGGTGGTTAAATAAAACACTGTTTTTTTTTCAAAAATAAAAAATAGTATTAAATTATTAACATTATATAAAAAGTTTTAATTTATACCAATAGACAGGTACAATCGGTACTTGTATACTAGTTAATTACAAATTTTAAAAAATCAGTAGTTTTATGTATTACCATCAGTTTATTTCCTCAGATTTTTTTTTCAATCGATCAATTCATCGGCAGCCTCCAATGAAAAACAAGTATTGTTTTTTAATATTTGTTTACAGTACTCCATCGTAGTTATATTCAGGCAATTTATATTTTCTTTAACGACACAAAGTACAAGAAAGAGTAGTACTCGTATCACACTAATTTCATCAATCGAAAAGCCACTAAACTTAATTCATAATATATTTTCAGTCACAATAATTTTTCAAATTTTTTTGTGCTTATTTGGTTTTAGTTTCGTTTTGAAAGTTCGTACTAAAATTAGTGGTTTTTCCAAGATCAGTACTGACGTACTGAATTTGGCCACTTTGTACTGAATTCAGTACAATTGTACCGAAATGGCAGCACTGCTGCATGTGGCGCAAACGTGTGAAGTGGTAAGAAAGCTTTTGCTGTTAATTAATAATAATAATAATAATAATAAATTCATTTATTTGTGCCAAAGAAAAATAAAAGTACAATAATAAAGAATTCATAAACGACTTAGAAGAGTACATTGCACAACCAAATAGCAAACAAATACTTTATGCTGATGACTGCACGGTGGCTATCTCAGCCAGCAACCTGGAGGACTTAGAGAGCGGAGCCAACAATATCTTACACAAATTTTCTAGATGGTGTTCAAATAACAGACTTATCATAAGCGAATCTAAAACTTGCTACATGACCTTCTCACTCCGTAAAGAATTACATCAAGATGCAAATCTTACATTAAATAACAAACCGGTAAACAAAACAGATAATTTCAAATTCCTTGGCATTTATTTGGATCCTCATATTAAATGGTGCAATCACATAGATTATGTGGCTGGGAAATTAAATACAGCATATTTTGCTATAAGAAACCTAAAAAACACCCTAGAACCAAAGCAACTTCTTAATACCTATTATGCACTTGCATACTGCCACTTGAGCTATGGCGTCATTTATTGGGGTCAATCCACCGATCTAGCCAGAATATTCATCCTACAAAAAAGACTTATTAGAACGATTTACTCCCTGAGTCCCCTAAACTCCTGTAGACCTTTGTTCCTTCAGCATAAGATACTCACGCTCCCATCCATACTGATACTGCACGCAGTTCTCTTCGTGAAAAAACAGAAAACCAGATTTTCCCAATCCTCAACAATTCACAATCATTCCACAAGAAACAACTCTAACATATACATTCCCCTTCACAACACTACCACCTATCAAAAGAGTCCATACTGCTTTTGCGCAAATATGTTTAACAATCTTCCAGCGGGTCTCAAAGAGATACCCTCATACACTAAATTTAAAAAATGTGTAAAGATTTACCTTTTAAATGAATGTTTTTATAATGTTAACGACTATTTCAAAATTTTAATTTAGTATTGTCTTGTAGAATTACTTTAATTATTATTCTCTAGTTTCTTTAAGTATTTTAACATTTTTGTTTGTATTGACGTTGTCATATCGTTAGATTCTGTAGACATAAAGTGAAATAAATAAATAAATAAATTGTAATAACAAGTACAATAGCAATAACTGTAATAGCCAAAGGAATTAAAAATTACGAGAACATACTAGTTGGCACAAATGGGTAGAAGTTTTGATTAAAATTAATCATTCTTCCAATCCTACCCCACGCAAATATTTTTTAAGTTTACATTTAAAATTTATATAACTTAATTA
Source organism: Philopedon plagiatum (assembly GCA_963971165.1). NCBI lineage: Eukaryota > Metazoa > Arthropoda > Insecta > Coleoptera > Curculionidae > Philopedon > Philopedon plagiatum. The sequence continues at coordinate 65,174,315 of OZ020195.1, read as the reverse complement.
AAGGTGGCTGCCGTGCGCTGTTCCTGTTCACTCTGTTTGTGTTCACGCAGATCTCAGATATAAAATAATTATCAAATTGTAATATAATTTTTCTTACAAAATTGGCCTAACAATATCCTATACTATACCTGCACCATAATCGACAATTTTAGCATAATTTCAAATTTTTTAAATTTATTTCAATTTATTTTAAATAAAACCGCAAACTTTTACCGGCTTGTTATGAAAACAATTTATTGTTTTTTTTGCAAAATAATTTGTTTTCATAAAATGTTTCGCAAAAATAAAATGTAGATAAATTTTATACATTCTTTTTGTTAAGCGATGTTCTGTTTTAGCAGGTATTCATTATTTTCTTTTTTAACTGATTCGAGTTTCTAATTTGCAATAATAATACGTATGTACTGTATACTATACATTATCTATGAATATATATTTTTTTAAATAATGTTTTTTTTTATATTTCTTTGCAAAAAAACTAAAAAAACTAGACTACGTACTACTACGTTGCGTCCTTGGGGTCCAGAAAATCTGCCCTCCCGGTCACCTAATTCTGCCCCCCCCCCCTGCTCAAAATCCTGGCTACGCCCTTGCCACACGGCATAGGGTTGCATTTAAAATTTTTGACCTCAACTCCCTAGCGTAACCCCCAAGGGGGTTGAAAAAGTCAGATTACATAAAGAAGTAGATTTATTAACCAATAAGATACAACTAAAATTTGGTGTCTCTATCTTTATTAATAGTAAAGATATTTGCCCATGCTACGACTTTTCAGACACTCTGTATGGTATATCACTGTAACCGAAGTATTTTCGTATATCGCATTTTCAAAGAACACAATGTGGGTAAATAAATATTTGTATTTTATTTTCAAATCGGGTACTAATTTTACTTCCAACTAGGTTAGAGCCGTCCCTGGAGTATCCCCCATTTGCAAAGCTTTACTGATCAGAAATATAACATGATATGCCTACAATAAATTTCTTCAACTCTAGAAGTAGACAAGTTTTTTTTCAACAATGATAAGTGTAAATTTATAAATAATGTCTGTATGATTGTGGCGGATTCATATTTAAAAGATTTATTGTTTGGGTGTTACGCCACTCTACTGTTAAGGAAAATAAATATTTTTTAAAAATAATAAAAGTCACTGCGTTTAAACAAAAAACAAATCCTGAAAAAAGAAATGTTCTGTACACTGTCAGTGACTTTTAATTATAAAAAGTATGCCTGACCCTAATCTATCTCTAGTGTAGTATATATTCGGTCTAAAACCTAATCTGAAAATAATTTTTCTGACGTTTCGAGACCCAATATCTAGTCTCGTTATCAAATAATCTAATAAATTCAAACTAACTAAATTAAAAATGAACTAAGTAATTATAAAAAATAATTAAAAAAGGATACAAGAGTTTTCTGATGGATTTCTTCTGATTTTTTCGAAAATAGTGCTCTGATAATGGTTTCGTGTTTTTTTTTCTGTCAGCATGAGTTTTGACTAATGTCAGCATGAGTTTTGACTAATGTCAAAACTCATGCTGACAGAAAAAAAAACACGAAACCATTATCAGAGCAATATTTTCGAAAAAATCAGAAGACTTCCATCAGAAAACTCTTGTATCCTTTTTTAATTATTTTTTATAATTACTTAGTTCATTTTTAATTTAGTTAGTTTGAATTTATTAGATTCTTTGATAACGAGACTAGATATTGGGTCTCGAAACGTCAGAAAAATTATTTTATTCAGATTAGGTTTTAGACCGAATATATACTACACTAGAGATAGATTAGGGTCAGGCATACTTTTTATAATTAAAAGTCACTGACAGTGTACAGAACATTTCTTTTTTCAGGATTTGTTTTTTGTTTAAACGCAGTGACTTTTATTATTTTTAAAAAATATTTATTTTCCTTAACAGTAGAGTGGCGTAACACCCAAACAATAAATCTTTTAAATGTAAATTTATAAGTAAAAAAAAATTATATTTTAGTAATCATGTACTAAGTGAAGACACTATTGCTCGAGAAGTGAAATCAGGAAAGCTGTTTTCAAAAAGACTACTAAGTAAGACTAATAGCATTCCAAACTGGGCCAAGAGATTTATAAATACCACATATGTGTATATTGTGGAAGAAAGCATTGTTGATACGAAGAACAAGATTTTAGTGACTTATACACGGAATTTGGGGTACACTAAAGTGATGGTAAGTAAGTAGGGTCAACTTAGGGCACTTTCTTTACTTGTAGAGATTAAAATTTTGCAGCCAGTCATGGTGTGTGTAAAGTAGCCTCATAAAATGAAACTGGGGCAGTTCTTTTATTTACCTACTTCTTCTTCTATGTGACAGAGTTTTTAAATTCTTAGGTTAACTCTGTGAATTTGTGTTATATTTTAGGTAATTATTTTTTATTTTTTCTTCATCTGGGATGTGCAAGCTGTTGCTTTATTTTGATGTTATTACATACATCTGATTTTAACTCTTTGTTAAACATTTTTTTACTTATGGGATTGCTGCACTCGCCTGCGGTTCGTGCGGTTGCCGCACTCGCCTGCGATTCGTGCGGTTGCCGCACTCGCCTGCGATTCGTGCGCCGCACTCGCCTGCGGTTCGTGCGCCGCACTCGCCTGCGGTTCGTGCGCCGCACTCGCCTGCTGTTCGTGCGGTCAAATTTCCCATGCGTAAAAAAAGTACCACTTTATGGTCTTGTTGCATAAATACCTATCTTTATGGATAAAAATAGGTATTTTTTTTACTTAATTTCAAGTTTCGAATTAATTTTAAGTTTGTAACTTAAGTGTAATTTTTTTTAACATTTTGAAAAATATAGGGGTTGATAACGCGACCGGGGGAGACTTGCCAGGTCATGACTTTTACTTATGGTTGCTCTTCAATCGTCAATATACAAATTTCCTGGTTTTGTGTAAATACCGTTACTAACAGGGTTGAGAGGCTTTCGGACTATAAGATTAGTTCGATATAAAAAATGTAGTGATAGTATCTAATCCAATGAATCCAATACATTAATAGCGGACTTTTTTACAGAGTGTGACCGAAAAAGTTATCTATAAGCAGAGCGAAGATAATTTATCAAAGACGGTAGTCACTCGGCAGGCATGGATAGATTCTCAGGTTAGAGGATTCGGCCGAGCCATTTGTGCATTTGGATATGAAAGGTAATATTATTTTATAACAAGTCAATTTGAAAAGTGTTTGTGTGTTGTGTAATTAAAAAGTACTTTAAATTAACAATTCACTCGTATGTGAAAGTCTACATCCCAACTAGCAAAATGATATTTATAATGTTTGTATAAACAGCTACACAATGAAAGTTGATAAAATCAAATTATTTTAAAAGCAGTTTTTAAACCGTAATACGATAGCTACAGAACCAAAAAAGGCCCATTTTTATAAAATATTTTAATAGTATAGTGTCTGTATTACTCTGTATTGTGACATTATACGTTCATTATACAATTTATATAAGCATACTTAAATAACAATTATAAAACTGTTATATAGATAGATACTTTGGGCTGCCTTATACAACACATTTATTTTAATAGGCATATAAAAATTGCATTATAAACATATTGTTTAAGCATCCTATAACACAGTATATAATGCATTTAAAAATATTTATACAGTGTTGTTTAAGGTGTTACAAATTCATCGTATGAACCTCATATAAGGGGTTATACAAATGCAAAGAGATCTATGAAAATTGGGTAAATCTTAAAAAACGTTTTAATTTTATAATATTGAAGAACTACACCAAAATATCGCAAGAATAATATATAGCCTACGTTAAGCAAGGAAGTACAACATGGATAACATTTCGTAATTTTAAAATGGCGATGTTACCTTTTTAATATAAAAATATGTTAATCATGTAATCATAGGATCTTGAATAAACCGCAAATTATAATTTTAGGTGCGCGGCAAATTTTTCTGACAAAATATATATACTTTTGCAGTAAAAAATGCAAGCGCCTTCTCTTTAACATAAACTGAATGTATTAGGTTCAGTTAAATTTAACAAAAAAAAATAAAAAATTTTATATTTAATATTTTGGGCAAGATTTAATAAGCAAATGATAAAATAATTATATAATGATGGTGTTTCTCCAAAAAAATTAGTAATTAATGGGTATTTTGCTTTTAAAACTTTAATTTTTCACAATGGCGTTAGTCGAAACAGGAAAATAACTGATAAAAACATGGCGGATTTTGTATACAATGTTTTTGTTCTTTTTGAGTCATTATACGAGGCTTTAGTTGAGTAATGTTGTCTAAGTACGCGCTAAAAGTGTCGTTAGTTCTTTTTAAGTCATTATACGAGGCTTTAGTTGAGTAATGTTGTCTAAGTATGCGCTAAAAGTGCCGTTCATAGATACCATCTTTACCATTTTTGAAGCGTTGCCAACTTTTAAGTAGGCAAATGTATTACTAGACAAAAGTCGAGAAATTTTTTTAATTTTGGGACCACCTTGAGCCAAACACGTTTATTACTACTGTCAAAAGCATGTAGCAAAAGGAACTTGTTTGGCGTAATTTTTACCTCAATATTTTTATTATAATAAAAAAAGTTTCATCATTTAACGGGCTGGCTATACCAACGTTTTTGTTGTTTCTTTTTTTTTAATTGTTACCTTTATAAGCCAACGAGTGAAGTTTGTATGCGCATTTTTTGATCAAAAAAATAATGTATTGATATAGGTACCTACCTATTTTGCCAGGATGCTGGAACAATTATTGTCAATAATTCATTTTTTGCTTCTATTATCTGCATTATTTTATACATGATTTAAACGATTTAAAAACAAATACTTATTTAATTAATTGCACAACGTGAATCTTAACTTCTGTTTCGTATCGTAACCCTGTTTTCAGCCTCGACCTCGTGCCAACAATTGTATAGCGCGTCGATAGACCACTTTATACAACATAATTTCCGTGTAACGCATAAAAACAACTGCTTTAAATAAGTATTTAGTCGTAATTTTGTTGTGGTCAGCACAGTTAAAGGAGTTAACCTAAAAATTATTTTGTATCATCGCTTGTTTTGATTTAATCCTGAGCTTTTCACGTCGTGCAATAATTATTATTACATATTTGTCTTTAAATTGTTTAATCATGTTTAAAATAGTGCAGACAATAGAAAAGGGCACAAAGGAGTTGACAATTGTTCCAGAATCGTGGGAAACTAATAATACATTATTTTGGCCACGAAAATGTGCATACAAACTTCAAAAAGAACTGGATACAACTCCAGAACCAAATCGGTTCACAATGAGTTGCAAATTAAAAAGAAATTATTTGGGTTCTTTTACAATGTCCACTTTGTTTAATTTTTTTCCACTGAGAAATTGCTGTAGGCTTCATGTTTATGTAAGGATGAACGAAAATGAGGTTAAGTTGTATAACGCAGTGTTAGTACACGGTTTATTCTAATAAACTACATTTTAATGTTATAAGAATTTTATAATAGTGACAATTTGACAAGATTATAAATACGTTATAAAATAGTTGTAAAGTAGTTCTTTAAGAGTTGTATTCTCTAAATATATACCACTTCTATTAAATGGTTTTAAAGTGAGCTACACAACTTGTTATAAAATGTATATAAAACTATTTTATAATAGTTTTATTAGCAATTACTATACTATCTATACAGCTCCTGTATATATCTTTTATAACTGTTTTAAAAAGGTTTTATAAAAGGTGATATAAATATTTATACAACGCTAATAAATCGGAGATACATCTGATTCCTTTTGTACTTTAATATTTGTTGTATATTAATTCTTACAACTATATTATGGGATAATTTGGTTCGTTCGCTAAAATGGTTTTAACTCCGGGCATTATAGAATTGACTTCTTCTTTAAAGAGCACTAACGGATACCTATATAATACTTTTGTCCTTTTGGAGATCTATTTTGCTAGTTGGGATGAAACGACCCCGTTTTATTGATTGAGGAACGAAATTAAGGTTTCGACGTCGCAGTTTTACTTGTAGGATTAGGTAATTTAATAAGTAACGTAAGCATTTTTATGATTTTTTTAAATCAAGAAAATCAGATTTATTTGATTTAAATCAAATTTTTATTACTTAAATAGAGTTTTTATTTGTTTAATTGTTTCCTATACACATATTCATTTAACCCTAAAAACACAAGATGTAATTAATTAAACACCAAGGCAAATCTTATTAAAGGTGCGTTTCCTATGGGGCGGCTGACGCTCGCTGCTGCCGCTCAGCGGCCGGCTGACGCCAGTAATCCATTGACGTTGAAGCTTGCGTCTGACGCTTGAAAAGAAACGGATACATTAAATTGTCACATGAGCAGTACTAGGCGTCAGACGCTGTGCGGCAGCCGCGAGCGTCAGCCGCCCCATAGGAAACGCACCTTTAATAATAACTTTCGCCCGCAACATCGTCCGCCGTATAACAATTTTACTCCATTACAAACTGAGTGCATTCGAGAATAAGCTCCAAGTTGATAGTGTTTACACGGACTTTTCGAAGGCATTCGACAGGGTGGATCGTAGATTGTTGTTGGCTAAGCTGAGTGCCTATGGCATGGGAGGCAGGATCCTAGCTTGATTGCTTAGTTTTCTCTCAGAACGCACTCAATATGTTAAAATAAATAACCATATTTCAAATAAGATAATTGCATCATCCGGTGTGCCTCAGGGGTCCCACTTAGGACACCTGTTGTTTATTCTCGTTGTAAATGATATCTGCCTATTTATAAAGAATTCAAACTTTTTATTGTTCGCGGATGACTTAAAGCTGTTTCTTGTGATATCCTCCCCGTAAGATTGTTAAATGCTTCAAACCGACATTGCCGCATTATTCGAATAGTCACTCATTAATAAATTAGATCTGAATATCCTCAAATGCTGCTGCATTTCATTTGCGAGACTGAGAGATCCCGTGCATTGTAACTATACTATGGGCACGAAGAACATCAAGAGGCTTGATGAGGTGATTAGATTTTGAAAATATTTTATATTAAAACAGTTAAGTAGTATATAGTGAAACTCATTTCAAATTCTTGTATAGGATACATTATTGTAAAAATGATGTAAACCGTTGGAAATAAAATAAATAAATATTTAATTTTCTTAAAAATAAAAACTTCAGAACTTGACAGTTCTATTTTTCATTTACCTATGTTACCTTTCAAGATAATTCAAGACATGCGTGATTGATTCCACGCATACTTGGAGGATTAAACTAGATACTGTGGCATGGTAGCTTGCATCAATCTACTGTCTATGAAAACTGTTTTAAAATAACAGATTTTTCTTTTGCAGATTTAAGAAAAACGCCAACAAAATGACCACCGGCTTCACCTACGTGCTCCAGAACTTATTCCCCCATCAGCACGTCATCCCCGCCGCTCACGCAACCGTCACAGCAGCCAATAAGCTCAAGGACGCGGCTAAAAATGCGTCCGACTTGGCCAAGAGCAAGGCTGCACCGATCTACGCGTCCTTGAATCCCAATAAGTCTTAAACAAACCAGTAATATATAGGGTGATTAAAAGTTATTTATGACTGATTGGAACTCTTGCCTGTCTTCGGGACATGAAATTGAATGATTTTTTGTTGAATCAAGAAAACCTCCCAACACTTTTTTTTGGCTTTGTAAAATTGACTAATTTTTTTTCAAAATTGGAAATTTTTTTTAATCCAGAAATGATCTCAAATTCTTTCTACAAGTTTCTAGAAATGATGATAAATTATATGCGTATATAATGGTGCTGGAATTTAAAGCGTTCTTGTTTGGTGAGTTTTGATTTTCGATCGCCTACTGAAATTACTGCTTCTTATTGAAATTTTATAAAGAAAAATCTTTATATCACCCTGTATATTAAGTACTAAGTCCAATATTTGAAATCTTTTTTATGCACTGTCCATTGACTGAAAAAAAAATCATTCCACCTGTGAGTGTGCTATATGATCACATATATATGAACTTTTTAAAATAAAATGTTCTAATCTGAAGAATGAGTTAAGGTCTCGATCCTTTTACGAATCGTTCAGCTTTTTAAACTTGTTCGACACTGTCTTAATACGATGTGACTCTATTGCAAGGGTTTGTATGTTACTAATAAAATTATGACTAAAGGGTTGTAAACATAGGCTATTCCAGGGGCGTCTCTACACTATTTGGAAATAAAATTAGGATCCGATTTGAAAATAAAATACAAATGTTTATTTACCTGCATTGTGTAATTTGAAAATGCGAAATACGAAAAGCCTTCGGTTAAAGTCATAGAAAAATAACGATGCGCGTGTCACAAACAGAACATTTTATTACCTTTCCATTGTACTTTAGGTCAGGAAAGCGATATAAAAATGTTTGCACCCAAACGGCTAAAGGAAAATGTATCTGAAAAGTAAGCCGCCGTGACACCAAATGCTTGCTACTGCGAAACTAAAAATAGCCGCTCTGCCGACTGCCGGCGTGCCGTCGACCGTCGCTTTGTACTACGGAAGTACAAAGAAGAATTTATTTCTTTGCATTTTTAATATTTATAGGAAAGGTTAGGCCCCCGTCTGGCCAGTTCTGCCTAGGGCCCCCAAATGTCTCAATCCGCCAGTGGTACTACCGATACAGCCCTGGAATTACATATGTTTGTAACTCTTTAATTATGACATACACTAGCAGCTGTAGCATTTTGGCTTAATGTTAGGCACGCAACAGTTTCTTTCCATTTAAAATTGATACTCTGAGGAACGTTGTGAAACTGAAGGGGAAAACATTTATAATTATTATCCTTTCTGCCATTTAAATAACCCGAAGTTTTGGTACATGGTCTGTTAATACAATTCCAAAACAATAGAGTGCAAAACAAAACTTTCAGGTTTTATAAATTAAATACAGCGTGTCTCAAAATAATGGAGACAAGTAGGTACTTAATTAGAACAAATTTATTTTTCGTTGTATTAAAAAGGCTACTGATGATTGAATTATATTTAGTGCCACAAAAAAAGCTTAACATATATGATACATAATAGTATTTGCAAACAGAAATCAAAATATTTAAAAAAAAAATTAAGTTCTGGAGAACGTTGATTAGTTTCGCAAGTACCGAATTTTTCGATTATAAGATTGGTTCCTTTTTTTACACTAACACCAAGGTATTAATAGATTATATTTCTCTTCTCTTCAGGCCCACGGTACGTTAGTACTTAGGCTTGAAGTCCCCAGTGGCGGCTTTAGGATTGCATTTTGAGAGGTGCCCCCCTCGCAAGAAACCGAAAAACTATTCGTTTTATACATACTTAGAGTGAGGAAGACGCAAAGGGTCTAGCCGGTTAACTATATAAAAAGTGCCCAACGTCGTTTCCATGTTCTTACCTCGTAAATTATTGTTCTTTGACAGAAACATTTTTACACCAAATTTCAAACCCCTCCTCTCAGTAATGAGGGAGATATGGGGGTGGCAACCCTTAACTTAAAAATTCATTATCTTTAAAACTATTTGAGATATCTCAATGAAATTTTAACCGTGCATAGTTATTTATAAGGTTTATATAATATAATTTTTTAAGATTTTTATCTCATTAATAAATAGTAAAAAACAAGATGTTTAATTTTTAGGGGTGGTTTATCATACTTACCCCCGGAGTGACACCAATTAAAAGAAATTAGTATAATCGTATATTCTCTAGTAATAACATAAAAAAATTACACGAAGCTCGAATAGGTGGAACATTATTCAAAAAAAATCAATGTGTTATTCCCGATTCCTTAATTTGTACGACTTATACTTACATTAATTCGCCAAAATATATGCTTCATTTTATATAAGTCATATTGATTTTTATTTTTTTTAACAATGTTCCACCTATTCGAGCTTCGTGTAATTTTTTTATGTTATTACTAGAGAATAGACGATTATACTAATTTTTTTTAGTTGGCGTCACTCCGGGGGTAAGTATGATAAACCACCCCTAAAAATTAAACATCTTGTTTTTTACCATTTATTAATGAGATAAAAATCCGAAAAAATTATATTATATAAACCTTATAAATAACTATGCACAGTTAAAATTTTATTGAGATAACTCAAATAGTTTTAAAGATAATGAATTTTTAAGTTAAGGGTTGCCACCCCCATATCTCCCTCATTACTGAGAGGAGGGGTTTGAAATTTGGTGTAAAAATGTTTCTGTCAAAGAACAATAATTTACGAGGTAAGAACATGGAAACGACGTTGGGGCACTTTTCATATAGTTAACCGGCTAGACCCTTTCTACCTTTAATAGTACCGCTTTTTTTGTGGCTACCCTCGTATGATATAGACTTGATGTTATGGTACTATTTCATTACATTTTTCACATTTTGTAAATTTCAGACAATGGGCATTGGCCGTTACGTCATAATTTTAATTTTTACAAACTAGTCCAAATAACATTCCTTGTTTGTTAGTGTGAATGACGTTATAATTTTTATGTTTTTCTTAACAATTATTTTAAAAGTATATTATGCCAAATTAGCAATTTTTTTGAAAAATTTCAGTATTAAAGTAAAATTTTTGAAAATTTCGTCTAGCAAGTTAATTAAAATTAAAGAAAAAGGAGGGCACAAACCTTACGAAAAATGGTTCCCAGTCGAATGGGCTGAAATTTTAATATAACCTAGTTTATGACTTCCTGATCAAAAGTCCTTACTGGAACACCCTGCTATGGCCACTTTTTGAGATATGGAAGGACGAAGTGTGGAATATTAGATGTATTTTTAATGGAAAAATCTCTATTCGACCTAATATTCCATTAGATAAAATAAAATGTCGGAACATAAGTGCTTACAATACTGAAAAATTCGGTCCAGTGCAGGCTACGCGCACAATTAGTGTTCCGTGCCATCAGCCCCCCACTTAACCTAAGCAAACCTCGGTCGCCAGATCTCCGCCCATCTGCCGAGCTACCCGCCGCCGAAGGCACCAACGCTGTATCACATTGCGTATGCGCGGAGCAAAATTAAAAATTTTGAAAAATGTGTAGGAACAAAAGTTGTTTCTTACATCGTGACAATATTTTTTGTTAAACATTTTTCTCTAAAAGCAATAGTTTAGCAGTTAAGAAAATAAACAATTAAATTGTTTATAACAATTGATCGCGCTAGAATTTTTCAATGCTGATAATTTTCGTTCAATCTACACCTAATTCTTAATGTTCATGATTTTTTCAGATTTTTCCGAGCAATCCTTCTGGTGATAAGGGTGGGAGACAGCAATTTTAAAGCGTTTTTTCAAAAAAACTTTAAAAAAATGCATAAAAATCATCATATATATTGTTGAATTTGTGCTTCAATAAGCTCTCATTTGATACTCTAGACGATGCCCTTGAAATTATTTTTTGCATGCTCCACTTTACCCCCTGAAATTGCGTCCTAGAATCAAAACTTTTTATATTTCACGTCTATAATTGGGCCACCGGACTTTATCTCTGTGCTAAATTTCAAATTTTTACGTCGAATAGTTTCAGAGAAAATCGCCTGTGATAGACGGACGGACGAACGAACGAACGGACGGACACCGAAGTGATTCCATAAGTGTTTCGTTTCACGGAACACTAAAAATGACCCTTAAACCCCAAATCCTAAAACCACACACCCTAAACTTTTAAAACCCTACAGCCCTAAAACCCTAAACCCAAAAACCCTCCACTGTTAAGGGTCTGAGGTGTTAGGGTTTTAGAGTTTGAGGTTTAATGATTATTTTTGGGTATTGTAAGCACTTATGTACCGACATTTTATTGTATCTAATGGAATATGTGGTCGAATAGAGATTTTTCTATTAAAATGCATCTAATATCCCACATTTTGTCTTTCCATATCTCAAAAACTAGCCATAGCTGGGTGTTTGGCCCACGAGGACTTTTGATTGAGAAGTCATAAACTAGGTCATATTAAACTTTTAGCCCATTCGACTGGGAACCATTTTCCATAAGGTTTGTACAGGGTCCTTTAGAAAACGTAAAATCTTGAGCGTAAGTTTAACTTACTACCTAGCACAACGCTTTAATCATGAAAAGCTTTCAGTGGCATTTCAGATCTCTCAATGGACGCACCCTTTTTCTCCGGCATTTAGCGCCACCACATTATTTTTTTTCTGGAAAATCACTAAATAACACGAAATTAACAAAAATCATTCCCTGTAGGCAAAACTATTTTTTGGAATACAATTAATATACACATATACATTTCTAAAACAGTTGCTTGTAAACCATGAAAATTCAAAAATTCTCCGCTAAATATATAGGGTGTCCGAAAAGTCTTAGTATGGGCAAATATCTTTGCTATTAGTAAAGATAGAGACACCAAATTTTAGGTGTATCTTATTGGTTAATAAGTCTATTTTTTATGTTTTAACTTTTTGAACCCCCTTGAAGGGTCACACTAGGGAGTTAAGGACAACAATTTTTAAATGCAACCCTATGCCGCGTGGTACCTCATTTTAAAGGTCTTCAAAAAAGAAACATTTTAAAGCACACCCGAGGTTCGTATCTTAATTCGTTTTTAAATGACGAGCCTAAAAAATTAAAAATCTTAAAAAAAATTAAAATTTAAATACCTACCTTTATTTCTTTAATTACTTTAAAAGTTGTTCAAAATGATCACCATGAACTTCTTGGCAGTAATAAAGTCGATTTTGGAACTCTGCCAAAAAGTAACACTCGCCATTCTAGAAAATGTGAGAAGTGAGTTCCAAAATCGACTTTATTACTGCCAAGAAGTTCCTGGTGGTCATTTTGAACAACTTTTAAGGTAATAAGAGAAATAAAGGTATTTAAATTTTAATTTTTTTTCCACGATTTTTAATTTTTAAAGGCTTGCCATTTAAAAACGAATTAAGGTACGGACCTCGGGTTTGCGGTAAAATATTTCGTTTTTGAAGACCTTTAAAATGAGGTACTGCACGGCATAGGGTTGCATTTAAAATTTTTGACCTCAACTCCCTAGCGCCATCCCTCAAGGGGGTTGAAAAAGTTAAATTACATAAAAAAAGTTGATTTATTAACCAATAAGATACACCTAAAATTTGGTGTCTCTATCTTTACTGATAGCAAAAATATTTGCCCATACTAAGACTTTTCGGGCACCCTGTATATTTCCAAATAATTTATCACTTAAAATCTCGGGCAAGTGAAAAATTTGACCGAACGCCAATAAACAATAAATTTATGTTTTCTTTGTTTGTTCTACTCTACAGCATTAACAAAAAGAGGTAAAGTATGTCGCGGTTTGAGTCAAAATATGTAAAAAGTTGAAAATCGGTCGGCGATGTATACGACAAAGAAATGAATTTAAAAATGTGATCTACACTAAATGCTGTAATTAGTGACGTACCTGCCAATATCCATTGATCGGAGAAATTTAAAAAATTGATTTTTTAAGTGAAATATGGTTGGGGGGGGGGGCATGGCACCCTGCCCCCCGCCCTTTAGCCGCCACTGGCTGTCCCAGATAAAAAGTAATATAAGACGATTTAGAAAAATAAAATCCATGTCATGGCTTCCTGTTAGGTAGCAGTATGTAATGATTTGAACTACTATTTGATTTTATACCGACTATAATTTTTTTACTTATCTCTAAGATAACGGTGGCAGGAAATGCATTTTTTTATATAAAATTAAAGATAGATCATTACAGGTAAATAGATTACTAGTCTTTTTATATTATTGTCTAAAAGATGATTTTTTAAATAGAAGTAGATTTTTAAAATACGTATACCCCAAGTATAAAAAATAAAAAGCTTTATGTTAAATAGTTTCATTATTTAGTATGATGAGTTAAGTATTTTTAAGCATTGTTGTAAATATTCGAAAATAAAACTAGTATTACAATAGTATATGGTATTTTTAACTGACTTTAAAAAAGCTAGGAACTGGAGATTTTCAATTCGATGTAAATATGTAGTCTGTATGTTTATCCGCTTTATAGTAAAAGTTACGGGATTGATTTTTATGAAACTTATTGCGTTTAGTTCCCATCATCATTCCCATCGGATCATGGAATGAGATTTTTTAAAACTAGGTGACTGTAATACTTTTTGAGAGTGATGTGATGAGCTTGATGAGATGAACGAGCTTTCGTGTTTTGTATTTGGAAGGTTGATATTTGTTGATGGTTCAAATAAAAAATAATCATAAGGTCTGTTCATTTCTATTGCAAGCAACTGCACTAACCTACACTATTTTTTTTATTTGTAGGAGTCACCTGCATCGGTGCAGGTTAGTACAGTTTTGGGCAACACAAACAAACAAAGCTATCATTCTAGCTTTTTCTTGGTAACTAATGTCAACTTGGTAATTTTAAATGAAACACTGCACTTTTCAATTTTTAGATTTCTTTATTAACAACTGAACGCGCCGCAGAAAACTCTCTGCTTGCTACTGTTGCTACCGCACTGGCTAATGTCGGGGTGTATTGTGAGAATTCTACGCGCCAATCTCGGGGTGTTGCCGTTTGAAGGCCATAGCGTGGTCGAGCTGGCGGGAAGAAGAGATATTCTCTCTTATTTTTCTCTGATAATATCTCGTACGGATTTCATTCATAAGTACGATTTGCTTTCGATGACCTCAGAACCGACGCGACGTCAAAATAAGCTGCCATGGGCGTGCGTTGCAGATTTTGGGTTATAAAGCACAGTGAGAGTGAGTATTGAGACGCGCCGCAGAAAACTCTCTCTGCTTGCCGTGTTGCTACCGCACTGGCTAATGTCGGGGTGTATTGTGAGAATCGTATGCGCCAATCTCGGGGTGTTGCCGTTTGCAGGCCATCGCGTTGTCGAGCTGGCGGCAAGAAGAGATATTATTCTCTCTGTCTTATTTGTCTTATTTTTCTCTGTCTCTATTAGGTATCTATTCACATGCTATGCTAAGACATGTCAATCCTGTCGTGGAACATGGAACGTGCCATAACAGCTCGTCTTGGCGTAGCCGAAAATCGGCGGCATTTAAGGTGGAAAAATCTCCCAACCCCAACTTTGTACTTTTATATTATCAAGAATAGATAATAAAAAACAAAATTATTTAAACGTTCAGATTCACTATAAATGCTGGTCTGGAAGTTGGTCTATAAATAATTTGTCTTAAAGGCATGGGCCGCCCTCACAGACGTCTCAAGAAATTCGTGGTCACCCTGTATTTCACAACAAAAGTTTATCCATAATTTGATTGGTAAAACGAGTATATTCCTTTTTACATTTGTGATCTGTGGCTACTCACGGATAAAGGTAGCCGTGGGCCACTACGTCAAAATTCTTTAGTTTTAGAACGTATATTCTGTAAATTTGTAGTATATCTACTGCTTAGATAAGGAGGGAAATATTTTATTCTCACAATCAGCTGTTGGTATTGAGGCTATCGCCAAGTTATCGGTTGTACGCATCGAGATAAAATTTTATCTCGATGGTTGTACATCATAAATAATTGTTTTAGTAGAATTTTAAAGTTGTTGCGTCTTTTTTATGAAATTTTGATAAAATGAGTGGAACAACGGGTAGTTTAGAGTTACTAGACATGGACACTAATCATTTTGGAAAAGATAATTATAGAGCAGAGACCAAAAGTTTAAAATTGGGTAATGTGCAGGATTCGGTAAGAACTCAAAATCTAATTAAGATAATTGAAGCGTGGTAGTACCAAAGACACTCAGTGCCACAATATGGCTTTTATGAATAATATAATGAGTATTTGCCTCAAAAAGGCACTTCAAAGGTTAGAGGTGCCATCTGATATATTATAGTTTTAAAAGTATATAAAAGATGACGCCAGCTGTCATGTCACATCTGTGATAATTTTATTTAGAAAGGGTGTTAGTCTAAGAGATGGCATATCTTTTTTTTCTTCGACAAGGTACCTATATGGATGTATTATTACAAAAAATGCAAAAAATCCCCACTAACGATCGTAAATACCTTACGGAGATGAAAAGCCGGACATAGACACACACTTTTTCTCGCAGTTTTATGCAGGGCGAGCTAAAATCTTTGAAAAATGTGTGTATTTATGGGCAACCGAGCCACATTTAATCGGCAGGGTTTTTAACGAATTTAAATCTTCACATACATGCGTATGTTTATTTGCAACAACAGAAAAACCGTTGGAATTATGTGAATGTTTATAGCCTCGAAGTTTCCACGGCTCGCCACGATTAAAACCGTGGGTTTACTCGTGGCTAATTTTAACGCGGTAAAAAGTGTGTGTCTATATATTGACGTTTTCATTTTGTTTTCCGTTTTGTTAAACATGTACATATGTAGGTACTATAATTTCACAATAAAAATGAATAAAATGTTAATATTAACCATGGTTTTATTAATAACTTAAAACTACCGAAATGGCGCTTACTGCCTTTGGTACGACCACGCTTCAATTGTTTATATGTATGTAGGTAAACGAGTAAACGACACGAAGTACAAATAGGTAAAGCTAAAATTGTTGTCTACATTTTGCATAACCTTTTAGACAAGCTGGGGTAAAACATCACCTAGCAAAAGCTACTATTCGTCTAGGTCTATACATAAACAGAAAATGTTGTTTCTACGCTGGAAAGGAAAAAGGGTTGGGTTGGGGGGGGGGGGACGGGGTGTGGGGGCACTTATAATAAACTATGTAGTTTCTTGGAACTACAGGTTTAGAAAAACGTATGTATTTTGACTTGTTTTTGATTTTTAGGCACAAGCAGCCAATGATACAGGTACGCTAAATCGTCCTGATGACCCACTTCTACTTCCTGGTGAAAAAGTGACAGGACAGGCACGGGATGTAACTTACTTGTGTCCCTATCAGGGACCGACCAGAGGCGTGTTGACAGTAACAAATTATAAGCTGTATTTTCGATCTGCCGATAAGGATTTGTCGAATGATATTGAAGTGCCATTGGGAGTGGTAAGTATAGTTTTAGGAAACAATTAATGAAAAAGATTGTTAGTTTTTACTTCTGCTTTAATGAATTTACCATACGTAATGTTAAGTTTTTGGCAGTTTCCTTAAAAAATAAGCTTTTTTAATGCTTCTGACCATAGGGTGTTATAGAGAGAATAAAAGGAGCGCTTGAGAATTTCTCCAAAAATGGTAACTAAGTGGCGGTTCCTGCAATTTCAGATAGTCGTATCTCAGTTCCTACGCATTGGACCCACACCAAATTATAAGATGTTACTATGTTGGGTACTCTACAATGATTTTCGTGAAAAAATATTTAATTTTGAAATTTGCGAAAAAAGTTAATTTTTTGGGCCGCTTCACCTGAGATCTGAGAAAGTTTTGAAGACAATTTTACTTATCATATTTTTTCATAAAGTACATCAAATTTTATCGACCCAAATTTCGTGAAAATATTCTAATTTTCCTTAAAGAAATGACATTTTAAATTATTTCTTAGACAAAATATGTAAGTGTAAAAATTTTAAAAACTAATTAATTTGAAGATATTACAGGTAATTCAATGAAATTTGAATTCTATTAATAAAATCTGATAAAATTTATGAAAAAAACATGGAAGTAAAATTTTCTTCAGAACTTTCCCATATCTCAGGTGAAGCGGCCCAAAAAATTAACTTTTTTCGCAAATTTTAAAATGAAATATTTTTTTACGAAAATGTTTCTAAAGTACCCAATAACCCAATAGTAGCATCCTATAATTTGGTGTGGGTCCCATGCGTAGGAACTGAGATACGACACACCTAAAATTTCAGGAGCCGCCACTGAGTCCACTAACATATCATCTTCGGGGTTATTAGGGTCAGAACATCTAATTTTGTCTAACCGATGCTAAAAAAATTAACGTGGGGTAAAAAGGAGCGATTCGCAATTTCTCCAAAAATGTTAACCAAAATGTCAATGTCAGATGTTAGGAGCGGCTGCCAGTTTCTCCAAAAATGTTAACTAACGGATCATTTTCGGTGTTATTGAAGTCAAAAAAGCTAAGTTCATGCGACGGATGTAAAAAAATTGCGGCGGAGGAGGGGGAAAAGGAGCGGGTAGAAAATTCTTTAAAAATGTTAACTATGCCATTTTCGGGGTTACTGAAGTCTGAAAATTCCAATATTACATGGACATTACAAATTTAAAGGGGGGGCGATAAGATGAAATGGGTGGGAGAATAGGTAGAACTATTACGCATAATTAAGATTGAGAAAAATAAAAAATTGTAGGTTAACAATGTTAAAAAAGAACAAAATATTAGTAATGGTTAATAATTAATCATCTTTTTCCAATCTAGGTATCCCGTATAGAAAAAGTAGGCGGCGCCTTCTCGCGCGGCGCAAACGCTTACGGCATCGAGATATTCTGCAAGGACATGCGCAATCTCCGTTTCGCGCACAAACAGGAGAAACACTCGAGAAGGAACGTGTTCGAGAAGTTGCAGATGTTCGCATTTCCACTGAGCCATAAGTTGAAGTTTTTCGCCTTTGAATATAGGGAACCATTTCCTGAGAACGGATGGGGGGTGTATGAACCTATAGCGGAATTGAAAAGAATGGTAAGGATCTCATTCAATGAGTTAATACACTTGTTAAGGTTTATAATATTTTTTAGATTATATTAAATACTATTTTCGCTAAATTTTGAATTCGGTGGCATTTTATAAGAAAAAATATATTTTCACGTTCTCACTTTTTGATGCTGCCACAAAAAAAGGGTAGTAGGGTAGTCACAATGATCTGGGGGAGGATTAATTCAGAATCCATCAAAACATGCATACAGTTTAATTTATTAGTAACTAATAAATCTAGCCAAAGAGTAAATAAGTAGAGAACTTTTTCGAAGATCACGTAAACGATGTTCCGTCTTGTCCGCAGGACATTTAAGCTCAGCTACTTTTTTAGCTAATACATTTTAGCGCATGGCATGACATCTATTAACTACTATGGAACTATTGTCAGATCAGTGAGACACATTTACACTGTTGAACGTATTTAACATTTATACTACGTGACCAAGTGATCCCTGGACCGTCCAGGGATGTGGCTGGACGTGCTATTCGCCTCACTTCTTTTAAGATTTTCTAAGCATCAAATTTATCGCCCTTTTAGGGCATAAACAACGACTTGTGGAAAATAACGAAGGTCAACGAACACTACACGATCTGCGACAGCTACCCGGCCGTTTGGGCGGTACCGGCTCAAGCCACCGATGAAGATATACAGGCTGTCGCTAGTTATAGAAGCAGAGGTAAGTTGACCAAATAAAATTTAATGGAAATCAAAAGCTTCTCGTAGATTTTCAACACTACAAATTCTCGTAGTGTCGAATGATACTTTTTATACTTTCGCCAGGGGCATCGCTCTCGCGCTGGGACATATTTTGTTAATCCTTAGTCATATGCTTTAGCCTGTGGTATGTACGATTGCAAATATTAACCTGCATTAATTGCGTTATGTTAATATAGTTTCTCAACCTGAAAATATGCCTCATAACTAGGGATTGCAATCTCGCAAAGTGGGATTCCGCAATCCCGTGGGATCCCGCATCATTGGACGGCCTGGGGGATCCCGCACTAGCTATGCGGATCCGCATAGCCATGAAAAAGCCGTAAACTCTTAAAAAATATCGCGAAAACGTGTAAGTATCTGCCAAATACCCGTGGGATTACAATATGAAAATTAATTAGACTGCTTAGGTATTATAAGTAACTAACTTACTTACCTTACAACAAACTAATGTGATTTACTATAAAAACTAGTAAGACTTATTATCTCGGGTAGAAAAATAATAAACATTTAAAGTTCATTTTCCCAAAGTTACTTGTTAATTTAATTGATAAGAAATTTGACTGATTTATAGCGATAGTAGTATAGTTAAGAGATGCTAGACATTAAATTACATAATCTTGTTGACTGAACTACTGTTAATTTTTGATATTTATAATAAAAAATTAAAGTTTGTTTAATAATTAATTACATAAGCGTTTATTTTTCGAATTTTATAAAATTAAAAAACCTATGCGGGAGCCCGCGTATAAACATTTGAAGTTCATTTGCCCAAAGTTACTTGTTACTTTAATTAAGAATAAATTTGATTGATTTATAGTCATAGTAGTATAGTCAAGGGATGCTAGACATTAAATTATATAATTTTTTAAACTAAAATACAGTTATTTGTTGATTTTTATAATAAAAAATTAAAGTTGGTTCAATAATTAATTAAATAAACATTAATTTATCGAATTTTATTAAAGTAAAAACCTATTCGGGATCCCGCGGGATCCCGCGGGATTTGAACCAATCCCGCAAATGCCCTGCGGGATTTAAAACACTGCGGGATTGCAATCACTACTCATAACTGAAAGCCTGGCAAAAGCCGTTTTTAAAAAGTTGGTAAATTACCATATAATAAGCCAGATTAACAGTAACCATGGAATCTTGACTGTAAAATATCGATTTTATTGTTAAATTTTTAGTTGTTTATATGATTTTTAGGAAGGCTACCTGTATTAAGTTGGATACATCCCGAGTCACAAGGAACAATTACTAGGTGTTCACAGCCACAAGTAGGGGTAAGTGGCATTTTTCAATAGAAAAGTAGATATTTAAAAAAAATGCAGTTAATATTACTGGCGAGCGTTAGCTGTTACATAAGTAGAAGCACGGGTTTAAATAGCTTTGCCCGCTTATTAAATCCTGAAGAAAATTTCTATCTTCATTGCACTTTTATTTCTCCTAATATTGTTGCTTCTAATTGACCTGAAACCTAATAGAAACTAGGTTATTGGAGGCAACATTGTGATGGATTTAATTTGTTTTGCAAGTAAATACCGCCAAACGGGGTGACTAAGGACGGATTTGACAGTTTTTTTTTATAAATATTTAAAGCCAGAATTGATATACTTCAAATATTTGGGTACCTCCATGATTCTACATGTTTTGGGAACATGCCAACAAAAAATATATTTTCTCGTAAAATTATAAATATATATATATATATATATATATATATATATATATATATATATATATATATATATATATATATATATATATATATATATATATATATATATATATATATATATATATATATATATAATTTCACAAAGGGTCCCGAGTCACCCCGTTTTTGGGGTTACTAAAGACAAGCGTTAGTTTTGCCCGAAAAACATAGTTGTGCGTGCTATGTGGGACAAAAACAATTTTTTTGAAAAATATATTTATTTTTATTTTTAAACAAACATTTTGTAGGAAAATACATGAAAATGCCTACAAAGTTGACAGCCTAACTGGTTACATAACCTATTACAAACAAACAGAAATTTCTTTAGAACAAGCTACAGAATACAAAAAAAAACTAGTTACAGATTCTAGCATTTTTCACATTAAACTTATCTTCCCGTTTGCACAGACGCTTCCAAACCCCTACACTCAGATTCACTAAGAAAGTTTAAGATTTAGTACTGGTTTAAATTAAGATCTTATAGTTGATCAGTTATGTTTTGACAGGTTTTTGTCCTGTCATTGTTAATAAGTCGTCATTAAAAACTTATGAATTATTGTGATATTTCAGCGATTTACTTGGTTTCCAAATGATTTTCACCTTGGAACGAGGTGCTGTAATGAATTTAGTACTATTATTGTTGAAAGTACGTACTAAAATTGTCATTTTGTTGATAAATTTACGAAAAAGCTCAGAAATAAGTTCATAGTATAAAACTCAGTTGTCTTATTCCTACACTTGTCAGTTTAAAACTTTTGGTTGTCAAATTAGACCGGACTAGCGTTGGAGAATCTGGCCATTAGTGTTTCTTTGTGTTTAGGGAAGCTAAAAACTTTAGGCGATTTTAAATCAGTGACCTAGTCATGACTGCGTCACCTCATTTGGCAACGTTGCTCCATATACTCGATGTTTAACCTAAAAAATCAAAGTATCAAGATTAAATGAGACAGTGTTTCCGAATGGTCTGACTAGGTCATGACTTGGTCACTGATTTTACAAAGCCCTTGCATTGATTGTCCACATCACAACCATACACAACACACCTCATTTTCACTTTTAAACTCTTAAAAGTGATATAAAAACACTAAAAAATAACTTTAAAACACAAGGCGATCTAAACAAAGCCGTGTCTGGTTTACAAAATATGGCGGAATTACTCACAGCGTGACGTACATGGCCACGCCTACCTGCGCGGTGTCATATCTTCTTTTATTTGTATCATGTATTGGGCCAATATACAGCTAATTTTTATGATCGTAGAAAAAATATTGTTTGAAACTCATGCATAAAGTGCTTTTTTTACTTATGGGATTGCCGCACTTGCCAGCGCGGCAGCGGCTCGTGCGGTCAAATTTCCCATGCTTAAAAAAGTATCACATTATGCGCGATCGCAGAATAAAACATTTCCTTTCGTAACTTAAAAGTGGAATTTTGGTAATATGAGGGACTTCTTAATTAAAAAAAAAATGAAATTTAATGTGCCCAAAAGTACATGTAGTTTTAGATAATAAGTAAAAATGATACTTTTTATTAGGTCAGTGGTAAAAGATGCAGAGAAGACGAGCACTACATTCAGTTAATCATGGACGCGAATGCTCAAAGTCACAAGTTGATCATCATGGACGCCAGGCCTACCGCTAATGCTATAGCCAATAAAGCTAGAGGAGGAGGGTAAGAGACAGAAACATTTTTATCAATGTTTATATAGACACTTCAAAATATATGATACTAGAATCAAGGAAACGCAAATATTTTCTTATTGAACGTCTTTGTAAGTTGCATTCTTTAAACATTTATTTGATAGGTTCAACTATTGAGTGGCGAAATTGGAGATTTGCAACGTCCCATAGCACCCTCATTGGCTAGTTTAATAACAAAAGCAAGCGCTACTAAATCAATTTAATTTTTCCCAGCTTTGATACATTTTCATTAAACAGTTTCTTCGCTAGCGTTAGTGTAGGTTCAGAGCGATGAGACAATTTGAATAATTAAAATAAAATCGAAAATCCAATTTTTTAAATAATCACTATCATCAATTCAAATTATAATCGGAAACTCCAATTCCGAGTATTCGAGAAAAGAAAGCTTAAAGAATTTTAACTGGCAAGTTGACAATGTTATAAACAAGGAGTTCCAGTGAATTGAACTACCACATGGTAAATAAATAAATCTTGTTTGTAATCCGTCATGTGAGGTGTGGCCACTTTGCTTGCTCGATAATATGAAAAGCAAATTTATTTAATTTTTGGGATTTTATTAATATACTTAGACACTAAAACATGTTAAAATAAAATAATATTTATGGGTCAAAAAACTACAAAACCTAGTTTAATTAAAAATAATCTCATTAAAAGCATTAAACTTAACAAAATAACACTAAAAACTAAGAATCGCCAATAACGCGATTCGCTCTTTGCAGCAGCAGAAATTTAAATTATGAATAACATATATGATACGAACTATGAATGGCGAGAAACATCGGCTTGCGTAATTAGGCCAAGCAACACAGCAAAATATTAGCGATTTTTTGACATTAATCCTATTAGAAAACCGCCTGTGCCATCATCTGAAAGACGATCCGTAGATGATTCCTGTTATATTTCCAACTCTGAAAATTTTTCCATTAATTAAGCGGTCGACTAGTGGGTAGAGCAGAGGAGCAAATGAGAACCGCTTTCGCGCACTCGGCCATTTTCACGTATCTTTACGTGCATTTTCAACCGGTTTCGTAGCATTTTATGGAAAAATTAAAATATACATTTTGTTCAATTAAACTTGTACTTTTCAAATCCGTTTCAATAATTAAAATCGGACGATCCATAGAGCATCCAGACCTGTTGCAAAATAGTGCATTGTAAAATTAAAATGACGATTGTGGCTAAACTAATCGTCGGGCAGCGTCGGGGTTTTGCACACATAAAGTAGCTATAAATTACTACTTTTTTCCAAAGTTTGAGCCCTCTATGTTTGAAAATGGCCGATTTATGAATTTAAAAAAACTCTTAATTTTCCGTTTTTTCCGGATTTTCTCCGTTGCTACTTATCCGATCGAGACGTTCGACCTCTCATTTTGTTCGCATTTCTATTCTCTACACATCGTCCATTTAGACCATTAAGATTGCTTCATTACTTTCCATTTTATAAGCAAAAATTAAAAAAATCGCGTTTTTTGCTTAAAAATGTTTATAACAAATTAATGAAAAAAATTTTCAGAGTTGGAAATATAACAGAAATCAGCTACGGATCGTCTCTTAGATGATGGCACAGACGGATTTCTAATAGGATTAATGTCACGACAAATTGCTCTGTTGTTTGGCCTAAATCGGAATTTGCTGCCTTAATAATAATATAATTTGAATTATTATTATTATTAGTGTTCCGTGTTAAAATTAGCAAAACGGAAAACTTATGGAATCATTTCGGTGTCCGTACGTCCCTCCGTCCGTCTGTCTGTCACAGGCGATTTTCTCTGCAACTATTCGACGTAAAAATTTAAAACTTACCATAGAGACAGAGTGTGGTGGCCCAATTATAGACTTGAAGTATAAAAACTTGAATTTTGATTCTGGGGGTTAATTTCGGGGGGTAAATTGGGACATGAAAAAAAAATTTTCAGGGACATCGTGTAGGGTGTCAAATAATGAAATCTTATTGAAGCACGAATTCAACAATATATATGATGTATTTTTGTATGCATTTTTTTAAACATTTTTCGGGAAAGACGCTTAAAATTGCTGTCCCCCACCCTCATCACCAAAAGGATCACTCAGAAAAATCTGAAACAAATCATGAGCATTGAGAATTAGGTGTAGATTGAGCCAAACTTATTAGGATTGAAAAATTCTAGCTCGATCAATTGTTATAAACAATTTAATTGTTTATTTCCTTATAACTGCTGAACCATTGGTTTTAGAGAAAAAATTATATACTTACTCGTAATTTATGTAGAGAATAAAATGAAATTCAGAATTATTTGGATTACATACATTGCCTATCCCATCGAAATTAAAAGTGAAACGTGTTTAAAGTTCAACTTCATTTTAGTTATGAATCTGAGGACGCATACCAAAACGCAGAAGTTGTATTTCTGGATATCCACAGCATACACGTGATGAGAGAGTCTTTGAGGAAATTAAAGGAATTGGTCTACCCGAATATAGACGAAACGAAATGGTTCAGCGGAGTGGAATCTACCTACTGGTTAAAACATATAAAGTGTATACTGGCTGGAGCTGTTAGGATTGTAGATAAGGTATGTAGAATTAGTCCCCAATTGTGTTAAAATTTTCAAACCCGGTTTTCTGGTTTAGCTTAATCCATATTTATAATGTCTTCTATACAGGGTGATTTATAAATAAGTACCGAACAAATAAAGACAGTTAGATTTAAGGGGAAAAAGTTAAATAAAATTTTTTTCTATGTCTTACTGCTTAGAATATATGGGGTGTTAAAAATGTGTGATATAAAGAACATTTTATTATGTTATATATGCTAGGAACAAGGTATCAATTTGAATTTTGGGACATGATATCACTACATAAATGCCCATTAATCTACCAAACGATACCCAAATAAGTTACTTCAGAGGCGTAGAACAGGGGTATCTGCACTACATTTATGGTCATATTTTTTTTGTCACCCAGTATATTAACTCTCTTTATTATTATTTTTTTAATAGCCTAGTTTGTTTACTAAAAATTATTACTCTTAAGATTTTTTCATACGAGCTATTGTTTCCAAGATTTATTAGAATTAATGCGTTGAAGTAGTTTAAAATAAGTTTTCCTGATTTAGATCATTTAATTTAAGTAAGCCATGAATTATCGCCAATAAACAAAAATGAAGTGGCTTGTCATACTGCATTAATCTGGTTGTCAAAATTCAAATTGATATCTCGTCTCTAGCCGATATTACAAAATACAATGTTCTTTATACCACACATATTTAACACCCTGTATATTATAAACAGTGAGACAAAAATTTAATTAAATTTTTTTTATAGTTCCCTTTATTTTTGGTACTTATTTCTGAATACCTTTTTACGAAAAAGTAAATATTCTAAGCGTTTAAAATATAAAACTGCCTACTAAATATGGATAAAATAAATAAAGAAAAACAGCAAGATAAAGATTTTCTATTACCTAAATAGTGCATATTCTGAAAGAAAATCAATAGGTAGTTATTTTTCTATTTCGGTTTCATGACAAAGTTGTTTCGATACCGTTTTTAGTATCGTAACAGGCTTTTTATGAAACCGCTTTTTATTTTTTAAAAGTTGGTAATGCGGTGTGTAGTCATGTATAATAAAACAATTTAATTTATCAAGGCTGCTGTGGTAAATAAAATTTGATAGTATTACCAACATAAAATTTTGACAAAAATTTTCAAAATATGTGTGATATTTCCTTTTTAAATATGCATTTTTTTAATGAAAAAAATGCAAAATGGAAAAAATAGTATAAAGTACCTACATGTTTTATACAGCTATTAGAGCACTTGCCCCATTAGAAAACTCGCCGAAAACCCAACCAGCTCATTTTCTAACATGGACCCGTGCTCTAAAATGATGCTTTATAAAACTTGTACTTTAATATACTATTATGCAACAAGAGCATAAAGTGGTACTTTTTTACGCACGGGTAATTTGACCTAATAAGTAAAAAAAGGCACATGAGTTTCATACAATATTTTTTCTACGATCGTAGAAAGATGTTGACCCAGTATTACTTTTTTCTATAAATTTTAGCCACTAAAAGTGAAAAATGACACTAAAAATACATACTGATATGATTCTTAAAAACCTGCATTTTTTTTTATGATTCTAAATGAAATATCACGTCAGCCTTGTTTAATTGTTTGTCACAGGCGACTTGGATTTATTGGACTTTCGTTAAATAAGGGTAAAAAAATGAACCGTTACGGCACTTTTTTAACTCTGAGCTACTTTTTTAACTTCGTTTTTTTTTTGGGTTAAATAGAGTTCAGAGTAGTTTTATTTTGGAAAATAAATGTTTATCAAAACTGCACTTCGTATTTTTCAAAATATTTATATTAGGACTGCAATAATTTTAAGGGGTGATATAATTAAGCATTAGAATAATAGAATGAAAATATACTAGGAGTCGGAAACCAATCGATTAGCTAAAAATTATAATTAAAATTTTAAATTTTCTTCGTAGCTTTTTAGCGACAATGTAAGTAAAGAAAATAATAACCAAATTTCGCACTACTGTAAGGGGAATTGTTTTCAGCAAAATGCACAAAAACTTACGATTGCGTCGCCCAATAACAAATTATTTATTAGAGTTGCATTTTAATAAATGATTTCATTTATTTTAAGCGCATTTTGCTGAGAATAATTTTCGTTACAGTAGTGCGTAATTTGCTTATTATTTTCTTTATACTTTCGCTGAAAAGCTTGAACGAAAATTAAAATTTTAATTATAATTTTTAAGTAACCGGTTGATTTTCGATCCTTGCTATATAAGATTTTTTTGTTCCACTATGCCCAAGCTGTCAGTCGTGCCCATAGAGAAAATATATAGTAGAGAAATAATGTCAATTACGAATGCGGCAAATTTACCGAGCTGAATCCGTAAACAAAGACGGTCCTCTGCGGGCTTGCGCATTGTCGAACGTTTGCCTTGTGATAGACAGGACCGTACTTCAAAATTTATTTCACATGACGTGAATCTTTTATCGAGTAATAAATGCTAAATATATTACTTGTAATTATTCTTTTTATTAATGATAAAAATGTAACCATTAGTGAGATTTTAACAAAAAGTGTATAGTTTGTTGGCTTAAATCTGAGTTTTCTTGCTATACAAAACTGTCGATAATTCTTCGAAAATAGCTCAGTTTATATATATATATACAGTGCGTCTCTTTAATGTCCCCCCTCTTAATTTTTTAAACGTTACATTTACAAAATTGAAAGTTGAAATAAAATATAAACATAGTATTCTAAACAATAGAAATAAAATATGCAACTGTTTTAAGAAGTAAAATAGTAAATCAAAAAAATTACATATGTATATTTTATTGGATTGGCATCCCATCCTGTATAATTATTGAACAAACCAAGTTCTAGGGTAAGATGTAAATATTTTTACACCTATTTACAGTGTGTGCACTTGATACTTTGCTGAAAGCGCTACTACTTACGGCCCCATGTCAATCTAATCCACCGATATCTTAGCGATCCTTAGGCGAAAGCGCTTTTTTCTTTCGCCATCCGTTTTAAAATACTCCCCTCTACCCTAATCCACTAGTATTTTTAGTGCCCCTTTGACGAAAGCGCAAATATGCCTTTTGGACACTCACCCTTCTAATCCACTGATATCTTAGCGATCCTTTGGCGAAAGCGCTTTTTTCTTTCGCCATCCCTTTTAAAATACTCCCCTCTACCCCAATCCACTAGTATTTTTATTGCCCCTTTGGCGAAAGCGCAAATATGCCTTTTGGACACACCCTTCTAATCCACTGATATCTTAGCGATCCTTTGGCGAAAGCACTTTTTTCTTTCGCCATCCCTTTTAAAATACTCCCCTCTACCCTAATCCACTAGTATTTTTAGTGCCCCTTTGGCGAAAGCGCAAATATGCCTTTTGGACAAACTCACCCTTATGCAATATAGGGGAAGGAGGCATTGACACTATATATGACCTTCTTACACCATCTTACCCCTTATACAATGCCCCTAATACACACACACCCCATCAGTGCCTTTCTGACACCTTGACCACACTCAATATACGTCACTGACAAATATTTCTACTTCTCCGTGTGTGTATTCACTTCAACACCGGAGTGCATTTAAGATAAATTATATTTTTTACCTCCTATTCTTTCACATATTCATATAATTTAAATTTGGAATTAAACTATTTCTATTTATGCACTACTTGTAAGAAATAGACTACGAAATAATTCCTTATATTTAAAAGTTGGATACATAATTGGCGAAACATATGAAATGTCTGTAACACTTTGTAAAGACTATTTTTGTATCGAAATAACAAGCTTCAGAGGTTCGCTATATTCGCCACCCCAACCAAAAATACCATAACATACAAATGACTGAGATTTTTTCGGCCCGGTTCTGTTCGCCGCGTTGCGTCATTGAGTTCAACAACCACTTTTGCTAGACGTCCCGAGTGCGCATGCCTCGAGAGGACCGTCGTTTAAAAATCTGACTGGCGCCCACTGCGCACAAACGCACTTTTTCGCCCATACATTGGACGGATTCAGCTGGTGTCGCGAATACGTTGTGATGGTCTAAATATATCTTGTCTATGGTCGTGCCCCTCTCATCTTGTAAGTGACTGAATCTGAAATTTTCAGGTGGAAAATCATAAAACGTCCGTCCTAGTGCACTGTTCGGATGGTTGGGACAGAACGGCGCAGTTGACGGCCCTGTCAATGTTAATGTTAGACCCGTATTACCGAACGATTAAAGGCTTTGAAGTGTTGACTGAGAAGGAATGGTTATCTTTTGGGCATAAATTCCAACAGGTAAGAAATTATATTGAGGAACGTATTTATAGCATTTTTCTAGATTTGGTATATATATTTTTTAAGCGATTTCTTCATGACTCTTGGTGTAGATTTAAACGAGCTTATTACTTACTAGTCTTTTCATCAATCCCAAATGTAATTAGATGATCCTCTTTTCTCAGTTTTCATATTTCGAGGGGTCAGAGTTATCTTTAAGAAGTGTACTACTAACATGAGGGTTAAAAAGTACGTAAAAACTTTACGATTATTGAATGAAGAAAAAATTGGGTTAAATTATAATTTCTAGATAAAATAACTATAATTTCTAAACATATACGATGTACGATTTAGCAGAACAAACAAAAAGCGGTGAAAGTTGTATGGTTGTACTTGAACTCAGTGGCGTAGTGGGCTATATTAATATTATTTATTTAAGCACCAAGACTAATTATAAACGTAATAGAAATAAACGGCATCTATGGTAAAAACCAGGCGAGACGGTACGGTAGTCAAGCAGCCCGTTGCTTAGTGAAGGCGGATGGCGGCGCGTGACTGCCATTAGCCTGATGACGTGGCGGCGTTTAACCTACAGCGTTACTACTCTACTTACTCAGTGTGTCTGTCAGAGACGGTTCCAATAATGTCACCATTGGCGAAAATGGCGGGCGATTACTAAGTGTACTTTGCCAGGATGGGGACGATGTATCGCTAAACAGATATTTTCTAATATAGCGAGACCTGGCCATTTGTTTTATATTCTTTGTTTCCATTATTATTTTTTGTTTAGAGAGTGGGTCATGGAGATGATCACCACAGCGACGCCGATCGTTCTCCTGTATTTCTCCAGTTCATCGATTGTGTATGGCAAATCACGCAACAGTTCCCCAATGCCTTCGAGTTCAATGAAAATTTCCTGATAACAATTTTGGATCATTTGTATTCCTGCAGATTTGGAACGTTTCTGTTCAACAGCGAAAGGGAACGAGTACTCGAAAGTAAGTTTTTGATAGTACTTTTGATTTGATTATACAGGGTGTTATCCTTATGTAATAATAAGCAGTAATGTTTCTAGTTAATAGGATATAGAATGGTAAATTAGTGGCCCCTCGTAATGGCGCCCCGGAGCCCTCTTCACAAAATAAAAAAAATTGTTAACTTTTAAATTAAAAAAATTATTTATTTTACTCAAAATGTTTATATTTCCAGCTAAATAAGTAACAAAAAAATAACATAATTTGTGGCAAAACCTAATAATTTTGGCAGCACCGTACCGTACCCACTGGACGGGTAATTGAGGTTTTACAGTTTTCTGTATTGACGTTCTGACTTTCCGGCAGCTTAAGCTCTGTTCCGCTGATGCAATGCCTTTTTTAAATTGGTTGTTCTGATTTCCATAACGTCACGAATGTCGCGATATAGTCTTTATAAACAAACTTTTAAATAATATCGCTTGTTTATTAAAGTTTATTGAATTTATTAATTTATTATCCACTGCAAAATTTAATTTTAGAAAATAGTTTTTTTAATGTTAATAGATTTCATTATACAGATAACACAAGCGCCCCGCGTTTACGGGAATATAAAAATTTACCGTTTTTTTTATTCGGTGCGCGAGTTAGGTACAGCGTAAATTCTTTTAAATTCGCGCCCCTAACTTTTGCATAAAAGTTATAGTTTTACAAAAGATTCGCGTTTTCAAAGTGAAGTGTTAAATTGGACTTGCCATTGAAACTGTACTCATATAATACATGTAATAAAACAGTAATTTAATTATGGAGTCGGAAAAGATATTTCGTGCAGCCTATAGGAAAGAAAAAAGAATAAAATTGATGGAAGCTGGGGCAGCAACAACCAAGAATAATAATAAAAAAATTAATCAAAGGACTCTCACCCTTAAGGACGTATAAATGTACAGGGTGTCCAGTTTTCGATGTTTTTATAGGGCATTATCGAATCTCCCTTATGAGTAGGGAACTGAAGATAGAGGGTTGCGGTTTTCGCAACTCTGTGCTACTTTTAGTACTTTTTTGAGCTGAACTAAAGATTCCGTAACCAGAATTTTCTCAGCCCCCTTGGTTTTTGCTATGCAGGGCGAAATTGAAAATTTTTAATTTTCGGGCACCCCTCGTATCTCGGTTATCTTATACAGTGTTCGCCATAAAGTTGGCTACATATGGAAAAAGTTTTTATTATTGATATTTTGAAAAGCTCTATTGGAGGTTCGTTTCTGCATGTCCGGCAACCAAAAAATCTATTTTAGCACATGTCATGTGCTGGTTTGGCGGGAATTTAAAAGAAAGTTGACGGTGGTACCGAAAAATGGGTCACATTTACAAGATATCGAAAAATGTTATCAAGAAAAGTTGTTCAGAATGCACCGAGGATCCTGTATACAAACCATATTGAACCATATCTGAGAAAAAAATAATAATAATACAAATTTTTACCCATACCATCGCATCGCTATGAAAAATCATACATTATTTTTTTACTTGAAAATAACCTTATTCAACTAAATTACATAGGTTCTTTGATAACGAGACTAGATATTAGGTCTCGAAACGTCAGAAAAAGTATTTTATTCAGATTAGGTTTTAGACCGAATATTATACACGGTGTCCCATATAAGAATGCACACTACAGGGATCTCGTAAACCACAAGAGATACAAAGATGATTAAATTAGAGAAAAGTTGCGCTTTGCTGAACCTTTCAAAGTCACGATACGAAATCTAACAAAATCCGATTACTTCCGAAGATATTTGGGAAAAACGGAATTTTCCCGATTTCGTTTTTATTTTTTTCTGACTCTATTTAAAAAGATATGACAAAATAAATTTCACATTCTCATTGCCACTTTTTCTGCTCTACAAGCCGACGTTCTTAGATTTTCAATACGACGTTTCGTTTCTTCGCAACCATCATCAACTTCATTTTTTTAAATAGTCGAAAACTTTTGTTTTATTCCTAAAAAATTCTAATTTTAATTCTAAATCCCACGACATATCGCTTCTTACATTTATCCGACGTTTCGGACGAAAAAATCATCATCAATATTATTTGATGATTATTACGAAGGAACGAAACGTCGAATCAAAAATCGAATTACGTTATCATGTAGAGGAGAAAAAATTACATGGGAATGTGGATTTTATTTTGACCAGTCTTCTTTTGTGAAATCAGAAAAAAATTAATTGCCAAAATTTATGTTTAAAATTTCAAGAATTCGTAGATTTTTTTCTGATTCTACTGTAAGAGATAGATTAAAATAAATTTTACATTTTTATTGCCGTTTTTCTCCTCTACAACATGACGTCATTCAATTTTTGATTCTACGTTTTGGCTTCTCTCGACCATTATCAATTTTTTTTGAAATAATCCGAAAATTTTATTTTAGCACAGTTCAATTGCCCTTGTTATTCTGAATTCAACGACTTATCACATACGTGCAAGTAAGCAAGATGTTATTATCAAAAAACAAAATATTTTATTTTTACGCTACAAAAAGTTCA
This sequence comes from Philopedon plagiatum, assembly GCA_963971165.1. Lineage (NCBI taxonomy): Eukaryota > Metazoa > Arthropoda > Insecta > Coleoptera > Curculionidae > Philopedon > Philopedon plagiatum. The sequence continues at coordinate 65,141,341 of OZ020195.1, read as the reverse complement.
TGGAAACAATCTTATTTAATCATATGTTCAGAATAACAAGGGCAATTTAACTGTGCTAAAATAAAATTTTCGGATTATTTAAAAAAAGTTGATAATGGTCGAGAAAAGCCAAAACATTTCACAAAAGAAGACAGGTCAAAATAAAATCCACATTCCCATGTAATTTTTTCTCCTCTACATGATAACGTAATTCGATTTTTGATCCGACGTTTCGTGCCTTCGTAATAATCATCAAATAATATTGATGATGATTTTTTCGTCCGAAACGTCGGATAAATGTAAGAAGCGATATGTCGTGGGATTTAGAATTAAAATTAGAATTTTTTAGGAATAAAACAAAATTTTTCGACTATTTAAAAAAATTAAGTTGATGATGGTTGCGAAGAAACGAAACGTCGTATTGAAAATCTAAGAACGTCGGCTCGTAGAGCAGAAAAAGTGGCAATGAGAATGTGAAATTTATTTTGTCATATCTTTTTAAATAGAGACAGAAAAAAATAAAAACGAAATCGGGAAAATTCGGTTTTTCCCAAATATCTTCGGAAGTAATCGGATTTTTTTAGATTTCGTATCGTGACTTTGAAAGGTTCAGCAAAGCGCAACTTTTCTCTAATTTAATCATCTTTGTATCTCTTCTGGTTTACGAGATCCCTGTAGTGTGCATTCTTATATGGGACACCGTGTATACTCTACACTAGAAATAGATTAGGGTCAGGCATACTTTTTATAATTAATAGTCACTGATAGTGTACAGAACATTTCTTTTTTCAGGATTTGTTTTTTGTATTAAACGCAGTGACTTGTATTATTTTTTTTAAATATTAATTTTCCTTAACAGTAGAGTGGCGTAACACCCAAACATCTTTTAAGTATGAATCCGCCACAATCATACAGACATTATTTACATAGGTTTGGGTCAGAACTAATCAAATATTTGTGAAATAGACACTCTGCGGAAAATAAATTTAAAATATACGGCCTGGTCGTGTCGCTATCTATTCTTTTCATGTGTTTTGTTTTTTGTATTTAAATATATGTGCAATTTTGGGTTTATATATTATGTTGATTGTATTCATTTTCTATATTCCCTCTAATAAACTGTATAGTTGTGTGGGAATAAATAAATGGTTAAAAAAAATGCCAATTTTTTTATTTGTAAAAATTCTTGGTACATAAGTACCTACTATTTTAAGACTATGCTTAATGGGAAATATTTCTACATAGAATTTCCCCTTAAAGATTGAAAAGTTAGGAGAATAACCGTAGGATGGCGCAAATAACTTTACAGCAAATAAATGTACAAACCTTTACAGCCAGATTCTCCAACGCTAGTCCGGTCTAATTTTACAACCAAAAGTTTTAAACTGACGAGTGTAAGTGTAAGTGTAAGTTTTATGCTTGAACTTATTTCTGAACTTTTTCGCAAATTTATAAAGAAAATGGCGATTTTAGTACGTACTTTTGACAATAATAGATCTAAATTCATTACAGTAACTCGTTCCAAGATGAAAATCATTTGGAAACCAAGCAAATACCTGAAATATCAGATTAATTCATAAGTTTGCAATGACGATTTATTAGCAATGACAGGACAAAAACCTGTCAAAACATAACTGATCAACTATGAGATCTTAATTTAAACCGGTACTAAATTTTAAACCTTCTTAGTGAATCTGAACGTTATATTTTAGGTGTTTTGGTTAATTTGTCATTAAAGTGACTGGTTTATGAGAAAAACAAATGTAAAAATTTGGCTTTACATCATGTGATAAGTGATTTTTTTTGGAGTTTGTTAAATTTAAAATTGTACACCCAAAATATCCTAGAGTCTGGCTTCTGATTGGCACTTTCCTAGATATTTTAAATTTAATTAGGATCTTTATTTATTAGAAATCAAAGACAGCACTGTCTCCCTCTGGTCTTACACAAACAGCAACTTGAACCTCTACCGCAACCCCCTCTATTGGGCCAATAGCAACCAAGAGCGAGTACTCGTTCCCATAGCGAGTATAAGGCACATCAAGTTGTGGAAATCATACTACACTCGGTGGAATCCCAGTATAAGGACTCAGGTAAGTCGTAGGTGTACCTCAAAGATTTTAGTGACAGCAGAGACAAAAAACTCCTTGTAAAATCCGCCCCCCCCCCCCCCCAAACATCTACGATCACCAAAATAATAAGCAGACTGGGGCAAAGCAAAAAATATGTAATAATGCATAAATTGTCAAAGCGCCGCATGTAGGTGTGTGGGTTCAGGAATCCAGAGGGCAAGTGCCCCCCTTGCCCCTCCCTATGGGCGCTCATGCAATCACAAAACTTTAAACATATACCTCGTTGGAAAGAGTTCATCGAAATACGTGGTATCCAAATTTTTTAGTTTCTTTATTCTTTATAGGAAGGCAGCCAACTCGGTCACCGAACGAATATAAACTTAATTGAGTCGGATTTTAAGCAAATCGTATATATTCGTATTTCTATGTCTGGGTGTTTGTATGTATGTAGCGATATGGATACGAAGGACTGTGATATCTTCCTTAATACCCGGCGTGTGTTACGATTTTATTCACCTACAATTTAATTGTTAAGTCCCAATTTCTTATAAATCATGGCTAGCCGGGAAACTGTCAATAGTTCAATGCATAGTGGGTAGTCTTATATACTTATCCATTTACAGCACTAGGTAATAACAATTGTCAACTTGTTTATGTTTGGATTTAAATATTGGTATTCTATTTTCAGGACCCAGTCTATCAAAGAATAAGAGAATTACTCAAATTAAAGGAGCAGCTCGAAAACACCGCCCAGGAATGTAGAAAGGAACAGCAACAGAGATTGACGAAGAGCAACGTCAGCCCCACGTGATACGAGGTGATTCAGAAGAAAATATGGCCTAAGACTGTAAAAAGTGCAGTATTTTTCATTTATTTCTAATTTATGTCTAAGGATATTAATAATAAATAATAATAATGTAAACTGAATTCACTGAGATACTGACATTATCATTTATAAATAAGCAGCCGAGCAGGGGGTTGTGTTGATTTGCTTTGGACTTCCGTGCGTGAAAAATGAACGAATATTCGAAACGACATATTCGCATCTTGCTCGAAAATATGTTTAAAAGATCAAGACGATAGAAGACTTTAGTAGAATATCAGAAAAATATTGTCAGGTTTATGCTAAACCTGGAGTAAATGTGACGGAATCCTGGTGGATATCTAGCGATTTTTAATTGTCAGTGTTCAATCTCATATTGAATATATTTTACAGTGTGTTCCATTGTTGATATATGCTATTTTTTATACTCTAAATATTAAAAATATTTGTGGCCCTTTGTGTTGATAGATGTAAATAGTCAAATCATATCTATGATTAAAATTGAAGGGGAAATATTGTCTGATTATCTAGTTGAAATTATTATTATTATGCTTATATTCAAAGGTGCCGTTTTTACATTTGGTAATTATTCGGATTACCGGAAACAGCGAATTTTTTCATGAAATTTTGCACATACCCTAATTTTGGGTCGTAGAACACGAATCCGAAGTCAGCTTTTGGCGGTCTCGTATGGTTTATATTTTTATATGGCAAACTTTTAGGTGACCTTTTTTTATATAGATTCCTTTAAGTTTCTACACTTTCACTTAAACATATCTGTAAACTTATAATTTTTATTTTATTTCGTCACACAAAACACCACATTTAGGCAAAAATAGCTAAGAAAATTGCTTTTTTCGATAGAAAATTCCATTTTACTCGCTAGTTGCCGCCATTATTTTCCTACCTGTCAACAATATTTCTGTGTCCGGTGTTGTCACGTTTACTTATTTTTTATGGAAATGCATGCTGATGCATGCAACCATATCTGAACAAAAAGGTGTATACCCAACCCAAGCAAACCTAAGCAAAAAGGTGGTCAGGTTTGCTCAGTTTTCATTGATATAGATACATACATATCTAGATCAATGAAAACTGAGCAAACCTGACCACCTTTTTGCTCAGGTTGGGTGAGCCAAAATGTGGTCAGGTTTGCTCAGTTTTCATTGATATAGATATATATGTATCTATATCAATGAAAAGTGAGCAAACCTGACCACCCTTTTGCTCAGGTTTGCTTGGGTTAAAATTGTTAAAATTTGTGGGAAAAACGATTTGTAAATTTGGCAACAGCGCGTCTTTCCATCAGAAATTTCGAGAATGTGTACCTCGGGCTGGGTGTTTACTTTCTTTCAGTATTTTGATATTTTCTCTGTTTTTTTAATGTGTTTTTACATAAATTTGCCTAAATATGGTTCAGAAAAATAGTGTGTAATGACTTCTATAGATGTGTTTAAGTAAAAGTGCCGAAATTTAAAGAAATTCATTGAAAAAGCTAACCTAAAAGTAAAAAAAAATTATTTTGGAAAAACCATACGAGACCGCCAAAAACTACTTCTACTTCTACGACCCAAAATTAGGGTCTGTGCAAAATTTCATGAAAAAATTCGCTGTTTCCAGTAATCCGAATAATTACCTTACATTTTTCTAAATGTCTAACTAAAGTTCGTCTTGCAACACCATAACGTTCTGCAGCAGCGCGACGATATTTTCATTTTTAACGGCTGTTGCAGCAGCCTTTAGAGCCTCCGGATCTATCTTGTGTCATTTAACACCTGCCTTGCTTCTAGGCATCTAAAAAAAACAATTGCGCCGGCGCTAGGTTCAAGACCAAGCAGAGGAGCAAGGTCCAAGAACAGATAGACAAAAGAAAATTAAATAATATATACTAAGTATAACTTAACGATTACAATAAAACCCTTAATACAATTTATGACAAACACCCTACGGATGAAATTAAGCTACTTAACAATTTAAAAAATTACTTACTTTTTGATTTAACAGTAAAAAACAGAGACCGGTGTTTTTTACTTCTAACCTCCAAAAACACACTTGACAGATTAAAGACCGCGAATATTGAAATATTCACAAGGCAACATGGGAATTTAAATATGAGCGTTGCCAATATTATACGTCTTTCCCGTGCATTTTGACAAGTTGCATTTTGACATAATAATAAAATGTATAGAAAGGGTGGGGCTAGGTTCGGGCCGGCGCGGCGCAAGGTACACGACTCGCCCCTACATTATAATATTTGCTTCTATATTACCTACATTTTAATCTGAACAACTCATTTTTACCAAAGAATGGAGTTTCATCGTTTTTCCCGGCGGCTCTTCATATTATGGTAGTTCCAGCAGTGGCGGTTGGGGAAATTTCGAAGTTGTATATCTCTGTTCCTACTTACAGGCCCCGTACCAAATTTAGGGGTTTTAATAGTGAGCCCACTGGGACTGTTTTGGTAAAGAAAAAAAAACATTTTGTAATTTGCGAAAAAAAGTTGAATTTTTGGTGCGCCCCTCCCAAGAAAAAAATGAACACGTCTAGGTATTTTATCTATTATTTTTTTACATAAATTTTACATCATTTTGTCGACAGGTTTTAAATTTTGAGGGAACCAAATGTAGTCATTTGAAATTTTTTTTAAATTATATTTTAGGCTTAAAAAAATTCAAATGACTATAACTTTCTACTAACACATTTTGTTCCCTCAAAATTAAAAAACTGTCGAGAAAATGATGTAAAATTTGTGTAAAAAAATAATAAATAAAATACCTAGACGTGTTCATTTTTTTCTTGGGAGGGGCGCACCAAAAATTCAACTTTTTTTCGCAAATTACAAAATGTTTTTTTTCTTTACCAAAACATTCCCAGTGGACTATTAAAACCCCTAAATTTGGTACGGGTCCTGTAAGTAGGAACAGAGATATACAACTTTGAAATTTCACCAACCGCCACTGAGTTCCAGTGACGGGAATAGGTACTATATATATAGAAAATCTTTTGAGCAAGTGCCAAAAATTACTGGCCCTAACGAAGAACTACTTAGTAATTTTTACATACCTATATACTTTTAAACTGTAAAGCATAATGTAAGTAAATTTAACGATCTTGCTAGAAAAACTTGTGACTTGTAGTGTCCATAAAATACTTGTTCATGATTACGAGGTTTATCTCTCAATTTAATATACTACCAATTGCATGGCGAAATGTCAGAAGAGTGTTTGGAAGCTAGGCACAAAGAAATTTGCAAAGATAGATTAATACATTCCAGAAAACTTTCCCGACTAAATTCAAATATTGATTTAATCGCTTGATCATTATACACTGGATCCCTTACTAGCTTTTCATGGAAAAATAATCAATAAAGAAAAAAAAATCGTTTAGCTATATAGTGACAGTATACCATTAAAATATACATTGCGTTTACAGAAGACTGCGATCCTTTGTCAGCATAGATTATCACGACTACTCTTGAAGATAGTGAAGCAAGTGAAAGTGACTCAGGGGCAGAATAAGATACATATTATAATATATAACTAAATACATATATACTACTTCTTTTTCCTTGAATTAGGTATTTTCATTATGTATTATTACAGTTGATAATTCTATCATTTCTACTGTTAATATCTTATCTGGACGCATAAGTTCAAATCCATTTTTTTTTGTGTAAGCTTACAATAGAAAATAAATATGTTTTGTTTTAAATATAGACTAAGAGCTGACAAATTGGTGGTAAATAAATTATAATAATATAATATTAATCTGCTTCCAAGGTCTGATTTTTGTCCCAATTCCCCATCAGATCGCTGCACTGTGCGGCATTTAAAAAATGTTATGTTTTATCCTTGGTGGAAAAATCTTCCAACCCCAACTGTGTACTTTTTATAATCAAGAATGAATAGGTACTAATCTAAAAATGTTGATCTCACGGTCTGAGTCTGAGTGCTGGTCTATAAAAAATGTGTCTTTAGAGTGTGGCCCACCCTTACAGACATGGTTGCCAGATGATTGTAACTAAATTCCATCAAACGATTTTAAAAATACCTATTGGCCTAACCAGACCTTGATTCAGGAGGGGGGCTGAGAAAAAATCTTACATATATACTTGTAACATTTAATAAAAAGCATTAAAAATAAGATATAACTTTTTTGTGTGTGGAAATCGAGGGGGGCTTTGGCCCCCCTCTGGTTACGCCACTGAAAATGCCCCAAAAATCACTGTTCTGCAACTAAAATTCCCCAAATAAAAATAATTGTATTCTTGACTGTTACTTATTGAAAAAATATATCATTTTTTGAAGGAGGTTGAATATTTTTGAATAAAACTCCTACTTTTACTGCTTTTTCATTTGTTAATTTTTTTGAAACAAAAACATGACAATTGACAAATGAAATGACACGACAGATAACGAAAAAATGGTAGGTATGGCAAAAAATTTGAATTTGAACATTTAAAAAATAATCTTGCTTATAAATCGCGTGAGAAAACTTAAACAAAATCTATTTTTTTACTAGTACCTACATACTTGGTTGAGAAAAATGATGGAGCGTAGTTTCAATATATTTTTTTGGTTTTTAATATATTGTTTTATTCATACGAAAACACTTTATTTCCCCCAAAAGTAAAAATATTTCCTCCAGAAAAAGTACTCCCCTGATTTCCCCCCGTCCACATGCAAATCCCCAACCTGGCAACCCTGCTCACAGATGTCCCAAGAAATCCATGGCTCTTCTCGGTCCGTGGTCACCGTGTATTTCACAATGAAAGTTTGATCGGAAAGAATCATTGAACTCCATCTACGAATGGTATGCATATCAAACCCTTTTTATTTTCTTTGATGCATGTCCCTATATTCCACGAGTCCATCTACATTCCTATATTTGTTATATGTATGTCTGGTTGTATATCCCTTTTTACATCTGTGACCACTACCTAAAAATCTTTAGTTTTTGAACGTGGTATATCTAGTGTCACAATCAGCTGTTGGTTGGTATTGAGGTTATCGGTTATACGTCAAAAATTAAAAAATTGTTTTAGTAGGGGTTTTGAAGTTGTTGCGTGTTTTTATGAAATTTCGATAAAATGAGTAGAAAAACGGGTAGTTTAGAGTTACTAGACATGGACACTAATCATTTTGGAAAAGATAATTATAGAGCAGAGACAAAAAGTTTAAATTTGGGTAAAGTGCAGGATTCGGTAAGAACTCAAAATCTAATTAAAATAATTGTTTATGTATGTATGTAAACGACACGAAGTACAAATAGATAAAAAGCTATAATTTTCTTTTTATTTTGCAACCTTTTAGACAAGCTGGGGTAAAACATCGCCTAGCAAAAGCTACTGTTCGTCTAGTTCTACATCGACAGAAAATGTTGTTTCTACACTGGAAAGGAAAAAGGTAAAAAGTATAATCTGTGTCTGCGGCGTATCCAAATATTATAATAATATGAAACAGGAAAAAAAACTTGTACTGATAAAGTCCTTAATTTACTGTTAGATGTAGGTACTGCTCCACTCTAGAGTACAATTTCCTTCAGAACTGTTATGTTTAGAAGCTTAGTTTACAAATTTGGAGATAATTGTGATTTTTAAGGTTTTTTAAATGTTTTTTTTTTTAATTTTTCTTCAGTAGCTAGCTAGTAGAGAAAAATAAATTTCACTCTCACAGTCTGAATGCTGGTTTTCTTTTTTCATGGTTCTTGTGCACTTCAGTGTACTAACAAATTTTCGAATGAGCAAAGGAAAGATTAACTTCTTTGGAGCACTTTAACAAAAAAAATGGATGCAGCCCAGATTTTTACATGTAGACAGCCGACACATGACACCACAAATAACAGGTTAAAATCATCCTTAAGGATATGTATCACATATACAAAGATTGAGTATTCACAGAAAATTGAAAATTTTAATTCTTACACGAAAATTAATTTATAATGGCCGGAAATTATTTGTTTACTTGTAATTAGGGAATGCGTCACTTCGCCGGTATAGTTCCTTCATTCTCCTTTTGCAAATGCAAAGTTGCCAAATCTATTAAATTTTTTTGTATTAGTATTTAGATCAAACTAAGTCTGGTTTCATATAAGCGCGAATCGTGTCCTTGCATTTGATTGGCTAGAAATAGAAATTTTCTCGAATTTTCTAATTGCGTTTTTTTTTTTTTTATCTCTTATCGTGATTTAGTTTTTATTAGTTTTGTTTAACTGTAATGAAATGTATCGAGAGTGATATTAAGCTGATGAGAATAGAATATTATCCTTTAATCTGTGTCAAAAGGTTGAGAAGTGGATTAATAAGGGTGATCATTGATAAGTTGTTTCCCTAAACTCTTTTTTGTTTTCTTTTATTTCTTAGTTAGCAGCATTTAGATACACATTTTAACGGTAAATGTGTTGCTTTGCCGAATTTTATTATAATTGTACCTATAATACTACTCTATACCCCACCCAGTATCTCAAGTTACTCTCTCTTTTTTTAAGCCTAAAATAAAATTTAAGAAAAAATTCAAATGACTATAACTTTCTACTAACACCTTTTTTTCTCTCAAAATTTGAAAACTGTCGACAGAATGATGTAAAATTTGTTTAGAAAAAAGAATAAATAAAATACCTAGATGCTTTCATTTTTTTCCTAGGAGGGGCACACCAAAAATTTAACTTTTTTTCGCAAATTACAAAATGTTTTTTTTCTTTACCAAAACATTCCCAGTAGGCTCACTATTAAAATCTGTAAATTTGGTTCGGGTCCTGTAAGTGGGAACAGAGATATACAACTTTGAAATTTCACCAGCCGCCACTGGTATATACGGAATTATTTCGGATACGGGTAGATAGGTGGACGCGGTATCATATGATTCGAAGTCGAAGGTTAGGGATAATACGGCACCGTCGTTCGTTCTCGTTTGAATTCGCTTCGGGGAGGCGGGCCGAGTTTAACCTATGGGTCTCATCCCATATGATACCCGGTACCCCGATAAGTATGCTATCTTTTTTTAGGGAATGTCATTAGAAAGACAAAGCATAAGATCAAATATGCTAAATCGCAGAGTGTTGTTCGCTTACACTCGATCCCGATTCCGTTTTCTCTTTGCACTTTGCATTAGTAACCACCCGAATGCGTATTTATTTTGATTCCGTATCCGTATTCAAGTTCTCGGCCAGTTACGGATAATACGGATTCTTTTAATATTCGTATCCAACAGATTTTTGAATATGTATCCTTACATCACTAATACAGAGTGTGCCACTAAAGTGGACCTGGGGAACAGGACAATCAAAACATCAAATTACAACATTTTTTTGTTAGGAGGAATTCAAAGTGTGCCAGCTTTTTCTTAACAGTATTTCATATACAGGGTGGCCACAATATGAAGAAAATACCATGTATGACGGAGGTGCAGAAATGTTTTGTTTGTTCACTGTAGTAAAATACACTATTCTTATGTATTGGTCATACACAGGGTGTGTCACGGCTCTATGTTGTACAATGTATGATAAAAAAATTTCATGATAAGATACGGGGTACAACATAAATGTCGGTGTTCAATAATACGAAAAGGATTGCTTATATGCGAGCAAGGCTGCGGGTAAAAGCTAGTTTATTGTATATAAAGCAAAAAAAATGTTTAACAGTAATATTCTAGACAAGAGAAAATCTGAATATTTACACACTCTGTAAACAATAAAGAAAAAAATTCAAACAATAATTATGCAATGGCAAAGAATATGCTTGACCATATATTATGTATGTATGTAATTAGGAGTCGACATTTTCTTTCAAATCTTAAGTAATACCATAAAGTTTATTAAGAGACATATTAAAAATTACTTTTTGAAAAAATGATTTTTCTAACGAGTTATAATTTTTACCTTTTTTATTGGAATTTGTTAAAATTATCTATATGTACCTAAGTTGTTACTTATGCATAATTAATATAAAACTATGTAGTTTCTTGGAACTGCAGGTCTAAAAAAGGGGAGGTTTTTCACTCGATTTTGATTTTTAGGCACAAGCAGCCAATGATACAGGTACACTAAATCGTCCTGACGACCCACCTCTACTTCCTGGTGAAAAAGTGACAGGACAGGCACGGGATGTCACTTACTTGTGTCCCTATCAGGGACCGGCCAGAGGCGTGTTGACAGTAACAAATTATAAGCTGTATTTTCGATCTGCCGATAAGGATTTGTCGAATGTTATTGAAGTGCCATTGGGAGTGGTGAGTATATTTTTGAGAAATAATTAATAAAAAAGATTGTGAGTTTTTATTCCCACTATAATAAATTTGCCATTCATAATGAAGAGTTGTTTGCAGTTTTCCTAAAAAATAGACTTTTTTAAAGCTTCTGACCAAAGTTATGTTATATAACTGCAACTTTACCCTAAAATGTATTTTGTATATCCTCACTTGAGGTAGATAAACACGTCAAGAGAAAAAATTCTTTTTGTTAGTTGTCTACAGCACTGGGAACTAATCGATTACTGTAATTAATTACATTGATTATAATTAGAAAGGCCTGCAAAAATTTGTTTTTTTTTTAATTATTTGATATATTTCTTGATTAATAACATTAGCTATTTAAAAAAGAAAATATTTAATTTACTAGTAATTATGAAACCTCCTAATGTTAGTGAATATTTTGAATTTTTCAGAAACATACAGGACATATATACCTTTCTTGTTGACGTTATTATTGATGTTCAATTCAAAATTAAATAAATATTTTTTGTAGGAAAGTTGTAGGTATTGAAAAAACCTTTCATTTGAGTTTTTGATCGTCCAAATCTGTTTAATAGTTAACGAGATAATTGCAAAAAACCATTAAAAATGGCATTTTTTAAAAATAATAAATTAATAAATAAGTTTTGTAAAAGAAATTTTGGGCTTCTCAAAGTACACCAGGAGATGACTTTATATATTCCTAATGTGCCCTATTCGTTTCAGCCCGATTGCATTTTTAGTTCAAAAGTTATTCTATTTGTTTATCCGGTTTAGGCTCCAGAGGAGCAATATTCAAAACTCTTTTCCGACTTTTTGGTCAAGGCTACAGACCCCATCTTGGGCGCAAACAATTCTTTATTATATTGTGGTGTAATGGGCAAACCGATTTAATGTTATTTTGCATTGTTACTGCGGCGAAAACAAAACCTCAAAAATGGGCTTGTATTTTTTTTTATAAACAATGTTTGGTAAAGAAAAAATATTTTGTAATTTGCGAAAAAAAGTTGAATTTTGGCTCTCACGAGCGTTGCTGTCTCTGTTTTCCTCTCAACAGCTGAGCGGTTGACGTCAAATTACCTTGGATGATTCTTTATTCATCCACGGTCTAAACACTCGGTTAAACGTATGTCTTTGTCTAATGAACTAGTAAAGAAAAAGTGCGACTTATAGATTTATAAATGACTCGGAGCGACTTTGAATAAACCTTTACAAATAAAATATTTAAAAGTTTTTTAACTTAAATTTATTATTATTTAACGGAAAATAAAGTATTTTAGGACTTTTAGTAAATCTTGTGATGCTTCTAACGTATTTTTTGTAAAAAATACAAGGTAAAATAAGATGTGGCCAATGTTTACAACTTGTGTTTACAGTGCCGCTTAGAATGGTTTGTTTTGGCTTCAAAGAATGTTAAATCATCCCGTATCCATTCTTAATTCATCCAAGCTTGATACATAGTGTGCCTACGAATATTTTATATTAAGTTTTTTTTAACCGAAGTCATTAGAAAAATCAAAATCTTGTTTTTTATTTTTCGTGTAAAAATCAAGCAAGAATTTGACATTGACAAAATTGAATTTTTATCTATCGGCGCCATTAGAAACGAAAAGTACAAAATAAAAGGAGGGTCTCACTTTCCGTACAAAATCCGTCTCAAAACATTAAATCTAAGTCTATAATTAGAAAAAAGACACTACAAGGCTTGCATTTTATAGGATTTTTTTTAAGATTTACAAGTATGATTGTATGGACTGACATAGCAATAAATAAGATATTGTATTTTTGTTGAATATATTGACTTAAAAAATGTAATGTGGTGTTCATAAGTATAATTACAAATTCGTATTATAAATTTCTTTAGATAAGAACTCTAAAAATAATTACAAATATGTACAATACATCATTGATGTATTGTATATGACAACAGTGTCTAAATGCTTCTGTAAAACATGTGTGCGTTCACCGTTTTTATATCTATACTAATACGGAGTTTTAAAGTATAACGTGGAGAAAATGAATTTTCATAATAACATGCTGGCAGTGCCGAGGGTAACAGCTAGTATTCAATATATCTATTATCTTTAGAGGTCTTAAACCTCAGTTATTTACTCGATCTACAACAAAAACAACAATAGGGAATATGCATGATTTTTTTTGTTGCATAACATTTTCAAGCAAGTCATTACAAACCCAAAAATGTTAATTTAAAGAAAGTAACGAGGATAATTTAACTAAAAAAATGTTACTTTTCAGTTAGGTATCTTATTACAATTTAAAACGCAGCCATTTGAGCAGTGGCAAATGACGTCAGATATTGTACACTTCTCTGTTGCACACTACGTTCATAATTAAATCCAGTTTCTCTTTTTGCTCGGAATTTTTTACAGTCATGTGATTTTATCAATCGTATTGTTTACATAGTCACGTGCTTGTCAGAAACTAGGGAACACGGCCTCGAGTGTATATTCAGTTGCCTATGACTAACCTAAACCGAATCATTCACCTGTGATGTAAATTGAAAATATTTGTTGTTTGCGCGTAGAGTTCGTTTTATGATTATAGTATAATTATAGTTGGTAATTTAAGTTGGTAAAAGATTTTACATAAATATCATTAAATTTAGTATTGCCAAATTGCAGTAAGCTTATTTTGCTATTTATTTATTGTTATGATATAATAAGTGATAATAAATCCTAACAAAAATCTGAAGACAAATGAGGATATGATTTACCACTGTCAGTATAACCGAAGATAAAGAAAAAGCTTATTTGGAGCTTATTAGCACATGACATTATCTTCAACAAAGACCTTTACGCTTCTACTCTTTTAATTTCTGCAAATGTAGGTAAAGTGAGGAATTAATTGTAGAATTGTTATCGTAAATGGATCAGCTGCCGGTAACGAAGGAAAGAGAATAGTTTTGTTAGCCTGCAAATTTTTCTTGTTCTTGTGGTCGTTGTTGAACAGTCTTTTTAATCAAATGTATTGTTATTTTATCGACAAAAGCTTCCAATCTTCGAGGAATAATCAAGAAAATAAAATAACTCTCGAATTTATATCACACAAGGAGAGAAAATTGTCATACTTTGGCCGTATAATGCGAAATAAATATTTATAGCATCTTACAGCTTACTATGCAAGGAAAGGTAGATGGTAGAAGAGTGGCTACGTAACCTGAGACACATGATACAATAAAAGGAAGGTATGATACCAACCCGTGTCAAATTCGTCCGGGTTCGCGCATGACGTCACGCCGTGATTAATTTTGAAATTTATAACGCGCAATATAGAGTTTACGTTAGGCGATTTTATATAAATTCTATTGGCAATATACTTTGCCTCCTGCTTATAATACAAATTTTAATATATATGATTTAAAATAATCATATAAATAAAGGGATAAATACTTACATTGATTACATTGATTGATTGATTGTCCACATCACAACCATATACAGCACATCTCATTTTTACTTTTAAACTCCTAAAAGTAATATAAAAACACCATAAAACAGTTGAAAACACAACGCGATCTTAAAAAAGACGTGTTGTGTTTACAAAATATCGCGGAGTTGATCACGGCGTGACGTAAATGGCCACGCCTACCTGCGCGGTATCATATCTTCTTTTATTTGTATCATGCCTGAGACAATGGACCGGAAATCATCTGCCGACTTATTCCGAACAGCAGCTGACAAATCTAAATGGGCCAGAATGATCGCCAACGTCCACTGAGGATATGGTCCAACAAGAAGAAGAATGTGACTTCGCAACTAATAGCATCGCGTTTTACAAGTTTCGAAACTTGCACGAACATTTGTAAAAGAATTTTTTTTGTTAACAAAAATTAATCTAAATGGATAAGAACAACCACCAAAAATATTTAATTTATGTAGAGAATACCAAAAAATACATTTCACGTTTATTTGAATTATACACATATTCCCTATTACTTTTAGGCATAATTAAGATTGAGGAAAATAAAAAATAGTAGGTAATAACAATGTTCAGAAAGAACAAAATATTAGTAATGGTTAATAATAAGCTTTTCTCAATCTAGGTATCCCGTATAGAAAAAGTAGGTGGCGCCTCCTCGCGCGGCGAAAACGCTTACGGCATCGAGATATTCTGCAAGGACATGCGTAATCTCCGTTTCGCGCACAAACAGGAGAACCACTCGAGAAGGAACGTGTTCGAGAAGTTGCAGATGTTCGCATTTCCACTGAGCCACAAGTTGAAGTTTTTCGCCTTTGAATATACGGAAGCATTTCCTGACAACGGATGGGCGGTGTATGAACCTATAGCGGAATTGAAAAGAATGGTAAGAATCTTTTAGGATCTCATTCAATGAGTTAATACACTTGTTAAGGTTCGTGTGTAGCGAGCGCAACACACGAAAATATAATGCCAATGCACATCAAACATACCTAGTCAAGTGACTTGACTGGAGTAAATGCAGATTATTTGTGGTATAACTACAACTTAATGATTATTGTAAACTAGTCGGTTCTTGTTATATGTTATGTTATATATAGTCTCCCAAGAAACACAAAATAGTTAAATAAACGCCTAATTTTCGTTTATACCGCAAGTATAATTATGGTTCTTAGTCAACCTCTAATAAAGGACAAAATGTCCGCCTCAACAATGTTTAAATATAGTGTATAGAAGAAACATATCAACGTTCACAATTTACGTTTAATAATCCTTGATACGAAATGAAGATATCTGGTATCCATTCGACGCTTTAATACAGTATACGCAACACTTTAATTAACCTTTGACAAAAAATGGTTATTATGTAGTGTAAAAAGTACGAATTAGAAACGTCTTTGAGGGACGTGTTTTCAATAATAATTGAGAATGGTTATTTATCGTACTCATTTAACTTTGAAATATAGTATATTATACTATATTATATATATAGTATAATATACTATATTTCAAAGTTAAATAAGTATGATAAGTAACAATTCTCAATTATTATTGAAAATATTATACTTATTACTGTATACCTGTATATACAGTAAATAAATTATCAAGTCAATGCAAATGTGCGTTAATGTAAAATGGGTAGAGAGGTTAATATAAATAAAACGTTGGAATGTAAAACATAAAAGTATAAAAAGTATTTATTTTTGATAAGTACAGTAAAATGTTCAAACAAAAAGAAAAGCAGAATAAAAAAATTTTAAATATTTTTTGATAGGGGTAGATGGCTGGGGTAAAAACATGAAGTAATAGGAACGGCATTTTTTTGTAGCAAAAAATTCAAAGTAAAAGTTATGAGATGCTGTAATATGTAGGATGTAGGTCTAACTTTTTAATTTGGGTCACAAAATATGCAACATTCATTTTTTTTAACTTATTTCCCCAGTTTTCCCTACAATACGAATGTCTACGGCTTTTGAGAGTTTTGGTATCTATGCTTCGCTTGTTTCAGCCAATCTTGGCATGCTTGATTTATGGCTTTATCGGTTGTTTCCCCAAAAATTGCCTTTCCTTGTTCTTTGCCCTGAAAGGCTATCTTGACAGCTTCTGCGAAAAAAAAAATAACTACAGCACAGCCTGCTAAAAAGAATGCTCTACATAACACTGTTATTTTTGTCGAATTCACATGTGACAAATTGATTACATATATTCATGTTAATTATATAGAAACAAAATATGATTTATAACTCACCATTAATTGCTTTGTATGCATTTGTTTCTCTGAAAGGGTATTTCTTATCTTGATTGGCAGACTTCGGGGCACTACCGGCCCAGTTAAATGCCATACCCAATTTATTCGTTATGAGATATTTCATCATGTTCATTACACAAGCTCTTACAGTGGTTCCTCCAATAGACGCTAGACGGGTCCTCTAAAAATGTTCAATTGTTAAAAACAGCTTGAATTAATAACCAACTATACAAGATGTACCATATATAAAAAATTTTGATCTTTGTCCAACCAATCTTCAAGTTCGCCAAAATGAGATTTCCTGTTTACTGGAAATTCAGGTAAATCTGCAGGGTGCTGTAACGCCTGAATATTTTTCACCTGTATGGCTTGCCAAATTTGGGACAAAAACGCAGATTGCTGTTCAAGTGTTGTTTTTATTTTTTCTAAGTCCTGGGTCACATTTTGCTGCCATAAATCTAGCTGCTGGCCTTTACTGCTGCTAGCGGTATTCCTTACATTTGGCGTAGTCTGGATATTTCTGCGGCTGTTAGGATTTGACCAGATGGAAGAATGATTTCCACTGCAATAAAAGTTATGCTATAACAGTACCATTTAGAATTTAAAAAAATCTACGTACGTTTCATTTACAGTACTATTTTGATACCATGGCATATGTAGGAACGGTGATGATGGAGTATCCAAATTTTGGGATTTTTCCTTTTGCTCTGTATTACGGGACCTGTAATGTAAAGTAAATGTAGTTATGTGTATTTTGACATAAAACAGAAGTTTTAACATATAAATAAATTATAATAGTTGATTGTGTGAAGAAAGTTGACTTACAAAAATGTTGAGAAAACGACCGACGGGGTTTCTTGAGATGCCTCTGCAAATACGACTTCTCCCGACTCTATGTCACTGTTGCCATTAAAAGAAAGAGGAGAATAATCTCTTTTGTTTTTTTTTCTTTGGTGAGAGAGAGGGCTAGCAGTCTGGTTATTCTCAGAATCTGAGGAATCGTGATAAATTCCTATTTTGCACGTTGTCAGGCGTTTTGATCTTCTATTTTGTGTTTTCTTTGATGTGTCTTGGTGATCATTTTCAATCTCAATGTCTTCTATTTCCTCTGTGTGACGGTTTGGTGTTTTAACAATATTCTTTTCTTTTTGCTTTTCGATATTATCAAAGGAGTTTTCAACACTGTGTGAGTTTTGGCCCCCATTCTTTAATTCAAAGTCACTTTCGCTGCTTTCTGTTATTATAGCTTGCAAGGCACTATAAGCTTCTTCGTATGTTCCTAAAATAAAATTATTAACTCAATAATGCGATAAATCATAGAACAAGCGCAAAATACCTTTAGTAACATGGATTTTTCGTATAGGATAACGACCCCAGGAATCTTTTGGCTGGCTTAACCCTTCAATCATATCGTCAAGCTGCTTCTGGGACTGTATATGTATAGGCCACATACATTCTGATTGGTCATCTGTCAGCCAAATCAAGGGCATAACAGAATACTCTTTTTGGTTGTTGGAAAATTCAACAACAGCAAACATTTTTTATTATAACTATCTCAATAAATTATTCAAACTAATAAAATTTAAAAAAAAAATGCTGAAGAATATGTGTTTAGCATAAACTGTAGGTAATTGAAAAAAGAAAATTAAAATTTTATTTCGTGGTTAAGTGGAACTGTGATAAGGCCATTTTTGTACGGAAAAGCCACATATTTGTGTAAAATATCGCTTGCAAGAATAATATTATAATTGCCTTGTCCACTCACATAATAAATGCCTAATTCTGATGACTTAACAGGATACGTATACAAATTTTCTTTGTATTTAAAATACTGTCCTGTACATTTATATTTTCCATTTACCCTACAGATGGTCTTACAGATAAAAACTTTATCACCTACTCTGACAATATTGTCTGGTTTTCGAATTGAAATTGTAAATGTTGAAGAAATAACTAATTTCTTGCAGAAGAAGTATTCATCCGATTTTTTATTTGTGATTCCACAAGGAATAAAGTTCTTTCGAAAAATGTATTTCTGTGGTTTATTAAAAACTTTAGATAGCTCAACTATTCTATTGTGAATTTGAACCAGTGGTAATTTTTTACCTCGAACCTTCCTTTTTATCCTGCCCAAATAACTTTCAAATCGAAAACAGCTGTATTCTTCTAAGGGGCCGTATTTTGCAACATCATCGCATATATGTAATAAAGAATGAACGTTATAAACGACAAAAAACTTGTCATAAACCTCGGGAGATTTACTAACAAATATTTGAATGCATCTTTTGGCAACACAAAAGTATTTATTGATTAAAGTTTGGCTGCTTAATATATAAACTGCAACGTGCAATAATAAAAAATGCCTGTACATAGGCGAGTTAAGATTGTTTCGTAAAACTAAAATGCCGCAATATAATAAGAAAAAGCGAAACTCTACAGCCTTCCATCGTTTTATGTCTTTGAAGGATCGTATTTTTCTGCCAAATTCAGAAGGAATGCAGTTTTGAATGGAACATATTTGATTATTTATATCGAGGACAGCAGTTTTGGACATTTTTAGTGGTCGTTTGCCTTCTAACCAATACATTATTAACCTTCGCATAACTCCCAAATAAATGAGGTGCATGGGATCAAGTACAAAACTTGAAACCAATCCTATACCAAGATTAACAAGAGGTGACTGACTCTTTATGTGTTCATTAGTCGTATCATGAAAAAAATCTTCGTCTGATCTTAATTTTGCTTTTAGATTAACTGGATAAAATCTTTTTTTTTCTTCTGCAGAATATACGCTTACGATTTCACACCGTTCACAGCCCTGTTTGCCATTATGGCCAACAACTTGCTTAAGGTATGCCCGGGCAGGAGCATCACAGCAGAAGGCCTCAAACTTAATCTTAAATTGTTTTTCTTTAATTATAAGCACTTGACATTCATCTACAAACGGCTTTAAAAAATCCGACAAAGGACTAGGTTTCCCTTCACCAGAGAAAATTGCAATAACAAAAAGTGATTCATTGTTTTTAAAATTTGTGCAACGCAAGAGTATTGGCCAAAATTCTAACGCACTACTATTATAGATAGGAATTCCATCTATATTAACAAATATATAAAGCTCATCGCCAATACTGTGAAACTCTTCAGTTGATAATTTATCAATTAAATTCCTCTTGATACCAAAATAAGCCATGTCCCCATTATTTAATTTGATGAGATTTGAAACACTTCTTGGAGTTCCAAGCAGTGTCCTAGCATCGTTCTTAAGAAATGGATATTTATGTTTAATTAGAACTATTAACTCGCTAAGGCAGTGGTGGGTAACACCATTACGTAAGGCCCATAACTTTAAATTTTCTTTAAATTCACTTTCATCGTTATCTTTCGAGCAATGTATGTTACTATCAGAAGCTATATTTACACCAATATGTGGGGTCTGGCTACTCTGACATGTTGGGTCAAAATAAGAAATGTCATTTGTTTGGGTGTCAATATTATTTAAAACTGTACTATTATTTAAAACTGTACTAGCTACAAATGTTGAAACAGCATAATTATTGGACCCAGTTGTCTCGCAATCAGAGTTTACAAATTTAGAACATTCATAATCTGTTGTAATAGTTTTATCAATGATACAGTTTGTACGTAATGGTTCAAAAAAGTGTTTTTCAGAAACACATCCTTCAGCAGTTGTTTGATTAATAGATGCAAGAGAAATTTTATTAAGTGTTTTTTGATAAGAGATTGCTACTTTTCTTCGAAGATGGCGATTTGAAATAATTTTTGGCATTATTATTAGACTCCAGCATTAATTGGACAACATGTATGTACCTTAAATAAAAGCTGTATTAAAATTTATGTTATTAAAAAATGTCAATGCAATAAGATTATATTTTTGCTGCTTTTGCTACTTTACGTTACTACTTCACTTTAAATTAAATTTCCATTTTTTGACTTTTTTTGCCCCCGACATCGGTACATTTGAATCACTCTGTATCTATTCCTATCTAATTTTTTCCCAATTTTTCAAGCCATCTTATAGAGGGATAATTAGGCTTCAAAATGAATCTAGAATCGGTCTTGCAAGAGCGTATTTAGGGTGTAAAATCTAAATTTTTTGGAATTTTTTTTAACAAATCCTTTTACTCGGCATTATTTATACTAATTTTCTAATTAAGTAATTCTTTCTGCATTTATTATATGCGCTTGAACATCTAAGAATAACTCCCAATGATTTAAATGGCTTATTTTTTAATAAATATTAACGTTTATTCAACTATTATTTCCACTTTATCAACAGGTGGCGGTATAGTATTAGGTAGTAGTATTATTAAACGTTTATTCAACTAACAACTAATAAAGTTATCATCGTAACTATAGGTAATACCGGATATCATAAATATCGAGATAAATATAATCTAACCGAAATCAGGATTCGGAAAGCTTTAAACTAGTTTACAAGATGCGGATACAAAGTATATTATGTATACCTAATAATTTGTTCGACGATTGTACAGCAAAATGGCACACAATTCCTTCGTTTATAAATTTAACCAAGGCACTATGTTGAAATAAGTTGGAATTAAAGCTAAAAAATAGATATTCTTACCTTATATTGGCGATTATTCACAGAAAGATAACCGGCAAAAACAATTACAACAACACTTCCACCATTTTCCATTCTAATATCGTAGAGCTAAGCAGTGTTGTCAGATGCAAAGATTTAAATTCCTCGGAAAAAGTTATCACTAGATACAAAATCCCCAATTTCTTTTTTACATAAATATTAGCCGTAAGGAACTAATTGTCTTTAAACTTAAGTTATTTAATGAAAAAAAAAAGCATAGAAATAAAGAAATTTTTTTAATTCAAAATAAAAACAGTAGGTTCTACATTTAGTTATTAAAAAGTTCTTTTTTATGTTACATATGGCGGATGTAGGAAAATCCCCAGAATCTGCGTGAATATGATGTTTTCCCTTAGTCCCCAGTACTGACCGACAATCGCCATACATGCATGGGTAATTTTCCCCAGACCTGGCAACGTTGGACGGAAGACGTGACGCTGACGCAGACAAGTACTTCCAAAACCACTCGCAGCTTAGCTAGTGGCGCTGGTGTTGGTGATTTTATGACCACTGTAAACGTTTATTGGAAGTTTAACTACTTATTGAATATATACGTTAATTAAATATTAAAATCATAGTTATACGAAACACTGAAATTATTTCAACTTACTGAAACCAATTGTTATTTCCTATTTTTTTGTTGGCGTCGCCAAAAGGTTTGGCAAATTATATAAAAACAGCAACCCTTGAATATTTTACTTCTGAATAATACGAAATTTATTCATATGTGTCATGAACGTTTAATAGCAGTTGTTGCCTTTAAGATAAAAGACGAAAATCGTATACGACAAAAATACTTAATTTTTTTCATGTCAGATTTTCAATAATAATTATTTGGTAAAAAATTTATAATAACAAAAATAAACAATTTTGTAGTAAAGTACACAGAAAAAAACACAACATTTATAATGTGGCCTCAGAAAACGGTATACCGTACACGTTTATTACACGACACAAACATAAACGTTGGCGAGAAACGTTTAATAAATACACCATAACCAAAAAATTACCAAAATATTGTTAAATACACGTATATTAAACAATAATTAAAATTCTTGTGTTTCTTGGGCTAGTTTATTTCAGTTTTTCAATAACTTTTTTTTTGATTTATAAATTGCTAGAATAGATAAAATGACCTCTGTGTGACATGTTTACGTAGTACATTTTAGCGCGTGACATGACATCTATTAATTATTATATAGGGTTGTCATATTAGTCAAATACATTTATACTGTTGAACGTATGTAACATTTACACTGTTGAACGGTCACCACGTGACCAAATATGGTGTCTGCACCTTCCTATTTGCCTCTCTTCTTTTGAGATTGTCTAAGTATCAAATTTATCGCCTTTTAAGGGCGTAAACAACGACATGTGGAAAATAACGAAGATCAACGAACACTACACGATCTGCGACAGCTACCCGGCCGTTTGGGCTGTACCGGCTCAAGCCACCGATGAAGATATACAGGCTGTCGCTAGTTTTAGAAGCAGAGGTAAGTTGATCAAATCGAAATTAAAAGCTTCCATAGGTTTGCCCGCATGAACACTAGAAATTTTGGTAGTGAAGGTTTTTCTTTCCAAAAATACTAACTCTGTGGCAATAGCGGCCTTTTATCCTCCCCCAAGTAATGCCTTTAATGCTATATTTAGTGTTTTTAATGTTATTCTTTTTAGTATTCTGTGAAACGGAACACTTATGGAATCACTTCGGTGTCCGTCCGTCCGTCTGTCACAGGCGATTTTCTCTGAAACTATTCAACGTGAAAATTTGAAATTTAGCACAGAGATAGTGTGTGGTGGCCCAATTATAGACGTGAAGTATAAAAAGTTGAATTTTGAATCTGAGGGTTAATTTTAGGGGGTAAATTGGGAAATGGAAACAAAATCAAAGGCATCGTGTAGGGTGTCAAATGAAAGCTTATTGAAGCACGAATTCAACAATATAATATATGATGTAATTTATATACATGTTTTAAACATTTTTCGGGAAAACGCTTAAAAATTGCTGTTCCCCATCCTTATCACCAAAAGGACCCCTCAGAAAAATCTGAAAAAAAAAATCATAAACATTGAGAATTAGGTGTAGATTGAGCCAAAATTATCAGGATTGAAAAATTCTAGCGCGATCAATTGTTATAAACAATTTAATTGTTTTTTCCTTATAACAGCTGAACCATTGGTTTTGGAGAAAAAGTTTTTCGACAAAAAATATTTCTGACGATATAAGGAACAACTTTTGTCCTCACACGTTTTTCAAAATTTTTAATTTGGCTCAGTCGAAACGTGTGCGCACTCTAACTCTAAATTTCGTCACCATGCAAAGGAAATAAATCACTAAAAAGTTATAATCACGAAAAATAATAATAATTGATATATTTTATTAATCCTCAGTCATATACTTTAACCTAAGTGGATGAATAAGGCTCTAACAAAACCCTACCTCCACTTTACTGTAAACTATTTCCATAGGTTGCTGGTTCATTTTCATCCGTATGCTCAATCTCTGTCAGCTGCGACTTGTTAACAGTAAAAGGCATCAATTTCACTAAACGATCTGTATTTTTATTTATTGGTTATAAGTATACACACTAAACTATTAATATTCACAGTAGTAAGAATAACGTGTATTCTTCATACTCTGTTGTTACGAGATGTTATTTCTTGCATGATACTAAGTAGTTTAAGGACCAAAACTGGATGGACCTTGTTCGAGTGATCAAAAGTAGACGGCCACAGTTGGCTGAGGAACAGGGGGTTCTTATGAACTGAGAAACAGGACCATGCCTGAAGAAAACGGGAGTTCTTATGAACTGAGAAACAGGACCATGCCTGAAGACAACGGGAGTTCTTATGAACTGAGAAACAGGACCATGCCTGAAGAAAACGGGAGTTCTTATGAACTGAGGAACAGGACTATGCCTGAAGAAAACGGGGGAATTTTTCCCGCACTTACTTTATACCGACTTTGTGTGAAATACTGGTCACGCACTTGACCGACTTTTTCTGTTGTGCCCGGGGCACAACAGGCTTTCTTTGTGTTGTCTGGTTAACTGAACTTATCTTCCCGACGGGAACCAAGTCGAAATGAAACGTACCACCCTTCGGAGACTATCCTCCACGAGTTCGGCCAATTAACGTCGCTTTCGCGATGACGTAAATCTTTTCTGACCATTAAACATTAGGAAGAGGCCGAGCTTGATACGCGGTACGGTTAAGAGACGTAAGGGGGTTGATATATGTTGCCATGGTTACTGGCCTTTTTTATGCATTTACCAGAAATATATTTTTAGGACGCTACAGTAATAAAACTAAGAGATAAGAAATTTGCTAAGGAAACTAAGCCTTTGAAGTTCGCCGACAAAGTGCCGGTTTTCGAAGACTAAATTAAAAGAAAGATTTTCTTTAGATACTTTAGCCGAAATGGTCTTTGTGTAAATAAACGAGATATAAGTTTCAGATTTATTACTTGAACGGGATTTTATACCTTCTCGGTTAATAATATTTATTTGAAGATAAAAATAGAAATATATGAATTGAACGAACGGTTGGGTGTCCCCAACACTAAGGTATGAACGATTGCAGATATTAACCTGCAGTAGTTGCGTTATGACAACAGCCAGGCTTTTATCAAAAAGTAGGTGAAGCACCATATAATTGGCCAGTTCAGAATAACCCTGAAATCTTTGCTCTAAAATATAAATAATGATATCCCCTGCTTGTTTCTCAATCTATGGTATCTTACCTATTTTATTGTTTAATTTTTAGTTGTTTATATGATTTTTAGGTAGGCTACCTGTATTAAGTTGGATACATCCCGAGTCACAAGGGACAATTACTAGGTGTTCACAGCCACAAGTAGGGGTAAGTGACATTTTTCAGGATGCTGTGCCATGCATGTGCATCAAAGTACAAATAACTTTCTGTTAGCTAAGAATGTTCAAAGTTCAAACATTCTGAGAAATGAGGGTAATTCAAGGGTACCCCCTCATAGGGTTTTATTAACAGCGGGCAGCAGTGTAGTTATGCCGGTAAAAATTGTCGTCGACTAGTTTTAAGCATAATGTTAAGCATATGCTGCTTTATAACACATTATACAGCCTATTAGTAATATGTAAAACTACATCAGTGGATTCGATACAAGTGAGTACAACCTCACTTAATTGTGAAAAAAACTTCTGGGTTTAAATAGTCCAATTTTTTGCAATGCCGCACCATATTTAAATGTTTTTTTCGCAAAATGTCAGCTTCTTCAAAGAAAAACACTTAAACGCTTCTCGCAAACACAAAACAACAGAATTCCACTTTCGAACAATGTCGCAAACGTCAGCACTTTTCAATTCATAGTAAAACTGATAGTAAACCGTCAAATAGCGATGTTACTTTTACTTAATAATTTATCACAGTGAGAAGGGAATAAAAGTTTATTCGGCTATGATGCATAAAATAGACCAAAATGTAAGTATTACTTTTTTTATCACATGTATGCTAATTTTATTAGATGAAGATCTAGTCAAATAAATGTTGTGTAATACTGTATTGCTTGGATGGCATCAATCTGGACATTTTGTATACTTTGGCAACCGCCTGCAGTTGCCCAGTCAATACAATCCACCAGTCTTTAGTGCAAATTCAACGACTTTGAATAGTACATAACTTTGTCTTTAGTTTTTTTTTAAGTCTATGGACGAAACAGATGATATTTGGTTGAAATAATACAATACCTGATTGTGAATGAGTAAATAAATAAAATAATAATAATAATAAATAAATAATAAAATTTTGGTAGAATGAGGGACTTCTTAATTTAAAAAAAGTTGAAATTTATTGTACCTGAAAGTTCATGTAGTTTGAGATAATAAGTAAAAGTGATACTTTTTATTAGGTCAGTGGTAAAAGATGCCGAGAAGACGAGCACTACATCCAGTTAATCATGGACGCGAACGCTCAAAGTCACAAGTTGATCATCATGGACGCCAGGCCTACCGCTAATGCTATAGCCAATAAAGCTAAAGGAGGGGGGTAAGCCAAAAAAACATTATTATCAATAATTACATATATACACTTCAAAAATATATATTGTACTAGAATTGAAGAATAAAAATATTTTCTTTGAACGCTTTTGTAAGTTGCATTCTTTAAACATTTACTTGGTAAGTACAACTATTGAGTAACGAAATTGGACATTCGCAACGTCCCATAGCGCCCTCATTGGCTAGTTTACTGACAAATACTACTACTAAAATCACTTTAAATTTTTTCAGCTTTGATACATTTTTATTAAAGAGTTCCTTCGCGAGCGTTAGTGTACATGACACAGTTTCAATTAAATTAAAATCGATAATCCAATTTTTTATATAATCGCTATCCGATTATGAAAATCGTAATTCAAATTATAATGGAAAAATCCAATTCCGAGTATTCGAGAATTGGAATTGGAAATAATTTTAACTAGCAAGTTGACAATGTTATAAACAAGGTTAGTTCCACTGAAATATTTCTATCGTTGGATTTGAATTTGTTTCCGAACTTAAAAACTTTCTTGTTCGCCAATAGTTCGCGGCGGATTCAGAAGTGATTGCTGCCACAAACGTTTATTTCAACGAGTTGGACAAATCAGCCTATATCATGGATTTATTAAGAATGGATACGGGATGATTTAACATTCTTTGAAGCCAAAACAAACCATTCGAAGCAACACTGTAAACACAATTTGTAAACATTGGCCACATCTTATTTTACCTTGTATTTTTGTACAAAAAAATACGTTAGAAGCATCACAAGATTTACTAAAAGTAATAAAAGGCCTATAATTTATTTTCTGCTAAATAATAATAAATTTAAGTTAAAAAGGTTTTATTATTTATAGGTTATATTATTTCTAAAGGTTTATTTAAAGTCGCTCCGAGTCATTTATAAATCGCACTTTCTCTTTTCTAGTTCATTAGACAAAGACGTACGTGTAACCGAGTGTTCAGACGTATTTCCTAAGCAACCAGCAACAGGAACACTTCTGGGCTCCAACACTCCAATGCTATTTTATCTCTTTCTACTACCATTCTTGATTCAATTACGTATTTCCTTAGGGGGAATGTTTTCATAACAAACAACAAATAAACAGGCTTCACGTTCGATACGCCCACAGTATACGGATCATCGAATCCTTTCTAATTCATCTATGATTAAATGTTAGTATCGCCAAATTCAATTAAGCGTATTTTTATATTCGTTTATTTTTATGGTATAATAAATCCTAACGAAAACTTGAAGATTAATCTTGAGGTTATGATTTACCCACAGTTAAAGTATAACGTAAGATAAATGAAAATAAAACGTATTTGGAGCTTATTAGCATATAACAGTTAATATTTCTTAAACATGTACCTTTCAGCTTTTATTCCTTTAATTTCTGCATGTTGGTAAAGTCAGGATTTCTAGAAAAAAGATAAATGAATTAACTGTCGGCTGCGAAGAAAATAGAATATGTTTGTTAGGCTGGCAAATTATCTAATTGTCCTTGTGGTCATTGTTGATCATTCTTTTTAATGAAATGTAATGTTTCTCATCCACGCAATTTTTTAATCTTCGGGGAATACTTAATGAAGAAAATAAATAAACTCTTGAATTTACAGTACAGCAGCCATAATGGCACTTTTATTTACATATTATGTGACGTCACAACTGAAAAAAACCTTTTGTTTCTTAATAAAATCCAAGATAAATGGTTAAAAGCAACCGCCATAATAGGGAATATGCATATAACCCAAATAAATCTGAAATATATTTTTTATATTCTCTACATAAATTAAATGTTCATGGCGGTTGCTGTTATCCATTTATTTTGGTCTTTATTAACAAGAAAGGATTTAAAACTGCCAATTTTCGCGCGAATTTCGAAACTTGTAAAACGTGATCCCATTGGCTGTGTCGTCAAAACTTATGACTCATCATGAGTACATGGCGAATTCCAGTGTTGTAGAGTCTGATTGGGTTTGCTTAGGTTTGCTTTTTAATTTGAACCATTTTGACCCCACAAAAAATTAAAAACCGTGAAATATTTGGGTCAAAAATCTAAATTTCCAGTTTTTCCAAATATTTCCATTTTCCAGTGATTTTAGGTTTAGGTAAGTGTATTGCAAAAAAAGTATTTGAGATTTTAAAGTTTCACTTATGAATCCGTTTTTCGATCTGACGTTTTGTTTTCGAGTTATTAGGTACCAAAGAGGGGTCTGGAAATGGCATTTTTCGACCTAAAAAAATTCAAAAGAATTACTTGCCATTTTCTGATCCTCACCAGTTTCAGTGGAGGTCTGAAGCTCCGGGTCCCCTACAATCTCCGAAAACTTACATCGATTTAATTCACTTTTGCGACCTGTATCCGATTTCAACGGAAATCGCGGATATTTCGACTTTGACGTTTAATAGCTCCGAAACGAAACATCCTGTATAACTGAATTTTTTACCGAAGCTAGTTGAACTATTCCTCTATCAGCCCAATAAATTCGATTTCCGTCCCTCTGACTGTTTCCGAGAAAATCAAAGCTGTTTGACTGTAGGTGAAACTTTACGTTAACATGTAGTTTTTTGCTGATCTCCTGACGTCATTTTTCACTAAGGACAAATGGCTGCTTTTTAAATTGTAATAAATTATACCGAAAAGTAAACATTTTTTGTAGCTAAATTATCCTAGTAATTTTCTTCAAAATATTTTTTTTGGGGTTTGTAATGCCTTCCTTAAGCGATTTATGCAATAAAAAAAATATGTGCATATTCCTTATTGTATAATTTATGTAGAAAATAACATGCACATTTCCTATCCTATTGAAATTAAAAGTGAAACGGGTTGAAAGTTCATCTTCATTTTAGTTATGAATCTGAGGACGCGTACCAAAACGCAGAAGTTGTATTTCTGGATATCCACAACATACACGTAATGAGAGAGTCTTTGAGGAAATTAAAGGAATTGGTCTACCCGAATATAGACGAAACGAAATGGTTGAGCGGAGTTGAATCTACGTACTGGTTAAAACATATTAAGTGTATACTGGCTGGAGCTGTTAGGATTGTAGATAAGGTATGTAAAATTAGCCCCGATTCTTTGCGTCAAAGTTTTTAAACCAGGTTTAGCTTAATCCACATTTAGAATGTGTTCTCCACACCTTCTTATGAAGATGTTTTCTTTCTTCACCTGTTATTGGCCCTCGTCCATGGGACAGGTTGGCCAGCTCTCCACCCGGTCCGGCGCTTAACCAGAGCCCTAGCTACCTTTAGGGATGGCTTACACGTTACCCAGTTTGGGTGGTAATTCCCTTAGAATCTCCGATTTGTCGGGTATGTACCCTCGGAGATTCCGAATACAAACAATAACAATGATAAAAAATGACAAAACGTCAATGTTTTCGGTTTGGCACAGTTGAGGTTATGGAGTTTCCCGCCTCTGGTAGAGTCTATTGCGCATGACCTTTTCTTTAAGCCACACTTCCGCCCTACGCTCCTCCCACAACAAGACATGGCCGTCACATGTCCACCTTGTGTGGATGAAAAAACGCAGCACGAACAGGGATTTTAGGCCTCATCGCTCACCCCCCTTGGATTTGGTAAAGACTCCCCTCAACAGGCCGTGGAGCTTCCCTTCGTATTCCGTCACAAAACACTCTACTCACCGCTTCTAGGCGATCCAACCCGAAATCTAACTATGTAGTTGACAGAGAGATGTTAACGCAACGGAAGCCAAAGGCAAACTCTTGTGAAGATGTTAACGTTTTAAACGTTTCACGTAGAGATGAAAGCGACTTACCGATAGTATGGTCGATTCGATCCCCATACTGGTCGACGGTTCCTCCGAATTTCACTTTGGTCCAACTGGAACCAATTTTATTGTTTGTTAACCTATTTTATAGATATATATATATATATATATATATATATATATATATATATATATATATATATATATATATATATATATATATATATACACATACACACACACATCACTCTAAAATTATTAAAACAGTAAAGATGTGGACCGATTTAAATAAATGATTATGCTGGAACTACTTTCAGAAATTACATTACTTTTATAAAAATGGTTATTGCAATTGAGTTTCTAATTACTGCAATTAAAGTAGTTTTAATTGGTAATGTTTTTCTAAAAATCTAAGTAGTTCGATTACTTTTACAATAATTCGATTACTCTTCATATTAATTGAGTTACTCTTAGTGGTTCAAGTACTTTGAAAGTAATTGCACTCCTAACCTCCGGTTGCACAAACAATTCAATCACGAATTAAACTAATTAGACACTTGTAATGTGACAGCACTAATGTTAACGTCATTGTTAAAGGTGACTCAATTAAATTTACTATTCGATTGAAAGTTTTGTGCAACCCGCTGTAAGAGTAATTAAATTACTTTTAGTAGTGCAATTACTTTAAAAGTAATTACACTACTAAGAGTAATTCAATCAATATGAAGAGTAATTCAATTACTGTGATAGTATTTCAATTAAAGTACTTTTCGGTAGGAGTTTGTAATTGAATTACTTTTTTTAATAGAAGTCAGAGGTAATTACTTGGCCTACAGAATTTTCCATTGGAAGACCTAGTGCGGTGTAAATATATCTGCATTTTATTTTATTCCATATTGTTAACACACGACAAATAATTATTTTTCTTAGTTTTCGATATATAAAGAATTAATTATCGATTGAGTATTGACAATATATCGATAAAAAATATCAGTATAATATACAAAATATTGATATACCGTTGCCATCCCTAGTCATACCCCTCTCAACCTGTAGATAGATGGCTCTTAATTATCGACGAATCTGAAAATTTTAGGTGGAAAATCATAAAACGTCCGTCTTAGTGCACTGTTCGGATGGTTGGGACAGAACGGCGCAGTTGACGGCCCTGTCAATGTTAATGTTAGACCCGTATTACCGAACGATTAAAGGATTTGAAGTGTTAACTGAGAAGGAATGGTTATCTTTTGGGCATAAATTCCAGCAGGTAGGAAATTATATTAAGGAACGTGTTTGTAGTATTTTTCTAGCTTAGGTATATACATATATTGAGTTGCTTATACTCGCCATACCTAACCGTAATCGTTTATCCGGGATGAAATAGATATATTTGTTTGCGGAGAGTTTGTTTCTTGATTATGGTGTAATTTGTGTGTAATTATTTTTATTAAACAATGAAATTTCTCAAAAACTACCCGAGCATATTTTGCTATTTTATGGTATAATAAACCCTATCGATAGATTGAACACAAATGTTGAGCTTATGATTTACCACTGTCAAAATATTTCGTAAGATAAACAAAAAGAATAAACTTAATAAGTGTAAAAAGGAAGTTTCTAGTTCTTTAGTTTGCCTTAGTTAATTGATTCAAAATAATTGATAATTTAGAATAATCTATTGTGCTATTAACATTTCTATACTGTATTTTGCTGCAGTTCATAATATAATGGTGTTTCTCGTAGATTAATAAATAAATTAACTCCTTTTGGCAGATATGGCGCTTAGGATACGTTACCTGGACAGGGACGATATATTGATTAATACATAGGGATCCTAATATAAGGAGATCTGACAATTTTTTTTTATCTTGTCCATTTCTTTCTATTATTATTTTTTATTTAGAGGGTGGGTCATGGCGATGATCACCACAGCGACGCCGATCGTTCTCCGGTATTTCTCCAGTTCATCGATTGTGTATGGCAAATCACGCAACAGTTCCCCAATGCCTTCGAGTTCAATGAACATTTCCTGATAACAATTTTGGATCACTTGTATTCCTGCAGATTTGGAACTTTTCTGTTCAACAGCGAAAGGGAACGAGTACTCGAAAGTAAGTTTTTAATAGTACTTTTGATTTGATTATACAGAGTGTTATCCTTATATAATGATTGATGAATGATAACTGTTACTGGTTAATGAGATATATAGGATGTCCGAAAAGTCTTTATATATGGACAAATATCTTTGCTATTAGTAAAGATAGAGACACCAAATTTTAGGTGTATCTTATTGGTTAATAAATCTACTTACTTTTTTATTTAATTTAACTTTTTCAATCCCCTTGAGGAGTGACGCTAGCGAGTTGAGGTCAAAAATTTTAAATGCGACCCTATGCCGTGTAGTACCTCATTTTAAAGGTCTTTAAAAAATAAACATTTTTCCGCAAACCCGAGGTCCGTCTTCGTTTTGAAATGGCAAGCCTATAAAAATTTAAAAACGCGAAGAAAAAAATTAAAAATTTAAATTTTATCTATTACTTTAAAAGTTGTTCAGAATGACTACCATGAACTTCTTGGCAGTAATAACGTCGATTTTGAAACTCATTTCTCGCATTTTCGAGAATGGCAGGTGTTACTTCTTGGCAGAATTCTAAAATCGACTTTATTACTGCCAAAATGTTCATGGTGGTCATTTTGAACAACTTTTAAAGCAATTGGAGAAATAAAGGTACTCAAATTTTTTAAATTTTTTTATGATATTTAATTTTTATACGCTTGTCATTTAAAATCGAATTAAGATACGGACCTCGGGTTTGCGGTAAAATGTTTCTTTTTTGAAGACCTTAAATTGGGGTACCACAAGGCATAGGGTTGCATTTAAAATTTTTGACCTCAACTCCCTAGCGTCACTCCTCAAGGGGGTTGAAAAAGTTAAATAATAAAAAAAGTAGATTTATTAACCAATAAGATACACCTAAAATTTGGTGTATCTTTACTAATAGCAAATATATTTGCCCATACTAAGACTTTTCGGACACCCTGTATATATAAGCCAAATGTTTTTAATATTAAAGATGATTTAAAAAAATATTTACACGACTTCAATGTTATAAATTAACCCTAAATTTAAAAAATCATCTTTTATGGTACATAAAAATTAATCATATAAAATTAACACACCCTTAACATTTAAGAAGGTAACTATAAAATATTTACCTACCATGAAATTTTCAGGTTTATACACGGTGTCCCATATAAGAATGCAAACTACAGGGATCTCGTAAACCAGAGGAGATACAAAGATGATTAAATTAGAGAAAAGTTGCGCTTTGCTGAACCCTTCAAAGTCACGATTCGAAATCTAAAAAAATCCGATTACTTCCGAAGATATTTGGGAAAAACCGAATTTTCCCGATTTCGTTTTTATTTTTTTCTGACTCTATTTAAGAAGATATGACAAAATAAATTTCACATTCTCATTGCCACTTTTTCTGCTCTATAAGCCGGCGTTCTTAGATTTTTAATACGACGTTTCGTTTCTTCGCAACCATCATCAACTTCATTTTTTTAAATAGTCGAAAAATTGTGTTTTATTTCTAAAAAATTCTAATTTTAATTCTAAATCCCACGACATATCGCTTCTTACATTTATCCGACATTTCGGACCAAACAATCATCATCAATATTATTTGATGACTATTACGAAGGAACGAGACGTCGGATCAAAAATCTAATTACGTTATCATGTAGAGGAGAAAAAATTACATGGGAATGTGTATTTTATTTTGACCTGTCTACTTTTGTGAACTCAGAAAAAAATTAATTGCCAAAATTTATGTTTAAAATTGCAAGAATTCGTAGATTTTTTTCTGATTCAACTGTAAGATGTAGATTAAAATAAATTTTACATTTTTATTGTCGTTTTTCTCCTCTACAACATGACGTCATTCAATTTTTGATTCTACGTTTTGGTTTTTCTCGACCATTATCAACTTTTAACTGTGCTAAAATAAAATTTTCGGTTATTTAAAAAAAAAGTTGATAATGGTCGAGAAAAGCCAAAACGTAGAATCAAAAATTGAATGACGTCATGTTGTAGAGGAGAAAAACGACCATAAAAATGTAAAATTTATTTTAATCTATCTCTTACAGTAATATCAGAAAAAAAATCTATGAATTCGTAAAATTTTAAACATAAATTTTGGCAATTAATTTTTTTCTGATTTCACAAAAGAAGACAAGTCAAAATGAAATCCACATTCCCATGTAATTTTTTCTCCCCTACATGATGACGCAATTAGATTTTTGATCCGTCGTTTCGTTCCTTCGTAATATTCATCAAATAATATTGATGAGGATTTTTTCGGCCGAAACGTCGGATAAATGTAAGAAGCGATATGTCGTGGGATTTAGAATTAAAATTAGAATTTTTTAGGAATAAAACAGAATTTTCCGACTATTTAAAAAAATGAAGTTGATGATGGTTGCGAAGAAACGAAACGTCGTATTGAAAATCTAACAACGCCGGCTTGTAGAGCAGAAAAAGTGGCAATGAGAATGTGAAATTTATTTTGTCATATCTTTTTAAATAGAGTCAGAAAAAAATAAAAACCAAATCGGGAAAATTCGGTTTTTCCCAAATATCTTCGGAAGTAATCGGATTTTTTTAGATTTCGAATCGTGACTTTGAAGGGTTCAGCAAAGCGCAACTTTTCTCTAATTTAATCATCTTTGTATCTCTTCTGGTTTACGAGATCCCCGTAGTGTGCATTCTTATATGGGACACCGTGTATTTAGACGAAAATTTAAGTTGGAAAGTTCACGTTCCAGTTAAGAAATGAAATTTAAAAGATATACATTATTCTTTAATATATTCACATCTACAATATTTAATTTAGATATGGAGTTATCCTTGCTTATCAACAATTAGTTCATTTAAAAAATTACAAAATAAAGCAATAAAATGTATTCGTAAAGTACCTTTTTTAGAGCCCACGGCAAATTTGTATAAACCTAAAGGTGATTTAAATATACATAATTT
Organism: Philopedon plagiatum; assembly: GCA_963971165.1. Taxonomy (NCBI): domain Eukaryota; kingdom Metazoa; phylum Arthropoda; class Insecta; order Coleoptera; family Curculionidae; genus Philopedon; species Philopedon plagiatum. The sequence continues at coordinate 65,106,142 of OZ020195.1, read as the reverse complement.
ATCTAAATTAAAAGTAAGTATATTAATACACTCCATAAAAATAAAAATAAAAGATTTTAATAAGAAATTTGCAGATACCTATAAAGTACACATAGTAAAAAAACATGTAAAAATTTATAATTGGCCCAGATAAAAAGCAATTTTGGAATGAAATCAATTCTTCATGATGGGGTGGTAATATATAACAGAATTTTAGAAAGTATTAAATATATAAGTAACATTCAAAAATTTAAATTATAATCAAAAACACTTGTTCAGTCGTTTCTTTTTATAGGTAATAACTTAAATACTTGTGAAAGCTTGGTTTCAATATTATGTTGCTGGTATTTATTTTATATATTCCCTGTAATAAACTGTATATTTGGTTGGGAACAGTGGCGGCTCGTGAGGTATTAAACTGGGTGTTCAACTCGGTGGCTATACAAGAAAAATACGAAGAGAAATATTGCAAAAAAATGCATATCAATTTAAGCTTCTGTGTAAAAAGTCCATTCTCCTGTTCTTAATTTTTGCAAAAACTTCAATTACGCGATTAAAATTTAAAATCTGGTATTGCATTTTAATCAAAATAACCTACTACCACTACTAGCCGTCTGGGCTCCCGCGTATATTACCATTCTGCCATCAGCTGACTATTGATATGATTCAGGTGCATTGTGCAGTGCGCGCCAGAACGCTAAAATTTGCATCATTTTGATACGACGATGTTTTGTCTCACGCGCCGGACTCCTCTTTCTCCAACACACGGTCTTTGCCAATACTCTCGGCGTTCAGTTCTGATATTGAAGGCGCTAGAGCTCGTATTAATGTTAATGTAAGACGGTGAAAGAAAAGAGCTTGACTGTTATAAAAATACAAAAATATATTATACAGTAGTAAAAGCAAAATTTCAAATTATAATAAAAAAAATTAAAACAAATTATGGTTGATGTGTAATAGTATAGTTATAAGGTATAGAAAACCATCTTTTTGCGTAGATTTTTAGGGTGTTCACTGTACAATTGATCCTACAGAAAAACCGCCACTGGTTGGGAATAAATAAATCATTGCCGTCTAGATGTGCTGGCGCAGGAGTGAAGTGGCACTCTTGCGTCAGCACATCTAGACGGCAATGAAATAACTGAATACAAAAATTTGATAATAATTATTTTATTTAGAAAGATTTGTGGTAATGAAAATAACAGATAGCTACTGTTTTAAGACTATGCTTTCTGGGAAAGATTTATAGGTACATAGAATTTCCCTTTAAAGATTTAGCAGTTAGGAGAATAACCACAGGGTGGCGCAAGTAACTTTACATTAAGTGAATGTACAAACCTTTATATTTTAGGTGCTGTTTGTGCGTTTATGATTAAAGTGACCGATTTAACAGAAAAACGAATTTAAAAATTTTACTTTATATCTCTAAATATACTTCAATAATAATCTAGGGAAAAAGTTTGGTATGGACTTGGAACTGTTAAATTTTATAGGTAGCATTTTTTGATTGCTGTCTAAAAGTTCTGCGAAATAAACAAAGCTCTTACTGAATGAGATGGCGTGGAACAAGGGATAAGTTTATTCATGGATTTATTATGAATGGATACGGGATGATTTAACATTCTTTGAAGCCAAAACAAACCATTCTAAACGACACTAAACACAATTTGTAAACATTGGCCACATCTTATTTTACCTTGTATTTTTGTACAAAAAATACGTTAGAAGCATCACAAGATTTACTAAAAGTAATACAAGCCCTAAAATATTTTATTTTTCTGCTAGATAATAATAAATTTAAGTTAAAAAGGTTTTATTATTTATAGGTTATATTATTTCTAAAGGTTTATTTAAAGTCGCTCCGAGTCATTTATAAATCTATAAGTCGCACTTTTTTTTTCTAGTTCGTTAGACAAAGACGTACGTGTAACCGAGTGTTCAGACGTTTTTCCTAAGCAACCAGCAGAAACAGCAACACTCCTGAGATCCAACACTCCAATGCTATTTTATCTCTTTCTACTACCATTCTTGATTCAATTACGTATTTCCTTAAAGTTCGTAAACTCTAGGGGAAATGTTTTCATAACAAACAACAAATATAAGGCTTCACGTTCGATACGCTCACAGTATACGGACATCGAATCCTTTCTTAATAAATCCATGAGTTTATTACATGCCAAAGGTACTTCATGAATGCTACTTTACGGACTAAGCTTATTAACGGGGTTTCGACAATGAGACTTCCAAATCAATAACATTTTATGTTGCTTTTGGAGCTTGTGTTTTGTTGAATATGAAATTTTTTCCACCCAGGACACCACAAAATCTGGCTGCTGGCCGACACTTCTTTCTTAGTTATCATTTTAAATTTAATTTGTATCTTTATTTAACAGAAATCAAAGACAGCACCGTCTCACTCTGGTCTTACACGAACAGCAACTTGGACCTCTACCGCAATCCCCTCTATTGGGCCAATAGCAACCAAGAGCGAGTACTGGTTCCCATAGCGAGTATAAGGCACATCAAGTTGTGGAAAGCTTACTACTGTCGGTGGAATCCAAGTATGAGGAGCCAGGTAAGTGTATCACAAAGAGTTTAGTAAAATAGAGACATCAGAGAAACTTTAAAATCTCAAATACTTTTTTTGCAATACACTTACCTAAACCTAAAATCACTGGAAAAGGGAAATATTTGAAAAAAACTGGAAATTTAGATTTTTGACTCAATATATTTCGCGGTTTTTAATTTTTTGTGGGGTCAAAATGGTTCAAATTAAAATCCCATATACGTCTTCGGAAAGAGCTCGTCAAAGTATGTGTTATCCATATTTTTTAATTTCTTCATTCTCTATAGGAAGGGAGCAATCCGCCGATTAAATTTCGATTTTTTTACTTTTTGTGCCCTAGACATCGGTACATTTGAATCACTGTATTTTTCCTATCTATTTTTTCCACAATTTTTCAACACTATCTTATAAAGGGATAATCACACTGTAAAATGAATACGGAATGGGTGATCCAGGAGCGTATTTAGGGGGTAAAAATCGAATTTTCTTGATTTTTTCCAACAAATCCTATTTTTAACCGACATTATTCCACACTATTTACCCTATTTAGTGATTCTTTTTGGGTTTATTTTATCCATCAATTATCTAGGAATACCTCCCACTAATTTAAATCGCTTATTTTTTCGGTAAAGTTATAAATAAAAAGGTTTATTTGCATCGGGGACATCTAAAATTTCAAAATTTTTGAATTTTCCAAGATTGCCATGAAAATAAAGAATTTCAGTTTATTTACTTAAAATTATTAAGATGATATGTCAAAAATGCCAATGTTCGTTGCAAAATTGAAAGGATCCTGGACCGATTTCGGCTTAAAGTATACATGAATAAGATTTTAGGAACCTTCTACTTTAAGTGCAGGGATATTTCATTGAATGAGTAACGCATTAAATGCAATTTTTATTGAGTTTTCGATGACTCTACAACACTGGAATTCGCCATGTACTCATGATGAGTCATAAGTTCAGTTTTGACGACACAGCCAATTGGATCACGTTTTACAAGATTCGAAATTCGCACGAAAATTTACAGTTTTAAATTCTTTTTTTTTTGTTAATAAAGACCAAAATAAATGAATAACAGCAACCGCCATAAACATTTAATTTATGTAGAGAATATAAAAAAAAATATTTCAGATTTATTTGGGTTAAATGCATATTCCCTATTGTTCATTTCTACTCAGACTAATAAATTTCTTGCTTACTTGTACGCAATGATTTTGATGCTTAATGACCTTTTTGTAAAAACAAGGGAAACATGGCCTACTGCGTTATTGTCCGGTTATTTCTGTGTACGACAAAAAACTGCATCATTAAGCAGTAAATGAATCTCCTCTTCTTGTTCATATCTATAAAGATAAGAATATATATAGTGACATATTGAAATTAGTGAGAACCGGTTGCCGTACCCTTTACTTATCAATTAACAACGATAATTGTGAACTATGTTTAGATCTAAATTTTGGCATTCTGTTTTTTAGGACCCAGTCTATCAAAGAATAAGAGAATTACTCAAATTAAAGGAGCAGCTCGAAAACACCGCCCAGGAATGTAGAAAGGAACAGCAACAGAGAATGACGAGGAGCAACGCGAGCCCGACGTGATACGAGGTGATTTCAGAAGAAAATATAGCCTAAGACTGTAAAAAGTGCAGTATTTTTCATTTATTTCTAGTTTATGTCTAAGGATAATAATAATGTAAACTGAATTCACTGAGAGATTGAACATTGACATTTATCAATAAGCAGCCGACGACAGCATTCAGGGTTGTGTTGATTTGCTTTGAACTTCCGTGTGGGACGAATGGAGGAATATTCGAAACAACATATTCGCATCTCTCTCGGACATATCTTCAGAAGAGCAAGACGAAAGAATACTTTGGCAGAATATCAGCAAAATAGTTTCATTTTTATGCTCTATCTGGAGTAAATCTGACGCAGCATTCATGCATGTCTAGTGATTTATAATCGTCAGTGTTCAATCTCACATTGAATATATTTTACAGTGTGTTCCATTTTTAATATATACTAATTTTTACACACTAAATATCAAAAATATTTTTTTTGTTTGCCGGTCCGGTCGGTCGTAGTCTGTGTTGTTTGTGAATTAGTCATGGTATTTTCTGCGGTTTTGAATGGTTAATTTCAAATTTGAAATATATCAGAGAGATTAATTTTATTAATTATTGTCGTATTTAGATTCAGTGTAATAAAAACACAAAAACATTTTCAAGTTTACCTAAAGCAAAATTCTAATTTGAGAAAAAAAGATATTTTTAACTTAATCTAGTGCAAGAATCAAGAATTTCCCGTAATAGGTTGGCGATTCTACAGCCAGAAAATATAACCGCAAACGTTTATAAAGAGGTACTAAAATAACGCGAACGAAGTCGCGGGTGCCAGCTAGTCTTTGATACAATATTAGTTTTGGCAAAATTTTTCATTCCTATACATTTTCAAACCCAACCTTTGTTTCAGAGTATGCACCCTATAATAACAAGTGTAGGAAACAAAGCTAATTAATATTGTGCATTTTAACATAAAATATGGAGTATATGAATTATATACCACATTATTGTTGTTCAAAATTTCATAATTAAAACCATTTTTGCTACTCTTGTGTAAAATTATAATTATACGGTTGAATATGGAAAAAAACGAATTTGAGGGACATGGGAATAATTTGAAGAATTTAATGTAGGAACATCTAATATAAGATCTGGCTTTAATTACGGATTTTACGGGATATTTGCAGTGGCGGCTGGTGAAATTTCAAAGTTGTATATCCCTGTTCCTACTTACAGGACCCGAACCAAATTTACGGGTTTTAATAGTGAGCCCACTGGGAATGTTTTGGCAAAGAAAAAAACATTTTGTAATTTGCGAAAAAAAGTTAAATTTTTGGTGTGCCCCTCCTAGGAAAAAAATGAAAACGTCTAGGTATTTTATTTATTCTTTTTTCTAAACAAATTTTACATCATTCTGTCGATAGCTTTTAAATTTTGAGAGAAAAAAAGGTGTTAGTAGAAAGTTATAGTCATTAGTATCTTTTGAAGCCTAAAATAAAATTTAAGAAAAAATTCAAATGACTATAACTTTCTACTAACACCTTTTTTCTCTCAAAATTTAACAACTGTCGATAGAATGATGTAAAATTTGTTTAGAAAAAAGAATAAATAAAATACCTAGACGTTTTCCTTTTTTTCCTAGGAGGGGCACACCAAAAATTTAACTTTTTTTCGCAAATTACAAAATTATTTTTTTCTTTACCAAAACATTCCCAGTGGGCTCACTATTAAAACCCTTAAATTTGGTTCGGGTCCTGTAAGTAGGAACAGAGATATACAACTTCGAAATTTCACCAGCCGCCACTGGATATTTGTGTGGACCATCAGGAAAATATTAGCTGAGGGTCAACATCTATGTAAAGCTTGAATAAAGTATGTATATTTATTTAAATAAAAATAAAATATTCTTTACTACTATTTTTAGGAATATATCGCTTTTAATAAATATGTTTAATACTCCTCCGCTTTTTTAAACAGTTTCTTCCAATAAGAGTCTGGAAGACCGCGCCATATCTGGAGAAATGGCGTGTCTGTTTGAGACACTGACCATACCTGGTTATCAAGACAACCCGTTACGTCGCAGTAAACTTTACCTGTTCCTTCGTTATAAATGGTATGGGACAAATTTGCACAGCATTGGCGCGAATATCGGCAACTATTCTGATTCCTTTGCTGTCGCTCTCCTCACATGGTGTGAGGTTATTTTCTTAAAATGTATTAAAATTTTGAAATAACCCTCCTAAAAAATGACATTAACGTCGAAAGACATTGAGAGAGTGCGGATAAATTTTGAGAACCCAGATATTGACAATCTGTTTTCCTAGTGAAAGTACCTCTCTTGTACGGACATTCTTTTGAACGGAAGGGGACAGTAATTAACGGACGCGGCGCTGTTATTTGGACTATTTCGGGTGCTTACGTGTATTATGTAAATTAATAGGAAATCCTCATTTTTATTGGTCAATTAATAGCGTCCGCAATAGCTTCTTTACAGTGATTTTTAATTATTTTGTTCAAGGGCGACTGAGCTCGGGAACCCGTGGTGTAACAGTACCGCGTAGATTAGACCATAGTGCGAGAAAGCAGCGCTGTCACGCTGAAAATTTGTACTAGTGTTTTGCTAAGAATCTAAAATGAAATCATGGAGTTTGCCTTTGGCTTCCGTTGCGTTAACATCTCTCGGTCGACTACATAGTTAGATTTCGGGTTAGATCGCCTAGAAGCGGTGAGTAGAGTGTTTTGTGACGGAATACGAAGGGAAGCTCCACGGCCTGTTGAGGGGAGTCTTTACCAAATCCAAGGGGGGTGAGCGATGAGGCCTAAAATCCCTGTTCGTGCTGCGTTTTTTCATCCACACAAGGTGGACATGTGACGGCCATGTCTTGTTGTGGAAGGAGCGTAGGGCGGAAGTGTGGCTTAAAGAAAAGATCATGCGCAATAGACTCTACCAGAGGCGGGAAACTCCATAACCTCAACTGTGCCAAACCGAAAACATTGACGTTTTGTCATTTTTTATCATTGTTATTGTTTGTATTCGGAATCTCCGAGGGTACATACCCGACAAATCGGAGATTCTAAGGGAATTACCACCCAAACTGGGTAACGTGTAAGCCATCCCTAAGGGTTGCTAGGGCTCTGGTTAAGCGCCGGACCGGGTGGAGAGCTGGCCAACCTGTCCCATGGACGAGGGCCAATAATAGGTGAAGAAAGAAAAATGAAATCATGCTTTACCTTATTTGAATGGCCTACTTTATATGGCCGCCTCCTTCTAGTCATCTTCCGATTCTGCTTACCCCAAAAATACATTTACTAGTAAGTTTGGAGAATTGTCAATTTCGGCAATTTTTTCAGAAATTCTTCGTTTGAAATCATTTATATCCTCAACTGGAGTTCGATAAATGGAATTTTTTATAAAAGGCTACAAAAATAAATCAGGAGGAGTCAAATAACAGAAACGAGGTGGCCATATTTGGTGAGTGTTTCGACTTTTCGATAATTTTGTTTTCAAAAAATTCACTTGAAAAGTTTGAATTTTCTCTGGCTATATGAGATGTAGCGCCATCCTGTTGGAATTAACCTTCCCGCAATTCGTCATCATGCAGATCATGGGTAAATAGTGTTAAAATTTCTGTCAGATATCTCTCGGCTGTAATTGTGCCTATTATTCTTCTAGAACCAATTGCTGCCCATACATCATCTTTTTGTGAATGAAGCGGTCTTTCTACAAAAACATGCGGATTTTCATGATTAATTAATTTAGTCTATTTTGGTTCCATTTCGAAAAGAAACTTTCCACGATAAAAATTTCTTGAGCTTCGCTGAACATTATCACGGAAGAACGTTCAACCCGGCAACAGAGCTTCGTCAAAACTCGTACCGCTGATAAATGTGAAAAGACGGTTTCCCGAAAAACAAACAATAGTAATTTACCTTCAAATAACTGCGAAAATTACAAAATTACTTCGTTTTTTAAACTAAAAATTTACTCACAGCTTTCTCACGTAGATAGACAAAAGAATGGACACATAGGTAAAAATTGAGAAAGATACTTTATATTCAACCAGATTTTGATCGATTTTCTTACCTCCTTTAAATTGTTTTTAAAAGATCAGAAATGTGAAGCGCCGCGACAGGTTCCTTTCTTTGATGAGCACCTGAGGAAGCTTTCAATAAATTTTTGATTTTTATCGACTGTTGCCAATGCGATTCCGTTTGACTATTTTTCAACAGACAAGATATACATATGCTCGCCGCAATGTGCTTTTTTCCCGTGCACAGGAAATAAGCGAGAAAACCTATTAGTTTATATATTCACGGTAGTATAACAAAAATAAACCTGAAGATGACTTTAAGAAGCCAAAACGTCATATTAAATTTTTAGAAAAATAATTTAAATTTTCGGTTGCAAAAAATTCAAATGACTATAACTTTCTACTAACACATTTTTTTCTCTTAAAATTTAAGAATTGTCGACAAAATGATGTAAAATTTGTTTAGAAAAAATAATAAATAAAATATCTAAGCGTGTTAATTTTTTACCCAGGTGGGTCAATTCAAAAAATCAACTTTTTTTCGTAAATTGCAAAATATTTTTTTTCTTTACCAAAACATTCCTAGTAGGCTCACTATTAAAAAACCTGAATTTGGTATGGGTCCCATAAGTAGCAACAGAGATATGCAACTTTGAAATTTCACGGGCCGCGCCTGCTGGATACATTTTATAGCATTTTAAATTTACTGCACTTGGGCCGCTTTTAGAGTTTTTGATATTTCGTATTTATAGGATGTCCCCTTAGAGAGGAAATTGTGGGATTTCCCATATCAAATCGTTCCAACACGGTTAGATAACAGAATACTTACTCAGAGTGCAAGAAACTACCAGGAAAAAGTATGCTTTTTCATTTTAAATATTTAACATTATTTTGTTGAATTACTGAAGCAGCATGACACAGGCAGCGCCATCTCCTAGCAATTCCAAACAGTCCTAGTACTGACACAAAAAAAACGCATTTTGGGGTAATATAAAGTCATAATATAGAGTCGTCAATACAATAAAAATTCCAACAGTATTTTGTTTTTACACTTTATAAAAAAATTTTACCAAATTTTTTTTTTAAATCCCATTGCGGACGTCCTTGGGTCGGCAACATGAGACGTCCATAGGACGTCACTTTGGGACCAATTTGGGATCTTTCTAACGTCCAGGGGACGTCCCAGGGACGTTTTGGCTGGGATCATCCCAAGTGGGACGTTGCGGATCAAAATGGGACGTCCTGGGGATCATTGTTGCTAACTGGGCTAGCATATTTTTTGTACTCTTTCAATGCCTTGAATATAGACCAAGTAGAACGGTGACCACACACAGGATAGGTATTCGAGACAAGACCTAACCATTGCTTTGTATACATTATTAAAGCTTACTATATTCTGAAAGTCTAGTATTTCTACACATAAAACCCAATAGCTTCAATGACTTGTAATAATATGTTCGTAGTACACAGTCACAAGTCACACACAGTGGTAACCCTCTCCAAAACACAATCATTTAGGTTATAATCATATTCAGCAGGCGCGACCCGTGAAATTTTAAAGTTGTATATCTCTGTTGCTACTTATGGAACCCATACCAAGTTCAGGTTTTTTAATAGTGCGCCTACTAGGAATATTTTGGCAAAAAAAAAATATTTTGTAATTTGCGAAAAAAAGACCCCACCTGGGAAAAATATTAACACGCTTAGGTATTTTATTTATTATTTTTTCTAAATAAATTTTACATCATTTTGTAGACAATTTTTAAATTTGAAGGGAAAAAAATGTGTTAGTAGAAAGTTATAGTCATGCATTTGAATTTTTTTAAACCTGATATACAATTTTTAAAAAAATTCAAATGACTATAACTTTCTACTAACACATCTTTTTCTCTTAAAATTTAAGAATTGTCGACAAAATGATGTAAAATTTGTTTAGAAAAAAGTATAAAATACTTCAGCGTGTTAATTTTTTACCCTGGTGGGTCAATTCAAAAATTCAACTTTTTTTCGCAAATTACAAAATATTTCTTTGCTGTACCAAAACATTCCTAGTAGGCTTACTGTTAGAATACCTGAATTTGGCATGGGTCCCATGAGTAGTAACAGAGATATACAACTTTAAAATTTCACGGGCCGCGCCTGATATTCAGGCGGATGCGCTGTGTGATGGAGGATGGAGGGCCATTATTTTACATTTTTTAATGTTCAAATCCATTTTATTTCGAACACACCACTCATTCTGTCCACGTCATCCTGTGTTATCACAGCGTCGTGAACCGAGCCGACCATTGCAAACAGTTTCAAATCATCAGCAAAGAACAACGGCCGTGGGAAGAGGACCACCCGCCGTAGGTCATTAATAAATATGTTAAACAGATGGGGACCCAAATGGCTTTGCTGTGGAACACCTGATGTAATTGTCATCAAACAGATGGGGACCCAAATGGCTTTGCTGTGGAACACCTGATGTAATTGTCATCAAACAGATGGGGACCCAAATGGCTTTCCTGTGGAACACCTGATGTAATTGTCATCTCCCTATGAAACAAACCCCTTAACCTTAACAAAGTGTTTCCTGTCACTTACATATGACATTAGCCACCCGAGCAAGGTTCCAGCAAAGTCAAAGGATTCCAGTTTGTGTGCCAAAATACGGTGATTCACGGCACTGTCGTACCCAGGATTTTGTCCTGGGGGGGGGGGGCTATTTTGTCTGGGGGGGGGGGGGCGACAGTCTGCAACGTGAGGTGAGGAATCACAATTCGATGAATTTTTTCAATTTATAGTGCACTATTTAGTTTTTTTTTTGTGTCTAAGATGGGGGGGGGGGGGGAGCAACCGAGAGGACGCGGGTTCAAATCCCTCTTCGACCATGAATATTTAGTGATTGTTGTTGGAAGGTTGTAGAGGAATTATTTCTCGACCGAGATGGTACCACCCCACACAACCCTCTTAAAGAGTTGGTGAAATCCCTGTGGATGCTTCCAGCTCTGGATGTGTGAGTCGGATTTCCCCAGTACACCCATGGTACATACACTTAGACTTCGGTCTTCGTGGGCTGTCAGAAGCTAAAAAAAACGCATTCCGTGACACAAAAAGTCACTGCTGAATTCACCGACCACAACATGAACTACATCCTGAAACTCAATAGGGACCAATTAAGGTTTCTGGCAAGCCTAATAACGGGTCACGGCACCTTAAGGATATATCGGCACATAGGCTTGTGTCTAGATGAACCCCTGTGCAGAGTATGTCATGAAGAGGAGACAACCTTTAATATGCGCGAATACACGCGCTGTAAATCAACTAAGGAACCTCGACACCCAGAGTGAGACCTCCATGAGACAGTTAGTAAAAGATTAACTAAAATGAAGATAACCAATCTGTTTGATTGCAGGACAAGCGGCATCACATAAGCCTTGTTGGCTGCGATGCGAAGAGGATGTGCAAACTTAAATCTGTTGTACCAATTCCAGTTCAATCCAACTCGACCTCTATGTTATTTTCACTCTTTAATTAATTTCTGACTACAAAGTATTTTCATTCAGTATCTCTAACTTCGGAAGTTTCCATTTTTTTCATTTTCTCCTAATAAATAGTCCTCATCATGTAAAAAGTCTGTATTTTTATTTTTTAATTATCTGTAGAAATAAAAATGTTATCGCCCTCCAAAGTTTGAGATGCCACGCTCACGATGTCTGAGGCTCGATGACGTCACAACGCATGACTCTGTCAACAGCGGAATAGGCGCCCGTTTAATGTCTAGTATTATTCTTACCGGACAGGACACTGCGTAACGAACGTCGTTGTAGTTTTTGCTTGTGTAACATTTTAATCGTTTGAAAACCAAAGTTATGCACTTGCATTAAGAATGGATACGGGACGATTTAACATTCTTTGAAGTCAAAACAAACCATTCTAAACGATACAGTAAACACAATTTGTAAACATTGACCACATCTTATTTTACCTTGTATTTTTGTACAAAATATACGTTAGAAGCATCACAAGATTTACTAAAAGTAATAAAAGCCCTAAACTATTTTATTTTCTGCTAAATAGTAATAAATTTAAGTTAGAAAGCTCTTAAACGCATTATTTCTAAAGGCTTATTTAAAGTCACTCCGAGTCATTTATAAATCTATAAGTCGCACTTTTTCTTTTCTAGTTCATTAGACAAAGACATACGTGTAACCGAGTGTTCAGACGTATTTCCTAAGCGACCAACATAGACAGCAGCACTTCTGAGCTCCAACACTCCAATGTTATTTTATCTCTTTCTTTACATACTACCATTCTTGATTCAATTACGTATTTCCTTAAAGTTCGTAAACTGG